>JAWNNP010001173.1:0-1200000 GCA_035044805.1 Leucophenga maculata
TCAGCTTTAGTTCATTCATCTACATTAGTAACCGCAGGAGTTTATTTATTAATTCGATTTAATATTTTATTAAGAACTTCTTGATTAGGACAATTATTACTTTTATTATCAGGATTGACTATATTTATAGCTGGTTTAGGAGCTAATTTTGAATTTGATTTAAAAAAAATTATTGCTTTATCTACTTTAAGTCAATTAGGATTAATAATAAGAATTTTATCAATAGGATTTTATAAATTAGGATTTTTTCATTTATTAACTCATGCTTTATTTAAGGCTTTACTATTTATATGTGCTGGAGCTATTATTCATAATATAAATAATAATCAAGATATTCGGTTAATAGGAGGATTAAGATTACATATACCATTAACTTCTTCGTGTTTTAATATTTCTAATTTAGCTTTATGTGGAATACCTTTTTTAGCAGGATTTTATTCTAAGGATTTAATTTTAGAAATTGTAATAATTAGAAATATTAATATGTTTTCTTTTTTTTTATATTTTTTTTCTACAGGATTAACTGTCATAAATTCAACTTTTAATACTGGTTAACAATTTATGTAAACATTTATATACATCGCCTCCCTTTGGCTGTACGAAACAGTTATACTAACTAAATATACGCTTTATCCAAAGTTTGAAGGGTACATAAGTAAGTTATAATGGTACATGACGATTGATCATTTTTTTATACGGAGACATAATTGTTTTATAAAAAAAATTTATAATTGCAATGGAGACTCTTAATTGTGCTGTGTATTAGTCTTATTTCCAATAAAAATAGACACCTATCAACACCTAACAGAAGGCAATTATAATACAGCTTGGATCATGCAGCAAAAAAGATTCAGTAATAAGCGAGTGCAAAGAAATAAATGTATCTAGCAACTATCTATCTATCTATCTATCTATTTATCTATATGTACATATATTCCTTATAGGAAGCCAAACAATTAAAACGATTGAGCTGAAATTCACAAATCGGAGTGGTTTTGAAAACAAAATGGATAGTTAGACGAATATTTTGTTAGTAACAATCAATTCATAATACAAGTTAGTAGCAATCTATATGCAATTAATTTTCAGAATTACTCTATTTAGTAAAACTATTTACAAGGCCTGGCTACTGCATTCAATTTAAATAGTTACAACGGCGTAGACGAATTAAGTTTGTGCTCAACATTTGCTCAGAGTATTTACAAAAAAAAAAATGTGACTTCGAAGTGCTTAATTACTGTCCTAATTCGTATTAACTCATTTGCAAAGGTAAACTATTTTGAAACAATTTGTAAAACTTTTTCCAGGAAATTTTCATAAATAACGTCGAATGTTTGCAAAAGAGCAACAAAATTCAGATCATCAGCTGCTTCATTGAGAAAAGCAATTCGCTGACACTTCATTCATATCACAATCAACCTGAAGGTTGGAGTCAGTAAGATTCTGCTGTCGCGATATGGAAAGCCTATTGTATGAAGCTTTCCCAATATACGTTTTAAAATCTATGAATTTTTAAGCAAAAAGCTGTGACGTTGACTTTTGAATGAGTTCTATAAGGGCATACGACAGTCAGCGCTGAATTAACCAAATGCTTGTCCCTTCAAGGCTATATAAGCTATATAAACTTTTGTTACATTATAGAACACCACTTATATGCTGAATAAAATTAATTTCGATTTCACAACTATTCCGCCCTATTAACCAGAATTTAACTTTACTTTTATATCGAATTATTATTTTATATGAATGATGTGTACACAATGGTACTGAATGTCACCGGTGAAGTTTGTTTTGCGGGGAGAAATTGTGCCACATATGATAATGAGAAATTAATAGTTTAGAATTTACTCGACATAAAAATCAAAACAAAAAAAAATAATACTTTTTATATTTACTCTTAATAAAGACCAATATTCAGTCTTCCATAAACCCTGCATAGTTTAATTAAATTAATTGTTTTGTTTGCTTTTTTTCTCTAAAAAAAATTGAACTATCTCCGTTTTGACACAAAATAAAATCAATCAAAAATAAAATTTAAATCATGTACATGAGTACACATACTAATTATTTATAAACAATTTTCAAATATCAAAGCCTAGATAGGCAAAATATGAGTCGAATTATGTATTTCTAAATGATTATTAATGCATAACTGACGAGCTCAGTTTTTGATAGAAGCTGAAACAAACAGCACTACTAAAAAATGTGCCTCAAACTTTGCATATTTTGCGCTGCAATATTTTTTACAACTCTTTCGAAGGCAATGTCAATGGTACGAAATACTTTTAAGGTTGAAATAATTTAAAAATTTAAATTGTAAAATCTGCCGAATATAGCAAATTTATTACACGGAAATCGAATGCTTGCTCAAGAGTGAAAAGATACAAAAGATCAACTGTTTTCTGGTTAGTCCTCCAACCTATACAATTATTGCGACAGTCAATGAGAAGAATATTGATAAACTGGAGGGCGTATCTGAACTTAAAGTGTCACATGTTGGCGCTAAGCTACTTCAATTCAAAAACATACGCCTAGAAATTTGTGAATTTTTGAGCAAGCAGTTGCGAGGCGGCTTTGTGCATACATTGCACAAAGCAATACGCAATGCTGCAGAAAACTTTCCAAAGAAATGTCCATTCATAAAGGTGAACTTGTGAAAATATTTTTAATAATAAAGTAAAAAGAATTTTTAAGTAACTTTTTTTTTCTTTCTTGCAGAATACAACCTATATTTTGAGAAATATGACCTTTGATACGAGTGTGGTGCCCGCTTATTTACCAGAGTTGAATTTTACCTTTTTGACGAATATCTATGCGAATGATGTGCTCACCTTAAGACTGAAACTTTCCGGCGGCATGCGTAATGGGATAAGAACTTACATTCAAAATAATGAAAAACAAGAAAAATAAACATAGAGCCTAAATAATTTTCACACTTGAACAGACAAAAATTAGAAACAATTTAAATTTAATTACACAAATTATTAGGGGAAATAGGCCTACTTTGAAGGGTAGATCGCTGTAATCTTAGCAAAATTAAGCTACAGAAATCTGAAATAAATGTAAAGTTCAAACAATTACAGCAAATAATTATGCAACTTTTGTGTGTAGTGAATCAGTTTTAATATAATTTTAAATAATTTTGTAAAGGAGCCATACCTGCTATTGGCCACAACACGAACATTTTTCGCTTGAAGACTAACAACGAAAAATTTCATAAAATTGTAATAGCTAATGTTGGTAGCAGTCCATGGTTTGAAGCAGAAAAAAAAAAGAAAATACATCTATTGGAGCAAAATTTTACACTGAAAATTTGAACTGCAAAATTTTTTACGTAAGACTGCTTACCAACAGATTTTAGTCTCTAGCATTGAAGAATTTCGGCCTTTAACTGGCTATTTCCAAAAAAAAAGATAAATCGCGACTTGGGGATATATTTTATTAGCACTATATATATCGATCTGAATCCATGCGGGAGATTTTATTAGTGCATCAGGTTTGACTTTTCTAGGTATGGTCACAACAAAAGGTTGAAGCTAAAACAGACAATTGGAAGCTGATCAATAATATATATACTCTTCTTCTTTAACCAATTTGTGCACCTACAATAAATAATTCTTGTCAGCAGCAAATTTATAAAGAGTATAAAGAGCACAGTTTCTCTTAAATGTGAGAGAAATGGCTCGAAATCGAGTTTGACTCATTGCGTATGTATTGGCTTAACGCATGAAGTACAAATAGTATCTCAGAGAGTCTCAAACAGCAAACGCTGAGCAATAGATACAATGCACCGCAACTCAATTTGCTCGTTTAACTAAACGTGTCGAGAGCTGGTAACAAGTCAGTCTGCTGCTACAACTCGCCACGAACAGAACGCAGGCGCGCAAGATTTTCTAACAATTTTGATTTCGTTTGAATTGGAAAATAAACTAAGCCGAAAAAGCTTAAACAAATAAAACAAAAATTCAACAAAAGTGTTTTCACAAAAAAAATATTTCAATTAAAATATTTAAAAAAAAATGACATGCTCAAACATGCCAAGTGCAACTAAGTCAGCTGAAGTGTTTGTTTAACAAAAAAGATTTGTTTTTTTTTTCTTTCAATAAACGCTAATTCAAAAATAAACAAAAACACGCGCTCGATAAAAATAAAAGCTCACGTTTCGCTTAAAACACAGAAAAAGTAATAAAGAGAAAAAAAAAAACGCTACTAAAAGCGACAAAACGCGCAGACAAAAATCTGCAAAAATAATAAAAAGGCATAAAAATTCCACAAATCGTTGAGCTCGCGTCCTCAACGTGTTCGTCCTCAGCCTTAACGTCAACGTCGTCGGGCCAAACGGAATCGAGTGAACGAGCAAAAGATACAGATACTACAGCAACAACAACAACAATAATAATAACAAAAATAAGCCCAAGTGCGCGCAACGCCGACGCAAGGCAAACTTTTGCGCATGCGCAGCAGCTGCGTCAAAACGTCTCGGAACTAAATGCGAACTGTAGAACTGAACTGAGGCGTACTAAACGCCAACTAAACTGAATCCGAACACAAAGTGAAAAGGTGCGAGACAAGAAATTAAATTGCTTGAAAAACGACAGACAAAACTTTTAAAACAAAAATAAAAAAAAGATACAAAAAGTAGCAACACGTTGCTTTATTGTTTCAACAGCAGCAGCAACAATAGCAACGCATAACTAGTAGATACAATACAAAGAACAACTGCAACTGCAACTGCCACTGCCACTGCCACTGAAAGCAAAGGATACGACTCAGAATCATTGCAGCCGCAGTCGCAGCAGCCCTTGAATGTCGCGACTTTGCAATTATCAGACTAAACGCATCAAGTTTGGTATTTGAAGAACAGAAAAAAATAAAAAATAATACTTATAAAAAAATGTATCTATAAAAATAGCAGCGCGAGTGTGTGAAAAAGCGAGAAAGAGAGAAAATTTTAAGTTTCAAGTCAAACAAAAATGTACACGAAATTATTTTTATCGCCGCGCAAAGATCGCCAATTGGAAAATTGAAAAACTTTTTTTTCTTAGACACAATAAAAAAAGGAGCTAGTGTGTGCGAAAGAGACAGACAGACATTAACAAAATCGAAAGAACTAAAGCGCTTTATAGCGAAAAGTGAAAAGGGCAGCAACATACAAAATCGCGTAGTGCTCGAAAACGCGCTCAACTCATAGTGAAAAGCGTGCGGCGGCAGACGGCAACTGAAAAATAAAGCCAACTTCAAGTGGAAAAAATAATAAAAATTGCAAAAATATTGCCCAAAAGGCATTTGGTAGTATCGAAGCGTCGTCGTCGTCGTCTTAGTCGTAGCCTGAGCCGTCGTCGTCGACGAAGTTGAATCCGTTGTTGTTGGTGGTGGTATGTTGTCTGGCGGGCTGACTGGCAACAATAAGCAAACTATATAATGTATCTATAATAAAAAATTACAACAAGTGATCGTGCAGAAAATAGATCGATAAAATAGCTAAAAACGAAAATAAAAAGGCAAAAAAATTACGAAAAATAAATAAAAGACGCGCGTCTTGTGCACGTTTTTCTTTAATTCTGTGCAAAGTAAAAACAAAAAAAAAAGAAGTCATACAAAAGCTACAGACAGACGGACAAATGTAAACGCTGTCCACGCGTTTGTCCAGCTGAAGGAACTAATATAAAAAATTATATTGTAAAAAAAAAGGAATAAATAAAAAAGTACGAAATTAATTTCACGATTTTCGAAATACACAAAAGCAGAAGAGAAGTGAATTAAAAAAAAAAAGTGCACTTGATGCCAGCGCAAGCGGGCCAAGCAGCAACAAAATGTACGACATTAAGCGTCTAGAAGCGGGACAGCAACAACAACAACAGCAGCAGCAGCAGCAAATAAAAAGCTTCACAACAACAACAACAACAGCGAATACACAGCACGAGCGTCTTGGCGCAACGTCAAATCGTCCCTTTCAACTGACCTGCAGCGTCATAACTCCAACATCAACAGTAACGCCAAAAGTACACAACTCCAAAGCAACGACGCGTACCCGTTCCACGGAGTCCATATCCAGTTCCAGCTGCAGCTACGATCCCGCCGAAGCTACACACATGACACTGCTCACGTTGCGTCGGCGACGCATGTTCCAACGTCGCGCCTGTCTGCTCAGCATACTGGCCGCCTTTGTATTCGGCCTTGCACTGGGCGTTTTTGTGCCTATGTTCGGCTTGCCCGAATATCTGAGTAATGGCTTTCCCACGCTGCCCGCTGCGCTAGAGACCAACGAACAAACTGCTGCGCAGCTAAATCTAAGCGAACAGCAAGCCACACATGTCCGTCCACCGTCGAATTTTCCGACGATATATGAGAAACCAACCGTTGATGAACACTACACGGTTGCCTTCATCAAGGAATCGACGGAGCTAAGCGCCGAGCAGGTCTTTCGCAATGCATTCCATCTGGAGCAGGATAAGCACGCGCCCGATTCGATGATTGTCAAGAAGCTCGATACGAACGATGGCAGCATTAAGGAGTTCCATGTGCAGCGCACGCCGAGTGGACGCTTTCGCAAGGGACCCGAGCGACGTCTGTCCAAGCCAACACTAGTCGAGCAGTTGCTTGTGCCGCCACCGCCACAAAATGATGCAGCAGCTGCATCCACCGCCAGCACCACTATAAACTTTGTACCCATGGCGCAGCGCATAGTGGAGAGCGCACGCAGTGAGCGCAATCGCGGCATTATCAAGTCGGATATCTATTGGGGCGATTTGGTCGAGCGCGCACTGCCTCACGGCTTCGGCAAGTCAGAGCTGCAACATTGGGAACGCTATGTCGCACGCGAGGGCGTTGTTTCACGTCTGGAGACCGGCTGTGGCCGCATGCAAAACCGTCTGGTCATATTCGCCGATGGAACACGCGCCTGCGCACGCTATCGTCAGAACACCGATCAAATACAGGGTGAACTGTTCTCCTTCTTTCTCGGGCAGCTGCTGAACATCTCGAACCTGGCGCCCAGCGCTGCAACAGTCATCGATACAACGTCGAGTACTTGGTCAGCGGCACTTGGCGATATTACGCAGGCGCAATGGAAGGAGCAGCGACCAGTGGTGCTGACGCGCTGGCTACCTGACCTCGAGGCTGCCGGCATACCGCAACCATTTCAGCCGCTCGAGCGACATCTGAACAAGTTCGATGTTTGGAATATAACGCTCAGTGCTGCGGCGAAGGCTATGCAGCGGCAACGGCAGGAGCACGCAGACGACAACGACGATGACGACAAAGTTGGCGACACGAATCAGCGCGGATTACTCAAACGGCTGGAAGCTGCCAGCAGCCAAACGCACGCTCATCAATCACGCATGCTTGACTCGTCCACCACGACATTCTCGGCCGAGTCGTCCGCCGCTGCCATCGCCGCGTCCATGCCGTCCACGCCAGTACTGCAGCGACTAATTGAATTGGCACAATGGTCCGATTTAATCGTCTTCGATTACCTGATCGCGAACCTCGATCGTGTCGTTAATAACTTGTACAACTTTCAATGGAATGCCGACATTATGGCTGCGCCTGCGCACAACCTCGCGCGCCAGATCAACTCCCAGCTGCTTGTCTTTCTCGACAACGAATCGGGTCTGTTGCATGGCTATCGTCTGCTCAAGAAGTACGAGGCCTATCACAGCCTGCTCTTGGACAATCTGTGCGTCTTTCGCCAACCCACCATCGAGGCACTGCAACGGCTGCGCAGCGACGGCGCGGGACACCGACTGCGCGAACTTTTCGAGCAGACAACGAGCGCCGATGTGCGTGACGTGTTGCCCTCGCTGCCGGATAAATCAATCAAGATACTGGTGGATCGCATCGATCGCGTGCTGGGACAAGTACAGAAGTGCAGGGATCTGCTCAGCGACAGATAATACGAAAGAGCGAGCGACCGAATGGCCGAGCGGTAGAGCGTCAAATGGCCAACTGGAACTGCAACCAATCCAATGCAAGTTTAATTGGATTTAGCTGCATTTGCAGTTCCACAACAAATTCGCAGCCATTTATTTTAAAACATGCAAAAACTTCCCAAAAAAGTTAAACTCAACGTGGTTGCACTGCAATGTTACGTCAAAGCCTCAATGCAGTCTTCAGCAAAATATGACTGATCCTCTTCTTCTGTAAATAGAACTCATAAATGTAAATCTAAACTATATAAAATTTGTGCCTCCAGTCAACTAATTTGAGTATGCTAATGTATAGAAGTATTAAAATAACTGTCAAGGACCAACTAAATAACTGTAAATATTGCACATTTATATTTATATTAGTTGGTGCAACTTAAACGGATATTAAGCTCAACAGCAGCAGTTTGCTGGATTTCGCACAAAAAGTGCTATTCCGGACACCAAAAGAAAAAAATTAAAAATCGAATTTGAAATTGAAATTCAGCACATGGCTGTCTGCTCACACTAGACAAATGAGAACAGCTGGTTCTAAGCAAACCTAAACGAGCTTGAAATATATTGAAAAAAAACGAGTATTAAATAAATTTAAATAAACAAAAAGGATGTAAATAATTATAAAAAGAAGAAGAAAAATAATAAACTTAGCTATAAATATGTTAAATGCTTGAAAGAAGGTAATTAAAATACCACCATGTGATATTTGTTTAAGCTGTAGTAGAAACAAAAACAAAACAAAAACAAACTTTAATTTAAAATATTTGCTATAACATTTACTATACTACTTATATATAGTGTAACTAGATATATAGTCTAATAGCTAAGCACATTTATAATAAATAAAAACAAAAATATGAATTCTAAAAAGTATCTACAACTTATGCATCTTTATTTGCACGACAATAAAGCAACAACAACAACAACAACAACTCGACTTGCAAAATATATGGCAAGAGTGCAGATAATAATTTTTCAACAGAATATGAGCCCGAGCGATATATACGCTGAGAACATAGTCATGACAATAAATTGTCATTGATCTTTTTTGCTTTTGCTGCGGCTGTTGCTTCTGCTGCTGCTACGTTGTAGATGCAACAGCGACGCAAGAGACAAATGGCAAAGCTGCGTTTGTCAACTTGCCACAACAGCAGCGTAACTTGCCACATCATGGCAAAAAGCCAGTCAGAGTGTAGCACTCTCAATCGCTGTCGCACATGCACACACACACACATACAGACAGCAGAGGGACATATTGTAACTCGTTGCTCTGCATGCTTTTCATAATATCTTCATAAACATTTGAAATTTCTTTTCCACTTGCCACTACAGCGCTGCACTTCACTTTGCACCGCTCTACTTCATGCCACAGCGAGTGTATTTGTGTGTGTGTGTGTGTGTCTGTGTCCGTCCATCCGTCTGTCCGTCTGTCTTTCGAGCATTTCAAGTGCAGCTACAACACGAGCAGCTCGCAGATACTTTAGCTAAGATATGCATGCGCTCTTCAGCATATCTCTTGTCTGTCCTTTCACAAAGTCTGTAGAATCTTCACTCTGCCGTGTATGTCTGTCCGCTTTAAGATTTAGAATCTGTGCTCATTAAGTGCGTCCGCGTGTCTCCACTACGTGTGTGTATGTATGTGTATCTGTGTGCATATTAACTCATATAGGTTTTGCATATGTGTGCATATATCTATACCTCTGCTGCATCACCTGAAACAAGCTTCGTTTGCATCTGATTTCACTGCGTATATTTTATTGGACACCACCAGAGTAGTTCACGAAACACAGTCGAGCCAAGTGGAAAGAACCAAAACAACAACACGAGGAAATTTAAGGCCGCCGCATATTTAAATAACGAACTTGGTTCTTGGAGCTTGCTGCGCGTATCTGCATCTGTATGGGTCTCTACCTTGTATCTGTGTGCGTCTGCCGCATAATAATAAAAAATCGTTATGCTAGTTTAATAAATATATCAAATTACATAAAGACGTGTTAAGGAATTTGTGATTTTAACACGTTAAAAAACTTGTCGTAACAAAACAAGAAAACGTTTTTATGAAACAATGAAAGACAAGTTTAGATACAGATACAATTCGTTTAGTTACATCTTAGTTTGCATATTAGAGTAGACAAAAGATTTTTTGAAATTTCAGTTTTATAGTAGATGCCAATAGGAATCTTTGAATAAAAACATAAACGCCATAAAAAATGCAACGCTTGCTTACAACAATAACAATAAATCGCATAGCAGCGAGATGCCACCAACTGCGTTATTATTTACACATTTTTATGCGCCAATCGAGTTGCACTTAGCCAAAGCAGCAACAACATCAACAACAGCGGCATCGACAAGCAGCACTTTTGTTGAATAAAACAACTTTTATGATCATTTTTATGAACTAATTAATAAAAATTTTATAACTTGTAATAAAGCTTTTTAGGTATTAACTTGAGCATTAAAAGTCCAAGAAAAGAAAAAAAATGGAATTAATACTGTCTTGTAATAGAATGCGCGATGCAGAGTTAAGCGGGTTATGCATTAACATAAAATCTAAACATAAACAGGGTGTAGCAACAAAAGTAGTTAATTTACGACGCTCGTCGCACTCTTGATATGTGATCAAATATGTTGGCAATGCATCGAGACGCCTTTCTTGAATTATATTATATTCTTAGTATAATTCCTTAATATAATACGTTAAGTGTTACAAATATTTTATGTTCCTATAGAATATTTACTAATATATTGTATAACAAACAGGAAGGACCTACTTCAGGCAACACCAGTACGTTGACAGCTGTTGCTAGATGGGTTTATTACGTTGAAATCGTCCGTCTAAGCCGTTTTTAGCCAAAGTGATGTCAATTGTGAAAACTCAAAATGTCAACGGAGCCTTACACAAATAAAATTGTTAAAATTTATGCCACTGAAACCGCTTCACGAACAACTTTGGCCCCTATTTTGTGCGTAAAGACACATACTTCGGTCGTTCGGTCATGGCCACATTCAGGAAGGTGCGCAAGCTGCACTAGTTTTTTTGAATGCCAAGTACGGAGAAATCTCTCCATACCTGGTCATTCCAAAGTCATCTATAACGACGTTCTCCAATCAAGTTTGGGCACACTATGTAAGCCATCTCTTCGAATGAGGTGACCAGCTCTGTGCAGCCGCTGGAATTTTATGCGCTGGACTATGTCAACCTCATCGAACAACTCGTACAGTTTACGGTTCATACGGGACATAAACGCGTCGCCGACTCTAATAGGAATTTGCGACGACTCTTCCTCTTCAATACATACAACGCCTTTTCGGCTGATTCAATCAGGGTCCATGCTTCTGCATCATACTGTAGGACCTTTTAGTTCTCCATTTTCGTCTTCCGAGTGAGGGCTTTACTTCTAATTTGCTAGCTCAACTCAAAATAGCCTGATCTCGACCAGGCTGACGTGTTTTTTTACTGGTTATTTCGGATTCAAGATAGACGAAGTTTTCTACATTGTTAAAGTTGAAATTATCCATTGGCACTGACCGAAGCCAAGAACTTCGTAGATTGAAAAAGTCGCGCGACAGCGCATCACCCTACCAGAAACATGACCTTGTGATAAATTTTTTCGAGCTTTATTTCGATCACATAACCTCTCAACATTCTCAAACTTATGCCTTTCTTGCTCCTTTTTCGTGCGTTTGAAAAGGCGTTTCTCCTTTCTTCATTTCTCTCGATATCGCTCTCTAACAGCTCGCGTTTCTTCCTACTGCAGAGTTTGCCAAGTCGTAACAAGAACAGGTTTTGTACATCAATGGCCTTATTGGTTCGGGTGATAAGTTTCTACTGCTCACATATATTTTTTCAGAAGACGTCGGGAGAGCGTGTTTGAAAAGGCTTCGGCGGTATGTTCTGTTTAGAGCTACCCGACGTCTAGCTTTCATTGGATGTTAGGATGTGCGGCGTACACCACGGTGTGCCTAGTACGTACATTGTATGCAACAAGATAGTGGTCCGAGCCGATGTTGGGACCACGTAACGTTCGCACGTCCATGACGGAAGGAACGCTCGATACGTCAATCAAAACATGATCAATTTAGTTGTTTGTAATTTGATCTGGACTCAGCCATGTAGCCTTGTATCTGGTGCTGCTAACTACCACGTTCAGACCTGCGGCGAAATCGATTAGCCTCTCTCCGTTATTGGAGGTATAGCGGCTAGGCGCTCGTCAAGGCACATGGAACCATTATTTTCCGATGATGTCGCTTGAGCAATGACTTCATTCAAAATTGCGTCAGAATATTCAAGTTTTTTTTTTCGATGTCGATTTTGTCTGATAACATCATGGAGAACTTCTAGTTGCAGCAACACCACAACACAGTCTGAGGCAACCTCGCATTAATGCGTCCTTTGTTCCACATAAGTATAATCTCGAAAACTAGAGATTTTGACTCGCATAATTTCTATAAAAATAATGTCAAGCTGTTAAATTTTTGGCAACTAGGTAAGCTCAGAACATTTAAATTATTTTTTTTTTGGTTTCAGTAAAAACTTTAACAAAAAGAAAAATGTAAATAAATCATTTATCGTCATAAATGTCAAGAAAAGCGTAGCAAATCTTCTTCTTGGTTTTCGATTTGTAATTTTTTTTTCATTTTTAATAATAAATGTCAAATGTCGAACCAAGAGCAAACACTGCAGTTAAGTTCATTAAATACAAATGATCTAAAGTTCTTATTGGCATCATCTAAATATCCAAATTTGAAGTCTCTCTTCAAGTTATCTATTCTCAGACGGAAAGCTAAACAGACAGCCAGGCGGACAGCTATGTCTATATTGACTTACCTTTTGATGCTGAACTTGATCCTTCCCCATTTGTGCTATGGAAACAGATTATAAAAAGTTGAAATCGTCCTTCCACGAAAATATGCCCCAACTATATTTCTTATTAAAATTTAGATTAGAACACTCTGTATTACTAATTTTTCTCTCTCTCTCTCTATCTTCTCTCTCTCTCTCTTTCTCTCTCTCTCTGTCTATCTCTATGTCAGTCTCCAAAGATTACATCTGTAGAATGAAATGCGCGGTTCTAAATTTTATGTTTAAACACACAAAATCAACTAAAAGCCATCGCCACAAGCAAGTTTGTTGTCTAAGTCTTTTGTTTGTTTTGTTTTTTTAGTATAGAGTCTAGTCTGATGCTGTTTTTTGTTTGTCGTGCGTGCATGTGCAACGATTTTTAGTGCAAATCAAAGCGTCCCACTAAAGACGACGACGGCTGCGATTAAAATAGAAGCAGTGTACGGCCGTACACATTGTAAGTATGTATTCTAAACTGAAATAAACTAAAAATAAATAAATAAAATAGGATAAAATAAAATGCCAACACGACTACACAGCTATGCGTATATGTCCTCGAGAAATTTACTGTCAACACAGGCTGCCATGTTGCTTCCAAATGCTTCCAAAGTAAGTAAATGAGAAAGAAACAACTGCGGCGTGGTGGCAATGTTGTTGGTGGCAGCGTAATTTACATATGAGTTGCATGCAGCATGTGGCAGCAACAGCCGTTGCAGCTTCATTTCGATGCTTTTGGCAACTGAGCATGCAATATTTCTTGTACAAGCGCAACATTGCGTCGTCGTCGTCTTCGTCTGTTGATTTTACGCTTTTATTGGCGCAGGCGATGCTGCTGCTGCTATGATTTTCCTTCTTCTTGCAGTTTTCTTTGGCAGCAAAATTCTAAACAAATTGCTTCCGCACCTGCAGCAAAAATCAGTGCATGCTGCATGTAGCATGCTACACAAGTAACCAAACACAAATTGCATATGCAACTATAAGTATAACAAATATTGTGGCTCAGTGCAGAGCATCTACTCAAGTGCACACACAATTAGCTTATAAAAAAAAAAGAAGGAAAGAAAAAACAATGCACGACTACGAAATACACTGCAAACTTTCTAATGTAGACATATGCGTATGCAACACTTTTTCAGTCTTAACTAGATTTCTTCAATGACATTATGTTCAATTAGAACAGCAGTTGCTGTTACAGGTTGCAACTTGCGCTGTAATGCAGCATGTTGGCACGAGCATGCACAATTGCTTATAATCTAACATCGAACCACGAACGAGCAAGTGCGCTGCGCAGAACAGTTTCGAACCCAATATGTTGCACTATGTGTTGCGCGCTTAAAAGTAACAAATATGCATATTGTAAGCGTTGTGGGCGTGGCAACATAATATTACATTTAAACACTTTAGTTGCATATGAATCAGGCGATACAAAAAATCTATTTTTAGTGGCTCTTGCTTTTATAGTCTCCCAAATTTCGTTGTTCACACAAAGTGGCTGACCGACGTACATTGTTATATCGACTCGACATTTGTTGTTGTTCTTGATTATATACAAGCATATAAAATAATTTATATGATTTCACAGACCTACCAATCCTACCGGTCACTTACATTTGCACATACTTTGTATACCCTTGGCTCCTCAAGAGGCAGCCCATATACCGCATACAGATATTTCTTTTGCTGCTGCCAGTTTTACTGCTGCTTCGACAGTTTTATGTATTGCATCATAAATGCATTGTTCCCCACAACGCAAAAGATCAAGTGTACTCTTTGTTTGACTAATCCAATTCAAAATTTATGCACACTAAACACTTTCATTTCACTGCTCACCTTTTTATGGCATACTTCATAACAATAAAAAAAAAAAAAATAGAAAAAACGAGGCAATTTAGACAACACACACAAGAAAGCCAAAGATATCAAAATAAAACATTTCTTTCGTTATAGCGCTGCGATTTTAAAGATTACAATACCAATAACAACAATACAATGCACATATGGAGACTATCCTGCACCAGACAGTCCGACGTTTTCAAAGAAAAAGAGTGGCATTTAAATGGTTAAAGAAAAGAAATGTCTGTGAAAGAAATCGTAAGTGCCACGAAATGCAGCAGAAAGGTCATAATTTAATGAGAAAATAAAATGAAATGAAATGAAACATACAACGAAATTATTACAGAGAAAAAGATGTTTGTTGTTGGCCAAGAAAAGATGCAGCTGAAGTTGTTGCAGAGCAGTAAGAGCGGCCACGAACTGTCGCAGCGCGATCCGTTTGAAGGCTGCAGGCGCTGCAGCAGTTGATGCTGCAGTTGAGGTTGAAGTTGTAACGAAGAATTTACAGAGCAGCGCAGCAGAGATTGTAGATATTTATGATTGCTTTTTGACGAACCGAAATTTAAATTTTTCAAAGTAAGCAAAAGGAGTTCAGTTGAGTGAAGAAAAATCATTAAAAATGAGAATGCTGGTAGGGAAAATGCTGGGAAAATGTTCTATGTAAGTTTTACGGAACGATTTCCCTCAAATAATATCTCAAGTAAAAGATCATGCCTTGATGCCTCAAAAAACAAAGCAACATTATGATATTGAAAATTGTAAGAGGATTAGAACTCAGTGGGAAGAAAGTATGGAATAACACAATGCTCAGCTAGATTAGCAAACCGTGAACACTAAACTGGTACACAGACAGTTCTTTAACGGTTCTTTATCAGTTCTTTATCGATCCATTACTAAAAGCACGTCAGTGAGATTGATACACTTCCACTTTTATTCCAAAAAAGATGTGTTCTAATCACAGCCACAATTGTGTGAACGTTCTCTTTGACTGGCTCCAAATCTGTTTGACTTTCTACAAGGTGTGTCTCAAAATGTCACGAACTATTTTTCCAGGTCATTTTCTGATGGCGTCACGTCTTGGTGAGGACCTGCGATGGAAAGGGACATCTTTCATTGACATTTGGAAAAGTGGAAGTGGAGTTATAGCGTACAATGTGACAGCATGTTTTTGTCATTGTTCATCAAAAAAAAAAAAGATTGTACAAAGAATCACTCCATCACATTTTGGTCGATCATTTGGGCTTCGGGAAAGTGTGTGCACGATATTTTCCGCAGCAATTGAAAGACGAGAAAAAGGCGCTTTGGATTCCACATTCGAAAGACATAATTAAAGATGCTAAAAAGGAGCAAAACTTCCTTTTCAACATTGTTAATGATGACGAGACATGGTGTTTTCCTTACGACACTGAAACCAAGCGTCCAGTGAGCCAAAACCCAAAAAATTACGTTTGGAAAAGTCAAAAGTGAAGACAATGTTGATTTGTTTCTACGATTCGAAGTGCATTATTCACCAAGAGTTCGTTCCATCGCGCCAAACAATTAATGGGCCATTTTATCTTGTTGTTATGAGGCGTTTGCTCCGTCTTATTCGGCCATAATAATGTTGCACGATGATTGACCAAAAATCGCATTTTGACCATCAACCACTCGCCGTATTCGATTGAAATGGCACCATGTGACATTTTTCTGTTCGGAAAGCTGAAATTATCCATAAAATGACGGTGATATGCTGATGTGGAGGCCATCCAAAAGGCGTGCACCGACGTCGTAGGTCATTTCGCCCAACGAGCTATAACACTCATTTGAAATCTTATTGGATTGAGCTAATAAGTTTATTCAGTCGGAGAGAGACTACTTTGAATAATCAAATATTTTAGTTTTCATTTTATTCCAAAAGTTCGTGAAATTTTGGGACACACCTTGTACTTGAAAGCAGAAAAATCACAGTTTATTGATACACAGTTCAGCTATGGAACAAGGAATCGAGACTCTGATTTATTCACATCTCTACGAAACGATTTGGGGATAAGGACATTTTTCAATACAAACTTTAATAAAAATGGAACTTTTTTGAGTGCAACTTCTAAGTCCATCGGATTAGCAAAACCATTTGCGGTCTGGGATCAGACTTGTGAAGAATAAAGAATGATAAGCCAGGGATGGTTAGGTAAGATTGAGTTCATTCTAAGCCCAATCGGTCCAATGTGATGCCTAATGTAGCTAACTTAGTTAATTTCTTTTGATGCTCTGCATTGATAAAACTATTCCGAAGAAAAATGTGCTGGTTTGTAAGACTTCAAAGAAAATGTATCCGTTTTCTGAATAGTCACAATAGTACAGTGAAATGGAAGAAATTGCATATTTTGCACCACCTCTTCATACGCATAACTATGACTGAAGTCTTGATAGCAAACAAGCATCCGTTGCGCAATTCAAACTTCAATCAAAATCCTGATCCTGTTCTTCCCAACTGACTTCTATATATTCGCTTAGTCTCTGGTGGTTCGACAATATTCTTACCACTTAAGCCGCTGGTATTACTGAGCCAGTCCTACTGTATTCGTCCTGCTCCGGTAGAGTCTACTTTTTTGATGTGGTAGGACAGAGCGTTAGTTGCATTCTGACTGTCGATACAGATTGATATGTTCCTTGGAGTTTCCTCCGTGTACTAATCAGTTTAACCGACTGCCAGACTGCAACATATTTTTCTGAGACTTGCTACACCAGTTGACGTGGTGGTATATAACCTCCGTTTTCAATTCATCTGAGGAAACGTTAGATTCAAAGCTCGTTTCGCCACCTGAGTGAACATTTTCTTGTCATTCTTTTTGTGCTTTGGAGTCCTCCTCTTGATGTCAACTGACTTTACAAAGTTTAGGTTGGTGATATGGCCCAGTGGCCTGTCACATTACCTGTGAAGATTTAACTTCATGAGTCTAGCTGCACTTCTACATGCATTATATTTTAAGAAGATGGCTTTAAGTTCCAGATTAGCCAACACAATATAGATCTCGAAAGTAATAGTAATAAAAAATTATCTCAAGAAGAAGATTATCCGTAAATACGTTGAAAAACTGCCAACCACCCTTATATAATATATTGGTTTTAAAATATGCGAAAGAGTTGTATTTTTTTAATTGAATTTGCTTGTTTTTTTCTTCCCTTTTTTTTTGAAACCCAATCCCAGAGTCACACCCACTTTTTACTAAATCTTCGATTTCTGCAAAAAAAACGCTCATCCGCTGCATAATTCATCAAAATCATTTTTGATTAATTTGACAAACTGGAAAATAATTTGTCACTTCTATGCGCAGACACTTCCGTCTTTTTGTCAAACTGACAGAGATTTTTCCCTTCCAGCGCAAGTAGTGAATTTTGTAAGACTTTTGACTACTCTCGCTCTTTGCGCTGCGCTACAAATTGGCTACGCACAAGTTTCAAAACAGCTGAATACAAAATGAAATAAGAAAAGATTGACAACAAAGAAGCGCACATTGATTTTAACGCACAGCATACAAATACTACGTATCTCCTATACACAGCGAGAGAATAAATTACAAAGATAAACTTTATTTTGTTTTCTGGCAGGTATTGTTCGAGATACTTCATTTTTTTCCTCTACTACTACACGGTGCTGCTGCTGCTGCTTAATATCTTTCAATTCGCCTGTTTTGCTACAACCGAACACTCAAATCTCTGCTGACTGCCTGCCCGAATCAGGTGAAGTGAGTTGATTGATTGCACTAATTTATAATGACAATGGGTCAGATCGCACATGTGCGCAGTGAGCCTACGTAAACCCTCAAAAGCAGAACTGAACTGAAGGTTGCTTTTGTAATTTTTCGGTTATGTTTCGCTTTGGGTTCATTAAACGCCGCTGAGATGAATGAATCTTTTTCAATTTTTTTTTTTTTTAAGAAATATGTATTTTTTTTTAGTTTTTTTTTTTTTACATGAATTTGTCAAAAATGAAGCGCAGCAGCTGAAGCAACAGCAACAAACATTGAGAAAGCAAATTTAAGTTTGTTGCTTGAGTCTTTCGTTTTCTTTGCGTTTGATTAAATTATAAAAATACTTTATTATTTATTGTTGTTGTTGTAGTTTTCCAACGCCTCAACTAATGTGCAACATAATAAGCTAGTCTTAGGCTAATCCGACATGCGTCGCCCCAAATCTACGATTCGACAACTAAGGCAGCAGCAGTGGTACAAGTTGATGAAGATGAAGTTGAAGTTGAAGACGACGAAGACGAACCAGCAGATGTAGATACTTGAAGAAGTGAAAACTGTAGCTAAAGTTAATAAATTATAAGCCTACAAGCTTAACCGAGTCGCCGAGCCGCTTGTATTAGCAGCCTAAACCGTAGCGAGCGTTACATTTTAAAGCCAGTCGAAGAGATCTACAGACGGACGGACAGACACAGAGACGCACACAAGACAGCGAGCGCTAAATAGTTTGAACCTTGCACGATAAGCGGCAGCAGAATAGCCCCAAATTCGTAGAAAGCAGACGTTTACTTCAGAACAACTTTAAAAACCATCGACTGACACCTTAAAGCCATACAAGAAATGCGGGTCGTACTTCATGCTGCGCTTGAAATGATGCACAGTGTTGCAAAGTTAAATGAGAAGTGTTGAGTAAAATAGCTACAAATTTTATATATCTGAAATAAATATACAAAAGCAATGACCAAATATTTAGTTTTTAAAGTCTAGGCATGAGCTACTTTCAATTGGTAAACAATCAACTTATTACTCACAGCGAGTTTTCTCGTCAGTTTTTGCAGCTTAACTTCACAGGTTGCAGAAAAGTTTATGGATGTGCTTACGCCATATAAACCGCTGATACAGAAAGCGATTGCAATGTACTTGAGGTGTCACCAACTAATTGAGCATGACTTCAAGACGGTTGCGAATTCAGAAACCATTCAGAAACTTCGCTTCCCGGCTGCGGCTGCCTGAGCTAGCCACGACAACCGTGTCATCCGCGTATGTAGCGAGCATTGAGTTAGATAAAACTTAAGCTGGTAAGTCAGCACTTTTTATAGAACAGATTAAGGCACAGTTCCCTAAGATAGTCCGGCACCGATATAGCGAATGTCGGACTGATCATCTTTCGATCGAAGTTGAGGTCTTAAAAATGTTACGAATGCTCAGTTTGCTCAATTAGTGAGATGCTGCGTAGAACTAAATAAAATGATTAAAAATTCTTGCAGAAGCATTAGTCTGTACAAGATTGTAATGCTCGGACGATACGGATATCAACTTAAAAAATTATTAAGAGCATCCTCAGCACATGTATATGCTCTCTTGTCTAGGCCAACACAGTCTTGACAAACAACAAACAAGTTTTCAGCATTTGTTATTCAATTTTGACACACTGTGCAGTGCTCATGGCAAGAGACGAAAGGAGGCAGCATTCAAGAGTTCAAGAGACTTCACATGTTGCTAATACAAAGAATCTTGATTTCCCGAAAATCAAAGAACAAAAATGAAGTAAAAAAAAAAGCATCCAAAAAAGAAAAATTAGTTATTTAACTTGTTGCGCTTGTCTGCCAAGAGTATTCATAATAATTATTGATATTGATCTGTAGATACTCGTATAAGCAGCAACGTGGCCCCGACCTGCAATCGAAAAGCGCGCGGCCTTCAGCTGCAAACTAGAACAAAAATATGAATGACTGCAAAGCACTTCGGATACTCGAATACAGACCTACTAAGAAGTAAAAATAAAAATATTCTCACAAAATCACAGCTTAATCTGCATAATGAGAATTTATGATTGTTTGTGAAAGATTTTGCAAAAACGATATGATTTAATTATAATTATCAACAGCGACGGACGCAGGCGACTGCCACTTTGTCGGCGCCAGGTTGCAAGCCGTGCGGAATGCAAAATGCTCATTTTTTCTATGTTTGGCGCTGCGCAGACTAAGTTTTTGTGTGGCGCCGCCAAAGTTGCTTTCAATGTCGCTGCCAGCTTGGCGAATCACTCGCTCGCGCATGCAGCTTGCTCCGCCGGCAGCTTCAATTAATGCAAATAGTTGCAGTTGTTGCTCCGCGGGCAAATTGAAATGAAAAACGGCGCTGCTGTTCAGTGCTGCTAAAAGTAGTTTCGCGTGGGCGATGCACAACGGCTCAACTCTCAACTACTACTATTTCCAACATATTTCAAAGATTTTTTCATCGCTGTGAAACAATGAATTCTAATTGACTGATTGCAACTGCAAAACAGTTGTTCATGCAAATTAAATGCTATTATTACCTTCTGATCTGTTGCTGCGCTTGTTAGATAGTTTATAATTAAATATTTCTATGTTCTTTTTATCCACTTATTGCGAGTGGTAATTGCAATATATGACGGATTTATGTTGGCTCTTTTTGTTTTTTATCGAGTGCTAAAAGCTGAAAACGTTTGAGAAATGCTTACATTTAGCTTTCGCTCCGAAACGAGTTTCTTTATATCATAATTTCTCAGCTGGCAGCTTGCAACTAATGAGCATTCAATCAGTGTCTGCAACTGTCTTCACAACGCCTTTCAATTTCAAACTGCGCCGCTATATCGCCAGCTTCTGCCGCCTCTAGCTCCCCAGCCCTGGCCATCGATTGTTGCTGAGTTTTTGTATTAACTTTCATTGGCTTTCTAATGTTTGTCACTGTTGTTGTCTGGCAGTCTTTCTCTATATTATTCCAATGATTCTTACAGGTTTCATCTGTCTTTCAATTCACGCGTTAGTTTTTCTTCTTTTTTTTTTCATTAACCATTTATACACCCTTCGCGTAAAGTGTACAAAGGTTTATCGGTTTGTTGAACAAATTAAAGTAGACTTAAATTAATTTAATGAAAATCAATGAAATAAAGCAACGAATTTCGTGTAAGCCATGTGAGTACCTCTGTCCAACTCTGAATTTTGAGCTGCTTCAGCTTCAAGATTAACTTGTTAAAACTAGAAAGAAGACAGCAGTCGAGGGAGCTCGACATAAAGAAACCTTGTGCCGCATTGAACCTTAAATTTGTACGGATCATATATTTCTAGCTTGATCTGCATGGTATTCTTTATTGGGAATAATATAAGATCATATTTATACTTTAAAGCTAAACTAAGCCAGAACTAAATATTTTTCTTGCAGAACTTCAGAAGGGGAACAGATTTGTACTCCTTTCAGTTTTCCGGTATGCATTTATAGAGAACTCATTATTAAAATTTAACTTACACCAAATTTGTTATTTGTAGCTAAAATAAAAAGAAGGGCAAATATTTTTTTATTCAAAAACTCAGAAAGCAGGGTACTACCACTTAGAAAAGGGTTGGTACATTGCTTCACACTATCCAACTGTAGCGAGAATAGGAGACATTAAATATCTAAACTTGAAGTTTCTTCATTTATAGTCTTCAAGTTCTTGTTATTCATAGCCAGACAGACGGACATGTCTATATAGACTTGTAAGGGGTCACCTCTTTTAGTGTTTGATTTTGAACTTAATGGAATGTTTTATTAGAACTGACCAAATTAGACATTTTTTAGCTGAATTTTTTTCAAATAAAAACCCAGAAAGTTGGGAGAGATTTTTATGAAATGTGATCCAATCTGGAAATACATGAAATATTTTATAAGGATTAACGTAAGAAATAATAAATTTGGTGCTTCTAGCAAAATTAACAACATCAATAAATATTTTTCATACAAAAACTCAAAAGGAAGAGTAGAGTTGCATGCTAGAATAGATTTTTGGAGATGATTCATACTATATACAATATATACTTCATTTGGACTGCCTTCACTATGAAGAAAATGTTTATTAATATGAAATTCAGTTTTGAATTTAATTTGGTGCTGCCTTATGAACAGACTTTTCAAAGGTATACATTAATGGATGTATCACATCTTTCAAAGAAGCAACATATTAAGTTACCAACCTTTTTTATGGTTTTTTTTTTTTTAAACTGTTGGTTTTTTATGCATCAGAGGCTTCTACTATAAATTTATAAGTATTTCTCGCCCAAATTCGGGACTAACACTCAGACAAGCTCAACATGCATGGTATTAGCACTTCGGTTCAACCGAAGATAACGCTATTCTTTTTTCTTTTCTTTTCTTTTCTTTGAAAATCATTGACCACCACTTTTTTCAAAAGAATCTTACGGATTTCTTTTGTAAATAGTTTTCTATTATTTTCCATTAGTTTTTACTCGTTTGTAACTTTTTTGATTATTTGTTGTTGCCGTTTGGTTATTATCTCTCGAGCGCATCATCTAATAGTGTGTGAGTCCGACTGACTCTATCGCCTGAAAACGCTTCAACCATAAATGTGCCAGCACATGGCTGACGGAGTGAGTGAGTGAGTGAATGAGTGAGTGACGGAATGATGTTACCGAAAACCAGTTTCATTGACAATTACACACACAGATACGTTACACACAGACACAAACATAGAATATATGTATGCCTGCAGTTGGGTTGCCAAAAGCGCTGATCGGAATCTTCTCTGCTTCAATACAGATCTGTTAACGAAACGCCTGAGTTCCAAAGAGTTCTACGCGAACCGCACTCGGAGTGCATGCGTCTCCATTTCAATTGTGTTTGTGTACATTTTTTCGACTGATTTTTTGTTGGCCTGGGCTGCACTTTGATGGATGGCTAGCTGAATGGTTGGGTTGACAGTGTCCGATGCTGCACTGCTCATCCATCCATCCAGCCATCGGTACGTCCGTCCGCCCGTCCATTGAACAGTCTTCGGTCCACTTGCGGTTGACACAACTGTCATTGTTGCTGTCAAATTGCGTTAATATCACCGAGCTGTCAAATTATAGCGCGACGCATTTGCTGTTTGTTTACCGCTTCGCGTCTCTCAGCCCATGACTTGTTTGGTAACTCAATTAAAATGTCTTTCTTGTCTTATTGTTTGGTCTTATTTTTCATTTATTTATTTATTTTTTGTGTGCGAGTTTTTTTTTTTTTTTTTGGCAGTTGTCCAATTGTATGTTGTCGGTACACCCATCATTACGCGCTAAGGAGGCGCCACTTGTGCGCTAAAACAACAACAGCAACAACAAAAGCAATTACCGGCAAATCAACAGCAAATTATTTGCTACCTTGCGTAGCTCGAGTCGAGTAGGCGCACGATTCAATGTCCGTCCGCCGTCCGTCCGTCCGTTCATCTGCCTTGCTTTGCTTGCCCCAACATTTTGAATCGGGCACGTCAAACGGCTCCGACCGCCAGTCGTCTGTCAGTCGTCGTCAGCTCAGTTTAGCGGAGAGAGATGGTAATAAGCCAAAATTACGACGCAGATTCTGATTGGTCTATTTGACAAACTGAACGTTGTTCAACGTCCCAGCTATGTCTACAGCTGCCACTCGCTGACTTAATGTTGCTCTTCATGTTGTTGTTGCTGTTGTTCGTTTGTTTTGTTAATGACTTTTGGCTTTTACAGACGACTTTGTGACTGCCAACCTGCTTGCTTTTCTTAGCTTGCGGTGGGAATTTCTGCTGGCAGTTTTTTCGCCATTTTTCTTTTTCTCTTTTTTTTTGTGTTTTTTTTTATGGCATCGAACGTCTCTTGTCGTCACCGCGCGAAACAATGACAATTGTCTTAAAGCAAAAAAAAAAGGGGAGGTCTCTGCGAAATGTAAACGACATGAACGAGCGTTGCCAGAGCTTGCTTAGCACAAAACGACAAAAAAAAGAAATAGAAACCAAATAAGAACTGAAAAAAACGAAAAGACGAAGACTGATTGGATGCCTCAGCGTATGAGACAAAAATCTTATACGAGTATACAGTAGAAGAAAAAGCATAGTTTTCAATAAAATGAAAAACCTTACAAAATATTATTGCATCCTCTTACAACTTTATGGTGCTGCATGTATACTGAAGAATTGTCGTCTTTTAGCACAATAGACTAAGTAAGCTGAGAACGGTTAAAATATCTTCCACATATTTCGGCTGTTTTTGAATAATTTTGATACTGAAAATCTAAAAATACATTTTAAAGAGAGACACTAAACCAATCTGTGGCTTGTGCGTAGTTGGTTAGACGTCTCAGACTAGCCCACACCTGTTTAGCAAAGAATTCCATTCTTCTTCCTACTATGCATGAGCAGTGGAAATGTATAACCCTGCATAGATTCCAGCTTAGACTACAAACTTTTTCAACACATTTCAGCTTGCAGCGTTCTCGTTCATAAGAGATAAGCAACTTGCACGTGGCTATTGGCATACCAACACAGTCATTGCCGGAGTGAATCTGTGCCTTGCCAGTTCATCAGCTAAACAGTTGAGAGATGAGCGTTCTGTAAAACTGCTCGGTCATCTAATTAAGAATTCCGCGTCAGCTGTTTACAGTCTTTGAATTACTAGTCAATAAATCAAGTGATTTGAGAGCAGCCTTAATGTCTGACTCAACAAATTATATCGATATCAAGTTAAACTATTGAAGCTTAATGTCAAACCTAATTGGATTTACCTTTGTATGTAGTGGATCGATTTGAAAACAATTAGGATTAAGCCTTGTTCAGACGGTAGAATATATACGACACATTGCATTGAGAATAGCTTCATATATGCACAAATTTCAATTAAAAGTGACAGCAAAGTCAACAAAAATAATAATTAATGCTAGATATCTGGCACTGAGTGAATATAGTTTGTATATAGGGGTATTACTTTCTAATGGCCATATGCCTCCACATGCCGCAAAATATTGGATTTAAAAATACTTGCATTTAAGGATTTAAAGATTTAAGAGCAGCATTAAATGGACGAATGTAGCCAACTTTGTT
This sequence comes from Leucophenga maculata, assembly GCA_035044805.1. Taxonomy (NCBI): domain Eukaryota; kingdom Metazoa; phylum Arthropoda; class Insecta; order Diptera; family Drosophilidae; genus Leucophenga; species Leucophenga maculata. The sequence continues at coordinate 25,381 of JAWNNP010001173.1, forward strand.
GTTATTTATAAATCAACTACTTAAGCAAAAAACTAGAAAAGGACTCTCAACTCAGTATAACAAACTCTGTTTGCCTTAGAAGATATGTTCTGAATTATGTAAACTAAATAACGAAATAGGAAATAAATTAATATCCTTCGCTCATTTTTCAATTTTAGCTGTTCAGACTTTCTTATAAGTTCAGTTCATCTGTATTCGATTTTAAACTTTCCGCATTAAAGCTTTACAACTTATTCTACACAATTCAAATACTATCTAAAAAATTTCAAGATCGGAGTACATGGAAAATGATACAAGTTCGTGTCTTAAGTCTTTTGTTCTGCTCCCCTCCAACAGCACACACACTGCAGCTGCTTAAGCTTGCGAGTGTTGCACAATTTGCTTGCTTATCTGCAATGCTAATCCGCTACTAGAATTGCGCGGGTGCACGCTTAATTACTTAATTAATTGAGCAACAACAACATGAAAAACATTTCGCAGCAATTTCACAAGCCAAGTAATTACAAACGCGAGCGCTTAGACGCTCGCTGCACCTTTGTCACTTACAGCACAGAACTGGCTGATAGAGGATTATGATAAGCTAGAAGCCAAGAACAAAAAAAAACATTTTATAAATGTTTGAAGTAGGCCGCCGCGAAATCGATTGGAATCGATGAACTTCAAGTTTAAATGATGTCATTAGGTTAGGGCGCAGCGCGAGATGCTATTTGGTGCGCACATTAAACACGCCAACCGTTGCCGTGGCACGGAAAATAGGCTGACTTTGAATGTTGTTCTGCGCTATCGCCGGCAGATGAAACTGCAAAAGTAATTTACACCATTTGAACAGCATTTAGAAGTAGTTAGAATGGTTTTTTTTTTTCCTTTTGAGTTTCAAGTATGCAACTCAAAAATCGAATAGATGACCGCAGATTATGTGTGTCAAGTCATAAAACTTTTGTAACTGTGCTCCAAATGAAGTCAGATAGTATAGCCTCGTGTACCTACAAAACAATAATAAAAACAGCAATTCCGAAGGCATCCCAGAACACACACATTGCATATGGCGACGAATAGTTCAGAGTCTGTCATTACCAACCGAATTGGAATGCTCAATAAATCTTTTAATGGCTGCATAATATGTGCACGGAGCGAAAAAAAAGAAGCATCAGTGTTACACTTGAACTGCTCGAAGTATTTAAGTGCGAGTCTCTAATAGCTGATTTAATGCGTCGTCGCCGCCGCCGCCGCCGCCGTCGCCGTTGTTGCTGTTGTTTCAGTCGACAAAGACGCGTGCCCATTTTCTATTTATTTATTTATGCACTCGGACGACTGGCGTATCTGGAAACAATCTATCTGTAGCTGCAAAGTCTTCACTTCGAGTGCCAGATGCAAAGAATGCATTGTAGCAAGCAGCATACGAGTGTTAAAAAATGCGTAGGACGGCTTCGTCCGCGTTATTTGTGCTTTATCGCCCTCATCTCCGACATCAGCAGCTGAATTTCGAAGCGCTCCCAATTCGAGTTGCGTTGGTGCTCTGCTGGCTGCTTGGTGCCTGATTCCAAAGACTTTAAACAAAATTTCAATTCACAAAATTATGTAAATTACTTTATTCAACTTGTGGCTGTGCGCTGTGATTAATTGCATTTAAACTTGTTGGCGTTGTTTAGCTGTCTGTGCCCTCGAAAGGGCGTCAACGCCAGATTACCAAAAGATTTCGAGCACACGATAAGCCAAACTTGTTAGCATTTTGTTTGACTTTTAAGCGCGCCAAGAGAAAAAGTTAGACAAACACACACTCGATCACAGGCACAGCGACAGGCCTTAATTATTGATACAATTAGTGTTGTTTATAAATATTTGGAAATATTTATTCTTTCTTTTTTCTCTTTTTTTTTTTTTATTTTATTTTGTATAATTAATAAAACAAGTTCTCACTCCAATAATACATTATAACATGACATTTAAAAAAGTATGTCAACCGCTTATTTAACAATTCGCAAAAAACAAAACAAAAACCGACCGATTTTGAAAAAAACAAAAATAAGTTATCAAATCTGTACAAAAGCACTTTAGTAAAACGTGACAATTTTTGGCAGCGTTTAAATAGCAATAAAATAATAATAATACAACAAAAAAAAATGGAGATACATTGGAGGCAACTAGCACGGCACGACGAAAATATTGCATAGCGACACAATCAGCGCTCGTTTAGCGCAAAAACCGATTTGTATCTAGATACAAAAAACAACAACCACAACTAGAACAATACATATATCGTAATAAAATAAAATTGTTTAAAAGCCAACTAACTACATTTGCAGCAAACCATTATTCGCCATTGCTCGGTTATTATTTAAGAGAATCGAATTGTAAAATTGAAATAAAAAAATATTATGAGACAAAATAAATTTTAAATGAAATTTTATTAAAGTCTGAAATAAGTTGAAAGAAATGTGTTAAACAAGAAACCTGCATTCGACATCGAGGTACTCTGCATTAGTGCCTTATATGACTGCTATATTCCGATCTGAAACTGTTTAGTGTGTTTCGCATTTCTAGTTAAACAACCATAATAAAATAGTTTGTTCTTTTCATGCCAAAACTCAGAAGGTATACCTTCTAAAGGCCTTATTTGCACATACATATACCAAATTTTTTATGGAGATTGTGTAAGTTACATAAAATTTGGCGTTTTCAGCTAAACTTTTTACCTATGGCTACCTAGTCAAATGAAGAGAAATAAAAGTTACCACACTGCCCTGTGGCCGTCAGCCAATCAGGCACACAAAGGTAATATCATTGAACATTGAACATTGAATACTGACGTTAGTGCGACTATATCCTCTATGCAGGGGAGGGCTAGAAACAGGCATTTTACAAGTACATTTTATATAAATGCTGCCTAATGTGTAATCGGGCGGAGAGAATAAACTCTCTTAAATGTGTTGGGCGACTGAACCGACTGTAAAAAACTAATACTCACTCAAGATATGGAAACAAACCTCGGATACAACAACAACCCATACCGAAAATTCGTTTTAAGTAACTGACTCGAATAGGAATATGGAATGTACGCTCTCTTTCTGATCCTTCTAAGCTCGCGAAAGTATGCAGATAGATGGAGTGCTATGCTAACAGTTTCGAATTCTCAGACTCTCTAAAACCTGATGGCTCGGGCAAGGCGAAACTTGTACCCTGGCAGGTCACTATCTCATCTACAGTGACTACATTCAAAGACGAAAAATCGGTAGAGTAAAAAGCTTGAAACGCGCTTTGATGCAGTACAAGCCTGTCTCTAACCGTATAATAAAGCTCTATTTAAAAGGAAATTACGCAATATGACCATTGTCCAGTATTATGCACCTACTGCACCTGACGCAGATGATTCCAAAGATCGGCGAACACAACAGCAACATAGAAAGGTTCATAGGTCGGCACGCGTTGTCGTCTGCCTGAAACAAAAACGGATAACGGATACACAATCTTTGCCCAAAGTTCTTTGGATGCAGTAAATTTCCTCATCTCGACATCCACAAATACACCACAAATACGCACTAGGAATGAAATTGACCATGTGCTGATTAAGAGGCGTTTCCACAACTGCCTCATGGACGTGCGCTTCTATGTCTACAGTGATCAACCAGGACGGCCTGAAAACCTCGACCATGCTCCAACTGTACCAGGAAGAACTTTCTTCTGCACGCATCACAATTTTACATTAGCTTGGAAACAAATCCAAAAAGCGTGCTCTTAAGCTGTGGAGAAAATGGTTGACTTACAGTACTTTAGAAGGAAGCCAAGGGTTAGTAACACCATCTGGACTCAGGTTGAAAAGCGCAGTTTACTGAATTGACGACTAAATGTTAGAACAGTAAGTGACCGAAAAAACTTTCGTCGATCATAAGACGAAGTGCAAATAAATATCATAAAATCAGTTCGTGCGGATAAGTGAAGAGAACTTATGTAGAAGGTATAGCCAGTAAGACAGAATAGCCAGTCAAATGCAATAACTAATGCGAAGTCTATACAGCGGTAAAGAAACTAGAAAACGTTATGTCAAACAATCCACTTCTCAAGGCTAGTGACGGATCCAGTGTAGTGTCCGTCGAAGTCTGTCACGCTGAAAGGAGTTCTTCGAAGTCGATGACAATGAGTCAGTAAATCCAGTTAATTCTAGCACCGAGCAGCGTCGAAATCGCAGCAGATGCATATCCAGACGGATCGTCTAGCAAGCTAAAAAATAACAAGCTACTGGGCCACAAGATGGTTTACCAGCTGAACTGCTAAATTACAGCGCCAACGCCATCTGACGCGTCATGCATCAAAACTGTGGAGTCTGTCAGTGAGTGGAGTCTGGAAGCTAATGCTCGTGACATCGGTCTTAAAATCAACATTGCGTCTGAAAATGTCTCCAGCAGCGCCATTGATGACAAGTTGAAGATGTTGACAAGTTCAACTATCTTGGCATCTGTATTACAGCAAGAGAGAATTGCTTATGGAAGGCTGGACGAATATTTAATACGAGCCTAAAACCTATGCTATTATACGGCTAGAAGCTTCAATATTTTGTCAACAAATGTCTGAAGTTTATCTGAAATATCTGACTGGTCGATCTCAAACAATGAAAAGCAATAAACACTGAACCTATCGATATCGAAATAAAAAGCGTCAAATGGAGTTGGATAGGTCACACATTGCGCAGAGAAGACGACAAAATTGCGTTGATGGAACCCACAAGGCAACCGTCAGAGAGGCCGTCCATGGCATGGGTTTGCACTATCCTTTCTATCATATTGACAGCCCTAGCTGAAGCTTGAAGCCATATTTTGTTAAAAAAATATTTAAATAAATATTTCTTTACTAAAAAAAAGACAGCCTTGTGAATACTCCTTTTTTGCTTGAAAAATTTCGAAATTTTTTTATTTAGTAGCTGCGGTTGTTCAATGCGTAGGCGAAAAAACATATTCCACTTATGTTTGGATGTACGAGGGGCACTAATTATATTTCGGGAAGTGACAAGTTTGAAATTTGAAAAATCAATTTGGCCAAAAAATGAAAATTTCAAGGAAAGCTTTTCGTTGGATTATTTTTCACAACTTTCGACATCGATTATCTCAACAAGAGTGTGTCGATGAAATCAATTCCGTATGGTGCACGACCATTTGTTTGCCTGAAGTCTTCAACGAAATTCGCAAAACCAAGCACCGAAGACGAATCACCCTCCACCATGATAATGCATCGGCTCACACAAGCTGCTCGTAGTCGCGGTAAATGAAAGACCAGCACGGTTTTGGTTAAAGGTCCTATAACGATGTTGGAAAGCAGCAAAGGGGTCCAAAGTTTTTGAAGTACTTGTCTACATAGATGCGTTTCAAGTACTTGCCATCAAGCGGATCAATAGTGGTTAGTAGAGAAAAATATTTAAATTATTCAAAAAACAAACAACATTAGAGGCAAAAAGTATGACAGGCTTAAGTCTAAATGGCTTGTACACAGCTGATGTCAAGTTCAAAAAGGGAGATTTATTTCAGATACGCGGTGCATTATAAAAATATCAAAAAAAAAAAAAAAAATTTATATATATATTGCAAGCAATAAAAACTAGGCTCATAATAATAACTACAAGTAAAACAGTCCTATCGAACATAGAATCTATTGAATGCATGAATATAGAAAGAAATATTACCACTTTGCATACAGCACCACCACCGCACCTTCAATCTGAATCTGAGTCTGAGTGCTATAAAAAAAATACGAAATCTGAAGCGAAAAAGCATTTAAATTTCAGTGGCAGGCATAGAATCTAAATGCAACTGCAACTGCTGCTGCGGTTTCGGTGCAAGCAAAGTGGAGCGCGGTGTCAGAATTGTTTGGCGGCGCTCGGTGTTTGATTACAATTTAAAATTGCATATAATATTGCCGTTGTTGTTGTTGTCGACGTTCATGTTGCACTTATTGTTGTTGTTGTTGTTGTTGTTGTTGCTGCTGCTTGTTTTACGTATGTTTCTACTTATGCGGCTTGTTGCATGTAGCACAAGCGTGTAAATACAGTAGCAGCGTCAGCGCTTGTTTCTTGCTCGAGAGCAAGCGCGCGCGCGCGCCGATAAGCCGCCTCGCTTGAAATGCAAGAAATGCTGCATGCAGCATACTGCACATGCCCCACGCCGCCGCATGCCACAAACGCTGTGCTGCCGTTTTCGGTCAAGTTATTTAGTTAATATGCATGTAGCATTTAAGCAGCGAGAATCTTAATCGACTCAAGGCCGTTGCAAGAAAATGTGTGTGTGCTCTCGCCTTGGCTGGTGTTGCAAATATTTATTGCAAATAAATTTTGAGTGCACAAATAAATTTTAATTAGCCTGCTGCGGGTGCCGCTGCTGTTGCTTTTGCTGCTGTTGCTGCTGCTGCTCCACACAGACCCCATTGACCTTTATCGTCTAATAATGCTCAAATATTAAATAATTGAAAATTATCTACCCATCGTTTAAAAGCACGACGGGAGCACACAACTTGCACTCTCAATGAAGGCGAAAAGTTTTACAAAAAAATATACACATATATATTTACAATATATATATATATATATATGTTTATATATATATTAATAGTCACGATTTTATATTAATTTTGCGACTACAACAACCAAAAACCGCACAGCATGTGGCGGCATGCAGCGGAAGTGGAGGGTGTACAGCGTATTGAACTGGCTAACTATTAGCTACCAGGAAAAAAAATAATAAATAATAAGAGAAAATGTTGACTGCGGTTAAGCCGAAGCCATGATACACTTTATATGATAGAAGCTCGCATAGTGGCTACCATCAAAGAGAGCTATGAACCGAGATGCAGTTTAAATATTTTGCAATGCTCTTGGCTCCAAGTATCTGGCCGCTGGTGACTGGAATGACGTACATCCTTTTTAAGGTTTCAGACCGGCAATGCCGTAGGGTCACACGTAATTTTACTAAATGATGTTTGAATTGAATGATGGCAACCGTTTGATGTTTCGCATCCACAACTTCCGCTCCCCTGGCAAGCCGGAAAACGTTGTTGCGGCTCACAGACGACTTTCTCCAAAATATTCGAAGGACTATTTGTTGAGAGAGTTTTAACGTATTTTACGACACAATCTAAAAGCTTTTGGGAATAAGCAGAATAGTTGTGCTGTTTTCTTAGATGTTCAACAGGCTTTTGTTAGAGTCTTCACACCAGCTTGCGAAGGCTCTGGCCCTAAACACTTGCTGGAGACATCTCAAAAGGTTCCATCGAAGCGAACTTCTCAACAGTCGTTTAGCACAACATCTTCGACTCACAAGCATATTTTTAGTTTAGACTCAGCCCAAAGTTGATATACTATTGAAATAGAATAAGTGTAGGGTGGAAAAATGAAATTGTTCGCGCTCATAAAATGCGAAATTCGGTTTAAAGAAATCAAAACGAGAAGTTCGAGCAGGCTGCAGCGTTGAAGCTGAGCAGCGTGTTGAGTTTATGGTAGCCGGCTGCAAATAGGCTTTTAAGGCTAGGCGTGCTCTAGGTAGGGGGCAAATGGAAAAGCTGGACGCCTGCAAGCTGCCAGGCAGACATTACACACCAGTCGCATAGAGCTAAGTCAAGTCGAGCTGAGTTGTGCCTTCTGTGCTGTGCAGTGCTGTGCGGTGCTATGGTGTGGTGTGCCTCTTGTCTCAGTGGCTTATTAAGCAATGAAATATAATGTGCTGAGATTTATCACATGCGCCCCAAACGCCGCAGTGGCTGTCGCTGTCACCAAGGCAAAAGCCGCCGGAATGCCATTTTCCATTGCAGTCCAGGCCAGCAGACCCAGGCCAGTGCAGACCGGAGCAATTTTCTTGTCGCTTGCATTCGATTGACTTGACGGTCGTCGTTGTTGTCGTTGTAATGGCTTTTGTTTTCAGTTGATGTGTCGCCCACGCAGTTTATTGTAAAATTTTCGCTTTTTTTTTCCATTATTTTCTACTGCACATTACTGATTATTATTTAGGTTATTTCTATATGCAATTTATGAACGCGACTTTGATTGTGCGGCATTTTTTTTTTTACTCAGTATTCAGTTGTGTGCGGGAGTTGCTCGTACGAGAGTAGGTTTTTTTCCATTATTTTCATTTTGCAAATGAAAAATGAAGTTATTAAAAATTTTGATTTGCAAAAGATTACAACAGACTTGATTCAACTCGCCTGCAGCCAACAACTCACTTTCTCTGGCAGAGACAAAGGTGCGCTCGGTCCCCTGCAATTGAGTACGTGTCAATTGTGTCTGCTTTTGTCGCATGTAGGCGTTTCACTTTTTTCCTATGAATATTAGCATAGATTTTCAGTCTTTAATACTTTTATGACTGCGGCTGCTGTGCAGCGTTGCCTACTAACCTCCTGACCATTGCACTCTACTCAATCTGAGCTCTGTCAGACGGCATCATAAAATTGGCTGAATGGCTGGCTGGCTGGCTGGCTGGCTGGCTGGTTGGCTGGCTGGTTGGCTGATTGTCAGATTGCAATAGCTTTTGCAGCATTTGTCTGAACTGCAACTGTATTTCGCTTGCAGTATTTTTTTTTCTCGTGTTTGGGGCAATAATTGACGCTGCATGTCAATTTTATTCTCGTATATGTCTGCCAGTTGACGTAATAAATTTGAATTCAACAACAATTTAAAAGCAAAAGTCGCGCGGGCAGATTTATGAATATTGCCATATGCGAGTATTAGAGAGGAGTATTGCTCGATTGTTTGTGTTAGTGATGGAATAATAAATGTATTATTATGGGTGCAGAAAATTACACAAATTTATGTAAATCCAATGGAAAGTTGTACGAGCTGCGCAGAGATCTCTTCATATCTGGTCGTTCCAACGCATGCCGGTAGTCGTTCATCAATCAACTTTGGGCCTACATTCGTGCTGGAGCTCTTTCGCTCATACAAATAATATTACCAGCCCAGTGCGGAGGCTGGTATTTTATGCGGTGGAATTTTATGTCAACCTCATCGAATAGCTCATATAGATCGCGGTTCATACGGGATCGAAACTGGTAGCCCACTCTAATAAGTCTAAAAATCTTGAGAATAATCTTTCTATTGAAGACTAGCAACGCATTTTCGTCTGATTCAATCACAGTCAATGCCTCTGCGCAATACAGCAGGATCGAGATTATCAGCGTTTTATAGATTTAAATTTCAATAATTTGCTTTCTGAGCCCAAAGCAAGCGTGATTCTTCTCCGGATATCCATGCTAACTTGCAACTTTCTTGTGTTCCTAGGTAGACAAGGTACATTACTCAAGATGAAGTTCTCCACAGTACGTCAAAAACGCGTCTGCTGCGTTCTGAAAGATACCAAGTACCTCGTATTTTCCTCGTTCACTACTTAGTCCATGAGTGTTGACTGTACCGTTCTTGTGTGCCGAGTTCACCCAGCTACTGAAGTGCCACTTTTATTTAAGAAGAGACTCAAAAGAGAGTATGTTCGCACGCACAACTCTGTTGTGAATAGAAGAGTAGCCAATAGGGTCAAAAAGGTGCTTATCAGGCAAAAACTGCAGGATACTGACCTGTTTCTAGAAAAGATCACTCTGAACGCTAGTACGAACTATTCACTGCGGTCTCTTACGAAACAACATAAGAGGCAAACACCACCAAAACTCGCCGTTCGCAAAACAGTTGGGAGCTGGGCCAGATCCCCCCATGATCGTGCGGAAACTTTTCCGAGCATTTAGAGGCTAAGTTCTAACCCTTCGAGTCCACATCCAGTAGTCGCAGGAGACGAGTTCAAAGGGTACTGGACAGCCCTGCGCAGCTGACACTCCCAGCCAATCTCAACACTATCGAGGAGATCTAGTCCCACATCAATGTGCTAAGAAATAGAAAGGCCCAGGTGAAGATGGTCTCGATAACAGGACTCAGTCAAATCGGTACTCTTTTTGGTACTTCTTTTTAACGCTACATTGAGACTTGTGCACTTCCCAAAACTTTGAAAAAAGGCCAAATTGTTTTGAATCACAGTTACGGAATGAGCACGTCGGACGTTGACTCATACCGACGCATTAGTCTGTTGTTGTTGATTGCAAAGCTATTTGAGAGATGCCTGTTGACGAGGATACTAGCGAACGACGAGGTCAACCAAAGGATACGACCATTTTAGTTTGGCTTCAGGAAGTCACACTGTACCCTTGAGCAGCTGAACAGGGTGTTAAACTTTATGTTAGCTGGGTTCCAGGTAAAGGAATATACAGTGGCTGCTTACCTGGACATCTGACAGGATTTTGACAGGGTATGGTACGACAATCCACTGTGCAAATTAGAAGGCATACTCTGTGAATTTCGTGTGTTCATTAAGCAATATTTTCTTCACAAAGAACCATTGCTGGGACCATCACTGGGAGAAGACTTAATAAATACTATGGGAACTCTGCATCATAAATTTTTATGGTTATAAAGTGAATTACTAAGTTCTGTTATGGTCTTTCCAGTACAAGTGTTGCCGAACGTTCAGATCTTCCAGAAGAAGAAGAAGAATTCGTAAATGAAATTTTATATGGAATTATATTGAACGATCGGAACGATCGGTGACTGAGGCTGTTTTATACGAATATTTGGACATGAAAAGTTATTCGTGCGATGGGTGCCCACTTTAAACGAATGTTAAGCCAAAAGCCGATGTAGATTTCATACTATACTAAAAATAAGGAACAATCAATATATTGGGTTTCTCCATGGGATGGTCGCGAAGTCATTCACATCAAATACCTTGAAAACTTTAAAAAGGTGACCATTGCGAAAATCAATAAATTGGACTAAGAACTGCTACCCCTTCCAGTACATTTTCCAAATTTACCACCCTGTGACAATTTTCTGAACAGAAACAGTTTTCTAAACCTGAAGAAATTGCTGGTAAGACCTGAAACCTTCAGAAAAGCTATTATTTGAAAGGAATAAAATACTTTAAAAAACGCTGGACTAAATGATACATACCACTGCATGATCATTATTGTATGTACTAGCTTTTACCCGCGACTTCGTCCGCGGATCTTCCGATAAAAAGAAGCATATCTAATTGCTTCTCTTATTTTACTCATTTGTCAAACTATACGGGGGTGGTGTACCGCCTCTCTAATATTGACCAAACTTAACCCGTTTACTTCTCATGATTATCTTAACATGGATACCAAATATCATCTCTGTACCTTAAATGGATGCAAAGATATGACAAATTTTAAATATCGCTTATATGGGAGTGGGGCAACACCCCCTCCGATTTTGTCAAACCGTAGCCTATGTTCTTTTCCATCATTCTATCTATCTCTACACCAAAATACAGACGAATTGGTTCAGCGGTTTAGCCGTAAGAGAGGAACATCCATACATACAAACTTTCGCTTTTATCTTATTAGTAGGACTAGTAGGATAGCCTATATCAACCTAATATTTTCGATTATATCGATAGCATATGATAACCATTTCATAAAATTTTTTTCAGTCTACTAGTAGTAACCTAATATTCCTATTACATTCGGTCTTTCATGTGCAATTTGTTGTTTAATAATTATGGAACTTCAAATTTCTTCTCAACAAACTGCCAAGAAAGAGCCTTCAAAAAGCTTTCTGATTACTTTTAGTTTCTCATCGTTAAACGACCAGGTGTGAACACCTTAAATACAAAAGAAAAATGTGAGTTCTGTAATTAATTTCGAAACAACAATTCACTATTATATACGCTCATCTCTAAATGCAAACATTTTGCTGTGAGTTGGTGAAAATCTTTTGTCAATGCAGTAAGCCGCCAACAACACAAATTGTATAACTCGTCGATTCGGAAGAGATTAGGAAAAACTGCAGCGTGACACAACTGTAGCCAGAAAACGCCGCTTAATGCATTTAAGCCTAAATTATGAGACATGGTGCGCGAAATTTAAGCCTACTCGGGCGGAAAAGCAACTTCCATGCCGACTTACGCACAAAAGACGCAAATGCTGGAAATTTTACTACAGACGACTCTGTCTGACAGTTGTTGCAACAATTTTTTTTTTTTTGTTATTGTTGTTGTTTTTGTTGTTATTGCTGTTGTTAACAAATGCGTAATGCATATAGTGCAAGCGGACCAGATTTGCATTTACACACACACAGTTCAAAAAGACACACACAACGTCAATGTGAGTCATGCAGCGGAGTTGTGTTTTGCGAGTTCGTTGCTTAAGTCCTTTGGTTTTTTTTTTTATTATATTTTTTTACAAATGTTTGCCAACATTTAAAGTCTGTGTGTGTCATTGTGCACATGCGGAAAAATCGCAACAAGAAAATTGAAAAATTTAAATAAAAAAAGGGACAACAATTCCACTCGACGAGACTTACGCACTTCATAATTCAATCAAGCTGAAATATTTCGCAATCCCACACAGCAAGAATTTATTGTTCAAGTTACAATTTTTCAATTGCATTTTTTTTGGCTGAATGAGTGAATGCCAGCATTGAAATGTATCTACGACGAATGAAAGAACGGACGGACGTACGGCCGGACGGCTGGACAGCAGGACGTGTATACCGAACTGCTGTCAGTCAGCCGCCATTCGATTGCTGCGGTTGTTTGCGCTTTTGTACATTTCTTCATTACTTTGGCAACAGCTGCGCTGGTTAACTACTTTTTTATTTTTGCTGTATAAGATATATTTTTTTTTTCTTATACATAATACAATCGGTTGGTTCATTCGTTCGTTCGTTCGTATGCCAAAGTTACTATTTCATATTGACAGTTGTATATATTTCTTGTAGTTGTATATCTTTTCTGTTTTTTATGCTGAGTCGTTGTTTCGCTTGCCAGCATGAAATTGTTAACAACATTTGTAGCAATTGTTGCTATTGCTGTTGCCGCTTGTTGTGCTGCGATAACCGGCCACACTGCGTGCCGCTGACATAAAGTCATATTGACAATGAAACGCCGCCGCCGCAACTCGAATGGCTACTTCAGCCACAAGCCTGGCCAGACTTGCCATAATAATTGTACGAAAAAAAAAAAAATATATTAACTAAAAACATTGACAAGTTTGCAGAAAATTTGATTTGAAAATTCCAATTGGCATTCTTTTAATGCTGCTTTGATTTTTTATGGCATTTGATTAATAAATAAATTGACGCTGGGAGAGCTTAAAGAAAATTGCAAATTGTTTTAGTTTGCAACTCTTTGGGCTTTAAACTTAGCAAATGTGTCGCCTACCTAATAAAAGCATAGAAACCAGTTTTAAATGCATTCATTCAGCTGTCGTTTGCACTGCGTGCGGCATTCGCAAAACAAAAAAAAAAATAAATAAATAAAACTTATTCCAATGTACGAGGTTTGAATGACAAGTATCTAAATTAAAACACTTTAATCAGAGTATTATACTTAAATAACGAATATTATAAAACATTTGGAAAAATATTATAATATATTTTAGCCAAATCGGTTGACCTTTAATCATACTCTTTGGCAATTGATATAGAAGCATATCGGACAAAGAAGAAATATTAAAATAATTCTGTCAAGTTTGCACTCGGATCGAAGGAGTTTTGTCGAGCCTCACACAAAGTATTACGCTATAATTTGTGTTCTTTTTTTTTTTCTTTGTTTTTATGTTTTATTTTTTTTATTTATTTCATTTTATTTTCTTTTAGTCTATTTTATTTTATTAACTAAGAAAATAAACCCAAAAATTCTCAATTGAAAACGTTCTAAAATGAATATGTTTTCTTTTAAAAATATGCGCAGCGTATTAAAGCTATTGCTTCACCGAATCTTTTTTTTTTTTTTTTTTTTTTTTGATAAAATTAAAGTTAATTGCCGAAAATTGGCACAGAATGCTTTCAACAGTTTTTTTTTTTTTTTTGTATTGGTTATTTTCGGAATATTTTGCATATAAAATGTGCTGCTGCAAAGATTGCAATTTGCTTTCTTTGCTCTTGTTGTTGTTGTTGTTTTATTGTTGTTGTTACCTCGAACAGGGGTGATAAATATATTGATTGTCGTCCATTAAGCGTTCACTGATAATTACGTTATTAAGCGAAGCCGCCTGACTGCCGCTCTTTCTGTCTTCAGTCTCTAAACTTGCCACACGATTTCTATATATATTTACTTGCCATATCCATCAGCTCATTGGTTTTACCTTTGTCCTTGTTCGCGCAGAAAACTTTGAGTGTGGCCATAAATTATTGCAGCTCGTTGTTTTTTTTTTTAACTTTTTAAATTTTTTTACCTTTACACTTGTCAAAGGCTACGCCTTGCTTTTTGGGTTTCTGATTTTCAAACTTCAGCAGCGGCAGCACAGTTAGGTATGCATTGAATTAATGACAAATTTGGGATACATGATTCATGATTTGCGTCTTAGCACAATTTAGCACACGCTTCAATCGATTTCTATATTAGACGAGCTTGTTTGTTGTTTGCTTCTAATTACCAGTTATTAATGCCTAAACGCTTCATAAAAACTAACATTTAACATTTTGCTGCCTTTCGTTGGTTTGATGGTTTTTTTCTACATTTTCTGTTTTGATTTTATTTTTTGTAGATTTTTTTTTATATTCTGCACAAACCCGCTTCTTGAGTATTTGTTTAGCCTCAGGCGTACCAAAACAGCAAACATGCTTAAACAGATACAGAAACATTTTACAACTGAATGTCTTTGAGGCTGTTTTTTGTTTTTTTTTGTTTTTAATTTTAAGCTTGTCATGTCTACATACATTTGTACAGCACTACTGTGGGAATAACTCATTAACTATTTGCATAAAAATATTCTGCCGAAGATTTGTTTCCATATACACAAGTCTGTTGTCCGTGGAACCGGCAGCGCAGCATGGCTTATTAATCTTTTTAAATTATAACAAATGACCATCATAATAAAAAAATTAAAAAATAAATAAAAATTAAGAAGAAAGAAGAATGAAATCAAATGTGCTCGATCTCGATATACACTGTACCCCATTGAACTTAAAAATTAGTTGGGGCCATATATCCTAACTTGATTCCTTGTTTTTCTTACAAAACTTCAGTAAAGGGCTAGCCCTTCTAGTGTTCTGCTATGGCTCTATCTTTCTAGTCTTCTTCTTACTGCTCATAGCCAGACATACGGACATGTGGTGGATCACTTCTTTTAGTGTTGCGATTTGGGCCATTAAGCAATATTTTATTAGGACTGACATATTCTCAATAAAAAATCTAGAATAGTGGGACAGATGTGTATCCTTTTAGTAATCTGGACATAAATAGAATATTTTTTAAGCCTCGGATAGAGCCTAATGATGGCGATCCCGCAAACGATTTAATGAACACGATTTATGAATATGCACCAGGACCCTTAATAGGGATAGCGCATATATATGCAGCTGGTGGATAACCTCTAAAGATATAAGGCTGACATCACTGCCTCTTGTGAGACATCACTGCCTCTACTATAGCTGCCATGAGAGTAAGCACGAATTTGAATTAGGAATCGTATTCCGATTCACACCTGTTGACGACGATGCTAAAGATGAGTTGTATGAGCGCATGGAACGTCTATACGAGTGCTGTCCCAAACACGATATCAAAATCGTGCTTGGCGATTCCAATGCAGAAATTGCGAAGCAAGGAATCTTTGGCCCAACCGTAGCAAAGTTTAGCGTTCACGACACTACCTCCAATAATGAAGAGAAACTAAACGCTTTCACCGCAGTTCGGAACAAGTTAGTTAGCAGTACCAGATTTCAACACCTTAACATCCACATGGCTACATGGCTGAGTCCAGATCGAATTAAAAACAACCAAATAGATCATCTTCTGATTGACGGAAGGCACGAATCGTGCGTGTTGGACGTGCGAACGTTACGTGGTTCCAACTTCGACTAGGAGCACTATCTTGTGGCAGCCAGCATGGTGCACGCCTCACGTCCCAACATGCAACGAAATCTAGACGTCGTCAAGAGAAGGCTTCGGCGGTCTGTTGTGACTGCAACAAAAAACCGAAGCCTTCACAAATACGCTATTCGGACTGCTCCGGATTACCTCTCTGTCTTCTCAAAATATATGTGAGCAGTGGAAATTTTTCACCAGCTTCATGGATAGGGCTGTCAAGGAGGTCACTGGTTATACAAAACCGATGACAAATTCTTGAGACAACGAGAAGTGTCGCAAAGCTACGAACACTATAATCTGATGATGACGCTATCACACACACAACGCGTTGTCAGGGTAGCAAAGAACATCTCCGAACCCTTTAATACCTAGAGAGATTTCAGGCAGGGTTGTGCGATTTTTTTCAATCTAGACGATTGGAACACATCCTACGCCATTGCCCCGACATACTGAATATGTCGTGTACGCGGAAGCTATTGATATCATTGGCGAGCCGTTCTCAGAGATTGAAAAACAGTCTCGGCACATGGGTCTAGCGGTGAATGAGGACAGCCCTCTCTCGGAAGACGAAATCAAGATCTATAAGACATTGCTATTTCCGGTCCTATTGTAAGGCGGAAAGACATGGACCGTGATTGAGTCAGATGAAACAGCGTTGGAAGATTTTATATGCAAGTTTCTCCGCAGGATGTTTGGTCCTATTAGAATCGGCGACGAATTTAGATCCCGTATGAACCGCGAGCTATATGTGCTATTCGATGAGATTCACATAGTTCAGCGCATAAACTTGCATTGGGCTGGTCACCTCATTCGAATGGATTAAAGAGCGCCAGCACGCATTGTTTACATGGAGGACCCCAGTTATGGAGAGATCTCTTCGTACTAGGCATTCAAAACAACTGGCTCCAGCAATCACTACACTACACTAAGACTACACCAGCTGATGCGCATTCCAGAATGCGGCCATGATCGATCGAGGGTTCAAAGACATTTAAGTAAGTAATGGCTATGTATGGGTGCCACCCCTTCTAGTATCCTAGTCCTATCTGAACCTAAGCACATTTCGCAATGTCCTAACAAACTGATTTCCTAACTACTGATGTTGATCCGTTGACATGTATATATCCATCAGTCTCTTGAATTTGTGAACAAAATCTCGAGGACTATAAAAGAGAGGACCACAAAACTTGAATCTCAGATTTGCCTGTGTAAGAAAATATAGATGTCATGCCCTCGATGCACACTTTATCACTTATAAGCGCGAAACGTCTATCAAGTCGGTCATGCAGCTCGTTTTTTAGCTCCAACCTGTTGTGAGCGCACTTGCCAACATGTTGCAACCTGTACAAGTGACTGCTACGCCAACATTTAAATTATTATCGTGGCAAAGTATTGATTATGTTGATACAAGAGAATTTTTAAAACAGATTAAAAATTAACAAGTTGGCAGGGTATTAAAACAACAAATCACTTATTTTTATCAATAATAGATACATTCCAAGCAACAACAATTAACGACAACAATAATTCCTACCTTTAGCTGCTTGAGCAGCAAATCGTCAAAGAAATTGTTGTTTATTTTTATTTTTTTTTTGTTGTTGTTGCTGATTTTTGTTGCACGAGCTGTCATAGTAAGTTGCTGTCAGAACAATTTCAATTGACAGCAAAACACACAAGCAGCATGCGACATCGAAAAGTGGAATATTAGCAGCAGCAGCAACAACAACAAACAACGACAATGAAGATTTGCGTAAATATTTGTGCAACAATTTGTTGCGAATGCAACAATTTGCGTTTGAAATCGATGCAACAAAAGTAAAATGCAGCCGACTCAACAATGGCATTAGGAAATGCTAGAGCCGGCTATAGACAACGACGATGATGATGATTATGTTGTTGTTGGCAGTTGTCGCATGCAGCAACGGCAAGTAGCAGCAGCAACAACATACACTAAATGTTGAAGTGCAACAGCAATATGAATTGAGTAAGTGAGTGAGTGAGTGAATAATCGGTTGCATTTAACTCGTTTAACATGCAACTGCAACAATCAATCAGCATCAAAGTGCAGCAACAAAAATTTACACAACATGAGCAACTCAGTCAGAGTGACTGAATGGCGGACTGGCGGATTGTTTAACTGACGATTTGTCGATTTGATGTGGCTTGTCTGCTGCATGTTTGACTATCTATCTTGTTATGTTTGCGGCAAGTTGCAATTGCAACTGCAACAGCAACAGCAACAAAAACAAAAACAACAACAACAACTACAATGATGTTGTTGTCGACTCAATGCTTGAATGCTTGAATTGATCATTGAATACATGAGTTTAGCTGAAAGTGAAGCAGCCTCCGCACTGCATCTCAGCCTGGCACAGCTTTAGTTGCTGCGCGCCGTGGTGGCGTCTCCTGTTGCTGTTGTTGATGCTGCGCCTTTTTGAATGACAACTGTTTGTCTGTTGGCTTTTGATGTAGCTGCTGCTGCTGCTGCTGCTGGTTGTCATAGTTGTTGCTGTTGTTCCTGTATTGCTACGCCTGAGATCTAGTGCCTTTGCCGCTTCGTTTGGCGTTAAGTGTTTTTGCGGCAGCAAACAGCTTTGCCATGCCTTGCCCATTTGAAGTTTGACTTGCTGTTGAAATATTTCGACTTCTGCAACTTGTAGTTTCTTACCCCTGCTCTTCTCCTGCATACAGATATTTAATTTCTATGTCTACAACTTGCTTTATTTGCTCCTTGTGGTTGATGTTGTTTTTGTTGGTCTTTGTTGCAAATTAGCTTTTTGGAATTTGCGTTTGGTTTATGAAATGTTTTAGGCATCAAAATGAAAATAGAAAGTAATAGAATAGTTGGGCGGGTTGAAATAATTTTAGTTGCATATTAGGGAAATTTTAAGTTTAGATATAATTCCGGTGCTTCTGTGAAGAAGCATTGCAAGGAGACTATCCCGTACAATTTTAAACTAAATGGCACACAATAATCTAGCCACCATACAAGAGCTTACAATAGAATTAGGCAGCATCTTAATTATTCTTAAGTGGTCCAAAGAGATCCATACCATTTTTATCTTGAAAAAGGTGGAATTTTCAAAAAAAAAAAAAACAAAAAAAAGGTAACCAAAAGCAACCAGAAGAGTATGAAATATTTTGCATCATTTGCCATTCACCCTAAATGTGACAATATGCGCCGAAGCATGGCTGTTTTGTGAAGAACCTTTTGGAATAGCCTGTTGACTCAGCTTTTCTTCAAAAATAAATTTATTTCCAGAGTAAATTTTTTTTTTTTAATATTTTATTTATTTTTTGTTTTATTCGATTTAAACAGAAGAAGGGGACATCACACCCTATAATATATATAATCTTCATAAGCATCAAAAGTTGCGTCGGTTGAGACATGCTGTCTGTCTATATGATCATCAAGAAACTAGATACTATAAATTATAGAGGCTTTTAGATTTGGATATTGATTCTCGTATTTCCTCTTCAGATAAGTAAGGTAATACTTAGTGAAAACCCCTACCCCTCCTTTCGGAGTTTTTAAATGAATATTTTTGCTTTTTCTCGCTATTTTAGGTAAAAAAAGCCAAATATTCCATACCGTACTACTAGAAGGGGCAGCCCCCATCCAAATCTGTCCTACTTCCTAAGTTTTTCGTTTCTGTTTTGATTTAGTTTAGCTTGAAAGGATAAATTTGTTTTACAATTTCCTAATCCCTATAAAATATTCCGATAACAGAAATATGAATATAAGTTCTATCCATTTTTTAAGAAGATAGCGAAAAACAATACCCGTCCCAGCCTATCCGAAACGGTAGAATTTGAATTTGACACCTACTTATGTTTTGTTCTCTCTTTTCTCTCTCATTTGCTCTATCTTTTTCTCGCTCTATTTCTCTCTCTCTCTCTTTTCCTCTTTCATTCTCACATGTAGAGCATGTATGACAACATGTTGACGCGAGAATACGCTCGTCTAAACACATAATTTGTGCTGCTGTCGGGCCTCTCACTAAGTATTATCCACTTTTTTTTTTGTGTTTTTCTTTGTATTTATGCTCTTTTTAAGAATTTTACTGAAATTTTTTGAATTAAAAATTGTCAAAATATATTTCAACTTTATATAATTTATTCAAGAATCGAATTCTCTTTAATTCAATTAAATAGTTCCAGTGCCACAAGCAAAAAAAAAAAACAATAATAATTTATTAGAAAATAAATGCATATATGTACCACTTATTGAAGGTACATCATGTAGGTGTTCTTACATGTTGTTCCTTGTTCCTGTTGCTTGTTTCTTGCTATTTGATTTGGCTGCGTTTCAACTTTTATTTATTGCAAAGTCGCTGGGCAACTCATCATTTTGCCCACTCGCGGCTATAATAATTGTCCGATTGTCCAAAATCTCCAAATAGACGACGCGTTGGAAATTTCCGGGCAAGTGTGTATGTCTGTGTGTGTTTGGCAAGGCGCTTGCAACAATGCTAAGTAAAAACAACAACAAGATGCGCTCAATTTCAAACTCGAAGTGGGTCAATAGTCAACTTGAATGTACAACGGCCGAACGAGCGAGCGACAGCATTTGATTGGTGAAAATGAATACAGAATGGGCAGAATTCCTTGGAAACTTAGAAGAAAAATCTTTATGCATATGAACTCGAGTAGGCAATGGAAATAAATCGCGCAGTGATATGCCTACAAAGCGTTTGAAAGAGTCGAGAAAATTTGGGTTAACTTATCACTTTTCAGTTGTGGCTACGCATGCGCAGTGCGTCTTTATTAGCCGTAAGCTCTTCACCGAGACGCATCGCAACAGTTCAGCTTTGAAGTCATGTGTAAGGTGCAAATGTGGCAGCGTTTAATGTTCGAATCAGCTGAGCTTTCGGCTAAATTAAACTGCAACTGTCAGACGTTTAGATAAGTGAGCTAACGTTTAAACTGCTCTCGGTTAATTCGATGCACGAATTGGGAACAAGCTGCCGGGCTAAATGTCATTTAGCGATACAAGTTCCAGACTAGACTTAGTCAATATTCCATTCAATGCAGACATTGAAAATGAACTGTAATGAAGCGTAGGCTCCAAAGTAAAAAGTGCTTTTGGAGTTGTGTGGAACTTTGGAGGTGTTACTTAAATGTTATGCAGTGCGTTGCACAACTTCCAATCTAATTCGGCAATCATGATTTTTGGTAAACTGGATGTGGAGATATTGTGTCTAAAGTGACCACCTGTTCGGGTTACCAAACATGTTTATGAAATATCAACCCAGGAACACTTCATTGGTAATCGCAAGAATCCTGAATACCTAATTAATGCACCTTTATGTCGGTGGACAACAAAGAATGCAGTGAATATTTCTTGTAGAAAGCAAAAGAGATTTCTATACACCGCTCTAAAATTTGTAAGATGTCTCTTCGGAGCTTTAAGATCTCACATTTTTCATTAACTTAGACTAGAATAACTTGTATACTAAAACATCTCTAAATAGCTTTGAGTGCATAGCACTTCAGTGCCAAAAGTTAAACAAAAATAAATTTCGCACTTTATAGGAAATTCTAGATGCCGCTTGTAAAAATTTGTTATTACGTATCTTGCTTGTAGTGTATGTCGCACACACTCAGAAACTAGTCAATACATCAAAAGCAAATCAGGTTAAACCAATATATTCCAGCCTAAGACGAACACCCGCAACGCCTACCTTTGCTTAGCAGCCTTTGAAGCGGCCGAAGAAAACGATCGAACGATGTTCGAACTTAACGCTTAAAATACATCACCATCATCCTCATCGCATAGCACGCAAATATTTGCCATGTATTGCATGTGTATTGTAACTCTTGGACTCTGCCGAGACAAGCTCGACAAGAGTAACCAATCAAAAAAAGTTCAAAATCATAAATTTGAACGATATTAGGTTAAGTCAGCGCAAAATGCCAAGCGGAAAAAGGCAAAACAAATGAAATACAACGCCGAACAAGGTGTGAAAATGCAAAACGAAGGTGAAGGAGAAAACTTGGAATTTACAATATATAAAAAGAAGTTTTGCATTCGTTTGTACGTTCGAAAGAATTTTTATAGTAGTGAATAGTGAAGATTGGCGTCAAAACGTGGGAGGGGCAAAATTTTAAAATAAACTTGTGAAATTCCGGAGCAGTCCAAGTCGAATGCAAAAAACACAAAGATTCTATCTATTACCGTTTCCGAGATTCTTTCGTTCATGCAGACGGACGGACGGACGGTCGGAAGGACGGACGGACAGACGGATATGGCTATATCGACTTCTTTATAACTCCTGACCATAGTGGGGTTAACTTTATTTCTACCTGTTACATACATTTGCACAAAACCTTCGGTACAGGGCCTAAAAATAGTGGATTTAACACAACTCAACGAAATACCATTTCAATTTGTTTCGGATTTCAAACTTTTATTAATTACTATTGGCCAACAGACAGCAACTGCAACATACCCATGTCCTTATTGCTTTGTAAGGTTAAATGAATTACAGAACCATGATATTCAAAGTATAGAGCTAAAGACCTTCAAACACTTAAAACAGTATTATGCAAAATTTAAATCTTCTGGTAAGGATAAAAAGAATGCTCCACAATGCCATAGTGTAGTTGATCACACCCTATTTGTGAAGGAAGATGACTATTATAACATTATATTATAGATTATAACATCCATGTAATTGAGAAATGTATTTTACCTAAAGTCCATCTTTTACAAGGATTTGTCTATCATCTCTTTTGGAATGGCATAGTTCCCCTTGTAGAACGCGAAAAAGCTCTATTATGGCCAAAGAAGTTGAAGCAAATTTCGAAAACCATCACGGCGATATTTTTGAAGGAAACGCTTGCAGAAAAATTTTAAGAGAAGCGGATAAATTGAAGGATTCAGAGTTGGAATATTTAAAATTCAGCCTTTCATTGCATCATTTATTGTTGACAATTACTTCACAACGAACATTGAGCTTTTCAAAGTACGAATGTTTCCCAAACTCTTTAAGTTCATGTAAATCTTTTCATAGATTCAAGATAAATATTATCGATGATCCAACTTTTTCGGCACGACTAAAAATAGCGGTAGTTACATTTTATCAGCCTTTATAACAACCTTGTTTATTGGTGGATTAGGTCTATTGGAGATACCACTTTAAAAAAACGTGCCGAGGTGTCTATCCCAAGGATGGTGTGGAAATGATATTAACGCTGTTAATTAAACTTGGAGTTAAATATTTGTTCACCTTGAACAAAAATTATGAATATTTTCGGGAAGTTACCCATACATTATTATATGGCATAAAAAATATTCCATCCATGGAATTTCACAATATTAAATTATTTTGAGTTGTTTAAAAGTTATGGACTTTTTAGTAAGACTCAAATTTGAAAGCTCGAAGATTCTAAATCTTGAAATTGAAATGTTGATATTTCTGAAACAGGATCAACTAGGATTTCATGGGATACGGTTTCTGGTAGTGCAGACCGCCCACAAAAAGATGGCATAGTCACTTTTTGTCATAATTTTTTTACAAACCACATCTTTCGATTTGTTTATGGATACGAATTGGCAGTGCTACCACAATCTCTATAAGCATTATACGAGTCACCCTTTATTGTTGTAAAACATGCTTGCGAAAAACTATTTCTTCCAATGGCACAATATGGCATTAAAGATCTTCTATTATACAAACATATAATCGTTTAGTCCATCGTTTTTCTGTGCAATACCGGGTATTTGTTTTTTATACGCCAGTATGTAATGCATAAACAACACAAAGTTGCAATATGGCTCAACGGCCAACGCTAGGCAAACTTGAACTTGCAGCTTACGCATACAACTTGCGGCAGCAGACACCGCAGCCGAAACCGTTGTAATAGGCCAACGCGGCTGCGCATGCGTATCACTTGCGATCGTCTGCATGCCAAGCTAAGCCAAGCCGTTCCGCGCCATGCCGCTCCGTATTGCCCACTTCCTCGAAATTCTTCTAGTACTGCAAAGTCTACGACGAAGCGCTAGAGAAATTTTCTTTTGTTGTCCGTCCGCCTGTCCGTGCGTTAAGCGTTATGCATTGTGTGTGTGAATTTATTGATTTTGGTCAAAAGCCACTTAAGCGTAAATTATGTGCTGGCTTAAACGGTTTTGCTACTTTTCGTTTGCATGATTTTTATTTTTTATTATCGTTCGTTCAATGATTTGTGACCGACTCCGACTCTAAACGCTAGAAAACCCAAATGTATGACAAAAAGCGCGGAGTTTTTTCATTGATGTATTGCAACATGCCTGAGGCGGAAATGCCGCGTTTAGTGTTTTATCAACGCGCGTCTGCATACTCGTAATTAGACACTTGCCGCAAAAGATTTTGTATCGCTTTGATAGCGAAAACTTCGCACAGAAATATAATAAAATGTGCTTCCACTCGTACTACACATAAAAATTGCAAATATATTTGCTAAAAGTGTGTCAACTTCAGCTGTCAAATGAGGCACGGCTGCTCGGTTCAATTGACGCGCGTAGAAATTGTCGCTCGATCATTCGCTGGCAGTTGAAGGCAAACGCTAGAAAACCAGCCAAGTTGGCAGGCTGGCTGGCTGGCTGGCTGGCAGGCAGCTCGAGGCCAGTCTTAGTCGCACTGTACAAAGTTGTAGCGTAACGTTTTAATTAAGCGTTGATAATTATTAGCACACAACAAGGTGGGCGGCAGCGGCTCAGGTGTAGCGGGTTGCAGCAGTTGCAGCATTTTTGCTGCGCTGCCACATTGCGGTGGGCTGCAACTCAACTGAACGCATGCGCGTATGATCTATGAAAACGACAACGCGTTGAAGTTGTTGCGCCGATAAGATATGCGCACAGCAATAAGAAAAAAAATATCTTAAATCGCATATTTATGCGCGGTTTTTTATTAAGTGTTGCTTTTTTTCTTTCATTTGCTGTCAAATGAAAAACTAGCCGCATTTGATTTAGTAATAGTTGCGAATTAATTAGTCGCTGCGATATTGCCGCATAAATTTGGCAATCATGATAAACAAGCGCTGCGAATTGTAAGCAATTTTTATTTAAATTTGTGAAATTAAATTGAAATTGTTTTTTGAATATTATATTCGAAATAAAGAGACTTATGCAATAAACTTGTGGTTTTTACGCTTCAATAATTTACTTAAAAACAGGAAACAAGTCTATTTAGCCAAGCATTTCATTGAGGTTTTCGATGATTCCTTTTCTGCATTACACAATCTGTGGTAAAATTATAATAAAATGTGTTTTGAACTTGTATTATAACCTAATAACTAACAAACTTCTCGATTTAATTCAGATTGTCAGAATTTCAAAACGGTTTAAAGTAATAGTTTAGAAATAGTTGAGCATTTTAAATATGAAACAGCTTTAATTTTTACAGAGTATATAAACTAGAAACACACTCCATTAATTTCTTAGCGATCGTCTGATTTGTTGCCATATTTTGATGAATTGGTGTTCTTCTTTTGTTTATGGGGTCATATCATTTTTTTTTTCTCCAAATGATAGGCCTAAAATATTCTCCTGAAACACACCAAAATATTCATATAGATCCGTGCAATTACCAAATTATTTACACTATTACCTTGAAGAGCATACAAAATCATTGATCATATGAGGAAAAAACCACAAGCAAACTTCATTTAAAATTGGAGGAGGCCATTAGCGATATACAAAATCGGATGAAGTAAGATCCATTGGACAAGTGTGAACAATTTGGTTTTATTGGTCGCGGGCAGTTAGTTTCTATTAAAAACGAAATATCGATGCGCATTCTCGACAAATCGACAGTTCTCAAATACCTATGCAGGAAGGAGATAAATTGCTTACGAAGGAATTATAATAAATTTTCAGGCCAAGTGGGTATTGACCCCGTACTCAGAAAGTTAGAGGTAAATTTTAATTCCTTTATTATAGTAAAACTTACGGACTAGACTTACACTATGAAAATGTGGGCTTACTCTCACCGCCCCTTTACTATTAGTCTCCGTATTTTGTATACACAACTCCGGTACCAAATACGGTCGCCACCTATCACCGTGATACTATCAGTGCCTCAAATGCCTACCAGCACCTTGTTTCCAACAGTGCTCAATGCACTTTGTTGCCAACAGCGCATATGCTACTAGTTATCTACGGCTGTAAGAACGGTAATGTGGATTAGACATCAATTACCTTACGGCCGGGGATATCCGCTGGCTGCTACTGTTCGTCCTGTTAGCCCAAGACTTAGACTGGTTAGCTTGCCAGTTAAAAGACTTTGTCTATTGATAGACTCCTTCACCGGAGACGACTGGTTGGTTTGCCGGTCAAAGACTAAGTCTTTTAACTGGCACACGAGCCAGTCGTCTCCGGTGAAGGAGTAGCTGCAAAAAAATTTGAATCGTCCTGCTAGGCGAATTATTCCTATTAAGCATATAGATGGAGAGTGTTGTCACAGCAATACAGAAATAGCTACAGCGTTGGCCTCGCACCTTGAGCAACAATTTACACATTTTTCAGGAAGAAGAAGTTACCCTTGCTCTAAACACCTTGCCAACTTAGCCCACCAATGTATTCCATCAAAGCTATACGCAGTGTACTTGGGCCATTGTTTTTAAATGGAACATTGAAATGGAATTTACCAGAAAAGTCCCCACACATTCCTTTGTGCAATGCTATAAAATATCTAGGCGTGATACTAGATAAACGACTAACTTGGAAAAATCATACAAAATGCTAAAATAAAACACCTGAACATTAAAATGTAGAGCATGTTCTGATTACTTGGTCTTGAAAACAAAAAAAGGCTATACAAAGCAATCCTTGAGTCAGTATAGACATATGGATTACAGTTGTGGGGAACTGTAGCTAGGTCCGAAATAAACATTTTGCAGATATTCCAAAATATTACACTTCGTAAGATCACTGGCGCACCATGTTATGTTTGAAATGATAACATGCACAGAGATCTTGGAATCCCAACGGTTGAAGAAGAAATTTCTCGTCACAGCAACAACTTCTTGGAAGACTGAACCTGCATCCAAACGATCAGGCATCTGACCTTTTAAACTTGAATATTCCGCACAGACTCAACAGAATTCACCCTTTTTTGAATTCAAATAATCATTTCATTGGAAATTATATATCACATCATTTCAAGTCATTTGTTATTATGTCATTCTACATCTTGAATGCTCTTAATGTCTTTAATGGTTTAATGGTTAGGATTCTATCAAATTTGATGGTAATTCTTAGATTTGGATTTATTGCAAATTAAGTATGAAGACATATAAAAAGATAAAGAAAATCTATACCGACTCCATTTTTGACGCTGATCAAGTCTATACTCTAAGGCATTTGCCTCGCCACCCTTTAACTGTTTTAAGTTTCTGTGCAGTTTAGTTCGAGGACAGCATCATTTAGATATTTCTTAGGCAAAAATCTGAAACAAAAAATCAAAGATGATCTCAAATTAGAACAGCTTCAACAGTTGTTAAGTTAAGCAATCAAGAATCTATAACATTTTATGTGTATTTTGCAAATTCCGCTGCAAGTCAATGTGAAATTAATGCAAATTAAAGGATATTATAAATGATAAGAAGCTCATTACTTAAGCAGCTACAAGCAACTAAAACGAGGAAGACTAAAGCAGCCACAGCAAGCGTGTTAAATGTGCAACGAATGTGAACAGCAAATGCGATCGCTATCGTTCAAAAAACAGCAACAACTTGCAACAGCAACAAAAGACCAGCAACAACAGGAGCAGCAGGCAACAGCAGCAGCAGCAGCAGCCGCAGCAACAACATTTACAGCCCAGCCTCTTTTGCGTTAAATGCATTTTTATAGGAATCAGCTTCCGCTTCGCTTAGCTTGTGCGTCAGCTTGTTTTGCCTGTTTGCAGATTTTTACAGTTTTCTTTCAAGTAATTAAATTAAATATTTTAATAGTTGGCAATTAAAATATCATTATGCACTGAAGAAAGCAAACAGCAAACAGCGAAGCAGCAAAATCCACATGCAGCAAAATCCGCATGCAGCCATAAAGCGCATAAGCGCGCTCTATCGAATTAGTTAAGATTTTAAACGACTCAATTTAGCTGAAAACGCAGCCCAAAGGCTTACACTTACACTCGTCGCCACCTTAGCGCAAATTGATCTATTCGCAGCTAAGAATTTCGTATGCCATGTTGTGTAGAAACACCCTACACTCTGCTGTAATTTGTGTCAAAATGAAATAAATTTATGAGCATCGATTGCAGTGCATTGATTAGACGACAAATGCCGCATTCAGCTCGACCAAATGGAACTAGTTTCTGCGCCGCCTGTGCGATTTAACAGCTGCTTGTGATATTTACTTTAGTTTAATTGCTATTTGATGTTTTTGTGTGGTGTTCGCAATGAAAGCGCAGCTCAGTTAATTTGTAAAAATGAAGTTGTCATCATCGATGAGAACGACAACGGGCAGGCAGTTGGAAGCGGTCGAAGCGGTTCCACTGAGACGCAGTTCGCTTTACAACGCACTTAGCTGCAGCGTGTGAAAAAATTATGACTTGAAATATCCAAGTTGCAGTATAAACGCGGCGGCGCTTCATTGTTTCAAAACATTCAATGAGGTGCGATGTTTCTTGTTTCATATATATGTGTATTGAAATTTTTTTCTTGAGCCGAGCGAGTGTTAATTGATCGGTGTTAAAAAATTTTAAAAATTGGACCAGAAATTAATTTTTTTCACTACACAAATTTTAAGGTTTTTATTATCGAATTTGATTGCACTTTGTTTGCTCATTTTATTTGAAATACTCCTTTGTTTTTTTTTTTTATATCGAACCATCTTCGATTCTGTATGTATGTGTGTGTATGTGTGTGTATGTGTGTGTATGTGTGTGTGTGCACGTAATCAAATGTGCGTGTGCTAATTTTTTGAACATTTATAAGATAAGTCAAGCAATTTAGAAACTCAAAGCGCTTTTGCCGCAATCAGTATGAAGGCTCGACTTCAACGAATTTCAAATGCGCTTTATATCATAAGATTTCTGGCATTTTGAAGATATTAGTAATGATCTTCGAACTAATCATTCGTCATGTCGATAGTCTAGTCGACAGTATGACTGGCCGCATTAGGGATCAATACGAGTCCAATAAGACTAAGTTCAAGAGAAGTCGGTTCAAACAATCAGAAAATATGATATTTTTGAGTTAACGAGATTGCATAGCGTTTGTAGTTTTGATAGAAGTTTTAGTTACCAATTTTATCATCCATCTATCATGAGGCAACGTTCAATTTTTAGGCTATTGAAAGGCAGACTAGTGGGCAGAAATCAGCAGGTTGCTGCGCCGAACCGTTTTAGTAATTGTCACAATTCTTAGAACTTGATTGCGGTTAACCAACGCCAAATACTAAATTCGAGCTGGATGCACAATTGCGTTTAAGGTCAATTTTGGCCTCCAACTACTTTCGGTCCGTTTATGTTCATTTCTTGGTGTTACGTCTAATGCGTCCTTTGCTCTTGCTGTTGATAATAATTTTCCACGCTTACACTCCTCAAGTCAAGCATAAAAAGCTTCCCTTTAAACCATTTCTGGTTTTGGCTTAATTCAGTTCTTAATTCTGATTATTATTCGTTTCCTTGACAAATTCAACAACCAAACTTAAGAACCTGTTAAACATTTAATTAAATTTCAATGGTCCAAGCAACTTTACAAAACTAAACACCACTTCCGATCTTCATGTAGCGTAACCCAAAACATATACATATTATTAAATTTTTATAAGACTAATTTAATATTTTATATAATAAATCCCACAAAATACGCATTCCAAAGGAAAAAAATCACGGTTTGAAAGTAGCGCAACTCAATCACAGCGCATGCAATCTGCATCAAACAGAAAGTGAACTTGAACAGCCTTTTTTCCTTACTTACTTAAGACTATAATACTCCATTCATCATGCTCCTTTTTTTTGCGATAAACTAAAAAGAATTTGGGTAAAAGCACAAAAAGATACCCAAATCGAGTCGCATCAGTACAAAAAAAAAATGTGAAATGCAGAAAACTTCGACAAAAGTGATTGATGGAAATTGCACAAACTGTCATGTTTATGAACGTCCGCAGGATATGTTTTAAAAGAACAACAGCAACAACAACACGATGAAGCCAATGCACCGGCTGTATGTGCAAAAGATTTTTCGGAGGTTTAAGTGCAGCATGCCGCTTTGAAAAAAACTGCACGCAATGCGACAGCATTTTTTTTTTCGGTGCCGCTGCAGTTTTTGTTCTCGTTCGCTCTGAGTGCGCGGTGTGCCCCCTGCTACACAACTGCCGCAATTGCAATGAACACCGCTTTTGCGATTTTTCACCAATTTTCACTCACTTTAAAACTTGTCAAACTGTTGGACATTTGCTTACAATTTGCATTTGGTTACACTTAATAAAAAAAAAGTAAGAAAAGAAACAAGACGAGCAGTCGATCGAGCGGGCAGAGAATTGCATTTGATGTGCGTGCGCCACACACAGTGTTGCGGCAAAGTTGCACCCTGCCGCAAGTTTTGCATCCTCAATTCAACACTATATCAACTGAAGAAATTACTGGCCAGATGAGCTGAGAGCTTGCGTGTGTTTGTATGTCAAAGTGTTTGCCGCCACAATGCAATCGAGCTGCATGAACGTGTTGTACTCCAAACTGATTTGGAACTGTTGCTCTGAGCGCCTCGCAGACTCATTGAACAATAATTTTTTTGACATTTGATGCGATGTGACAGTAAATGCGCTTTGGGGCAATGCGAGAACAGTTAAAAATGAAAAAAATTGTAGTAACAAAAACTTTAGATATAAAGTGTGCTTCCAATTAGTTGCACGAGAACACCTACACCGATTTCCACAAGTCTTTTCTTTGCAATTTAAAAATCACCCAAAATCTTGCATATATGATTTGAATAGTCCACTTCAGTTTGAAATACCATAAATAGCAACAATTTTCTCATGAAGTATTATGTTGTTCAAGGAAAGTGGGAACATGGATTTAAAAAATACCACCAAAACTTAAACAGTAATTGCTTTCAGACGTCAGCCGTTTGCTATGGTGAAATCAGTTTCTTTACATTTGAGCAGCTTCTTTTAGGTTCATTATTTACTGCTGAACCTCCAGTCTGAGATTATTTGAGCTTGTAAATGAGATTATTTGTAAACTCGTCGCCAATTCTAATAAGACCAAACATCCAAGACTTCCAACGCTGTTTCATCTGACTTAATCACGGTCCATGCCTCTTTATATATGTATAGCAACAACGGGAGTTTTTCCAGACCTAGATTTTTGTCTTTCGAGAGAGGGCTTTACTTCTAATTTGCTTGCTCAGCCCAAAATAGCATCTATTTGCAAGCGTGATTCTTCGCCTGATCTCCAGGCTGACGTTGTTGTTGCTGGTTATTTTGGATCTAAGATAGACGACGTTTTCTACAACACTGAAGTTGAAATTCTCCATCGTCACTGACCGTGCAAGACGTGATGACGGAGTGCGAGAAGACACCAAGTACTTCGTCTTGTCCTCATTCACCGCTAGACCCATGAGCCGAGACTGCTTTTCATTCTCTGAGAATGCCTTGGTGACTCGCTGTTCCTGTGTACCAATGATATCAATATCATCCGCGACGCGATCAGCAACACTTTCTTTTGGAAGATCGAGGCCGACGTATGTACTTGCACTGGCGTAGGATGTATTCCGTAGCACGAAAGCGGATCACCCTGCCTTAAACCTCCTGGTATGAAAGAGTACGGAGACGTTTTTCCCTACCCTAACAACGCTTTGTGTGTGCGACGAACGATCTTTGCCGGGATACCTAGTGCAGACAGGGCGTCGAAAAACTTCGATCGTATCTGCGTGTCAAAAGCGGCTTAATAGTCGACAAATAGGTGGTTTGTGTCTTTGTTGAACTCACAGGGCTTTTCCAAGATTTGGCATAATGTGGATATTTGGTCAATGGTCGACCTTTTTGGTCTGAAGCCACACTGTTATCGTCCTATCAGTGAATCCGTATATGGCTTCAGCCTATTACACAATACGCGCGACAGAATCTTATATCCAATGGAAAGAAAACTTATGCCGCGGTAATTGGCGCAAGCAGCGGGGTCTCCTATCTTAAAGATAGGACAGAAAACACTGAGATTCCATTCATGGGTATGCGTTCATCGGACCATATCTGACATAAAAGTAGATGCATACTCCTAACCAACTCTTCGGCGCCGGTCTTGAATAATTCAGTTGATAGCGCATCAGAGCCTACCGCTTTGTTATCTTTCAGCGTTTTGATAACCGAATCGACCTCGTTATAGCCCGGAGGCTCTACAATAATGCCATCATTAACTGGTGGTTCCGGTGTCATTCCTCTATTGGCAGAATTGTGCGCTTCATCGCCTCCAAGTAGATTAGAAAAATGACTTTTCCATAATTTCTGTGAGCATCTGTTAACAGATTTCCATTTTCGTCTTTACAGAAAGTTACTCCGGGATTAAAACCTTCGATCAGAATCATGACTTTTTGATCAAATTTTCAAGCTTCATTTCTGTTATATAACCTCTCAACATCCTGAAACTCTCGCCTTTCTGGCTCTTCCTTCTGTCACATAACCTCTCAACATACTCGAACTCCCACCTTTCTTGCTCCTTATTCTTGCATCTGAAAAAGCGTTCCTCCTCTCTCCGTTTCCCTCGATATCCTACTCTAACAGCTCGCGTTACTCCCGATTGCAGAGTTTGCTGATATGAAACGTTCTTCTCTGCAGTAGCATTGCGACACTCCTCGTCGTATCAAAAATTATTCACATGTTTTGTATAACCAATAACACCATCCTTGGGGCGGGTGATATGTTTCCACTACTAGGAAGAGTGTGTTTGAAAAGGCTTCATCGGTCTGTTATGATTGAAGAACGCTAACGTCTAGCTTTCGTTGCATGTTGGAACGTGCTGCAAGATAATGGTCCGAGTTGATAATCGGACCACGTAACATTTGCACGTCCAACACGCTCGATGAGTGCCTTCCTTCAATCGGAATATGATCAATTTTATTGGGTTAGCCATGTAGTCTTATGGATGTTGAAGTGTTGAAATCTGGTGCAGCTTACTACCTTGTTCCGACCTACGGATGAATACTACTGTTAAATAATATTGAAAAATATGAAAATATATTAAATATGAAAATATTTGCTTACTATTACGGTAAAACGATTCCGAGCTCTAAATTTCGAAGATACTTTTGTAACAGTGCGGTGTTCTCGTTGTCGGCTTCCTCTATGAACGTTCTCCTAAAATATTGATTTTATTGGACTAAGTCTAAACGTGGAATCACTATGCACTTCAATTGGCTGGCATTGGTAATATTTTTTTTAAAAAACTTTCCATTATTTTGCAAAACATAAAATCACATTGGAATATTGAATGGCAAATATTTAGCAATGGCATCTCTCTTCACTAACTAAATAAAATGCCATAAGGATCAGCAAGAAATGACGTAATTTTTCACGTCACTGTCACTTTGAGAATGCCAACTTCGGATCGATTACTGTCGCACTTGATTGAAAGCGACCACAAGAATATCGAATTCAAACAAGTAAGGAAATACAGTCGGGCGTAACCGACTGTAAGAGGCCCTGTACCAGTTCAGGTCGCCTAACAAACATATTAAATGTTTCCCGAGCT
This sequence comes from Leucophenga maculata, assembly GCA_035044805.1. Classification (NCBI taxonomy): domain Eukaryota; kingdom Metazoa; phylum Arthropoda; class Insecta; order Diptera; family Drosophilidae; genus Leucophenga; species Leucophenga maculata. Next base: position 58,898 of record JAWNNP010001173.1, read on the forward strand.
TATGACCAAACACATGACCGCTTCTCACTGCGCGAATATGAATGAAAAGAAAAGGGGGGTTGTTCAAATTCAATTGCTTATAAAATCGCCATTTATTATCCGATTTTGATGAACTTTTTGGATTTTTGCTTAGAGAGACGTTATCTCTATATTGGTACACTCAATTTTTTTTGTGCCGAAGAAATTTTCACCCTAAGGGGTGATTTTATGGGGAAGGGGGGAGGGGCAAAATTTCAAAATAAACTTGTGAAATTCCGGAGCAATCCTAGTCGAATGCAAAAAACACGAAGTCTCTATCTATTACCGTTTCCGAGATCCTTTCGTTCATACAGACGGACGGACGGACAGACGGACAGACGGACATGGCTATATCGACTAATCTTTCATTCCTGACCATAATGGTGGTAACTTTGGGGGGTCTCCGACCATTATTTCTACCTGTTACATACATTTGCACAAACCCAATAGGCTCTTGTACCTTCGGTACAGGGCCTAAAAAGCGAATAATTTTGAATCAAAGGCGAGAATGTCAAAACAAAGAAACACGAATGAATGCTTGCAAATCAATTTTAAGGTCAAATTAAACAAAAGCTTAAACAAATCATGAAATCATTGCAAACTGCATGACAGAATTTCAATACTCTTCGCACTACGAGTATTTTCAAAATATTTTCAAATAAAGCTTTGAGTGTAAAGTAAAAGTAAGCAAAATCAGTTAGCCAACGGGCTATACTATGGAATCCGGTGAAACAAGTGTAATTGCTGGCCGCTCAGATACACACATACACACACATACACACACGTACACATACATACAGTCGTACTCAATGATGTATATGCGCAGGAAATAAAATTATGACTTCAAATCGGTGCCGTTGCCAAAGCTGCGAAATCATGGCCGCAAAGGCCGCATATCTGACCATGGCCACGACGATGTTATTCATAGTCTGCAGTCTATAGCTTATGCTAACAGCAATGAATAACAAAAACAACTACTTCAGCTAGAACCGCAGCGAATGGCTTGCAGTATCAGCAACAACAGCAGCAGCAACAACAACATGCAACAAACTGGCTGCCACCAATCACGGCAGCCAATCGCGATTTAAGTGTGGAAAATCGCGATGTGGTTGCGTTGCTGCATCTGTGTGTGCTGCTAGTTTTTAGTTGAAGCTGTGGCAGTTGCAGTTGCATGCAAAACATGGTTACAAGGCTTAATTATGCTATGCACAAAGATTGCGCCAGCCAACAATATCAACAACAATTCTTGCTACTAAGTGAAAAAAAAGAGCAGCATATAAAAATGTAAAGAAAATAAAAAAACAAGTGGCAAACTAGCAGCCATTAAGCTAGAAGTTGCCAACTGTATATGTAGCTAATAGCCAACAACAACAACAACAACAACGACGACTAGAACGGCAGCCAGTCAGCCAACCAACGCAACTTCACATTGACTTTAATCCGCTGTGCGGCCATTTTGATATGCGCCATCATGTTGCCTCCCATAATTTTCTGCTGCTGCCTTCAATGACAGTCGAAAAAGGGTCGAAGCGGCAACGGCAATGGCGTTGGCAAGTGCAACAGCAACCACTACACAGTAGATGCAGCAGCTGTCAGTCACTTGCCACCACTTTTCTTATAATTTTTTCCTTACTAAACTTAACAAAACACGCCGCAACATCCTTTATCCTGTGCCAATACCAGCTACGACAATATTACACTAACCAGCAGCTGCAGCAGCATACAATGCAACGCGAGCCTTGCATAGAGCTTTGCATACTATAAGCTTTTATTAAAAAATTGTTTTCGTGGTAATTTGCACCCGAGGCTGCTGAAATTCTTTTACCAGTCGCGACAGACTGACCGTCTGACGGACAGTCAGAAGCAAAATCATCATCATCGTCCACAACGGCAGCAAAACATCATTGTAATCGTCAACATTGTCCTGTCCTCATCAGCATCGACAGCTTTGACTGTTCGGCTAGCAGCAGCAGCGGCAGCAACGAACGCGTCATCTGCTGCTACATGGAGTACATGAAGTTCAATGCTGTCATCCGGCTGCATTACTTTGAGTTTATTTTGTTTTACGTTGTTGCATCCTGGTAAAAATATTTCCCTTTTTATGCACCTTAAATAATTTTTGGAAAAATGGTTTGATTGGTTTGTCGGTCAGTTTGAAACGCTTTGAAGTAGAAAGCGTTTAGCTTGGTTAAAATAGTCATTCTAGGAAATTTCATCTGTTCATGTATAGTTTGGTGATAATCTAATTCATTTATGTTACGCCAAAACTTTGTAAAAGTAAAAATTAATATTTTATATAGCTATCTATCTATTTATCTATCTATGTTCCTTATAGGAAGACAAACCATACAAGCGATTGAGCTAAAAAAAAACTAAATATTAATCACTACAAGACGTTCTACGATTGGATTGTGGTCATCTAAAATGTAATCAGCTCTAGATGAAGTATTTATTACTCTATTAAAATCGAAAAAATGCTTCGAATTATAGAGCACAGCTTAAACAGTAATCAAATACAATATTTCAGATACAGTATCTGTACATGTTATTCATTTAAATGTATCTTATATCTAAAATACAACTTTTTGTTTAAGTTTTGTGCACTATAATGCTTTAGTTCCGCTGTTCTATATAGTTCTATATATTCTTCTTAGATATCTATATAAACTGCTTTCATTAAATGCTGCATTTGAAGTGCATTAAAGTTTCGTATCAACTGAAGTTGTACGTTTTCTTTGTTAATTTATTTTTGAGGTTCTTCTCCTTTTTTTCATCGTTTTTTTTTTGTTGCATTTTGTAGTTGCTCTTCATTGCTGATTATTGTTATTAACTATTATTGATATTCATCCGATCGCATATTTTCCTTAAGCGTTTTGCTAATCTTCAACTGAGATCGATCGTTGTTGCTTCAACAGCAGCAGCAGGCAGCAGCAACGACAACAGCAACAAATGCAGTTTTTTTTAAATTTTTTTTTTTTTTTTTTTTAAATCTGAGGTTCTTGTACTCTGTGGCAAGTGCAGCCATTTAGTCCATGCATGCACCACGTACTCCTTGCACCCCACGCTGTGCTGTTCTAGTCTTGTAATTCCATTTTGATTTTTATCGCACATTTAGCGATTTTTCGTTTGCTATCTGCAATCGCTGTAGATACACAACCTTTCTTAAGCTTACAAGTTTTATTTGAATATTAAACTAAGTCAAATGCTTTGCTTAGTTTAAAACGCTTAAACGTTCTGCGATATTTTGTATTTTTTCTTTTTATGTTTTATTTACGAGTTTATTGCTCATAAAAACTTGTATTTCATATGCATTATGCATATACATATATAAAAATTGTAGACAAGAAGCTTCATATTTTAGATACTTTCATAGAAAATTTCGAATGTTAAAAGTCATAAAATCAAAGCAGCGTAAACACACATTAGTAGAGCACCAAATCGTATATAAAATGTAGACCTACCGTGGTGACATGTCGATGTTTTTAGTTTTATGAGTGTTGAAAGCTAAACGGCTACATTTGAGATACAGATACTTTTGTATCTATTTTAAATTAAAGTTAAAAGTGAGTACAAAGTAGAGTCATTAAAGATTTGTAGCATAAATTTTTATAAAGATTCAAAATAATTGTGGAACTTCCTTTAAATTGAGTTCTACAAGCCTTGTTGAAGGATTTGTGCTTTATTTTGTATTCATTTTGAGGCGTTAATTCTAAAAAAAATTTGAGATAACAAAGTTTCTAAAACATTTTATGCATTTTTTACCAAATCGAATAAAAAAAAATTTTAATTTATTAAAAATGAATGAAAAAAGTTGCACTTCTATATTTTCGCATAATCATGATTCTGATATAAAACACATCTTTCTACTCAAATTTATATACCAAAATCGTCAGCCTTACTCCTTATCTTATCTTATTAGGTCGGGATTTCAAAATATAGTTATGAGGTCGAGTCCAACAACTCATTTGTCGCTAGTTTGCGTTCAATTGAGTATTTTTCTTCTGTCCAAATCTGCATTTCTTCTCAGCCAGAAAGAACTTTCCCGTTACACCAATATTAATGCATTGACGACAGCTGTGCGATAAGATGAACGACAGCATTGTCGATAATGGCGGCACTTCCGTGCGGCAAATTGCTTAGCAACCATTTGCTATGCTCGAATATTCTTGAACCCCTACAGCGCCAGTATTTACAACCAAAAACAAAGGCAATTGCGGCCGGATTGGTCAACTTATGGTTTTTATTGCACAAAATGTATGCTTGCTGCAAAGAAACTTTAAAATAATAAGCACAAAAATGAAAGAGCAACTGTTGCACAAAGTGATTGGCCCACAATGAGTGGCAGCCAAATGTTGCACTGCACTTTCCACAAAAGTTGACGCCCAATTCATTGAGGTCGCTCAGGCATACATATATGCCTCGTAATTTCGCTCATTATCTTTGCGTTTTATTATCTACATAAATATCACAAGAAGAAATTGTTAATAAAACTCGATAAAAATCAGCGCAGCGCAGCGCAGCGCATGAAATAAAATTACGAACAAGAATGTATTGGCAATTATTTTAATTTGATTGCTTACACCAAATTCAAGTTGAAGCGAAGCAGATTTAAATAAGAATTTCAAATGCCCATGAGCCAAAACTGCGTTGCGTCTCGTAACTTATGCAAAACGGCTGAACTGCACGGCCAACCGATCATACGACGAGCATCATAGTTCACATGAAAGCAAAGCGCAGCTAATTTCATTGAGATACTTCTGCCATATGCCGTCGCAAGAAGCGCATATACGAACAAGTTGCACCTGAAGTAGAGCAGCCTGTTTGTACTGAACTGAACGCAGCCGTGCCAGCCGCGCGCCCTGTGAAGGACATTATGGAAATTATGTCCGCGAGCGCACTTTGGCCATTACTCAGTTGTATCGGTGGCAACGCCCAATCGATCAATGCCGGCGATAGTCGGCACTCTGAGCTGAGCTCTGCCGATGAGATGAGTCCAAGTCCGTGCTGGCTGCAAAAGGCAGTTGATCAGTAGGGATGTTGGACGAGGCATACAAGTGCATCATGTATTATTAATATGGCTGTGTGCTGTGTGGTAAATGAGCCGCGTTGCTTGTACCATTCAGCACAGATTATGCAGCAAGCATTAACACCTTTCAACGCTTCGTCCCGCTATTCATACAAGTCAAACATATGCAAAAAATAAAAATACTGCAAGCCCAAATTTATGAATGACATTTAGCGATGCGGAAGAATGAAAAATTGGTGGAAACTCGACGCTGGGAAACTTTGACGCGCTCAATTCGCCGAAAATGAAATAAAATACAAAATAGCAAAGAGTTTAATTGCATGTCGTACAACGACAACGTCTCCGACTCAGACTCAAACCGAGAATTTAAGCTGAGACTGAGCTGCGACACGCAAGAACTACACACTAGAATAACACACAGGCAGACATTACATGTGCCACGCCTATTTTTTACACTATCACTCATAAAAATGCGAAATTTATGCAATTATTGTATATTAAATGCTAAAACGAAACGAAACGAAAGGAACGAATGAGAGAACGTTAAGTCCAGGGATGGAGGCACAATTATAGATGAGAAGTATTGAATAGTTGTGCTACATAGTTCATAGAGTCGTAGGTATTATTCAAAATTCCTTTATCATAATTTATTAAAGTGTTAACAAAAATAATTGCGTAGAACATTTAATATTGTTTTAGAAATGATGGTCTATGTCTCTGGAAACAGTATTTTCTTTTTCTACATCACAAATAATCTTCCAACATCGATGAACATAAAATTTTATGTACTGTTGAACCAGCAACCCAAGTTACTATTTGTGCTGCAGAAATCTTTTTTATTTAAACTAAGAACGCTCAAGAACAAATTCAATGAAGAGCCTCCAAAGTCAGAAATTGTCTAAACTGTGCGTGAAATCCGCCATTTGGGCATCATATTTTAATTTGACAATCGGTCAAAAAAGAACCACTTATCAATTATCAAAAGAAAAAGTGGTTTATACCCGTAAGATTCTAACAGATGACGAAGCATAAATGCATCTCAGCCCGAAACAAAAATGTATAAACTGCAGTTGGAACCATCACGCCATTAGTGGAACATATAATGTTGGATTCCCTATCGTATACAGCTCTTTGCCTGCTTCAAGTCGTCAGAGAAATAAGAAAAAGAAACAAATGCACAAGAATGTACAAAAAAAAACCTTTTATTAAATTATAAACTTAAAATTTTAATTCGTTTAATTTAGAATTTCATTGTTTAATGTTGCAGCCCTCGTTCGCCTACTTCTAAGAAGGCGTGAACACGCTTATACACCACTTGCTGTTACAGTTCTCCTACTTCTTGCTGCTTTCCACCACAATATTAGCAAACGCTGAACGCTTAGACTGGAACCCGTAGTGGCTGCACTCTTGTTTACGATATGCCAGACTGCACTGCTCCTTCTGCACTCCACCACCACTTGTCGCATGCCACATGTTGTAACTAAATCTCCAGTCTAGCGCTATAGCCATGCGCACACCCACCGCGTCGGCGTGCAGAACGCTCTGCCACTTGGTCAGCGTTAACTGTATGCTATGCGGCAGTGCGATGCGATGCGATGTGATGCGGCGTCTATGATATTGACTTGACGCATGAAATGCAACGCAACGCATGCGTACCGCACGTAAATTGTTCGATGCAGCTTATCAGACATCCAGCGGCATTTTACTGACCGCCCGTCCGTCCGTCTGCAAGCGGCTCGTTTATTTTCCAACAAATGTCCAAAAGGCTATACAAATTGATTTCATTTCCTGCCACCTTCGTCGAAGTCACCAACGCATATCAAATGCCCGATGTGAATGCGACCGTAGAGGCGCGTGTGTGGCAATCGTAGATTTTTTTTTTTAGTTTCCTTAAGTGTTATTTATATGCGGTAATTGTTATACTTTAGTTACATTGTCATTTCGAGTCGGCGACGGCGATGGCGATGGCGATGGCGGCCGCTGCAGCGATTTATTGACTTTTGTATCAGATTACTTTTACTTCCTCATCGCTTTGGCCAGCGGGCATTGGCTGCAGTGCAATACATAACGTAGAAATATCTGAGCGAAGCACAGCCACATAGGGAGCACGGTCACACGCTTAGCAGAACGACACACCAATCATGCAATTGATTGACGGCCGTTAATACCGGTGGCGGTTGCAGATTCTATGCAGCTTCTGCTGCGCCAACAACCCACACAACAGTATCTGGACAGCTGGAGGAGCAGCAGTAAGGATGGCAAAACCAGGCCTAGACATGCAACCGTTTCTGTAGTTTTGTGGCAAATTGCCGCAAATCGAAAACCAACAAAATCAACGTCGTCATGTTAATCACAGACAAACGTAAGTCCAACAATCAGTCAAACCAGAAACCAGATTAAATGCAAAATACACAGAAAATGTGCAAGGTGGAGCTTGTAATAATTTGAAGCGTCCTAATAGGAATTCGGCTGATGGAGTGTAACGCTCTATGAACTACTAAATACATCAATCACTGGTGGCTAGTCAATGCTGTTAAGCTGGAGCCTTATAGAGCGATCTATAAGATATGATTTCGGAATCAATCTATGGTGATTGCCAATGGCTTCCTATGGAATTTATTTGTTTAATTTTTTTAAGAGTTAAATTTTATGCGCGATTGCTCTTTGCAATGAACGAATGCTCTCGGAGGTATTTTTGGTTTTTCTCTCTCTATTTAGGTCTCTCGATTTTGTCTAGTTTTATGATATGAAGATGTTACATTTTGACGACTGTTACCTGCCTCCAGTGACCGGTGAAAAGGAACAGGGAAGCAGCACGACTTTAGATATTTTTTAAAGAACAGTCGACTTTAACGGTCGGGTTTCTTTTTTGGTGACAGTTTCAGAACTAAGTGGAACCTAAAGTTTACTATTTGAAATATATTTGTTTCGATGTTTCGAAAGTATTTTGCTGCAAGCTTTTTGCTTAAAGATTTGCCTAGAATGTTTTTTTATAGAAGTAATTATTCTATTACCGGATTTGTTGACGTAAGGAAAACCAATAATTAAGAAAATAAAAATCATTTTTTGCAGTGCAAACTACTGTTCTGCACAGCGAAGAACTTCAGAACCTGTCGGTTACGCGAACACACAAACAGACAGACAGACAGACTGGTAGCTGCGACATACTCCACGACAAAGTCAGCAGTGGCAGCAACATCAACAGTTGTTGCTGCACTTTCCGACTCGTTTAGACACAACTTGTCTGCGCTCGCGATTGCGCCCAAACAGGCGAAACTTGACTTGATCCTCCGCGTCATCGTCATCATCAGTCAACCAATTTGTTTCGATGAATGACTGAATGAATTTGTTCACCCCTTGGTCATCTTGATAGGCCAACAGGTTCTCTCGCATACGTTTAGCGTACCATTGGGCATAGAACAGACAGACAAACAGACATACAGACAGACAAACAGACAGACGGAAGACGTACTTGCGGAAGAACGTACAAGTGGACGAATGGACAAACGAAGAAGACAAACTCGCCATCGCTGTCGATGTCGATGTGGACACATCGCACTTTGCATAGAAGCGTTTGGCGTTGGCTTTGCTGCTCGACTCGTGCGCGCTGCGACTTTAGTTTGATTGCGATCAGCGATCGCTTGTACGAATGAATGTCTTTACAAGATCCGCTGCAAGCAATACTGCAAACGCCAAAATCGACAGAAAAACACAAAGTAGGCTGGAACGCATGCATTGCGGCTGGGTGCGCCAGGATGCTGCCAGGCGGCGGGCAGCAGCATCAGCAGCAAATTGAAGAGGGCGGCAAGCGGCAGCATTGAGATAAGCTGCGACACGATCATGTTCAAGCCAAGCCAGGCCAAAATCAGTTGTATCTGCAAAATGGTCAATCGACCGATTGCTTGTAATTGCGAGCGTAGTTTGTTGCAACAACAACTACAAAAGCAACAACAATAACAGCCGCATCAACTGATCGATGACTCGCTTATGAGTTGCGCGCGCGATCGAACAAACGATCGATCGATAGATTGAATCTGAACACTCTTAACTGTACTGAACTGAACTGAGCATAACAGGCGTAGCAGGCAAAACAGGCGCTGATGCTGTTACCGCTGACGTTGACATGTTGCTGCATGGTGGGGACAACATGTTGCTCTTACTCATGTTGCCACTGTAGAAAGTTTTGTTCTATCAAAACTGCTATGCGACAAACAGCGGACGGCATCATTTACCGTCGGCGGATGCAACGTTGCTGTATGCATACAGCAATGTTGCATCCGCCATTTTGATTGTGCTCCGCCCCAGAGTTGTGGCATATTAAATCAGCAATGTTCCGAAAGCAATTGATGTGGCTTTTTAAGCAGTAGCCAGAAAAAAAAAAAACATGTGAAACTTCAACTTCGTTCGAACCGAAGCTTTAATATCCTTCATAGCAGTAATATTCATTGCATTACGTCTCGTTAGCTCTTCGGTAGAGAACAATCGTTAGCTGTTCGTCGATAGCAAAAAGAAATTAGTCAAACGTTATTCACATCCACTCGATTAAAAATGAGAAATTCAAAATAAACACAAACCACTGTGAACACTGGCTTAAAAAATTATTAGGTATTTAGACAGATTTTATTAAAAATGGAAGAAGTTGCGAGCATGCAATTCTTAGGAGTAAAACTTATATACCATTGAGTGAAACCCCAAACGTTCAGGGCCGTTGGGTATGGCTTTCTCTTTGAGGATGTACTTATGGGTTAGAAGTTCAAAGCCTGGTTCAAAGTATAATGCAAATCTTTCTGTCCCATAAAGTATTGTACCACATTCTTTTCTTATTTAGACGCAAATCAGCCATTTTAAGGGTCTTCAATGTTGATGCAAAGTATTTTTCGATGTTTTTTGAATGCCGTAGTGTTTTAAAAGTTTGCTATACCTTGGAGGGTGGATAGTCTGTCGATGCTTTCCTGATGTAAAAACGAAGAAGCATTGTGGAAGCCAACTACGTGATACAATCCATCCAAGCTGGTTAAAAATGCCTTCTCCAGTTTAGGTATCTTGCTGCTTCTTCTGTACACAGTCTTTGATTCTGTGGATTTTTTCGAAATTTATAAGTGCTCTGCTATGGCAGTGGCGGGCTGATAACTGACCATGCAGTGCTCTAATACGAACTTTTGAACAGTAGAGCCTAATTTTGATAATTTATGGCGATATGAAAATCTATCAAATCATCTCTTTCTCTTTGAGTTCTACGATAAACTGACACTACAAACTGATTGTATTTTTTAACAATGTGTAGGGTATAAAAACTTAAAGAAACAACGACAGTAACGAAAATTGAAGAAGCGACTCATATATGCAACAATCACTCCGTCTCCCTCTCTCTCTCTCTCTCTCTCTCTCACTTTTTTTTTTTTTGCGCTTAGTTGCTGTGAAGTACTCAAGCATAATAATTGACGTCGTTTATAAGATACAACTACTACAACAACAACGACAACAACTACGACAAAGCCATTATGCAAGTTGTTGCAACAGCAACTGAAGTAGCTGAGGAGCGTCAGCAGCAGCAGCAGAAGAAGATGCCGCCACACATGCGAAATCCGCAGTAGCCATGCATGCATGCACTATCTATCTCTATCACTCACTTATAATTTCTTCTCCTCTCACTTACTCCTTTCGCATATATTTATGTCTGACGGCCATTCCTGCTACTTTTGACATCATTGGCTGCCAATAAAAGCTCATGTGGCAACATCATTAATTTCACTGCCATACACCGTCGCCCTCTACACACGACACACCGCTTGACCACAGTAATTTACTCACAGCTCCTTGCCTTTCATTTTTAACACTCATGGCTGCCTGCCACTCAGCATAATATACTCGAAGTATATATGTACTTACATATGTATATATAAATGATGTACATATACCTTTTTTTTATTTTTTTATTTTTTTCTGGAGAAAGTATTCAAGCACTTGTTCGCTATGCCAAACCCTAAAATCAAAAAAACAAAAAATAAAAATGGCGCCCAAGATAACAAAATATTATCTTGTTCTTCTATAATTGTGCATGTTGCTACACAATGTGAGACATGCGGTTATTTGTAACTGTTTTGGTATTATCATGACACATGACACTTTATTTTAAATATAAGCAATATAAGAGTCCACTCCGTTCCATACCCCTTGACCCTTGTCAAGCAATATTCTATAACATCCTATACCATTTCTACTGCACAGCTGAACGCCTTTTGTCTGCGCCTAAAAATTCCATGTGAAGTGTATCCTCGCAAAGCTTCCTGCATGCATCATTTGGTTCGTCTGAAGTTCGTTCTTTCCTTTGTCATATTCGCATAACTTCACAGCAGGCGTTCGTCCAGCGAAGCACTGTGCGTTAAAAGAAGCCCAGCTAAGTTTGCCTCAATCCCCATGAAAAACAATCCATTGAAAACGAAATGCATACCGAAAGATGGTTTTTTAAATGCACAATTTTTGTATATCGAAGTCATTTGTGAGTTTAATGTCTTAATTCACAGCAATTAATATTGAACACAACAGAAGTCTTAAGGCAGGCAGGCAATCGCATATTTCTTCAATAAACACTTTCACCTTGGTAATCCAAAAGGAACTACGTATTTAATTAAAATACAATAGGCAACATCAACACTTTTTTTTATATGTTTAAGGTGTAAGCCCTAATCTCAGATAGATTTCAGGAACCCACAGTATAGCTCACGAAATAAGCAAATTCTTCTAAAAAAATTTGGCTTTATTGACGCGCTACTGCATTCGAAAGTTTAATGCTTTTTCTTGCTATCGGCTTAAATTGATATTGATAATGACAAACACTTTGTATTAATTTTAATTTTACGAGGATGGTTTCATAAGTCAGTACTTTTTTAATTACCCGCGCATTCAGTTTAAGTGCAACACTGCACCAATCAACTGTCATCTATGAAAAGACTAAAGCATTATTTTTTCTGTAAAAAACATCACCGAAACCAAGAAAAGGCCTGAATCGTCAATAAAATCCATAGAATTATATTGAATAATTGGAGAATAAAAGTGCGTGAGGTGACTGAGGCATCTCAACTAAGCGATTACATCACATTTTATATGAATATTTGGACATGAAGAAGCTATCCATGCAATGGGTGCCAATTGCTTTCATTTGACCATAAGCGGAACCTTATGGCTCCAAGAAATGAGTGTTTGGTGATGTTCAGACGAAATACGGATCCATCACACCGTATCAGAGAACAAGGAATAAACAAATAAAGTCAAGATGAGTCTGTCGGCCAACAAGGTCAAGGTCACCGTTTTTTTGGGATGACAGAATGTCATACACATCGATTACGTTGAAATGCGAATAGAGACATTTTATTGATTAATTTTTTTAAGATCTAGAAATACAAGTTTCCGAACGGATGTATACGTTTGAATATTGTGTGAAATCAAAAATTTTAAAATCAAGCATCATAGATTATCGACGATTTTTTTTCACAGTGTATGCATATTGAAATTTGATGACTTCTTTAAGGAGTTTAAGTTTAGCACACACAGAGAAGACACCGTCGAGGACGTTGGCGGCACTCGCTCGCTCAAGCCAAGTGGCAGCAACAGCAACTCCATAAACAACAAAAACAACAACAACAACAAAGTGACAAATAACTGAAATACAATATCCAAGCAACTGAAACTGCAAAAAAAATAAAAAATCCAAAAAGAAGCCAAGAACGACTACTGGACTTGGTTACAAAGCCAAGCAAAGCAACAAAAAAAAATGGAAACACTGAGAAGAAATTAAAGATTGCTGCCGGTTGGCGTTGGTGTTGCAGGAATTTAGGACTAGCTGGCTTGGCTGGCACTCTGTCGCTGACGTTGTGGGTATCCTGCACATTGAAATCCCAAGAAAAACAAAAAGAAATAAAACCAATAAAGTCAACTTTGCATATGCCGAAAGCAGTGGCAGCCGCAACAGCAGCAGCAGCAGCAGGTAACGTGTGAAAGTGTTGTAGTCATTCTGTTGGCCTTCACAGCATCGTTTTCCTGTACTCCCCGCCTGCAGTGTGATGCATTTGTCGCAACGCATCATGCTATGAATTATACAGAAACTAAACACTTTTGACTGTTTTCAATTGGACGCTCGCGTGTTGCTGCCATTTATGCTGCCGCGCCCCTGCGCTACAAGTCAGTTTTCCTCAATGATTGCTGCTCAAGAGGGCGCGAAATGATTTTAATTGAAAATTTAACGCGTTTACAATAGTTGTCTGAAATTAGTTGGGTTTGACATTCTGCGCCGAAAGGCGTCAACAGGTGAACAATGGGATTAATTACTAAATAAAATTTGTGCATTTCGTTTGCCATTAAAAATACAGAAAATTATTTACAAACAATTTGGCTCGCAACAAATACAGCGAAGCATATACTCAAAATAAAAAAATAGATACTTGGAAAATTTCACAAAATTTGCCTCATCATATTTCAACTTAAAACGATAAATTGTTGGCTTTTTTGTTAATTTAAAAAAAAATGGTCACTTGAGTCTGCAAGGTCTGCTGCCACACACCTCGTCATAGCTTCAGAGCGATAGAAATAGTGGAACCATAGCCCTAAATATGTCTAATGTCGAACGCAGCGGTGTCAAGTGTAGGACAATCTAGTTGTGCGGCAGCCTCAGCACTTGACATTTAGCCGCCAACATGTTGACTGTTTGTACAATTGCTTTGAATGCCAACCAAAATAGACGAAAAAAAAACTATTTGAACCGAACCCAAACAGAATTCGTTACAACTTGAAAAGCGTTAAATTTGAATATTTCAAGAGCACGTCGGGCATCGTTGCCACAAAGCGAAGCGAAAACTGTTTAAACCGAAACATTTTGGTAATGAATTGGTAAATTCGATTGAAGGCAGTTTTAATGTGTAGCAATAAATAACAAATTTTCGTACAAATGTGCCAGAGACCTTCAAAAAAATCTCATTCTCTGCAAGAAATAGTCACCCAAAAAAAAAAATATTTGCCGAGCTTTTTGTCATTGATATATGTTGTAGTACGTATACAAAAAATAAACAAATTTTTATACTATGGTGTGAGGTCCGTGTGATACAGGGTTGTCATACTTTTCAAATGGAATTGTTAGCCATACTTAGGATTGCAAAGACGCACAATCTAAAAGGCAACTCTCCAAATTATTTTGCCTAGACATGATATTACAGGATTTTAGAAGTCTTTGTCAAACTTTTCTTTTCCTGACAATAAGCCAATCCATAAGCAAGCGCTTCGTTTAAGCGTTCATAAAAAATATACAAAGAAGTTGCTTGAAGCTCTCTAAGCAGACTTCTAACAATTAACTACAAATCATATTTTTTAGAGCTATTCTAGCCTTTTTAGCTATGGTTTCAGACAATAGTTGGAATGCTCTTAGTTTCTTCACGGCGTCTATTGCTTTTGTCTGAAATTAAATACATAATACCAAATCTTCCAAAATGCCACAAAAAAGCAAGTTATTTCGAATACGTATCAAATGTATGTATTTCCAAATTCTAGAATTTCTCTTACTATAAAAATCTTTTGTTCTATTATTTTATTTTCGTTGCTTTTTTCGCCATCTTAATTTTAATGTCTTAACTCTGAACTAAACAAAATTACAGAGGCAGATCTTTAATGTTAATACCTCCTTTTAAGTACACCGCCTATGGTGAGTTTTAGTGCGCCCAATGCAAACATTTTACAACTTTTTTATAACTTAATCGCAAGCTCCAAACACGCGCAGCAATAATTTCTGTAATAAAAATAAAAAATCAACACAATAGAAAAACGGATTATTAATATAAAAAAACCACATAAAGCATAATTTTATGTGAAGTCATTCATATTTACCTCTTCGGAGAGAAATAGGAGAACAAAAAACTATCGAAACGCCAACGAAACATCGAAAAGCCGTTTAAAATAAATAAACAATTTACATTTTTAATCAATTGAAAGTCAAATAACAAAATCAAGTCAAGATTTGGCTGCACGATAAGACGCAATCATTTGCTTTCAAGTGTTAGTCGATACTACACCAATAATGTGTCTCCATATGAGCTACACCACAGCGCGAGTCGCCGCGCAGAGGGTGTGTCCAATCAGTGGATCTGTTCCACCCGTCCACGATGTATAAAACAGAGAAATAAACGAAAATCAAATAATAATTAAATTATAAAGTAATTTTGCATTTGAATTTCTTATTTTTTGCGCCATTTGTAATTATATCCAATTTCGGATTGCCAGAGTGTTATGCGATATGGCGTCATCAGAGTCTTCGGCGGCAACAATCGACTGGAATCGAGCTGGAGCTGCGTCGCATTGCCGTTGCTTTAATGCGTTTAGATTATTAATGTTTTGAATAATAAATTTTTAAAAATTTTTATGCGTTTTGTGTGTTCTTTGTCGGCTATGAACGACTAAGAGTTTCCGTGGGTGTTGCACGCTTTACATAGTTTCCCATTCTTTAGCTGAGGCTTCATTACACAATGGCCAAACAAACAAAAAAACGCATAAAGCTTTCGAAATCAAAAAGTATCTTTAATTTTATGCTATGCCATTTGAATATGATTTCCGTTTCTCATAGTTAGGCGTTTTCTATTTGATTTTTTTTTTTTTTTTAGATTGGCTTAATTGACAATCTTGTTCGTGCGCGTTACTCTGACACTTGGCACTCTGTCTTATCGTAACAAATTGACAGGTGTTTAAAATTTGACATTCCTACCGTCTACATGTGTAAGTGTGAATAAATGTATCTGTGGTATGCGAGAATGTATCTGATTATGCTTTTGTCTTCAGCGCCTCGTGCTGCATGAATGAATGGAATTCTTTACTTTATTTCGAATTTGAAAGCAAATCAGACACTAAGAAACATATACATTTGTCTAAAGCATATAAATATTATTCTTCGTTGGCCTTACGGAAGTATTGAATGGACAGCTCTTCTAAAAAGTGTGACTATACGCTTCCGTTTGTTTCTACTTTGTACTATGAAGTCATAGAAACTTCAAACGAAACGAATGAATAGCTCTAAGCAAGGCTGCAGATTGAAGTTAAACTTTTAAGGCGCAACTTCACTTTCGAAGAAGTTTGTAGTAACCCAATCGAAACACAATTAAACGTTTTTTTTTCCCAAATTTTAGATAAAAGATGTAATATGAAATATATCAATCACAGTTTTTAGTACAATAAGCTGATCAACATTATTTATTGTATGAGAAAGTATCATAAATTAACAGCAAGATTTTTAAATAAAAAGATTAATTATAAGTGCAAACTATTGGAACGAAACGAAATGGAAATGAAACACGTAGTACGTACTTAAATATTTCGCTAAAGTTATCGTTGGCGAACTAATCATGAGAAATAATATTCGAAAAAGATTCGTCAGTCGATAAATTTTCGCACAGTCACATTCATAAGTTTTCTTAGGTATCAGCTGAAATGGAAATAAGCCACCTAACATCATTCAACGGTTCCATAGCTCGCATATATATAATGAGTATAACCATTTTTCCGTCTTCGTTCGGCACAGAGTCTCATTGACACTCGTGGAAGCTATATTAGGTTGCTGAGGTGGTTCGTAGGCTGACACATAGGTGGCACTACTAGTATTGTATCCATATAATTTATAGCTAGCCCTAACCGTCAAAATTGATGCGAATAAATTTGACAGCTTTCGTACTATTAGTTTGTGAGTTATCTCATTTCGAGTGAAGCAATTTTTATTAGTTTGAAAAAATGGATAAAAAGGAATTTAGTGAAAAATACTGTGATTGTGATAAACATTGTTCGGACTCTGCTTAGAAAAATCCACTGTTGAAAAGTGGTTTGCTATGTTTAAACGAGGCGAAATGAGCACCGAGGACGATGCACGCAATGGACGCCACAAAGAGACTGTTACCAACGAAAACATCCAAAAAGTCTACAACATAATTTCGGACGGATTGAAGTTGATCGACATAATTGAGACCCTAAAGGTGTCATAGGAATGTGTTGGATATATCTTGAATGAATATTTGGGTATGCGAAAACTCTGTTTGAAGTGGATGCCGCGCAAGCCCACAATCGACCTCAAACAACAACGAATTTATGATTCCGAGCAGTGTTTAAAGCTGTTCCATCGTTATAACCCCAAACTTTTGCGTCGATATGTGACAACGAATGAAGCATGGCTCCATTATTTCACACCGAAGTCCAATCGACAGTCAGCCGAATGGATTGCACGTGATGAACCGACTCCAGAGCGTGTAAAGATGCAAAAGTCGGCTGGCAAGGTTATGGCATCAGTAGTTTAGGATGCTTACTTTAATGGCAGTCTACCGGTCATGGCCGCATCTAGAAAGGCGCGCCAGCCTCCATAGTCTAGTGTGCGCTGGCGCCAGTCGTTTTGAATGCCAAGTACGGAGAGATCTCTCCATACCCCGTCATTCCATCGAGTGCCCGGTCGTCCTCTATTTCGGCGTCCACCAATCAAGTTTGGGCCTCACATGTAAACCATGCGTGCTGGAGCTCTTTCATCCATTCGAATGAGGTGGTTGGATCAGTGCAGCCGCTGGAATTTAATGCGCTGGACTATGTTAACCTCATTGTATAGCTCGTACAGCTCGCGGTTCATACGACACCTAAACTCGTCGCCGACTCTAATAGGATCGACTCAATCAGGGTCCATGCCTCTGCACCGGAAGTATCAACGTCTTATAGATCTTCACTTTTGTCTTTCAAAAGAGAGCGCTTTACTTCTCATTTGCTTGCTCAGCCCAAAAATGCATCTGTTTGCAAGCGTGATTCTTCGCCTGATTGTTGTTGCTGGTTACTCTGTGCCAAGATTGACGAAGTTTTCTACAACACAGAAGTTGAAACTCTCCATCGAGACTGTTTTTCAATCTCTGCGAACGCCTTACTCGGCGTTTTTCCCTTTTGAAGCATCACTTCCTTTTGAAAGATCGAGCCCGACATACTCTGTATGTACGGGCACTGGCGTAGGATATATTCCATCAGAAGATTGAAAAAATCGCACGACAGAAACCTCTCTTGGTATCAAAGCAGTCGGAGAGGTTTTTCCCCACCCTGACAACGCTTTGTGTGTTAGATAGCGTCGTCATGCAAAAACGAAAAATTTTTGCCGAAAAACCTAGTGCAGACAGGGCTTCGAAAAACTTCGATAGTATCGGCGTGTTAAAAGCGGTTTATCGTTTATTAATCGACAAATAGGTGGTCCCTGGTCGACCTTTTTGGTCTGAAGCCACACTGATATCGTTCTACCAGTGAATCCTATTGCACAATACGCGCGACAGAATCTTATATCCAAGGGATACCGTGGAATACGGTAGTTGGCGCAAACAGCGGGGTTTCTTAAAGATTGGGATGCGCATGGTATTATATTTATCGATTTTCTTAAAAAGGGAAAAACGATCAACAGCGACTATTATGTAGCGTTATTGGAGGGATCCCATTTGAAAAAGAAGAAAGTGGTGTTTCATCAAGACAATGCACCGTGTCACAAATCAATAAAAACGATGGCGAAATTTCATGAATTAGACTTCGAATTGCTTCCGCATCCACCGTATTCTCCATTGCCTAAGTAGTACGAAAGAAAATAAGTGTTGGATTCTATGAAAAACCCGGAGAATGGTGAAATGGTGAACTCTATCCAAAAGTAATAACATCGCAAACACTGGATCGCAGCTGACCAACACTACACAGCGCAGTGCGAAAAGAATGAAATGGGACTGGAAAGTTCTTGTGTTTGTAGTGTACGCCACATAAAATCACTGATGATCTACATGGTACAATCACTTACTCTTTTTTGTTGTTTTTTGGTGTCCCGGAAAACTTGATCAAACTTATATGCAATTAGGGGCGATACTTTAAGTCACTTTCTAGCCTAAGATTTCAAGTATCAAGGGTTAAAAAAAGTTGTTGTTTGCGTTACATAGAGATACATAGCCAACCGTTGGCAATGTGTCATGGAGTGCGATGCATTTTTTCTTTTATTTTACTGCTAGATGACATCTTGACACTAAAGAATGCTAAATCCCAAGATGGACTGCAACTTCTCTTAAAGCAGATATTGTGCCGACGTCATATGATTCATGACTTACATACTAGTAAGACCCAAAGCAAAGATTATTACGCACCAAAATCATCAGCTTCGACCGCAGAAGTAATATTCCTAAGAATAGAATTGCCTGGCTACTAAAACTATGCTAGACAAGAAAATACTTTGCTAATCAATTACAAAATGCGCTTAATATCTTTTCTTACGAACTTTGGTCACTGTGACATACCTGGAGCTAATAAATATCTTTGATCTAGTTTGGTTTTTTCTCCCATTCGAATTTCGCTTGAGCGCATTTAATCCAATAAATATTTCAATTGTGTCACAAAAACCCAATTGCGTAGGCAGCAAAACAATACAAACCAAATATTTAAGTTGATTTTCTCCAATATGAACGCAACACACACGATCATTGTCGCATACAACTATTGTAGATACATGCCTACTAATGTAGATCGTGTGCATGTATTTTACATAATCCCACAGATGCCAGGAACCGATATAGCAACAACTTCAAAAAAACGCACGCTTTGACGAATACAGAAATCAAGTTTGACTACGGACAGAAATCGCCTTCCTAGCTTGACCAGGCTGTAAAGAAAAGAGGTGAGGGATACAAACAGCAGCTTAGAAAACAATAAAAACCAGCGACAACTCCATAGTTTTTTTTTTTTTTTTGTACGGGATATAATGGGTTTATATATTTTTTTTTTACTATACCCTGCACTGGAGGGCCAAGGGCATACTTAAATTTAACAAATGTAAGCGCACAAAAAATCAATTCTATAAAGCTATGTCCATCTGTTGACAGAGACTATAAAAGACAGAGTTGGATCAAGTCAAGCCACCTGAATTACCGGCAAACTGTCTTACCCATAATATAGATCTGCTGCCTTTAGGTAGAAGTATATTCTACATGAGCAAGGGCATTTCAAAGTCGTCTACTCATGTTTAATTTGTTTACTCAACAACTTGGAGCGCGAGAACAAGCCAATAAAAGAAAAGAAATCATTCACAAAAATATTTCAAACAAAAGACATTCATAGACAAAGTTTTTAACTCAACTCCAACTTATACGAACACGAATGCGTCAGCTCCTCGAGTGAAAAATTTACAAATTCAAATTGTATTTGTAGACAACGAAATTGGAATTTATTGTTATGGACTCGAATCGACTTAAATAAGCCTGACTGGCTGGCTGGCTGGCTGGCTCACTGGATTGACTTGACTTAAGTCGAGTTGGACTGTCGCATTGATTGCTGATTTCGCGGTGATACATGGCGTGAACAATTGGCAACAAATGTACGCAGACAGTTGTATAGCTAGCCAGACGGACATATGGACAGACCGAAAACAAACAATCCAACATGTAAAATTGACAAGCAGAAAAATCGACCAATAAGTTCGACACGCGTGCCAAAATATATACAGGAATATATAAAATAAATGCTAACAGGCGCCTGTACAAGTCAAAAAGCTTTTATAACACTTAAAAACCAATTCTGCATACTTCTTTGAGCTACAAATCCTATCAATTGCTCTGGCAAATGTTAATCAATACAAAATCACGTTGCAGCCGTTGGCTGCCATGCGCTCGAATGGCATAAGACGAATGAATGTCATCGATAGCCCCTCGTTGCAAATGACTTCATTAGCGGCATAATGCCAAAGTCCAAGTCCAAAGCAAGCCCGCTTATAAAACCGAAAAATGCACAAATTGTAATAAAAATCTGCAAGAACTGTCTGCGGGCGGTGGATAAAAAATTATAAGTTAATAGTTGCAAATGTGCACAGCAATTGCAACAATTGTAATAACTAAAGCTTAATAAAGCGAAAAATTAGATGCAGAAAAGTCGACTGTGAGACCCACCTACAGCAGATAAAACTAGCAAAAATTATTACACAATCGCAATAAAATGCTTTGAGCAACTGCCATGAATGAAAAATATTTACTGCTGAATTAAGTCCAAGAAAAGGAAAAATCTAAGCTTGAACTGCAAGAGAATACTAAAATTTTGGCTAAACTTATCTGAGTACAACAAATATTTTTTCTTCTATCAAACAAAAATTAATCATTTATTTCCAATCCATCCATAAAGCTATGCAACTTTCCATTACTTTGAAAAGAATCTTTCTATATTGTGTTGATTTGCTTCCCTTACATATATACCAAATATTACTCAACTGCGTGAAATAATTGCTGAGTTTGAATGAATTGGGATTCTTTCTTATATCGGAATGAGATAGACCAAGAAGATATATAGCCTATAATCTACTCCTGATAGATAGTAGCACACTTTTAAAATTTTCTTTACCATATATGTACATAGCTTCACCTCAGCAGGAACTTATTTCAATTCATCCTTGTCATACTCGAATAAATTTCACGCCGGACAGTTTGTGAAAAGTTCGACAGTAAATAGCCAGTGCCACGAGTGCATGTTCTTCTTTTCAACTAGAAAGTCTTCCTGCCTTATTTGTATCATTCATAAAGCTTAAATTGACTTAAAATTTGATCAATCTGGTCAAAAAGAATTTAAATGAGCTTGGAAAAATTTCATGCACTTATTATTGGGTTCACTAAAAGTCAAACTTATTAAAATAATTCAAAACCAGTTTCTCCAACCAAACTAACCGATAAAATAACCAATAAGCGCAAACTTTAAGTGCAACACAAACTGCCACAAACTGTTTAAGGGCAAAACTGCAATAAAGAAGAACTTTGTCATAATTCACATTGGCAATAGCAACTGTGAAATTTCTATCTGAAAGCAAGAAAAAAACAAAACTACAACTTAACAACAATTGCAATCATTATATAATGTTGCCGATGACGCTAACCGGACAACGAGTTGTAATAACATAACAACAACAAAAACAGCAGCAACAACAACAACAAGAACAACTAAACGCTTTATTGTTGCTCGCTTGAAGCTCATAAAGTTTGGCATAATTAAGCAAAATGTTGACAAATCTCTAAAGGATCGCACAACAACAAACACAGCAGCAAACAATTGTGTTGCAAACAAGTTTCACTACTTCGCAAATGTTGTGCAGTGGCGCATATAAAAAGTGTCGCCTAGTGCAACAGATTTGTTGTTGTTGTTGTTCTTGTTGTTGCTGCTGCAACTGATGTTGTTTCTGCTGCCCTAAGACAAATTTACTGCAGTTAATATCGCTCGAGTAGACATTGTCGCCACCATTGTCGTTGCTGCTCTGAAACACTTTTAGCCAAGTCCTCGCTTTGCACACGAACCAAGACCAAGTTTGGTCACTCGAATTGATTACTTCCCTGAGCAGGCAAAGAGACCAACGGACGGATAGACCAAATGGCTTCAATGCGCCCCACCGAAATGCTGCTGCGGCTGCTGCTGCTTGTGCCACTAAGTGTAGAGTAAATTGTTGCAATCTTTTAGAAGTGATTCCTTTTTCTATCATTTGCAGCTGCTGTGCATTGCCACTTGAACACTGAACACTGAGGAGGGCATTGAGTGCGTTGTACTTGCAACTGTTTCAACTTGTACTTGCAGTTGTTGTTGCAGCTTGCTCCATTGCATGTTACTGGACTAGAATTACAAAACGGTTGCTGCTGCTGCTGCTGCTGATGAATACTACGCGTCTCCATCAGCTCGTCTGTCAACAGCAGCAGCAACAATATTATCGTCATTATTGTTGTTGTAATTATTGACAAGTGCCTACCAAGTGCATTGACCACAACAGATCATTTAATGTTTACAGAATAGAAGAAAAAAAATCGTTAAACGGGCATCTCAACTGAAAGTAAAAATAATTGTATACGAAGCGATACGCAATTAATCTTATCCAAAACGGAACCCAACTCTGCCTAAGATTTTTTCGTTATTATCAAACATTAACATAAGGTTAGGACAGTCATGGAAGACGAGATTCCTAATTGAAATACTTCTATGCATATTTAAGAAAGCATTTCAGACCGTAGTTAATGAAGGTTGGTAGAAAAAAAAATTACAAATTTATATGGGTAGTATACACAGACGAACTTCAGTTCAGCCAGGGAATGTTTCGAGTAAATATTGGTTAAAATCTTCCCCACACCCATACAAACGATACAAAAATTCTACAACCATTAGAGGTAAAGGGTTGAAAATTAATATACATGCTTAAATTTGTTAATTGAAAAAGTGGGTAGCTGTCTATAAGGAACATACAAAATTTGTGTTAATAGTCTGCAGGATACAGCTAGTAGCTATTAAAAGTGCACAATCATAAGCCTACAAAACAAGAGCATTTGATTGAATTCAAAAGTCATTTATTACATCAATTCCAGAGTCTCACCCGATGCCAATTTATGTCTATTCGCGTTGAATTTTGAATGTTGTGTAGTATAGCCACTGACCGCATTGGCATAGCTGGAGCATTCTGCTACGTCTGTACATTCCATTGCCATTTAATAGACTCTACATCCTCTATACAATGCAACATGACCTTTACTATATTGCCTAAGCGCAGCTTTAGATCTATAGTAGACGGTCGTTATATGATCAGCTCCACACTTCACGAAGCGTTAGGCAAAAACTTCTAGTAACGACGGGCTTAAACCAGTTAATCGAGTCACCTTAGTTTTCTTCAGCGCCGTTTCTAGTTCAACGAAAAGCCAATCGATATATGATGTTTGTCACGTGTGACCACAGTGTGTTCAAATACAGCCAGTCTATGATTTATTTGCTTAAAATTAGATGAGTAATGCAAGTGTTTCATTTGCGTCTAGTAGGCGCATATCTGCTTCAATTGGTGGATGTGGAATGCAAGTTTCCACTTCTGAAAGTTTTTCACCAGCTTTCCGTAACTCATCGCATACAACTGTATATATAAAAAAAAAACCATCTATTAAGACATCAATAACTTGCTGTAGTTCAGAGTATTTTTCACCAATATTTTCCATATTGATGTTGTTTATGGCGGCGTTTGGACAGTCGCCAGACTTTACTTCATTTAAAGATGTATTGTTGCATTTTTGGACCATGGTTTGACTACTCTCTTAGCTACATGTGTATGCACATTAATCAACTTTTGTGTGAATCTGTCACATTAGCACAAACACCTTTCTCCGTATCAAATACGTCATGATTTCTGTCCGATACCTCACGTAGCCCGCTCGCTCTAACCACTCTATCTGCATTTAATCATACGCACACAATCACTGTCACCGATTTGACAAGTGGCAGGCAGCGCGCATGTTATGACTTCAAATTGGCTTGACTTTTTGGCGCTCAATGCCATTCAAAACAAGCTGGCAAACAAATAAACAAACAAACAAACAAACAGAAACAGATACAAATACAGATACAGATACTTTAGCATAGTATAATATAGTATAGCATAAGACGCCACTCGTCTGCTCCTTCACTGCATTGGATTGAATTGGTGATTGTACACAGCAAATAAATAAATAATTTATGCTCAATGTGCGCAGAGTGCAACAGCGGCGGACGGCGGTGCGGCTCCAACGACCACATACGGTGAGCGCAAGCGAGCGACAACAATGTCGCCGGACCGCGCCGCACAGCAATTGCCATGCAGCAAATCAAGCAAAAACAAATGCAACAAGTACAGCAAGCGACCGTCACATGCCGCGTTCGTTGCGCAGTAGTTTATGTGGGTCAGTGGTGCGGCGGCGCTTCCGGCTGCCACAACACACCGTCATGCCACAGCATAGCTTTCCAATTGGACTTGGAGCGACTTGACTCTGCGACTTTGTGCATTTTTCGCACGCTGAGCGCCTGCGCAATTTGACATGAGCTGTTTGCGCAGCGGCGCTGAATGCGTTTGCCCTTTAATTGCTTTTCGCCATTTTGACAAGTTGGCTAAATTGTTTTTAACTTAGTTTAATTTTTTTTTTTTTTTGCTTTTTTCTGTTGCATTTCGAGCGTTTCACTTGCTGCTCTACCGCTGTCGCTGTCAGTTCATTTAACAAAAACTTTAATCGTTGTGTCAGAAAGTGTAGCTCGGCCCTTTTTTCGGAATGCGTGAAAATGTGCTACGTATTCGCACCACGCCCATAGCGCGACTCTTTAGCGGCTGTCGACGGACGGCGCTTGGCATATGATATTCCACGAAGTGTTGCCTTACATTTCAACTGTCTTGTTACGGCTGCGCTGCTCATCTGTTGATGAGAATATGCCAGCGCGTTGCATTATTAAGATAACGGTATTACATTATTAAATAACAATATTCAATAAATTTTATTAATTTTCGCTGTTCGCCACAACAAGCAAAGCCATTAAGCGCGATTCCATCTGTTTGTTCGTCCGTCCGTCTGTCAAGTTTGCCTCTTCTATACATTCGATGTCTTCATTTAGCAAGCAGACACAACTATACACCACACTGTGCAACCCTGCGTGCGGCAGTTTACCGTTTCTTGTAAGATCCCTCCTCACTTAAAGTTTTAGCTTAGCTGAGCTTAGCTGCAACTTGTAGCAATTCTTTAACGCGCTTCCTGTTCGCCAACGCCGTCGCACCCGCCATGCAAATTAACCAAAAGAGCGAAACGCACAAGTTGTTCATTCTGTCTGTCTGTCTGTCTGTCTGTATGTGTATCTGTCTGTATGTCTGTCTGATCTGCGATCGAAGCTTGTATCGAAACGAACATTAACTGCGCTTTGCTTAAAATTTATGTTAATCGCTTGTTTTACTTTTAATTTCGCACTTAAAATTGTCGCCATACGTTTCTGGCTCACTTGCCTCACCAGCCTCAGTGCTTTTTTGTTTTTGTTGTCGATTCTTTCTCAAGAGTACGCATACAGAACCAGTTGCCATCTCTATTAGATAGTCACATAGTACGACGACTCTTTACACCGTGGCAGACACTCGCGTATGGCGACTGCTTAGTAGATACAACAGCCCGCCAGCCAGCATCGATAAATTTTATCGATTTTCTTGCTGTGGGATTTTAAAACGCATCAAAAGACAATAAAATATACACCGAAATGTTGCAAGACGCAGCAGCAACAGTGCGGTGGGGCAAAGCTTTGCAACCCGTTTTAGCCTTTTACGATGTGATACGTTACTACAAGATACTTTGTATGTTTGTCTAGTTTTCTGTTCTGTCCTTCCGTCCGTCTGTCTCTATATCTGTCTATTGCGGGCGATAGGCATGCAATCCGCGACAGAGAAAGCGACAAAAGTTAACTGCGTTTATTAGTTTGTAATGCCCCACACACACACACACACACACATACATTTCTACATTTCTCGTAGATGCTTTTGTACAGATACGATACCGATATATAAGTCTTCAGATACTCCATTGAAAAAACAGGACGCGCTCATTTTTGTCACCGCGAAAATATGTGCATGAATATTACCGTTCATTGCATTTTCATGTTTCTTTTTTTTTACGCAGCAATCCACAAGAAAAACGATTTGAATTGCATTTGTATTTTTAGCTTTTTATGAGGGTGGTAAATCTGAATTTAAGACTTTTCCACTGCAGTTTGACGTGGCGTTGCATGTTGTTGCTTAATTGCAGAAAATGGTACAATGGAAAGTTGGCGGGCTGTAGCTCTTAGATACTGTCTATTAATGAACATGGATATCACCAGAAAAATTCAAATCCGGGGAAATAAGCAGAAGAGCAGATAACTTCAAGTATCACAATGCCAACTACACCCAAAAACAAAGTTCAAGATCAATATGATCTTTGCTGTCCAATATGAGATATTTCCTCATATTAATTTTTCAAGTCAATATCAGATCAGTATAAAAAACTTTGATATTAAAATTATCATATTGGGAGATGTGAGTCGTTTGCAGAAGTTCACATTGTGAAGAGAGTTGTTTACTGCCATTCATTTGAGCAAGCGATCCAAACAGCTCAAAACGTCCGCTAGAACACATATCTCCTGGATAGCCATTCGGAGGTAAGCTAACTGTGAGAGTTTTGTGGCAAGTAGGAAACTACGTAGCCTCGTCTCCAGATTCACGCCAGTTGACAAGCGCCTAGCCGCGCCACGCATCAAAGCTAAATATTTTAATATAAGCCTGATTTGTGCGCACGCTCCGATGGAAGAGAATGACACCGATGCTATACGAGCGCTGTCCCAAATACGATGTCAAAATCGATTTTAACGCCAAAACTGGGAAGGAAGGAATCTTTGACTCAACCGTCGGAAAATTTAGCCTTCACGACAATACATCTAGTAATGAAGAGAAGCTAATTGATTTCGCAGGGGGGCGGAGCATGGTAGTAACATGTTCTAACTGACGGAAGGTGCGCATCGAGCGTGTTGGACTAGCGAACGTTACGTGGTCCCAACACTGAATCGGACCACTATTTTGTCGCAGCCAAGGTAAGCACTAGGCCGAGCTTAGTTCACGCCGCACGTCCTAACATGCAACGGCAGCTAAACGTCGGCAATCAGAACAGACCACCAAAGGCTTTTCTAAACACGAAAATGGAAATCTGGTCACAGATGAACATGAATCTCTGAGATTATGGAGGAGTCATTTTTCTAACCAACTGGAGGCGATGAAGCGCACGATAACGCCAATAGAGAAATGGCACCGGAACCACCCGTTAATGATGGCGCTCTACTATAGCGCCCGGACTATAACGAGGTCAATTCGGTTATTAAAAAGCTGAAAAATAACAAAATAGCAGACTCGGATGGGCTACCAGCTGAGTTATTCAAGACCGGCGGCGTAGAGTTGGTTAGGAGTATGCATCAACTTTTACGCAAGATATGGTTAAATGACTGGAATCTTTGGAATATATAGTTAAGAAAGGAGACCCTCCTATTCATATATAGGCCAATATCAGTGTGGCTTCAGACCAAATAGGTCGACCAGTGACCAAATACGACAAATCTTGCAAAAGGCCCATGAATTTAGCAAAGACACACACCACCTATTTGTTGACTAAGCTGTCTTCGACAAGCCGATACGATCGAAGTTTTTCGACGCCCCATTTGCAGTAGGTATCCCAGCAAAGATCGTTCGTCTTTGCAAGATGACGCCATCATACACGCAAAGCGTTGTCAGGGTAGGGAAAAACCTCTCCGACCCCTTTGATATTAAAGGAGTTTCTGGCAGGGTAATGCGCTGTCGTGCGATTTTTTCAATCTACTGTTGGAATACATCCTATGCCAGTTGAGTTCGATCTTCCAAAAGGAAGTAAAGCTGCACGCTTACGCCGATGACATTGATATTATCGGTACGCAGGTTCGGCGAGTCGGCAAGGCGTTCTCAGAGTTTGTAAGGGTTCATGGGTCTAGCGGTGAATAAGGACAAGACAGAGTATTTTACGTCTTCTCCCACGCCATCATCACGTCTTTGACGGTCAGTGGCGATGGAAAATTTCAGTCAATGTTGTAAAGAACTTCGTCTATCTTAGATCCGAGACAACCAGCAACAACAACGTCAGCCTGAAAATCAGGCGAAGAATCACGCTTGCAAATAGATGCAATTTTGTGCTGAGCAAAGAAATTAGAAGTAAAGCCCTCTCTCGAATGGAGAAAATCAAGATCTATAAGTGAGTAATATTGATCTTCAATTGAATTAATGTGGTATTCTGGAACATATCAATATTCCATTTTTCAGAACGGGTGGGAATTGATTTGGAAAAATGTGAAAACTATGCTCAGATCATCATGTTTTTCTGTGTCTTGTACATGTTAAAACTAGTAGAGTATATTTCTACTATAAGATGTTAAAACTAAATGAAACGTAAATTATGAAACGCTACCAACAATAATTGCTTGATCAAACATTAATTTTCAACATGCAAAATGTTTCATCATAAACGACAAAACCAGTTCGCAGGTGAAAGCACACTCAAGTACGATTATGCAGCACGTGTGGCATAGTTACCAGACTTTGCTCCATCCGATGTTGTTGCACTTGTATCGATGATGCTAGACATTGCTGGCAGATTTTTTTTTGGCTTTGTATTAACAAATATATAACACATGGAGCATACATCAAATAAAACACTTTCTAGCAATAATCTGAATTTGAAAAAAAAAAAAAAAAGATCTAAACAAATTATTCTTTTCAATTTCGCTTTCATACAAAACTCCAAATCAGTTCGACAGTTTTAATTAATTTGAAGTTGCTGCAACACTAAATCCCACAACCGTAAGCTGCACAATTATAAATGCGTATCTTTCATTAATCAACAAATTATAGACCGGAAAACAGAAATCCCTAGCAACGATGATGACAAACTTCAGCAGCGACAATATTGAACGATTTAATCCCATTAAAGCACAAATCAAATATTTTTTAAATAGCACAAATAAAAGAAAAAAAATATCACAGAAGGCAGCTTTATCAAATGAAATCGAAAATAATTTTTTACCATGTAACCGATATGTTGATACCCTTCATGAGAAATTTCAAATTATATTATTTAGAACAATAGTTTTTAAATAAATAAATTAAAATGTTGAGTTGATATTAACTGCAATATAAAAAATTTCAAATGAACAGACAAACTCTCTTCTAATCAAGAATACATACTTTATGAGCTTCACATTTGAAAGGTTACAAACCTTTTGACAAACTGGGAATACCATTTCACACTATATATGATTGGTATAAAAATTCAACACTAACGAGTGTTCCACAGAAAATAAATTTCATCCAAATTAACGCACAAAAGCCGCAAAACAAACAATATTCCCTCTTTTACTGGGACAGACAAATGTATGAAAAATATTTTAAGCCGTGCGCCATTCATAATTAAGATTCAAAGTTTAAAGTTTGAAAGAAATCATAGATCAGCATGGCTTATATAAGTCGCATGACAGACAATATATTTGATATGCATTTGATTTGAACACTTACAACAATTTTTTGTTTTTCTTTGTTTTTTGTGGAGCAATTGAATTTGTCAGTCATGTCGCTAGAGGGCGTGTACGCAGCGCCAACTCTTGAAAGCACATTAATCCGCAACAACGGACATATGGATGGTTGGATGAATGGACAGAACAGACAGACGGACAGGTAGTATACACCTTCGCGCGTTTTAATTGAAAATTGTCAACAGTTCTCAGTTGTCAATAAAATATTTTGAACAGAGACGCTGCAGCGCAACGACACCTTTCTAATCAAGATCAGATTTGAAAATAAGCTTGTGGGCGTGTATACACTTAGTTTTGATACAGGGTGTCACAATATTTTAAACATAAGTTTAATAGCAAATCTTGAACAGTTTGCAAATAAACGGTTATAAATCTTTGATGGCGGTCTCATTAGATACTTGTATAGATTCAATCTGATATTTTAATAAATTTCTTTATGAGCTTTGCTATGTTTTTTCTAGCTATCCCGAGCATTTTTCTAACGCAGTTCTGATATATAGCTTTTAGAAACACCCTTTAAATGAGTATGTTAGCTGTTATGTTAGAACTCAATAAAATGGCCTACCAAGATCGCGCTCAAAGTGGTCAGTCTGAGGCGGAAGTTAAATGTGTATTTTGATGGGGTGCTTTCTTTTACTCCGTCTCTCTCACTCTCCGTCTGTGGCTCTATATATCTTGCTCGCTCGCGCGCATCAGTTTAGTACGCGCTTATCGTTCGCGAATATAGAACGCTTCCATTGTCGAAATGTGTATACGTAAATTAGCATAAATAGATTTCAATCACTTGGCTATAATTTCATTATGAGAAAGGTTTGCTGCACCACGCCGCGTCGACTCTGGCTGCGTCTTTGGAGCTGCTGCCGCTGCCGTTGCACGCATATCCACACGCTCGATCTTTTTATTGATTTTTCAAGTCAAATATGGCTTTGAACTTGGACTTTTGCGCCAATAAAAAGCGCAGCAAAGAGCTAAAATAATATACGTGTACATGTATATATAGATATATGCATATGCACACACACTCGTGCGGTGCATAAAATATGCAAAAATGCTTTCACGAGCAGCGAGTTTGAGTGCAAGCGACTCTATTTAGCGTCCGCCGTGCAGGACCGTGCTGAAAAGATGGAAGGAAGACTGACTGAATGGGTTGGGATGGGATAGTATGGTATGGTATGGGATAGAATGGCCGGCTGGATGACTGAGCTGGCGGTTGCGGCATGCTAACAAGCGCAACGCAACGCAAACGATGTAGCCAGTTGCGTCTGTGCGCGGCGTGAACTGGCAAAATATTAATCAGCCTTAGAGTCGTTCGCAACGTTCATGGCGAATGGAGTTGCTAGCATTGCAATCGCTAGCTGTGTGCCTGTCCGTCTGTCTGTTTGTCCGTTTGTCCGTGCAGCACACAGCACAGCATCGAAAGCGATTAATTCGCAGCGGGGACACTCCAATGACCTGTGCGCGCGAGTGAACTCGTTGCGAATTGAGTCGCTCACTGGCGGCACAGGCGCATTGTGTAAAGTAAAATGAATTGCAGTCGGTGCAGCTGCCACTGCTGGGAAAATATTTTGTGCAACCTGTAAGCTTAGCTAAGTACAATAATTGCTGCCACAGCCAGCAACACGCCAGCATCATTATCATCATCGATATATACAAACAGCTGTCAAAGATGCGCTTACATTTGCCAAATACCAATTCTGATTGACTTAAATCCGTTGTGATTTGCTGCCGCAAACTCCATGCCGCCTTTACCTCAACGTGCAGCAATCTGTGCTCCTTTGATTCAAAGTACAAATAAGCATTTACGCAAATCCCACAAATTAGTGATTTTTGTGAAGTTGCAATGATTTCTCTCGCTCCGGCATTTTCATTTTGCGCTCATCATCAAAATGCTGCAGTCATTTCTCATGTTGCCAAGATTTATGGCTTCCACCTTCGTTCATTTGCACAGCAAACGATCAGGCAAAACGTCAGGCGTCAGTGCTGCCTGCCGCTCCTGAGCTGCTTCCAAATGAACTGCAGCTCCTGCGCTGCTAAAATTGAATTTCTTTCGCGCAGCGCGCCATGATTGATCACTAAATTGCGCAGCTTAAGCCACCGGACAGAACCGGACAGAAAGCTACACATACAACTCGTACTCACATATATTCGAGTATAAGTTCGACAGTCGTGAGGCGCATTCAAAATCCAAACCCAAAGCTGTGGCGCGGTGGGGGCTGCATTTCTGTTGCATGCTTACAATCAGATCTGTCAGATCAGTTTCCTCTGCATTTTCGTTTCGCACAGATCTCTTTCTTATATATACAAAATATTTATTTATTTTTTTTTTTTTTTTTTTTGGGATTTTTGCGTATCTCTGGCGTATGGCATATTACTGTCGGTCTTTGTTTGTATGCTTTTTATTTAATCCGTGCTGCTGCTGTCTGCCGGATTTTTATGAAATGTCTCAAAAACTGCGGGAAAGAAATACATATCGAAAATCTGGGCGTTTCATGGGCGTTTTATTGTTATATTGACACCAGTAGTTAGTGTTGTTTCATGGCATTTTCATTTATTGCTGCACACTGTTTTTTTTTCTTTTCTTTAATTTGGAGATGACTCAGTGCTTTAAGAGTTCTGTGCATCAAAATAAAAAATGTAATTTATTTTCTCGGCGTTCAACTCAATAAATTTATTAATGCTCACATTAAACTTTTGATAATAATTATGCTGCACTCAGACGTGTGACGGATTTTGAATGAAAAGAAATTCAATTTCGTGCAAATACAAATATTAAATCGAAAATTCTGTCCTCCAATTTATTGCTAAGCAGAACGTCTAAAGAAATACTATTGACTGAGCGGAAATTAAAGAAACATCAGCTGCGACCAAAGCTTCACGGTCGTTGTTTGTACGATTTGCGGTAAAAATGTTTTACTCTCAAATTTAAAAAAATATTTCATCCTGTTGAGAAATCTTCTTCTGAATGGGTTGTGTTACAACATAGCTCGGATCACTTGCTGCTAATTGTCGGGCTCGACACTGCTGCCATAGGATATCCCCAGGCAATGAGACTAAGCAACCAGAATACCGGAAAACCTTTTCAAAATGCGCCTTCACGATGCAATGTATTCTGATATTGAACTTCAATCTAGGCAGGACATTGACGATGAACTCAAAATCGTCTCCGATAAGATCTATGCAGCCTTCTCCAAAGCCCAGAAATGTTCTGTCTCGTGAGTTGCATTAACTTCTCTAGGAAAAACATGGACTTCGTAGGACATTTATAAGGACGCAACACACAGAGGAGAGGGCATGCTGTCACCGTACAGCTAACCGACTCAAGTATCAACTAAACCGACAAGGCACGCAGAGGTTTGATAATATGCTGGAGAAAATGGACACTGAATTAGATGCCAACTTCTATCTATGAAAAGCCACTAGAAATAGTTGACGACACCCCAAGCGACTTACTCCCATCAAAAATGCTCTCGGCAACTGGAACCGCTTTGAGCAGGAGCAAGCCGATGCCTTTGCAGTACACCTCGAAAAACGATTTATGAACATTGAGTTAGTATTAGACGAAGAGCCAAAAGCTACGAACCTCTCCCTGTCACCACCAATCCAGTTCAACCTGCCTGAACAACCATTTTGCCACAATTAAGCGTCTAAAGCCCGGGACACGATAACATCTAAAAACACACGTCGAAGTCGCTGCTGGAGAGTAGTGAACTCACTATGGTGTTCAATGCCATAATAAGGTTGAAGTACTTTCCGACGGTGTGGAAGCTAGCAGTTATCGCAATGATTTCCAAGCCCTGTCTCCTAACGGCCAATTAGTCTCCTGCATTCAATTTCAAAGGTTTGGGAACGACTGGTCATTGCTAGGCTTACGATCATTGCGGAATCCAAGAACCTGATCACGGACCAGTTTGGCTTCCGCTCTGGCAACGGCACGGTAGAGCAACTCCACAAAGTCACCGACCACATATTGCGAGTATTCGACCGGCGGCAATATTGCGATGCCATTTTCGTAGAAATGGAACAAGCATTCGATCGAGTTTGGCACTCAGGCCTCCTGCAAAGGTTAAGGAGAGACAACCGTCATCCTACTTTGCTCTAATACGATTCAACTTGGAGAGCCGTTCCTTCAGAGTCAAATTCAGGGCGAGTTCCGAAACGTCCTTGCGCCTTATATCTTTAGTTTATTAACATCAGACATAGCTGACCTTGGTGCTACTACTCTTGAAGCTCTAGACACATCCCTGCTCTTAGCCTTATATGCAGATGATGATGAGAAGCCAAGATGTGGAACGCCAGCAACAGCGTTAACATGTACTTCACCATCTGTCGACAGCAGCTCCTACTTGTGACAACTCTTTAGAACAGCCAGCTAAGGTTATATACCTAAGCCTTAGCTTAGAAGGCTTACCCTCATGTGGCACATCCAAGCAAAGGTGGCGACGTGCCGGAGCTGGATGCACAACAAAAAAATGTTTTTTTTTTTTCATAAAACGGTTGCATTCAGCTCACCGTACATTAATACTTATGCGGGATTTCTTTATGTTTATTAGCTAAGAGTCCATTAGAAGTTCAATTAATTTATTACCTCTTTTGTCCCCCCCTAAAAAAAGAAGTTCTCTTTTTAAAGCCCCAAATATAAAACTGCACAGCGATGGCAACTCATCTTCATTTATCAAATTGATGAAATTATATGCCAAGCAAACGAAAAATGGAAAGATCCACCAAAAATATTTGAATAAACAAATTTCCGCAAAATTAGATGTGCCTCAAGGAATTTGTTTCATACACAGTCACGACAATCGAATCGCAAAATTTTCAAATTTAGCGCCAAGCTTGCGAACAGAGCCAGGCGGGCATGTTGAACGATTTTATTAAAGAAATGTACTGTATGAAACCGAAGCTTTAATACACTACTTTGCGCATAAGTCAACAGCTTAAACATACAACTAAATAGAAACACTCTAAAATTTGTCTCTAGAACATAACTAGTCAATCTATGTCCTTTCGTCTACATTACAAAGATATAGTTCACTTGCTTTAAGGTTTTACAAACACTCTATAAAGATCAGCATACCATAGACACTAACTGAGAGTAGTGCAGTTTCAAATGTTGCCTACAAACTAAAATAGAAATACAGCAGACGTTGCTCACCATTTGCATACGAAAGAGCATAAAACTAAACAGCAAATGCAGCACAACAACAAGATTAACTCAAGTGCAACAACATTGGCCTAGACCGCGACGACGAGAACGTCCGCCTCCAACTCTGCGGCTGACCTAACAACAAAATGTGTTGTTGTTGCAAGCAAAGGCAAAACGTAAACGCGTCGTCGGTCGTATGTTGCGATGATATCTCTCTTAGAGTCGCTCGCTGTTGCTTCCCATTCGACTTGCAACACATTTGCAACAACAAACAGTTGTGGGTCAGCTAGAAAACGTAGAAAAATCATCAGTCGCAACAGCAACAACTCCCAGACTTGGTAAGCGCACCTTGGGCGTGTTTCGACGAGATGCTGCTGCATTTGAGTTTCTTTTTCTGTTGCAGTCAGACCAGCAACCGCAAAAGCAACAGCAACAGAACGCGCACATTTTAATTGAATTAACATTTTTACGAGTGTAATGATTTCAATTAGTTTGCACCTCGCCATGTTTAGTGCGACTAAGCGAGTCAGGGGCTTCAACGACAACAGCAGATACAATACTCATAGCAACGACAACTACAACACTTAAGCAGCATGCGCAGGATTGCTCGCTCACTCGGCTTAGGCTTAGTTGCAGCATGTGTTGCATGGAGGGCATGCATGCCGGAGCCACATCCATTCGCGTAGCATGTTGCATGTACATATGTGTATCTTGTATCTTCTACTGTGCTTGGCGACTTAAAGCCCTCGAATGCTGTTCTCTTCGAATCGGATCGCTTGATCCTGTTGCTGATGCTGCTTCTGCTGCTGGCTACCAAAAACGCTTGTAAGGCGCACATTTGCATTAATTGCTTGTTCCTTTTGCGTGGCGTGGCGTGCCGTGCCTTGACTGAAGCGTTCTCAGCCGCTTGCCGCACCATTCAATCCGATCGATTGATCGCGTTGTACTTTGTACGCGGCGTTTGCGTTACTCGTGTTTTGTTTGCTAATGGCTTAATAGTTTTATTGCTCAATCGATTTGCATTCGAGTTTGGGCATTTTGTTAAGATAAAAACCCATTCGCATTCGCATTCCCATGGCCCATGGCACTCATTGGCGTCTAGTTGAAGCAGAAGTTAAAGCATTTTAATTGTTGCACTGCGGCAACTTGTATGCCTTTTGCTAGTTTTGATTTGATGAAAATACATCGATTCGCACATTTTTTTATTGGACAAATTACATGCTGACATATATTTCGCATAAAAGTCAACTTTCATGAAACGCATTTCATGCAGATACCTAAATACATTCGGATCAGCAAACCGTATCAATTCGTATGGCTGCTCGTTTGCAAAAAACCTCCACTCAAACCCATCGCCGGCGCTGTCAATTGTCGCAAAATCAGCTGTATAAGCCATTTACAATGCTTTCGCTGCTTATCTGCTTTGGCATTCATTTTCGATTTTATTTTAGCAATGATCGCTCCGGTCACGTACATGGTACATCGTACATCGAACATCGGAGTTGAATCCAATCGCCTTTGACTGCGACACTAGCTGCCGCAAAATCTGAGAGGAAAAAAATACAAGAAAAAAAAAAATTGAAATAAAAAGTTCCACAAACGATAAGGTTGCACTCAAGTAGCACAGTGCCACATTCTGCGCTCAAATGCTATGCGGCAGTTTGAGTCACAATATCACATTCACGTAGGGCCCTAAAATAAGCGAATACTTGCAAAATTCTTGACGCTCCTGACACATTTCATTGCTGTTCGCAGAGATTTGATGGTGGTGGAGTATCTGTGTGCGCTTTTGTGCACATGCTCAGCCTGGTTGGTCCTGCCGGGCATGCATTAACTTTAAGTGTAGGTTACTGATAAGCGTTCCTTTCCTTTCCTTGGCACTGATGATGCATCGCTGTCTTGTTTTTTTGTACGCTATGCCCATGGGGTAATTGGGTATATTAAGTTTGTGCAAATGTATGTAACAACCGAAAGGAAATATAGCAGACGCCATAAAGCATTGATCAACATCAAAAGACAACTCGATATAGACAGGTCTATCATAAGTGATATGTTCTTCCTTTTTTTTGCGAATTAATTACGCAAAATTCGCATGTTTCATTGCCAAAGTGTTTCCTGATTTTTTCTTGTTTAGTGTGGCACAGGTGGCCAATTTTTAGGTACAGAAACTAAACAGTGTTGTCAGCTGTCAGACTGTACTCAGTCAATTCTTTAAAATATCTTACACATTTAAAGACCGACGAAAGAATTAAAAATTAAACTTTTTAATTGTGTTTTAAAGAGCTTTAATGATTCTCTGTGAATATAAGCAACTCTATGCAACTCCACTGTTACTTGTTTCGCATATTTGCGAGTGCAGGTCTAGCCAAATCGTATTTTTTTTCAACATTGTTCTATAAATTGATGTGTATTCCGTCAATCGTTAAAAAAAATTTCACGCGGACTTAGTTTGGAAGATATAACCGATACACAGCTTTGTATAATTTAATGCAGGGCATCTTGAAATCGAGCACACTCGACTGCAGCATTCTTTCTTGCTTTTCCATGTTTTATTTTTTTGTTATGCCTTCACTTTCATATATTTGTTATATTGTTGTTGTATTCTTATTGGTTTTTACTTGAGCACTAAGCAGTTTTTATTGTTGTTGTTGTTGTTGTTGTTATTATTGCAATTGTGTTGACGCATTGCACAGAAATCAATGCAGCGCAACTAATATTCATGAATCGGTTTTGCATGTGCCACTTTTTCTGCGGTCTTATGATCTGCTTTTTTCTGGGAATTTGCTAAAACGTGTTGTAAATTAACAGTAGTACACCCTACAATAAGTACATATTGCCATATAAAAACTGTGACATAAATTAAATCGTTTCAATAAAATCGTTTCAGTATGTCTGATATTTGAGCAAATTTGGTTTCAAGAGTTTCTGGGAAAAAAACAAAATGAGAAGCTTATGTGTTATTTATTTGCTTTATTATATGCTTTATATCCTTTTTTATATTCTTTTTTTTACTACCTTGATTTTCTGATTACTGCTATTTCTGATGCTTCCTTTCGCTCTTTTTTTATCATCAAATAGCTTCGCTATAATAGACCTTACTGTAGCAAAAATATATAAAATAGTCAACATGAAAGCATGATATAAATTTAGAGCTTCGATCTATTCTGGATGTATTTGCAAACAAGTATGAACCAGGCAGAGGGATATAAATATTTATATATATATAGATTAGCTATCCATTTCCATCTTTCCGTCCGGTCCACCATAATTGTTTATGAACAAATAGATCTCAGAATCTTAAACAAAATTTTGGGTTTCAAGTTTTCGAATTTAGATCCGAATACATAGATTAAAGCATTGAAACTTTTTGTGAGTCACTCCCAATACGCACACATTATATGAATTCGCAAACAGATTTTTCCTTTGTATTTATTTTAAATTAATTTAATTGTTTTCACATTTAATTTTATTTACTTTTTTATGTATATAAATAAAAAACCGTCGTGAGTACACGATGGCTTTATTTTCTAAAAAAAAAAATCAAACATTTTCCTATGCTACAAACTTCTAAAGTTCGTGTTCTAAGTCTTTCGTTTACGTAACACACAATTTTTTACAGTGTAAAAAGCTTTCAAGCGACAAAGTACAAAAAGGAAAAGAAAGAATTTTTACATTTACAAGTTCAAAACTCATTTGCAGCATTTTATCCTTTTTTTTTTTTTTGTTATTTTGCACTGAATTTTTGTTAATGTTTTTATTGTTGTTGTTGTTATACTTTTGCTGTTCAGCTCATTTCTCACAAACATAAGACATAATATGGGTAAAAGAGAAAGCAAATAAATGCATTTACCAACACCGTACAGCGTTGCATGCACTGATAAGAGAGACATCATTGATGCCCTACCGTTGTCGCGATGAGTATGTTCGAAAATATATTGCGAAAAAGGACGAACGGAGAAGGGAATTGTACGACTGACTTGCTTTATGACTTCCACTGTGACTGCAACTGAGACAGCGACTGCTCTGCACTTGGCATTAAAAAAGCATAAAAATGCAAAATTCCTTTTTTATTTCAATTTTGCGTTGTCGCCGCCGCGGATTCGCTTGCCACGCTCTTATCTACTCTCTCTTTCGCACACACACAC
The DNA here is from genome assembly GCA_035044805.1 of Leucophenga maculata. NCBI lineage: Eukaryota > Metazoa > Arthropoda > Insecta > Diptera > Drosophilidae > Leucophenga > Leucophenga maculata. The sequence goes on from JAWNNP010001173.1 coordinate 98,148, forward strand.
AGTGTATCTTTCTTTCACTCAGGCAACATTTTCTGAGCCTGCGCGCTGCCGCACTTTAAATGACATACGATGTGTTAGTGTTGCAATTCCATGGGATACAAACGAATGCATTAAGATGTGTCGCCCATTCTTCCGTTCTGTGCTGCCGCTTAATGGACTACGTTTGATTCAAAAGTTTAAATTTATTTAATTTGGCGAAAAAGTAGATAAAATTCGTATTAAAGCTTTTCCCTCTTGCCGATAAGAATCCCACCAGCATCCTGCCAACCCAGGCGCCAGAAATCGAAATACTTCTTGCTATACTTCGCATAAAATTCGCCAACAATATTGGTTCTTAAATTCTCTACCCATATGTTAAAAGGCTACATCACGGTCCGTAAAATTGCAGAGAGCTCGGAGAGAATAAAAAAATAAACCCACAAACCTTCAATATTTTGATTCTCCTCCAATCTTATGAACTTTCCAGGCTTCGTAATTTCTTATGTCATGATTCTGACACTTAATAACCGCTCTGAGGACGGAATGAGGAAAGAACGGATAGAACCAAGCTATTTCGTTCCGTTGAATTGTTCTTCTTCAGTTTTAGTCCTTTTATTGTTTTTTTTTTTATCTTTTGGTTGTGCCTAATTCTTGTTCCTTATTTTGCTCTTATTCAATAGTACGTTGATGGAGGAACCACTTTACACGAATCAACTGGCAGATCCATTTAAAGTGCCCTAAACCAACTAAACATCTCAATTCAGAACGCAATAGCAGCCAAAGTGACAGCCATTTGTGCTTTCATGGATATAGAAGGTGCCTTTGACAACACATCTAATACGGAAGTTGCAAGGGCACTTAACAAGAGAAAAATAAATCATTTTCTTAACACGAATTTCATAAAAACATCGTAACTAAAACCACAAAGGATGCCCACAGGGGTGCGTACTTTCCCCTCTCCTAGGAGTCTTGTAGTTGATGAATTATTAGACTCTCCTAAGAAAATGGCGTCGATTGCCATGGTTATGCGGACGACATAGTTATTGTCTGTAAAGGAAAACACGAGGACACCCTATGTGATCAATTTAAACTGGGCGTAAACATTAAACGATCTTGGTGCTCCAAAGTAGTATTAACCCAGCTAAAACTACAATCATTTCGTTTTCTAGGCAACTACAGTCGAACAGAGCTATCGTTAGATAAAAAAAATAACAGTGATAGTAGAGCTTGCATCAGGAATCAATCAAATGATAACTTGAATGACGCCCACCCAATCCTACAATGACAACCTGGGTATAATGAACAACTTCATCAGATGATTTAAAGTAGGGCTCAGCACTAAAGAAAAATGGGCTGCTGAACTACGATGTCAAACCAGGGGCAATCAGCTGGTTAGTAGATGGATTCCTAACAGATGAAGGAACTAACGCAAGGGTTTTTGGACCTCACACTAAATATTCACTAAATTCACCAAAAACATTCAACCAATAAATAGCCATTTTCTTCGATAGCCAGGCGGCTTTTAAAGCAGTAAGCTCACCTGTGATCACATCTAAACTGGTCATAGAATGAATATGTAAACTAAGCAACCCGTTCGTGCGGGCATACAAGAAATGAGCAAAAGAAGAAGAGAAGCGGCTTCTCCCTTCACAGGTCCAGAGCCATTCTGCGGATTCTGACCAGATACAATGGGAATCCTGACAAAAGAGAAGAAAAATAAAGCAATAGACTTTTTTTAGGAGGAATGTAAAGGCTTATGAGAAAGTAAAAAGTTGTTAGGCCCTTACAATAAGAACAGATCGGAAATCTGCAACGGTCTTAAAATCAACGATCTGAGAATGATTTCGGGCTTCCCGACTAAAGCAGACGTATATAAAATTCGAATCGAGCACTAGAAGATGGCGAAACTCTGGAGCATATCTTGGGAGACTGTCCAGCTTTGATCTTAACCAGGCACAAGTATCCTGGCAAATAACAAGTGACAAGAAGGGTGGTGTATGTAGGACAGCTGGGCTGAATGAAGTTTTGTAGGTAGACCACAATAGACCAGCAAAAGTCTCATTGCCTACTACCTAATAAAATTAATAATAATAATACCTCTTACCAAATATTTAGCAGTTCCGAAGCTCAACATGTTCAAACCTCGAATCACAACCATCAACCGAACGGAATGGAAGCGAACGAACAGGGCATAGCAATTAAAATAAAAAAAACTGTATGAACGAATGATTCATAATTTAATTTGGTTCGTTGAACGATACGTTTTTTTAAGATAAGATACAGCAATTTTTGAATCAGACCTTCTAATTTGTATTTCTTTTCTTTCCATTTCGCATGCGCTAAATTGATATTCAAGTTTCTGGAGTCTTGCACTTTTGCAGCTTCGTCTGCTTCTGTCGCGGCTTTCGTAGGCGAGTCGCGTAGTTGCTGTTTTGCCATTGCAACTTTTGCTACATGCTTCCAGAATCCGGCGGATGCAGTCTCGTATTGAGGCAGACAGTCAACGGATAAGCGGGTTGCAGAGGGCACCAAATGGCGACGCATAAAACTTGCACAAATCAGCGTTAAAAATTAATTGTCTGTTATTATCGCGGATTATTAATAATTTATTCTAAGCTTAAGTTCGAGAGCAGTTCGATATGTTCCATGCGAGTTTCCGTCCGTCCGTCCGTCCGTCTGTCTGACTGTCTGTCTGTTTGTATGTATTATAAATATATCAATACACATACTTATTTACGAGTACATATCAATATGAAGGAGATACATTTCAGTGTGTGCTTAATTATGGACATTTGGCACAACTGTTTGCACTAAACGAGTTGTGGGCGTTGGAAATGTCTTTTAAACTTTTACACTTCAAAATGTAAAACAAAAAGAAAAAAAAACAAACAAAAAATAAATACAAAACCGAATCAAGTTTGTTAGCAGAAATGCGCAAAACAACGAAATTCCAGCGTGACTTAATTGCAAGCTCCTCTCCAGCAGAAAACCACGAAAGGCAGCTCGACAATGTCCGAACATATGTAATACGCCTAATTACCAGAAAGACGACAGAAATACAGCAAAACCAGTCAAAGCCAAATAATCAAAAATAAAAAAAAAAAATTAAATAAAGTCAAAATGAGAGCGAAGAAAAGGGTGACAGGACAGTCAGTCGAGTCGATATGTTCAGGCTTGTCATAAGCGCCGTATTAGCGATGTCGTCCCGCACCAACTGCAATTCATGCCGTCCGACGAACCAACTGCAGACCAAGAAGCGCTGCTTCAAATGCCGCGTGCAGCGAAAGGCGAACTGGCGAACTGGTGGAGCGGAGTGAACAAAGATCACATCGACGGCTACTGTGCAATAACAAAAATCGACATAAGCAGTCAGAGCCATCAGCAGAGTCGTCATGAAATAAAAAAAAAAATCGAAACAAAAATAAAATAAACTCAAAACAGAAATAAAAGCAAACAAAAATGCAGAAATTTATATGGTAACAACTTCGAGGAATTTGTCATTTGTGAACGAGATTCAAAGGCGGCCACAGAAGATGAAGAACCAGTAGGAATGCTGCAGTCTTGCCTTCATGACTGAGAAATACCCTGCCGATTTTTTGAAGTTTTGAAAATGTGAACACAACTAATTAAATTTGATCAAAATCGGTTCAATATATTTGAGCATAAAAAGGTTAACAATCTTTACTAATACCAAGCAACAAATGGCACTAACAGTTTATGCATATTCTCTTCCACTCTCCCACTCACATTTAGTGCATGTAGGTGCAACATGTTGGCTTGAGCATGCTTGGCAACAAATTTGTGTATGTGAAGCATGTTGTCAAACATCTCACAGAATATTACGCATTGCTGTGAGAATTTTGGTGGCACTACCAAAAATTTTGACAGTTAAAAATATGATTTAAAAAATAAATATTAAAATTAAAAAACAAGAAACAACTTAAACAAAATAGTTTACTGCACAACGGGCTTAAAAATTTACATATAAGACACCAATAGCATTCCGACGGCCAACATGTTCAGTGTAAGTGTGTCATAAACTTAATCTGTCTCCTACTTGATAAAATTTCCAATTGTATAAGCATCCGTCTTGGCATCAGTTAGACGGACGTTCAGCTGTTCGTTCGTCTAACTTATAGATCTGATCAAGCGCTATATATTTTATAGGCTCTGCCATGACTCTTTTTGGCTGTAACATACATTTTTAAAAACGTAACATACCCCTTTATACCATTAGTACAGCGTACAAAAAGAATAACCAAAAGCAGCAACTCAACGTAAAACTTGCTGCAAGTTTCAACCTGCTTCATGGTCAAATATGTTGCACGTTGTATACCTTCTTTGCCTTTAGCGTGGTCTTGAGCCTTTGTGGTCACTATCGATGTTGCTCTTGTTGTTCTTATTGTTGTTGCTGGCGTTGCGCGTTTGATGTGGCCACATTATTGACATTAAATGGCATCAATTGGTTTTGGCAACTGTCGCCGCAAAATTGTCCGATGTCAGATTTTGTGCTTCAACTTGTTTTAACTCTTTTGATTTTGAGTATTTTTACCTAAATCAGACTGAAACAGCGTTTGAGTGCATGCTTTGAATTTTATTTGTTCAAATGTTAGCATTCAAAAGCGGAAAGAAGTGCCACGAATAGTAGCTGATATTCAATAAATATATTTTGAGACTATTCTAAAAGTCACTGGTTCAACTCCACTCGTTCATCATTTTTATTAAATTATTAGATACTAGCTTTTACCCGCTACTTCGTCCGCGGATCTTCCAATAAAAAGTAGCATATCTAATTACTTTTCTTATTTTGCCTCATTTGTGAAACTATACGAGGGATGGTGTGCCGCCCCTCTAATTTTGACCAAACTTAACCCGTTTACTTCTCCTCTTCTTCTTAACATGTATACCAAATGCCGCTCCGATTTTGTCAAAACATAGCCTATGTTCTTTTCCATCATTCTATCTATCTCTACACCAAAATTCAGACGAATTGGTTGAGCGGTTTAGCCGTAAGAGAGGAACATCCATACATACATCCATACATACATACATACAAACTTTCACATTTATAATATTAGTAGGACTAGTAGGATAAGTTCTTATTATTTCATACCCGAGAAAATTATTTTCACTCTTACATTGATCACCCTTAATCAAAACGACGCAATACATGCCTAATGTATGAAAATATTTAACTATAAGAAATATGAACCATAGATTTGTATGGGCATTGTATACCCAACTGCATCTGTATGGTATATTTTATTAGGATTGATGTAATATACACCAAATTTGGCGGTTCTAGCTAAACTATTTAATGCTTTGTATCTGAAGCGAGAGAGTTGAGTTCAGAGGTGATTTAACTGTGAGAAGGCGAAAAAACTGCGCTTAATTGGGACCCGCTCATGTTTTGATTGACGGAAGGCACGCACCGAGCATGTTGGACATGTTACGTGGACGTAACACTGAATCGGACCACTATTTTGTCGCAGCCAAGGTACGTACTAGGCTCAGCATGGTGCACGCCTCACGTCAAAACATGCAACGAAAGCTAGACGTCGATTAGCTGCAATCAGAACAGACCACCGAAGCCCTTTCAAACACACTATCCCGACTGTTGCGGAAAACTTATCCGTCTGCTCAAGATATAATTGTGTAATGGAAATTTATCACCCGCTTCATGAATTAGGTCATTGGTTATACAAAACCTGTCACTAATTTTTGGTATAACGAGGAGTGTCGCAATGCTACTGCAAAGAAGAATGCTTCCTATCAGCGAACTCTGCAGTCGGCAGCAACGCGAGCTGTTAGAGAGCGATATCGAGAGAAACGGAGAGAGGAGAACGCCTTTTCAAACGCAAGAAAATGAAGCAAGAAAGGCGTGAGATTGATGATGTTGAGAAGTTATGTGACAGAAATGAAGCTGAAACATTTTATCAATAGGTCAAGCGTCTGACCGAAGGTTTTAATCCCGGAATAAATTTCTGTAAAGACGAAAATAGAAATCTGTTACAGATGAATAGGAATCACTAAGATTATGGAGGAGTCATTTTTCTAACCAACTTGGAGACGATGAAGCGCACAATACCGCCGATAAAGAAATGACACCAGTTAATGATGGCACTGTTGTAGAGCCACCAGTAGCTGATGAGCTGCCAGCTGAGTTATTCAAGATCGACGGCGAAGAGTTAGAAAGTATGCACCAACTTTTATGCAAGATATGCTCCGATGAACGCATACCCAATGCTTGGAATCTCAGTATTCTCTGTAATATCTTTAAAAAAGGAGAGCCAACTCTTTGCACCAACTACCGCGGAGTGAGTCTCCTTTCTATCGGATATAAGGTTCTGTCGTTTTGTGTAATATTCTGAAGCCATATACGGATTCACTGATAGGACGATATCAGTGTGGCTTCAGAACAGAAAGTTCAACCAGTGACCACATATTCACATAACGACAAATCCTAGGAACGACCCATGAGTTTAACAAAGACACACACCACCTATTTGTCGACTACAGAGCCACTTTCGACACGCCGATACGATCGAAGGTTTTATGCTCATGAGTCAAACAATAAATGAGGAGAAGACGAAGTACTTGGTGTCTTCTCTATGCATGTCGTAGAAAACTTCGTCTATCTTGGATCCGAATTAACCACCCAGCCTGGAGATCAGGCCAAGAATCACGCTTGCAAATATATGCTGGTTTGGGCTGAGCAAGCAAATAAGAAGTTAAGAACTCTCTCTTGATTGACGATACTGAGCTGATCTTCCGGTCCTACTGTATGGCGCAGAAGCATAGACCGAGATTAAGTCAGACGAAACGCCGTTGGAATTCTTTGAGAGAAGGATTTTTGGTGCTATTAGAATCAGCGACGCGTTTAGGTCTCGTATGAACCGTGAGCTGTATGAATTATTCGATGAGGTTGACATAGTACAGCGCATAAAATTCCAGTGGCTGTACTAGGCTAGTCAACTCATTCGAATGAATGATAGAGCTCCAGCACGCATAGTTTACATGGGGGGCCCAAACTTGTTTGGAGGACGACGTAGTATAGGACGACCGAGCACGCGTTGGAATGACCAGGTATGGAAAGATCTCTCCGTACTTGGTAAGTAAGTATCTGAAGCAAGAATGAACCTGTAGTCTCCAAGTTCTCGTTGTTCATTGAGACAGAGGGATAGACGTAATTACCGTAATTTTACCTTTCGGAAAAGAGTATTAAAACTTTTCTGCCCTTAGCTGTGAAAAGCATTTGGACTTTAGTTCAAGCCAAGGCCAGCGTTTTATTATTTTATAGACTTTCTTAAAATGTGGTCTTACAATCTAATAACAAAAATTACTACCACTTCAAAAGATGCTCTTATCACTGTTTATATATTTTATTTATGAAAGTCCCTATTTTGCTTTTACTGAGCTTTTCTCTCAATGGAATTCAAACAATTCCAGTAGAGCATGTTAATTTGCGAGTAACTAATACAAATCAATTGTGACAGCTGTGTAACTTGAGCAAAGATTTCACTGCTTTGTTTGCAATTATAAACGGGTGAAACTCAATCCGCTGCTACGATTTGTAAGCAAACTCAATTCAACGCAGCCATAAATAATAAAACCAACATATTTTGTATAAATACTAAGCCAAGCCATTGGCGAAATCGAAAACCGTGATTTGACTACAATACAAAACGTAAAAATTAATTAACTTATGATCTTCATGCAAATCCAATAGATCGACGCATATAAAGTGACAATGGGTAACCGCAAATGTTTCGAACTCAAGCGCTAAAGATTAACGCAGATCGCTGTAAAATTATTTGTACCGGAACTGCAAATGCAAACCGCAAACGTGGGCAGTCGATTGCAGAAGTGTAAAAACGCAAAACAAAGGCAGTCAGACGGACGGATGGACGGACAGACAACTGTCATTTATGCATTATGGTTATTGTAGGATGAGATTTCTTTTCTTTCTATTGTACAACTTATTCAAATTACAGACAGACTCTGACTTAGCGTAGAAAGTTAGACGACGTCTGGTAATCGCAACCAAGCGCAAAACTCAAACTCAGTGAACATTGTTGTAGCGTTTTGTCTTTTCACAGCTTGTCGCAAACGCATATCAAATATCAAAGCTATGCAAAAGTCGAACGCACTGTACAAGAGCTGCTGTAAGAGTTGCAGTAATTGGTATATAATAAATTTTATATTCTGTTAAAAGAAATTTAAAACTTTTGAAATCAAACTTCTACATTTATAAAAAATATTCCACTGCATAGGCAGCCCCTCCACCTCTTTCCCTGTCAATCTGACAGCTATGGCTAAGCTAGTTTATATTCGTACTAATCCACTTTTCATCATTAAGAAGAACGTGCGCCGTTTTCATTTTATTGCGTCCACTTTACACTTATTTGAATAACTTTACTAAATTGTAAATTATTTGCAATTTCTCAATTTGCAAATTGCTTAAATTAGCCAATGGGGCGAACATCATCGACTTCGTCGAATGTCGCTGGTCGTCCTCATCATTGTCGGTTGGCTATTGTCGTCGTAGCAACTATATGCAACATTGTTGGCTAGCAGCAACTGCAGGCAAACATTGCACCCACCCAAGCAAGCAAGCATGCTGCTGCTGCTGTGCTGAAACTGTTGCAACAGCGTGTCCTGCGCCGCATACTCCACTCTACCTTGCAGCAGTAACACAAGCGCAGCGATGCGGCATTTATGCTGATTATGTTGCATATAAATTCCGTAGTAACATTTAGTAGGCGACTCTCTGAACGACTCGGTTCTGTTCTGTTCTGTTCTGTTGTTGCGGCTGCCACTTGGGCCTCGATTTTGCGTTGTTCTTGTTGTTACTCTGCTTTTTATTGTGTCGCCGTCGTCGTCGCTTTGCGGTTCATAAATTTTCGTTTGCTTTGACTTTAGCCTGTGCAACGCACTTTAAAAATACATCACAACAACAGCAGCAGGAGTAGCAACAACAGGAAAAAAAAACATATGGAAATATTGGGTAGAAGTTAAGCTTTGATACCCTTCACACGTAGATTAAAAATGTTTGGCTAACAGCATTTGTTTCTTTATTTTAAACGCGACAATCAGGACTCAGGTTGCCCTATGAGCCGACTCGTACAAATTGACAATTGCCAAATTTTTATATTGTAAATGAACAAAAAAGGTCTTTAATATATTTCAGAGTCGTCGGAAGCAACCATTGTTAACGGCAAATAAAATTCCTAAACTGACAAAGTTTTTACCTGTTTATATATGCCGAATTGAGGTTATTGTGTATAAAAGACTTGGAAACGTAGCACTCGCCACCAGTCATAAGATGCAAAGCTTTATTCTAGAGAGTCTGGAATCACTAAAGATTCGATCTGCGAACGATACTGCAATTTGGAAATCGTATATCTATGGAGACATTGTTGGAGATCGTCTTTTTGTTCCACAATGAAAGTTTATTTCTAAGATTTGCCTCGACATATACCCTCGACCGATATGTAATTGTTGGAGTACCTGAGTCAAACTGATATCGCATTGTTGGGAAGACGCATTGCTTCTTCTTCAAGATATATTGCCAAAGGGTTTCCTCTCTTCAGAGTCAAGCAAACATTTACACTCTTATTGCTTTTTAGTTTAAGACTACACCTTTTGACTTCAAAGATGTGCATCAAGGATGTTTGGTGCTTCATACTCGTTCTTTGAGGAACGAGCAACTTGAAACTTAACGGAAAAAAATATTTGTAGAATCGAAGTCCCTAAATGTGTGTTGTGGGCGGGACACGCTTTTCAAACAAATAGTCTAAAAGTTGATTGGGCAATCATATGATGACTACCTAAAATACAAATATGTAAAGCGTCGTCCATAAAAAAAAAACTGTTTGAAGTTTAATAAAAAAGAAACGTTTTAATAAAAAAGTCAGATCTTGAACTACAGCTAAAGAGAATTTAATAAAAATTTTATAAATGACGACTCAGCTGTTCAAGAATACAGGCACCTTTATATCATATTTTCTGGAATCTCCGATGTCTCCCTTAATGCGTTACAAACTAATCGTCAAACGGCAAATACCATACATACAAACTATACGAAGAGGTCTAAAAACAGAAGAAAATAAAATAAAGTTGCATACAAATTGCTGTAAAGCCTTTCGCGCATTTCGCTGCCACATTTTAGCCATTCTGAGCGAGATCCGGCGACAGATTTAGACGTTAAGCATGCGCGTTAAATGTCCCATGGGAAAAAAAGTGGTTGACAATGTTGTTGACTCGCCGCTATACGATGCTGCTAAATGAAGAACCCGCTGCCGCTCTCAAGTGGTTTCAGTTTGAAAGCTATTTGCCGTTTGCTATTTTATTTGGCTGACTACCAATTTGTTGCTATGTATCTGTTAAGTATTTACCAGCAATCGCTTCATCAAGTGGCAAAAAATAAAAAATAGAAAAGTAAATTGTTAACACCATTAAATCACAAAAGGCGTGTATATATATTTAAACATTTATGGCGGCGCTGTTGCAGGTTTTTTCAACACTTAACATGCATATTTTCGCGCCTAATTTACGCGCAACTGCCCACAAAAAAAAGAAAAGCAAAAAAAATAATACTGCAAAAAAACGCGACTAACAAATAAAATAAAAACAAAAAAAAAAAAAAACAAATTGTGAAAAATTGACTAATTTTAACAATTTAAGCTTTTGGGCGATTAGCTTAACTAACACACACACACACACACACACACAGAGAAATACATACATTGTACTATGCAAAAAGATATTGACAAAGTGTAGCGATAATGCGCAACAGCGAGCAATAACATATGTTGTCGACATACCACGAATTTTATACCCTGCAGTCATAGTGTAAAAGGCTATATTAAATTTGTGCAAATGTATGTAACATACAGTAGGAAAGGGGGAAGGGGGAGAGAGAGGGTAGACTCCATTAAATTTCACCAACAAAAGGCGCGTCAAAATAGACATGTTCCTCTGTCTGTCTCGCTGTCTGACCGTATAGATTCTGTTCGAAATAGATTCTTCAAGTTTGAGTAATTAGTTTTTACTATTAATTCTTTAGATTAATTGATTTACGTGCAAACCTCCTTTCTAAACGGCGAATGGCATTAAGCTAAAATCTAGCCATCTTTCTGAATTCTATCTATCAATCTATCTAACTAACTACCTACCTATCTACCTATCTATCTATCTATCTATCTATCTATCTATCTATCTATCAATCTATCTAACTAACTACCTACCTATCTACCTATCTATCTATCTATCTATCTATCTATCTATCTATCTATCTATCAATCTATCTAACTACCTACCTATCTATCTACCTATCTATCTATCTATCTATCAATCTATCTATCTATCTATCTATCTATCTATTTATCTATCTATTTATCTAATCTATATAATGTCAATCCTAATATAATATCCATTAAGGCCCAAATTAGACCTCAACAAAAATTTCGTAAATAGATAAATTTTTTTCTGTCTATACCAGGTAAGTCACCAGAAATAGTGCCTTTAAGTTTGTGTTTTTGAACTCTCCTATTCCCTTTTCGGATAACGTGGTAACCACTCTCTATAATGCAGTTCCACCATTTATTTTTTTCCGTATCCAAAATAATTGTTCCGAGCTGATTTCGTTAAAATATAATTCCTTCCACTTTCTGAAAGTTACTCAGTTTCCTACTCACTCGAATTTGCTTTGTGAAATTTATATTTTCAATGCCAAATTTCTCAATTTCGAATAACTTTTTCAGTTTCGGAAATCAAAAAAACAAAGTACATCCAGAATTTTGAATTTTTAGTTTTTTAGCATCGACTTTAAATACCAAAAGTTGGATGATAATTTAGAAAAATTATACGAAGCACGATTTTTTCTTTTAGTTTTTTATTTTTTTGTTGTTGTTGTTATTTTTAAAATGGCATGGCTTAGATTCGAGCAGTTTTAAAAAAGATTTTTTTTAGGTACTTAGGTACTAAACTATGGTAGCGTATCTGAACTTCGCGCTGGAAGAGCTTACCGCACACTTTATGGTAAACTACAATAATTTGCAACAAATAATAATAATATTTTTTGACTGCAGGCCAGCAAATGGCAGCGTGCACAGAGCCCCACCTCTTAAAATAGAGTTGACCAAAGCAAATCTACTCCGCAAGCTCAAATTCAGATTGAGCACATGAGGCAGTAAGGCACCAAAAAAAAACCTACAACGTCGACAAATAACCAGTAACAATTTTAATGACAAAACGCATGCGCCTGCATAATTTTTCTTCGCAACACGATTAGTGTCCAAAGTAGCCAAAGTAGACATTTTGTGTGCCGCTCCAGCGCAACAACCGAGCATGTGCAGAGTGGCAGGCAAATGTTATAAGTATTTTTTTTTTTTTTTATTAACAACCAATAGTTTGCTAGCTGCGTAATCTAGATTTTGGTGCTTGCACATGGCACTAACACTAAAGATTGCGGGCGGACGGACGGACGGATATACGGACTGACTAAATTCGCGTTTAGCTTATGTACTACAATGATCGCTTATAACGATCGTATGTAATTTTGTCATAAATTATACTTAAGTAGCCGCGCTATTTGACTGCACTGCAGAGATATATGAGTTAGTTTTATTTCGATTTTTTCTACAATTTTTGCCGATTTATGATTTGTATTTATTAATTCGCGGCTTATTTGTAATGAAAATAGTATTTCCTAGTTTCAAATTTGAAAATTTATTATTGCGGCTAGCAGCTGTGGGCTGATAAATTTACACATACACATCTATATATAATATATATATATCGAACATATTGTATAAATTCGTAGAGCCAACAGATGTAAACAGCAAAAACCGCAAAAATTGTTTTAATTTCATTTAAATGCAATCAAATTACGCATACGCCGCGTAATATGAACAACTGACAATTAATTTAAATGTTAATCACAAATAATATTTAAGCTTTTGATTGATATCGATTTACAATTTGCGGTTAAACTCGAGCAGATGCAGCAACAAGTTTAATTAAGGAGCTGACGTTGGATAGCGCTTGTAGTTTTTAGTCTTTTAAAGTTTGAGATACCGATTGCACGACCTATCATTAGACTATGGTAAAATGTTGAGTATTGTGTATCATTAAGTTTGTGTTTGACAGTGATAGAAAGTAGACATGCTCCGGGAAAACCTGCTGTTGTAATGGATTCATATTGCTTCAAAGCAAAACATGACCTTACCACTTGGAAATTGTCACACGATTGTGTTCCCTGTCTGTCTGACTGCGCTCAGTACCTGTCAAACACAAATTTAATAATACCGATTGCTCGAACTTGGCACGTAGTCACGCACCGAATACAACCAACTAACTGTCAAGAAAGTCGGGAGTATGGGCGTTCACTTAGCCAACTGGTAGAATAATGATTTCGGCAACGGGCAGCTGTTCATGGACAGCCTTCGCAGCAGGGTTGACTAGCGCATAGGTGACCAATGGGAAATGGATCTGCAATTCAGTCAAATTGACATTGAGAGCACCATCGAACTGTAAGGAAGTGAAGTTCAAGCAGATAATCTAGCCGAGCAGACAATTCAGATTGGTGCAGGTTAGACACTCAACGATGGCGGAAGGCATAATCGGAGAGCTCAAGTGTGTTATGCGTAGTCAGAGTCGATATGTAGAGTTCAAGACCTATGGTGCGGGGAGATGTTGAACTCCAGTTTGGACTGCTTGACAAAATCGACAGACAGACCAATAGCACCACCGAACGATTGGAAGATAACAAAAACCTTGAAGATTTGTGCGAGCGTAATTATTAGCAGCATGGATCTCAGCGGCCGCAATGGGTTACAGATCTACAAAGACAGCCGTGGCCCATGTTTGCCAGCACCAGTCTTGCCGAAGAAAGCATTGAAAGAATCATCACTAACACAAACAATATTATCAGAAGGCATCTGGCCGTAAGATTGGATGTCATGTTCCAAGCAGTACAATATCCAGTATGCTTCACCAATGAATAGAGATATTTACTGACTTGTTTCGCTGCCACACCATGTCCAACTGCTATGTCATACAACCAGAGTATAATTTTTTCCACACCAGTATCCTACACATCATTATTGACTTGATGCATTTCTTTATAGTCTATTCTGTGAAGTTTTCTGTTCAGCATTGCTAGTAGACGTTTGGCTTTCTTTGTTACATGCACTACTACCCTGTGTCTATATTAAGATGATGCAAATACATATTACAGACAGAAGGAGATGATCCCATAATACATTTATACATTTATACAGTTTATATATACAAACAATACTTGAACATTTCTGCTTACTATTTCCACTTCAAATAACTTGTATCAAATGAAGGATATCCACTACAAAAATTTGCCACCTCTTCTAAGTTTATTGTTTAGCTACAGACCTCAAACAACAATACTTTTTTTGCATAGGTTCAGATTACTTCACTACAAGAGGTTCGCACTTTCCAAGAGACTTCCATTGGTAGGTCGCATACTTCTGAGATTACCCTCGTATGTGCAGAAAGACTGACATAAAAGTGTCCGTCATAACGCGTGACCAGTGTCATGTCAATGTCAAGCACAACAATAATCGACTTTTAGCAGCAGCAATTGGCAACTTTGAGACAATAAAAATAATAAAAATTGACAAAAAAAGCCAACTACAAGTCTGAGACATACTGCGCGCGCCGTGTTGCTCATTGCATTGCAAATTGTGGCACCAGGAACAGAACAAGCAGCAGCAGCAGCAGCACAGCAAATAAACCAGGTGAAATAAAAAACAAAACAACGAAATTCGATCGTATTTCTGTGCAACAGCGGAGTGAGCAGCAGGCATCAGTAGAGCAACGAAGGGCGCTGTCGCAATGTATTGCATCGTTACTACTGATGCGGCTTCTGCTGTTGCCACCAATGCCAGTTGCAAGTCAAGCAGCAACCAAGTGTCAGGGTGACAACTCTGTGTGGAGCACTGTCAGCAGCAATAGCAGCAACAATCACAACAGCAACAACAACAACAACGGCAACCGACAGCGTCCGGACACAGTGGCAAAAGTGACAAAACAGCAACAAAATGTCATAATTGATAGCGACAGTGGACACTGACATGAGGCGCTACTACTACTACTACCACTAAGACTGCCACAACCTCAACTTGCCACAACTTGCAACTGCATTAAAGACGATTTTTTTCTTCTTGATATTTTTTTCTACTGCACAGTCTGACTATGTTGCTGCCTCAATGTTGTTGCTGCTAGGTGTTAAAATTGTTGCTGCACGTCTTTGAGTTGTGGTATTTTTTTTTTTTCTTTTCGTTTCGTTTTATTTTAGTTGCTGTTTGGATTAAGCACAAATTGTGTTTATGTTCAACACTTAGAATTTGTGACAAGTTAATATACGAGTTGCAACAAATCCGATTATAAGCATGACTTCAGCTCATTTGCAATAATATGCAACTGGAAAATGGGGGAAAAAATTTAATTAAATTAAATAAAATGTTGTTGAAAGTTTTACTATAGAAAATATTTATATGCAAAGTGAAAAACTTCTGCATTATAAATAGTTTAGTTCGAAAGTGTTTTGCCATTGAAAATTCATCATGCGTACAAAACCAATAAATTTTCACGCTTACAATCAAATCGAAAATTTTGCGGTGATTTATTTTAGAGCAGCAACAACTTCTACTGCAGCAACATCTTTCACCTTCTTGGTTTTTATTTTTATTTTATTATAATTTTTTTTTTTTTTTTATGAAGTTGCTGTTGGCTTTCACACTAAACACAGACAACAAAAGCTGTTGTTACTGTTGCTGCCACATGCTGCACAGTCTAGAATGTAAAAAAAAAAATATATATATATATATATATCTTCAGCAATAGCAACAACAGCAAAGACTTATTCACACACAAGCTACGTTTTGTGTATGTGACTGCGGCTTTTATATACCCTTTATCAAAAATAAAATGTTAAATGAATAAAAACTTTCGCTCCGCGATGTATTATTTGTTTCTACTACTTCAGCCGGTGACGCCAGTTTCCAACGTATTAACGATTCGCTAACTACCGGTCGTTAGTCACAGCATTACGCTATTGGCAGCAGAAGTTAGAGGGGAAAGCTAATATTTGTTAATTCGTGGTGTAAGTCAAGGAGAGGAGTTCATAAGCAAGACCTTCAGCAGTTCAGTTGTTAGCTGAATTAGTTAAGATGCTGATAGTTTGAGCTCAGCACCGTGGCCAATCCCACCAAAAAAAATATTTTTTGTATTATTTTTTAGCTAGTAACGAAAAAACAAGCAACGCCTTTTCCTACACTAGGTAGTCAGGCCATGTTAATAGAGAATATCTTTGGAATCATTTATATATTTTATTCGAGTTAAGCATTTATTTTATTTAAACAAAAATAGCTTCTATACTCTAATTTATGTAGAAACACATATATATTGGTATAGGATATCTATTAGTCGAGCACACTCGTTTGCAGCGTTATTTCTTGTGCTTTTTATTTATTCCTTGTCTGCAAATCGCGTGTTTCTCAATGAAAAGAACTCAATTTCGTATGCAAATCGTACGTCAAGTCTCTGAAGGGTCATAAAATGTGTTCTTGTTCTTTTGTTATAGCCAATGATGTTTTGTTGTTGTTGTTAATTTTATCCTTCTTGTTGTTTTGTTTGTTGTTGTTGCTGTTCGATGTTTGTTTAAAGAGAAGACCTCTGATCGATGTGCATATATCTATATAAATATCTAAATATGTATGCATATAGATTCAAAAGGTAGTCAAGTATTTGTTTTAGAAGTTTTTATCTTTTATTTGCTTATGCCACATAAGTGTAGGGTGCCCGTGCAAAATTTTGTTGTTGTTTTAAGTTAAAAATATGATAAAGTTTTAATATGTTAATGTGCTCGATTAGGCTGACAATCTTTTCTTTTAGCCTTGTTTTTTCTTCAAATACTCTGCACAAAAACTGTAAGAATAGTACATTCATTTTTTAACAAAGTTTGTAATACTTCAAAATAATATATTGGTAGGAACACCAATATATGAAACTGTTGTTTAAAATTTGTGTGTCTTATAAACTTTATTGCGTCAGTACGAGATATGTTGGAATTGGAGTTCTGATTTGGTTAACATTTTTATAATGTTGTGATAATGTTGTTACTGTATATAATATCTTTACTTTCATGTATATTGTTTGTGAAATTTTTTAATGTCCGAGAGATTGTTATTGGTTTCTAAAATTGGTGGAAAATGATGGATGTTTTTTGCTGCTGCATCAGCTAATTTGTTGCCTCTTATTCCGCAATGACCTGGGATCCATAACAGAGAAAGTTTGCTATTTATTTTTTCAAAAGGTCTCCAGCCTCTAAAACATAAAAACTTTGGTTAAGAGTATTATTAATTGCTTGTATACAGGATAATGAGTCTGTACAAATAATGGAATATCCTTTCTGACTACTATTTCGGTAGTGAAAATACATGAAAATTTGGGGGATTAGGTAGTATATCAATTCATTTTCCGATGTTACACTAAAGTAGACTCCGTTCGCTGACTTAGAGCCATCGGTCAACCAAAGGATTGTTTTTTGAATGCGTACTTCATTTCCAAGAATTTTCGTTGATGTGGGGAATGTCTATTTTATTGGAGATTTGAAGAAAATCTTGATTTTGTTGCTTGATTGGTTGTTGATGTTTGCATTTACTGACTTACATAAACTGAAAGCTTTTTGCAGCTTTGGACACAGTCCTACTTTGTAGGTAGATCTCAAAAAGTATTATTTAACAATTTTTTGTCTATATCTATTGATGTGTCTTCTGGTGTTCCACAAGATAGTAATCTTGGACCATTGTTCTTTGTTTTATTCATAAATGATCTTCCTTAAGCAATAATTCATGCTCATGTATGGATGTATGCGGATGATGTTTGTCATATTCTGATGCTTCCCAACATAGTCTTTTACAAGTAGATTTGAATTCGTTATACACTTGGTGCTTAACAAACTATATTAGTTTAAATATTTCTAAATGTAAGCGCAACATTCCATCGCAGAAAACCTTTTAATATGACTTACTATCTGGGTGTTCATAACCTTAGTAAGGAAATTTTGTATTAATGATTTATGGACTCTAAATTGAGCTACAACAATCAAATTGCATGCATGGTTAATAAAGCTAAAGGTGTTCTTGGCTTTATTAAGCGGTGGTCCAAGGAATTTAATGACCCTTATACTACTAAACTTCTTTACACATCACTTGTTCGTTCGATCTTGGAATTTGCATCATGTGTTTGGAAGCCACATTATGTAATTCACCAAGATTGTATCGAGTCTGTTCAAAAGCAGTTTCTGTTATTTGCGCTCAGAAACCTTAATTGGGCTTGTGATATACATCTCCCTCCATATATGGATCGATTAAAACTGATTGATCTTCCGACTCTATCTGCTCGACGGTCAATGCTCTCTGTCATTTTCATTCACAAGTTTCTTTGTGGGGAAGTCAATTCTCCTTATTTTCTTCAATCTTTATCTTTAAATGTTCCCTCACGCTTTACGCGTAACTATGTGCCTTTATGGTTTGTCATTTTGCACAACAAACTATGCTTGCCACGATTCAATTCGATCTTTCTGTTACGCCTATAACAAATATTCGCATCTATTCTCCTACAATTTTTCTTTAAACTATATAAAATAATCTATTCTTAACTCTGAACTTCATTAAATTGTAATTTCATTCATCCATTTTTATCTTATGATTTGTAATTGTGATTGCGTGGACCACTCCATGGCTGTGAGTTGAGGCACAGTCGGTCAACTGGGCGACCAAACAAAAATCCTCCAACGGGTCTGTTCATCTGAAAGTTACGACCATTAAAGCGCGATTTCTAGGAACGGAATTGCGTTGTCTAGTTGCATTGGATTCGAGTAGTTATTGTTTGCCAAGACTGGTATTTTCCTGTTCGTAAGAAAGTTGAAGATATATTTGATTATTTTTGATCTAATGATATAATGGACAAGTGGTTCGTCTTCAACAGGAAAGATAGATCCAATAATCTGACATTGATAAAACATCAGACACTGATATACGCTTTCTAATGGTCATTTGATGACTATCTAGAAGCTTGCTGTTTGTAGCTAGCCACCATAGTCGCTTAGATACTATTATATCAAGCACTTTTGAGATGCATTGTTTAAGGGAGATGGGACAGTGGGAGTTGCAGTCGGTTTTGAATTGCTGGGGAATGTGTGTTGTGAGGATGTTATTGAACAGGTAAGGAGAATGGATTTTGAACACTGGGTAGCTTATTCTGTTCCGTCCAGGCGTTTTAATTTCTAGCTGGTTAAGAGCAGCTAGTAGTTCAGTCATGGTGATTTTTTTTTCTGAGACTAATGCAGTTGAACATGGAGTATGTGAAATGGTGGGGGTGGGGGTTTTAGGTTTAGGTGGGGCGGCTTTTGGCCAGTGAGTGTAGAATATATTGGCTACTTGGTTTTGATCGAGTATGTTTTGTGTGTTGATACCGCATAGGCGGCTTATGTTTAGCATATTTTGGAGGTGGGAGTGTTACGGTTTATCTCGGCTGTAAGCATTGTTAATCATTTGTTGTTTTATAGAGTTATACGCCTCCATATCCAATTCAATCGAATCCTATCCATATCCAACACCAATAGGTGTACTTCATTTCACACAGAAACAAATTTTTTAATTTTGTTTAAGAATATATTTTTTTTAATTTTCAAAGAGCTGAAGATTCGATACACTCGAAGCATATTTCTTGAACAAAGACGCATGACATGGTTTCCTTTTATTGCACTTACTATGTATCTAAACTAGAAAGCTTAAGTATACCGTTACAAAATACCAAAAATATCATTTTTAACAAACAAAAGAAATATTTCTTAATAAAAAAAAAATTAAGCTCATAATTAATTGTTAGTGATGAAATAGCAAAGTGGGAAAGAGAAAAGGCAACGCTGTGCATTTATAGCGACAAACGTTTCCATGTTTCTCTATGTTTTGTTTTGTTTTGTTTTTTCATCTTTTCATCTTTTATTTAAATGAACAAGTTAACTTAAAATTTATATTCGAGATGTTAAATGTAGTAAAACAACTGCAACAACAACGATTTGTATGAATGCTCCATGGAGTATGATACAACAATATGTTAGCATCAACATTTTAATTCCATGAATAATGACACTGGCTATAGATATTTATGTATTTATTTTGTATTATTTGTGTAACGCCCGAACTCTTCGCCGGTCTCCTACGATCTACGGGCCTCGAATGCCTAAACTACTCGTTGTCAACTTATAGACCAAAGCAGCCAATCAGTGTCAGTGGAAGTGTCTCTTTTTCGTAGGCTGAGTGATGAGCTAATCAGATGACGCTCGAGCGCTAATTCCAACGACTGCCAACCTGATCGAACCGAACTATAAGTTAAATCCAATCGGACCGGCCTAGTATGTTGCTCGTCTGCCGCTAAATAGGTTTTATATCTTTTGTATTAGCTCATTATTTATGTGTTGTGTTGTGTTGCGTTGTGTATTTGTTTTAACAAAAACAATTCCACGCCGATTTCGTATAATTCGAAATAGTGTGTTTTAGGTGTCAATCGCATTAGGCGGAAATCATTTTAAATTTATAAGCAACATATTAAGCGGCTGTTTTAAATTAGCTCTGCGATAATTTTTATTTATTCATGTTATTAAGGCATGGCTGCTTGTGTGGTCCATTAGTTAAAAGCTGCTTCGGCATTTACTCAGGTTCAACTTTAAGCCAAGTGGACGAACGAAAATATAGAAAAGATAGAATTTACTTTGAATATATGCAAGTTTGTTGCTTAAGTCTTGCGTTTCGAAGACGGATTGAGAGTCCAAACTGAAATCATGAAATCGCATTCGACTTGTTTGTCTTGTAACATTTTTTCGCTGCACATGATTGAATGATAAAATGACGAATGCGCCGGCGATGTCGATGTCGATCTCGATGACGATGACGCTGGCGATGCAATGTGGTTTAAGTTGATGTTGACGGTACGTCGACGGTACGTCAAAAGATACAATAACAATAAAATAAGCAACACTCGCGACATTTTCAAGCCAAATATGGAATTTATAATTAATTTTTATTTTACGCTACGCTTTGCGAGCAGCAACAGAAATTGCAGAAGAAGTTGCAGCTACAGATGCACATCGACAGCAATTAAACGCCATGTGTGAAAGAGATGGCGATAAGAGAAGCACCTAAAATCGCTGTGATCAGTAGTCCGCGTAAGTGGTGGAAGTCCACCTCAGTGTGATCCTAATTTATAAAGGTGAGGTTTGTAAAAAAAAAAATTTACTTTATCCGTTCAAAGTAATTCCCCTCAGTTAGCGAGGCTTTTTCTAATTCTCGAAGCATTTCTGATATGTGCTCTTTGATACTCCGATGATCGCCGTCCTTTCATGAGATTTTTCAATTTTGATAACAGGAAAAAGGCGCAGGGGGCCTAGCACGGAGAATACGGAAGTTAAAGTGTTACATATTACGACTAAAGCTGCAAAGGCCATGAATTGTTTTGCCACAAATCCGTCAATTTCTTCAAATTGGTTTACACAAACAGCGTAAGGTAATGCTCCTTATTGAATGTATGACCTTCTGACAAAGACTAACGATGCACCACGCATTTGTAATTGAAGAAAACAGATCTTCGCTCTTCTGACTGCTAGCTTTGGGATGATGGGATTTGGTTTCGACATTATAACAAAATACCAACGTTTCAACTTCAGTTATGACAAATCTGAATCAAGTGCGACAACTTCTTTAATAGTGATTCGACGATTCTCTATAACCAGTATCTTCTCTGCTTCAATATTTCATAGGCTGTTATTTGTAAAAAACATGAATTGCGATAGTTTCTAGCATTATAAAGAGCTACATATGCGGTATCCGACTTTACCTACGCTATCTTACTTACACCTTGACAAACTTTGACACATTTTAAACTCCTTACACATGTTTGTGCATAGGGTATACCTACGATTATAAACCTATAAAACATTCCCAAATAGAAAATCTGTCTTAGAAATACTTATTGCTAATTATTTCGTCAAGCATAAAGATATTCGGATTAAGAGAATACTTCAATATAAGAATTCAGAGGCATGTTTTTAAACCCTGACAGGCAGAAGTATTCTTGGTGGTCTGGCTGTCTGTTTAAAAATCGAGAACTTGGAGACGATATGAGATATAGTGCTTAAGTTTGGTTATTAAGATTATTCTTTTCGTTTTATAGATCCATTGTATTAAATTTAGAAGCGTACCCCTCCTCCGGAATTTGTGTATGAAGAAATTTATATTGTTATTGTTAATTTAGAGCCAAATTTTGTTCAAACTATAAAAAATTTAAATAAATTTAAAATTTTCCATACAGGTTGAGATTTGACAACGGTGTATATTGGACCCACATTTCTGTATCTTTGTCTGAAAAAAATATATTGTGGTTAATTCAGCTAGAACCCTCGAAATTGGAACATTTTGCTTTAATCTTTATAAAATAATTCTTAATCGGACAACTAAAAGGGGTAGCTACCATGCAACAAGCGTCTTTTATTCCCTTTGCAGATTAGTACTTAAAGAACTTACCATCTCATCTCATAAAAAAGCTGCCCTTCTCTTCTTAGTTTTTGAAAGAATAAATTGTTGCCTTTCAACTAGAATCGCCACATTTGGAGTGTCTTAATTCAATTCTAATAATGTATTTTATATAGGTCTAAATCGGATCACTACAAATATGACCCCCTTTTTGTGTTTTGTAAGAGAAATCTTTTTTTTCTGGTTTAGCTTAGCTTGAAGCTACAAATTTGTTGTTTGTTTCACCTAATAAAATATTCCACACGGATCTAGATAGGAATATATCCCCTATTTAAATTTAATCCAACGTTCTTTCTTGTTATACTTAATCCAAAATCTAGACGATAATTGTCTCATATAGCCTATAACCCCAGTTTTTTTTTTTTTAAAGAATCGATGGTTAGAGCGTAGAAACCGAGTTGGACGACATTCGGCTAAGCAAAACTTTACGCACATTACATTTGATCCACGTTTGCCCCATTGGAAAACTCTCAAACAAAGTACTCTCAAAAAATATATATCAAAAGTTAAACGAGTTGTATTTAGGCTTTCATCACTTGAATGTACCTCTTCAAAAAGTTTTTTTATTTGATTGAAATTAAAGTGAAACGGCTAGTGCCAAGTGCCAATTGTACAATTGCAAAAGCGATGAGCATAGTGGGCAACGAGGGTAGCTAATCAAGTGCTTATAAAAAGAAATATATGAGTATAAAAAAATTGTTTTTGTTATAAATAAGTACAGAAGCAAGATTTCTTTTGCCTCTTAGAGTTGTAAGAAAACAATTTTTCTTCAAGGCTGGCATCTAATCTAAAAACAGCTGTCACTGGTTGCCATCATTGCTACGTAAACGCATCGTTTGTCTGAAATATGTCGACATGTGCCAAAGATTTATATAAATGCTTAGAATCCGAAATCGGAGATTGCCACCAAAGTCAGCCGGGTCTGTCATTTGAATGATGTCACATTCCATTACTAATGGCACATTCTCAGCTTTCGAGCAACATTAAAATTAAAACACATCAATAGAAAACTTTTAGAACAATATTTCTATAAGCTTTTTTCATGGAAAAAATGTTCATGAGTTTGTCTGTATTTCATGATATTATCTCGTGGTTGAGCAGAAATTAAGTAAGGCTTTTTTGTAACACAAAATGTTCAAACTGCTTTATATTGTTGTTGACGTCTGACGAATATATTTCTGATCTTATATGGGCTGCATGGAACCTCCTCAATGGTGCACAACCTGCATCCCGACAGTTTCAGACAAACGAATTGCGTACTCTATCGGTTTCTCGGTGTTGTACGATGGTCAACAGTGCTATAATTTTTTTGCGTGGAACCCTAAATATTTGTTATTCAAAAGTTAATATTTTCTATACTCTGCAGAAAAAGTATTTCTAGCAGGGAGGAATATAAAAATTTTTGTCATCTCTATATAAAGGAATGTTTGAGAACTTTTCAAATGATTCGTTAATTGTGGCATCTCAACGAAAAAAATGTTTTCAAAATCTGTTTCGGGTCTGTTTTGGATAACCAAAAAAAATCCATTCTAGTCCTCAAATTATTATTCACCTTCAAATCAGCATCTTTTCTACGAAATTTATAGTATCCATACTTGAACATATTTGTGCATGGTTTTCTGCTTTATTCGAAAGCACGGCATAGAATTGTACATGACACATTTCGCTCATTGCCAAACTGTTTAATTAATGCCAGCACGCAGTCCGCTGACTCAGTCTCAGTACCAGTCGCAATACCTTCCATGCCATTAAATGAAATTGTCATCACATCTGCGTAAATCAATGCGCAGGAGCAAAATAGCAAAACACAGCGGAGGATCACTCTTTGGTTTGGCAAATAGAAACGCATAGAAAAACTTGAACAATTAGTTACTTGATTTATATCCGTTGGCGTTGAGTTTGCTTTTCAAGCTTTTCAAGAGTTGCAGAGCCAAGCTGAATGAGCAACTCGACTCCGGGCCGGCTCCAGTGGTGCACCACTTGCTCGCATCATAATCGTAAAATTTCTGAGGAATGTTACAATATTTTTGTGTGTGCGCAGCGCACAATTTGCGCGTGAATTATTCCTGCATTGCATTACAAATGGCTGTTGGTCGAGATGCTTTCGTTTTAATTGGCAAAACGAGGAAGTCGTTAAAAAAGTCGCAGCAACGCAGTCGAACAGTCGAAGGAGTCTGTAAGGGGCTATAGTAGGCATTAGTAGACTTTAAGTGCTCTAAACAAAACTAAAGCGGTCACATTTTTATGCTGGAAACAAATAAAAATCACTGCACCTTTAATTTTGCACAGAGCCGCTGCGCATTACGAGTACCCAGTCCAAACAATGCAGTACGTGATGCCAACAAAGCCTGTGTCCGCGTTGACATTTCGCGCGTTAAAAAGTCATAAACCGTTTCTTAATTCAACGCAGAGCTATGAATATTGCCCAAACGCGTTGAGTTGTACTCATTTCACCATCATTCCTTCTTATCCAGAGACAAGAAGGATATCTCGGTGATTTCTAAAGGCTGACTGGCTGGCCTGACTCCGCGCGCTTGACTTGTTCGCATGCAGGTGGGTGGAGTTAGCTGCCGTCAACGCTTTTGTTCCTCTTGCAATGCTCGTAACAACTTCATTATGCTACGCGGCGCATCATTGCAGGCTTCCTGTGTGTTTCCAGACTATGTATGGTTTATTTCCATGAAAAATACATAATTTCGTATTACTTTTGGACGTTAGCTCATGGACATAGGCTCGAATAGTTTTCTACACAGAACGAATCCCAGACACAACAGCGTATGGACTAAGCGCAACTTGTGCGATTTGGTGCCTTGACTACCTCATAATTCCTGGAAGTTGACTTCATTAACGACTGCTCCAGCATATTTATTAACAAACTACATACATTGAAATATATACGAATGAATGTAGGAATAATACCCTGCATTGCTGATGGTTTCCGCTGTATAGAAGATTATATGATCAATTCGAAACAAATCCTCGAAATATATTTCTAGAAATTGGAGTAGAGTGCTCAACTATATTATATCCTGCACTGTCATATTGACTTCTACTGTTCCAACGGAAACCAGTTTACTAATTGTTTTCTAATTTCTTGAAAAAATAAAAAATTTTCCGGAGCATGGTGCGCGTCTTCGTCTACTGTGAGTTGTATAATTGCAAAACAAATGCTTTATTGTGTCTTCCTCCCACAACCAAAACTTTTGCAGTGTAGTGTCTTCTTTTAAGACAGTGACCCTTAAAATCAGAAAAAAGATCTGGCATAGTAGTGAGATTGTTTGTTTGAGATTATATTTCAGCCAAGTAAGCTTTTATTCCTTAGTTGTGTTTTAGTAACCCCATCTGACAACAGATATGTATTCCCCTACTATACTCTACGTTTTCCGGCTAGCCTATCCGTAAACTAGTTTGTAAGTTGTAGTCTTAAATAAGATACACTAGAAATATTGACGGTGACATCTATTATATAAACTAACATGTATATATGTATATGAAAGTATTATGTATATAGGGAGATATAGTTATAAAATGTGTGTCGGGTATATGGCATCAAATTAGCACTAAATGTCTATCCAGACAATAAAATTTATTCAAAAATATTACGTTTTTTTTTTAATTTGATTAAATTTGTTATTATTTTTAGTTATGAAGTTTCCAAAAAAAATTCATTATCATGAATAAGACCTAAATGTATAAAAATGCAGAGTATATATGTCTGAAACAATTCTACTGACCCCTTCCAAATGACTAATATTTTAAATATTATATAGTTAGATTTCTGGATCCAATGGAACGATCGGAACTTTCACTTATACATATACAAAAGCTAACTACATGATATTTTGTGTTGTGCGGAAGGTGAAGACAAATAATTTTTCTAAATTCTTCGAGGCATTTCATTCATCAATTACACCCTTATTAACGGCGCTAAACTCTAGGTTTGATAATCAGAAAGATCTAGATGAGTAGAACAAAGACACTTAGATAATAGATCATGCTTTATATATTTTTTTCTAGTCCTTATAAATTGTTTTCCACATAAAACTATAAACTTTCGCAGTTCACACTGCGTTTTTACAACAAGACTGTACTTTGCTAGTCTTCAAAAACTCTCATCTTTGTGATTTGCAGCAAGTGCAAATCCATTGAGTCGCAACGCATACATATGTATGTACATACAACACATACATGATTGCATAAGCACAATTGTGAAATTCTTATTAAAACTTATCGCACGCAGCGATTTCCAGTCGCAGCTACTCATCCCATCCCGGTGCACGCATTTGGTCACAACTCGCCGACAAGTGTCGTACATGCATTCCAAATAGTTTTCCATCATTAGCCCCACGTTTGTTCGTTGTCATTGCATTGCCGAGCAGCAGCATCTGTCTTTGGCTGCCTGCGGTTGGTCGGTCCGGCGACTTTCGCTTCATATGTCAATATAGCCGCCCGGCCCGTTTGGGCCGACTGCTCCCCCTTAGCAACATATTTGCAGCTTTTTTGAATTGTTGAAATTGCATTTTCATAATTTTTCAAACATTTTATGTACATACAAACAAATAAAATCAACCGCCACCGTAGACAACAACAACTAATACAAAAGCCCCCCTGCGTTTGTATTTAATTATACTGATTAGCACGCAGAGACAAGGCTTCGCTATACTCCACATCATTTCAGCAATTGCACCGCGTCAACTTCCAAAATGGGCGATGATGTCTTCTGCAGCGGCGGTTTTCGCTTAGTCGTGTTGCCGCATTTGGCGGAGCATTTATTCAATGGAAAAACACCTTCCAGCCCGATTCCGGCTAAAAATGCCATTGATTTAATGCGGTTGAGTTCAGTTTAGTTTTTATGCACTTCACACATCAGTTATTAGTTTTAAAGTATTAGCGAAACACTAAATCAGGATCCATTGACCTCATAGAATTAATACATATAAAAATGGAGTTTACCGCCTATACTTGAGATACAAACAAACACCTACAGAATTAATAGGCATATTTCCCACTTCTCCGGACTCAAAACTTCTTTCAATTTGTATAAGAAATATTGTCTCCCAAATATCAAAACGAAGGACTATTGTAAACTTTAACCATTTATCCCTTCGTTGCATATGACTTACGAATTAAAAAAAGTTTAGTTAAATTTAACGTTAAACAAGTAAAAAATCGTTTCCAACGATGTAACTCTTTTAAAGGTATCTAAATTACAAAACATATAATGGTGCTCTTTTAACATGTGCAACGAAATTTGTCCAATCTTAACTATTAAAATTATTATTAAACGTAACAAACTACACCTGCATATGGACAAGAAGAAACGAAATAATAAAGCTCGAAGTATCTAGCTTTTATAGCTTATGAAATCCGCTTTTTTATACATGAAACAGAAAGACATGCCTCGGTCTCATACTTTACATACTTCTCAGCGACGCATTCTTCTGTCTGCAATTAATATTCGTATAAGCTTATACTCCTGCTCATGTTTGGGTGCATTATAAACAAGTTAGTCATTAGTTTGCGATTTTAGAGTTATACTCAACGAACTGATTAAGATTTTACAACGTTTATGGGATACAATAGCTACTATTCGTAATATAATCGTATACAGTTAGATTTCAAGTGGGTTTCAAAAGTTCTTTTAGATTATTCATTTAGCTTTATTCGTATTTATTACAATTTCAAAGAAAGTATTTCAGCAACATTAACACAAAGACCGCGCACAACAGATTAAAATATTATATATTTAAATTAGACGTTATTAATGTGTTGTAGTTTAGGTTGTAGCCATGTTAATTGACTGGTCAGAAAAAGATTACATATATAAGAACGCAAGCAATGACCGCTAGCAATATGTAGAGCTTCGACTTTAGTTTATATTTGTTGTCGAGCGCGGTCCAAAAGCGTTGCATTGCATGGTTGACATCGGCTTCATCTTTGTGCAGCGAGCGACGCAAATCTGGTTCATAATAACTTCTGGGACCGCCAACTGCTGCCACAGTGCGACGATTGCGTGGCGTAGCACCGGCAATGGGCTCCACCTTCAAGCGTTCCAAATTGCGTACAAACGAGCTGAGATATGGTGTGCTAATCTGTTCCGCTTCGGACTGCTCGGCCTCATCACTGAATTCGTTTGCGCATGGTGGTACTGCACCTTGCTTGCTGCTACTGGCATATGGTGAAGATGCAGCTGCAATGCCAGCGCTAGACAGATAAACGGACTGTGAAGCTGGTGAGGAATAAATGTTGTTATAGCGGTCACTGGCATAGAGATTAGTATTTGTATTGGCGCTGCTGACAAACGCCGTCTTCTTGTATAATTCGTTGTGGCGTGCTGTAGGAGCGCTGGCCAGTGGCAAATTCTTTCCGTATGCCGGCACATTTACTTTATTTTGTGCAAGTGTGCGTTGTTTCAGCAGCTCCTCAGCCTGTGCGGCCGTGCGAACTGCTTGTTCCTCCTCGTCGTCCTCGTCATCATCAGATTCGAGTACAATTAAGGAGTTTTTTAGCAAAGTATTCTGCTTCACACGTTCTTCCTGCAGATTTGAGTTGCGACGCTGAACGATGGGCACATGAGCCGACTGTACTGGCTTTAGCAACGGTTTTGGTTGTGGCTGCTCTTCTGCTATGGAATACGTTCGTTTTACAACGCGTGGAACCTCTTTGCTGGCGAGGACTGTCTGCAATTTTTCAGGCTCTTCCTCTAAAATTGGTTCGCGACGTTGTGGTATACGAGACACAGGTGGGCGCTGCACTCCGATTTCATCTGCTTGTGTCGATATTCGACGCGTTTGTATACGCGCTGCCTGTTGTGTTTTAGGGACAGACTGCTCTTCCTTAGTGTCCACTTCCGAACGACGCTCAGTCACTGTTGCAACTGCAGTCTTCGTTAAGACTTGTTCACGCACTGTGCGACGCCGGTCGCTGCCGAATGCTGCAGCAGAAGTTCCAGCTGCGGCCGGTGCTGTTTCCTTGCTATCACCTAAAACGGGCGTGGCAGCAACTGTGCGTCGATTCTTACCATGCTGGTTGTCCTTTTGCTCCGAGTCACTGGACTTAGCCCCATCCACCTTATCCGGTATCAGCTGCCTGGCTGCATGTACAGTTTCACGTCGGTTAGCGGCCTTTTTCGGGCTGGCGGCTGCCGGCGAATTAGCGCCGCCACCCAGCGAGACGCGCAGTTTCTTAATCAATACTTTGCGGCTGGAGTCAGTCACCGGCACATTGGGCAATCCATGAGCGATGCATTGTGCACGCAAATCTGCATTACTCAGATCTTCTAAGTTATCTGTATCGCTCATATTTCTTCTCGGAAAACGTTGAACTTGAAATTGAATGTCGCTTCACTTTTACGCGCGACGCCGATGTTTGTGTTACCAGACTAATTAAATGAAAGTTGCCAGAACGAGAATTTGCTGTGGTACGAAACAAGTTCCTGCAGCAAAGCGTTCAACTGACTTATTTTAAAATTAAAACAAAAAGTGATTTAATCAAAATTATACAAAATCCACTTTTAGAATAAATTAATAAATTACTGTTTAGAAACAAATAATGTTGCCAGACGTTTGTGCTACTGTCTGTATTTGTGCAGAGAGTATCTGTACAGAATGTGTGACAGTACGAAATATTTTAAGGGCTAGCAAAATATATATGGCTGCATATTTCATTTATATACATATTTATGCAGCCCTGACGGTGATTAAATGACAAGACAAGGGGAAAAAACAACGAATTTTATTTATTAGCCTCAAAAATGGATATTTCAAAAGCGCCAAACGATCGCAAGCTGCAACTATGCCGCACATATTTTCGCAGTGAGTAACTGAACGCTACTGCTAAATAGAGTATTATAATTTGTTGCATTTTCTGCAGCTGGCTTCGCTTTGTTGCCTTTTGTTTGGGCAATAAATGTTTGCTGGTTCTTTGAGGAAGCTTTTCGCAAACCAACGTACACAGAGCAGGCACAGATTAAAAGATGTAAGAATTTGACATAATTTGCAATTATGCTCATTACTATGTATACATTATATGCTTATAGACGTCATCTATTCCGCGCTCGGCACATTCATCTGGCTAGTGACACTCATTGCTTGGATTATTATATTCCAGACAAATCGCGCCGCTTGGGGTGCGACGGCTGACTACATGAGCTTCATTATACCGCTTGGTCGTGCTTAGTTGTAAAATTAAACATTTAGTATTGATTTAATTAATAATTATTAACAAACATTATACACTTCTCATACAAATTATACTACTGCGCGGTAGCTGCTAACGTTGAAGTGGATTCTTTTTCAATCTGGTGTAATTTCTCCTCGAAGAAGGACTTTCGCGCTGTTAACGGCATTGATTTCTGCCGCAGTAAATAGTTTTCATTGCCCGCTGCAGTGTAAGTGTCGTCGCCAAGTAGATTGCGTAGCGCCACATTTTTCTTAAGCTGTTTCTCATAGTAACGTAAACCAGCTTGCACAAATTCTGGGCCCAAGGAAGATAGTTTTTTATCAATATCAGCATCATAGCTGACTTGGTTAAAGTCTTTCATAAACGACCACGTGCCTACACCGAAGAGACCCAGTATGGCATACATGACAAAACGAACCTGCAAAAAAGACATATGCCTGTTGTATAAACATTAAATGTTTATATTAGTGGCAAAACTCACGCTAATGTGCCGCGTAAAAAGATTCAGTCGCATATTTAAATAATGACCCAACGTGTAGACCATAAAGAACGAGGCACTGGGGAAAATGGCATTTAACAAAACGCGATGAGTCTGCAGCTGCAAAATGGACTTACACAGTCCAAAAATCTGCTCATCTTCTGTAAGCACAATGGCCTCTTCCAACAGTTTACCACTTTCAGAGTTCCAGTCGATTTTTTCATTGCGAAAAAGTATGTCCGCACGTTTGATATCCGATGTGCTAGCATAGTCATAGTTCACCGGTATTCCGAGCGCCGCACCGTAGCGATATTTGGTGGTGCCTGTAAAAGAACGATTAATTTAATGATATATAACAATAGACTATATAATTATACCCGCTTGAAAAAGATCAAATCCAAAGACTGTGAATGGCTTGACAAACTTGCGCTCAAATGGATCCAACTCTATCTTATCCATTGCTTGCTGAATGCGTGCCTCCAGCTGTTCCGGTACTGGGCGTCCAACGCCATTTCTGTGTATAGGAATTGAAGCGGCATAAATATTTTATAGCGCATATAAATAGAAATCGCGCTCACTTATAACACTGCACAAATTCCTTGTAGTGTTTTAGACCAAAAGTGTGCGGTACAAAGTTGCCCAAAAAGAGACCGGCTGTGGTTATGCCGGCTGCGTAGAAAACGACTTTGTTGCCAAGGGAAGTTTTAAAGAAGCCGAAAAGTCCGCCGTTTACTTGTTGCTTACGCATTATAAATTTCTTTTTGTTTTAGAAATTATAAAAAATAAGCGTTCAGCTTAGTTTGTGCTGTTTTGTAACCTTTTATTCTTTCTCTCACTCTTGCACATATGGCTCATTTTGACAGTAATCAGCTGTTATAGCCGCACAGATGCATGGTTGCATTTTAGCAGCTTTTCAAATAAATTCAAATCTGCTGGTAAATCTTAAATTTTTGCTAAAACATGCGAATCGTACCCAAAAAGAAAACAACACAAAACTTATTTTTCAATTACATTTTATTCACATCTAAAGCTGATTTCTGTTCGTTTTTATTATTTATATAAGTTTATATATATATATATATATATATATATGTATGTATAAACTACACTTTCAAAAACTTAGCACTAATACGAATTTATTTATTTCTGTTTGCGATAGTTTATTATTTTAATATATGTTTAATTATAATTTGTTTTTAAGTTAAATAGTTTATTTCGTTTCGTCATCGCTTTGTTTTTTTTTTTGGAAATTGTTTAGAGTGCTATTTTGTTTTTTAAGTTTAATTTGTCGAAGATCTTGTACTTTGTATAAACCGAAAAACTTTGCAAAAAACGCAAAAAGTTAGTGAGAAAAAATTACTAATTGTAATATTTAATTGAACACAATTTATGTTGTTTATTGACAAAAATTATATGTACAGGTGGTAGAAATAATTAAAATAACATTTCATCAGAGCATAATAAAATAAACAATGAATTATTATTTTTTGTTTGCATAAAGGAAGTATTTATTTTATCAATTTAATGTACTTAGTTTAATAGTATTTAAGAGTTTGTCGCTTTTTATTTTTTAAATTTCTTTCGTTTGTTGATTATATAATATAATTTTAATTTGATATATTGTAAAAATGTTTTATCGCGTTTTAAACTACTACTTTAATGCGTTTTATGCATAATTTGTTTCGTTTGTATTTTATCTTGCTATAATACAGTACATATATAAATATATATAAATTTATTTTCGTGTTTATTTCTTCTTGCACTTATTTCGTTCTCGGTTTTTTTTTTCAATTTAATTTAATTGCTAACGCTGCTAACTTTATAAGTAAAACTTTGTTTTTCATTTCGTTATTTTTAATGTATGTATAAATATGAGTACTCACTTAACGCATAATTTATTAATTACAAAATTATTAAAGAAATCGTTTCAACAAAAATAAAGTTACTACTATAACTATACCACTCGACTCTACGACATAAGTTACACATCTATATTTATATATAAAAATACACATGAAGAGAAGTTTAAAATATTAAAACCACAGTAGATATTTGTTAGCATATAAATAAAATAATGTTTACATTTAGAGACTTAAGCGCATTATTGTACATGGTGCAAAATTATTATTTTTTTTTTGTATTAACTCTTGCTACGCACACAAGTGAATTAAAAATTAGTTATTTATATACAATTTTTTATGAAATGTTCAAATCTATTCGATTGGAATAGCGCACGCTTGCTGGCAGATTTCGTGAATGTGCTACACATATAAATTTTCTTTCTTATCTTAAAAAATAACGCAATATATTCCAATCGTAAAACTTAGCTACTAGTTTTTTATTCAATGTATCTGCGCAATAATTTTAATCAAATCGTTTTTACGCTACTTTACAAATTTTTGAACGTTTTAAAATATGTTTTATGTGGGAATTATACAATTTACAAATACACTGCGCGAATATTGTTTGCACTTTATAGAGCTAAATATACGGTTATATAAATATAAATTTTATATCGAAATGCTACTGCTATTGTATAATTTTAATAATAATAATTAACATATGACGACGTTATGTATAAATTTTGCTTTGTTCATTTCCATTTTGTTAGTTTTTCATTTAAAGTTGTTGCACAAAACTACAAATATCCATATATATATATATATATATAAGTATGTATATATAAGAATAGTTATAAGTATAAATTAAACAAAAATAAGCTTATTTAATAGTCAAATATTTTGTTGCTGTTTTCACTAATAATACATTTAAAGATATCTTTAGTTTTATTAATTTTTAACATTTACAGTTTCCGGTATTTTTTTTTTTAATTTTTTTTCTTTTTAGTTTATGTGCAGTTTTTTGTTTTTATGAACTTCTGTTTTGTTTTTTATAACTTAATGCAAAAATATATGTACTAACAGCAAATAACTTTGTCATTTTAGTATATATTTAACTTAAATCTAGAATTTGTAATAGTTTCATAATAGTTTACCAAAAAAGAAGTTTGTGATGAGTTGTTCTTGTTTCTGAATTTGTTAATTTCTATAGCATCTGCATCTGTTCGGTCACTTCTTGTTCTTATTCTTGCTCTGGTTCAAGAAGCGTACGTTTCCACTTCTTCTAGTAAGTATTCCCTTGTCAAAGTTTCAATGTTTTTTTCGTTTTATTGGTTTCTTGTACGAGTGAATTGTATGATAAAAATCCTTTATGAATTGCTGTTGTGGCTGCTGTTGTTTTGGTTTGCCGCTTGACGCATTTCCATGCGTGCATTTTGCGTGTTTCAGCTCTTCATGCTGTACGGATTCTTATCGTTGAGTTGTTCTCATTTGGCGGGTCCAGGCGGAAATGGATTTATCACAGCTACAGCTTGTTGCCCTGCTAAGACGGCAGCTAAAAGTATCATTTATCGAATTAGTTCATCTTGTCTAAGTTGCAGTTTCGACTATCGAAACTTACCTCCATACGGTGCCGGATACATGGGATAGCCAAGCCCGACATGTGTATGATGATGCGTGTGCACATGTCGCTGCGGCGGTGGGCTGCGCGAGTCAGTCCCACCGCCTGAAGCACCATTGCCTGCGCCACCACCGCTGGCATTAACGCCAGCACCGTTGTTTGCTCCTGGTGCGCCCACTACAGCCGCTTGCTTATGTGCATCTAGTGCGCTTGGCAGTCCACCTGGACCGCTGGGTCCACCGCTTATACCCTTTTGCCCTGGTAAATCTGGTTTTCCGGGTGGTCCACTTAAGCCACCTTGGGGTGGTTGTAAATTCAACGGCATTCCTGTGGCACCACCACCTTGTTGTCCGCCTGCATTGGGATTCGGTACTGAGCCGGGCCCACCAGGACCGCCGCTACCAGGTTGTGGGCCGCCGCCCATACTTGGACTGGAGACGCTTACCTTCACAGGACCAGATCCGCTTGTAGGCGATTTAAGCGCACGTTCACTTAATTCGTGTATCTTGTGTGTGGTGTAGTATTGGCTAGCCGCATGATGTAGTGCATCAAGTGCTTTTGTGCCTGTATTACGTGAGAGATCTTCGGGTGCGTGATATCGCGGAATGGGCAGATGATACGACGGTGCATTGTACGGACCCGCGGCCGACATAAGCACATTACGGTACATTGGGTGATTAGGATCAAAACCAAATGGTGGTGGCGCAATATAAGAAGGATGCAGGAAATATTGTGAAGTTGGCGGTGGGGGTGGACCTTGTGTTTCCATAGTCGGTTTTTGTCCCTCCTGTTTGACTTTAACTTCTTCTTCTGCTTTTTGTTTGGGTGATTCCTTAGTTAGATTTGTCGCCTTGTTATTAGCATTGTTGGCCGCTGCGCTGTTAGCTTGTTTCAATTTCTGTTGTTGTTGTTGTTGTTGCTGCTGCTGTTGTTGTTGTTGTTGCTGCTGTTGTTGATGCTGCTGTTGTTGCTGTTGCTGATGTTGCTGTTGTAATTGTTGGTGATGTTGCTGCAAAGCTTGTTGCTGTTGCTGCACAATTGATAGCGACTGCTGTTGTTGAGCCGACGGCGAAGAATCGTCCTTATGATGATTTGGCGGCTGACCAGGCATGCCTAAACCAGGTGGTAAACCCGCTGCAGCATTTTGTGCAGCCGCTGCATTCTGTCTTCGCTGTTGATCCGAAAAAATGTAGTAGCTAAAAAAGTTAAAATACGAATGTGAGTCTGAGTCAAAAACTTAATGTCATGTTATCGCTTACCGTCGCAGCTCCTCTTCGCGCGATAAATGCTGCTGCGCTAAACTCATCGGATGTCGTTGGTAAATGCTGGGATAAGCACCCAACGCCTGTAGATCTTTTGGATGTAGCGCATGCGGCTGCTGCGGCGGCAGGGACTGTTGTTGCGGCACAGAGCTTGGCGGTTGGCCAGGAGGATTCGCATTTGGCTCTTGTTTGATTTCTTGTTTGATTGGTTCTTGTTTGATAAGTTTACTTGAAATCAACTGTGATAAATAAAAAAATATTAGAACCGCTTTGTTTATATAAAAGATTAAATTGTGAATTGATTACCTGTTGCTGCTGTTGTGGCGTCAGTTTTGAGTTTTCATGTGGGCTTGGGCTCTCCTTCGTGCGCTCTTCTTTAATACCACTGGATGGAAGCTGTTGACCAATGTTCGGAGCCTGTGTGCTGGTTGGCAAACCTGGATGTCCGCCGAGCTTAGCAGCATCATCTGACGAAACGATCGAAACTGGTCCATAATTGGGCTCAACATTGTAGGGATAACCAGGTGCCATATAACTACAGAAATAAGAGTTTTTTAGAACTGCGCGTTAATTAAACTGTTGCGAGTGACTTACTTGAATGGATAGAAATGCGACATTGGTTTAGCCGAAGGTGCTGGTAGACCGGCAGCGCCAAGTGCTGACATAGCACCGAGACCAGGAGGCAGGCCACTGCCGGGTGGTCCGGCGACAGCGCTTAGATTTACCGGAGGTGGGTGTGCACCCTGAACTGCTGGATTTGTATCTTTATTATTGCCCTCTTGTGATTGCTGTGCAGATGATTGTTGCGTGCCTGGCGCCGGCTTCGTCATTAGATCCAGTGGCGGGTCTTTGTTCTTATTACTATAATCGGTCATAAGAGGCGACTGTTGCTGCTGTTGCATATGGTGCGGAGCTTGTTGCTGAGATAACGACGGCTGTGGCCCACCCGGTTGTTGTGCTTGCGACGTAGGCAGTGCCAAGGGTCCTTGTCCTAATGAAGGTGGTAAGCCGCCTTTACCTGGTTGATTTTGTTCGTTGTTGGCCTGCTGTTGTACCAAATACTGTTGTTGTTGCTGGTAAAATTGATACATGCCATAACCGCCTAATGGCATTGCAGGCGGACCGCCAGGGCCAGCACCTAGTCCCGGCGGAATGCCACTCACCTCGGTCGATTTTTTGTTTAATAGCTCGAGGTGTTTGTTCGGTTGCGATTTATCTACAATATTAAAAAATTTTCTTTCAATCAAAAACAATTTAAACTTTGTTTATAAAGTTGCTTCCACTTACCAATCATATCCTGATCGGCTACGGGCGTCGAATCATCGGAAATATCACTGTATGCTGGGCTTTGCACATCTTCACGGGATACGCTACCATCAAAATCACCAGGTCCCGGTGACTTGCGATTTTTCTTCTGCTTGTTGATCGCAAATCCGGGTGATGTTTTGTTAGATAGTGGAATGCCTTGCTGATGAGGCAAATTTTGTTGTGCTGTTGCTGAAGCACTAGCAACAGAGTAGCCGACTGGTGTCTGTAGAGTATCAACTCCTGCTGGATGTTGTAATGTAGGTCGCAATGGACTCTGGTTAGGCAGTGCGTTTTGTTGTGGGGATTGTTGTGTTTGTTGTGAAGACGGGATTGGCGGTGTTTGTTGTAGAGCAACTAATGCTGCAGCAGGTAATCCGTCTGGAGGTCCAAAGCGCAATACACCGGCTTTTACTAAAATTTTAAATATATTTTGATGTAATATTAATAGAATCAAAGTCCTAACCAAACTTACGTGCTCCTTGTTGCAAAAGCGCTTGTTCAGAAAGTAGCGGTGGCAGTCCGGAGGCAGCTGCAGCGTTAACTAAACCACCTAGTGACTGTTGCTGTGATAGAGCTTGTCCTGAAATACCAGCAGTTATGCTGCCACCTGCAACCGAGTGAGGTTGTTGTGTCTGAACCTGTTGTCCTGGCGCTAACAACGGTGGGGGTGGAAGCTGTGCTTGTGTTGTTGTTAACAAACTATTGCCAACAGCAGTTGGAGCTCCACTAACAACGGGGGGCACATTAAGCACAGCAGTTGCAGCGGGAGCAGGCGAGCTGTTTATACCAGTAGGAGAATCAGCAGCCACATTGTTTGAAGCGGGTGATGGTACCGAAGCAGTAGTTTGCTGTGGTGGAGCGGGTGAGAGCGGAGCTGCAACTATCGGAGTAGCGGATTCAGCCGTTATTAAGCTATTCGCCGATGTGGGCGTATCAGGTGCAGCAGTTGGCGTCGGAGGAGCATTAGCCGGTACCGGTGAGGGCGATGTTGGCGGTTCCTCGGGTGCTTGCATTGAATCCTCATCCATTGAACCGGATCCACCATGTGCATGCGACTGATGATAGCGTAAGCCATTGGCATGTTTGTACTTTTTGCCGCAGTCCTGCTCTGGACACTCGAGCAGCACTGGAGAAATCGCACATGGTGAGGCAGTCTTACATTTTTTTGTGTTTATTTGCACATTGAGTCCAGTCACTGGGTTCAGTAGGCTTTGCGGTTGTGTGGCAAGGCCTCCACCACTCGCGGATATTTGTATCCCACTAGCATTGGCAACACTTGCATTCGCCGGATCGGTTTCACCATTCACCGGCGAAGGCGATTCATCCTTAGATTTACGTTTCTCAGAACGTGGTGGCATAAAAGCCGTTGGCGAAGTGCTTGGCGTAGCGCCGCCACCGTTGCCCGAGGAAGAACTACCGCTCGCTGCTGTTGCGGTGTTGTTATTGGTGCCGGATGTGCTACTCCGGGTAGCACCACGACCCTTGGTAGCACCATTTCGCAACTTGGAATGAACCTGAGCATGGGAGAAGTATATCTAAATACAAAACAGAAAGACAATAACACCAGTTTCTTTTTTGAGCCCATACTAAAAATACTCACGGAACTGCGGGTCTCAGTAAAATTACTCAGGTCAGGCGTGAGCCCAGCGCTCCGGCCGCGCTTGCCACGTCCTTTTGGAGTTCGAGAATCTAATTCTTCAGTTGGTGAATCACAGAATCTGAAAGGGACAATCGAGTGTGGAGAGTTTTATTTGTGTTATACATGATGAAGAATAGAAATCTCATAGAAACTTTACCAAGACTTTCAAACTGTTCCTAAAGGTGAAAGCAAAAACAAAAAGTCGACTTTTTTCCGTATAAAAATTTATTAGTCTTTTTTTAACGAACACATTTTAATTAATGCATAAAATATTTAGCTATAAAAACTGAATAAAAATCAAAACTACGCTACTTCAAATCAACTTTGTACGTCTTTTTAATCATCTGTGAAAACAGTTTGAAAAGCCTCTTACTCGACCAAAGTTCGATTTTTGTCCCTTACTTACCTTGGAGGAGCCCAATCGTGCCGGGTGCAATCGAGCAGTGTGCCAACATATGTTTTGCCACGCCACGTCACATTCACAACGAGCACGCCGCCCTCAGTCTCATGCCACACAATCCCTTCCAGCGTCACCGAAGTACCAGGTTCGCAGGGACCCAGGCAATCTGGCTCTGTAATAGTGCCCACGGAAGTGCCAATACAAATGTCAACCATATCTTTTGAGTTGTTCTCGCCATGCTTCGGACGTTTTGCCGGCGGGGATTTTGTACCGTCGTCTGAATTAGCTGCGTTTGCCGCGGCTGTGGAAGAAGAGGCGGGCACGGAAATGGTGTGATGCATTGTGGCTGAGATCATACCGGGTGCCATGAGTTTGGCTTGACCAGCAGACGCACCTTTGCTATCGCTGCTATTGCTAGTGCCGGAAGCAGAGTTGCCGCTACTGTTATTGCTGCTGAAACCGGTGTTATTGGATGCTGCAGCAGCCTCAAGCTGTGCAGCAATATGTGAGGAGATTTTTATTGCACCGTTGCCAGACTCCTTACTCGGTGGACCAGGCGCATTTTGACCACCAGTTGTTGCTGCAAGCAGTGAAGCTGCTGCCGAGACAACCGAGGATGAGGAGGCCGCAGACGGCGTGAATACACCAGGTGGTACAGCAGTTGTGGATGATGCAGCGCTTGATGTAGACGGTGTTGTACTAGCGCCTGAGTTAGACATGCGCTGTGAAATTCCACCATGCTCTAGTGAACGTCGTATACATGCATGGTGTGAACAAGGCGTAGCAGCATTTGCACCACCGACATCACCATTGCACTGACAACCACTCTTGTCAGGAGTATCCTTCTCGCCAGCAGCGGATGCTGCTGTTTTATCTACAGACATGCGATTGGAATGTGTATTTTTGTCCTTTGTTTTTTCACGTCGGTGTCCGGAACTGCCACGTTTTGTGCCTTGTGGAGTAGACTGGCTACTACTGTTATTCGAAACACCAACGCCCCCAACAATAGAACTGTGACAATTATTTTGACTATTGCTGCTATTCGAGGAGGAGGATGAAGACGATGAATTGCTTAGATGTTTCTTACTACTCGAGCTACTGCTGGACGAATTTGAACTTGTGCTTGTCGAGTTCGCCGTTGCATTAGATGAAGAGGAAGACGAATTTGAACCGGAATTAGGGCCACTACTGCTGCTTTCCTCCATATTTGAATTTCCCATTGTACCGTTCTGTTGTTGTTCGGTGGCTTTGACTATTTCATGTTTGGCCTCCGATGATTTGGTGCCCGGTTTGGTGCGTTTGATCTTCATTTTCAGGCCTTTATCTAACGTTGCCTGATGGTCAATGGACATTTTTGTGTTGGATTTACCGCTGGAGCCACCACTGGAGTTGCTATTCTGCGAACTCTGACCACTGCCGCTGTTTCCACCGGCACTGCCGCTGTTTCCAACGCTTCCTGCACCGCAGTTGTTGTTGCTATTGCCACCGCTGCCACTGCCCGATTGTGAGGACATGCCGCTAGCGGTGTATTTCGCACTATGGCCGCCGTTACCACTACTGCTGCTATTGTTGGCCGAAGCAGAGGAGGATACTAGATTGCCTCCTTTTGAGAAGCCAGCAAAGGTCGATGATGACAATGTATTGCCACTTGACGAAGCGTTTATGTTCGAACTGCCAGCTACGCTGCTATGCGTAGAACTGCTGCCGCCTATACCACTAGTAAGTTGTGCTACCAATGCCGATTTGTAAGCACCCTTTAGATTCGTTTGCTGCTGTGAAGAAAACTTGTGCGGTGCTGACACTTTTGTGGCAGTGCCGCTATTCGAGGATACGTGACGCGACAATGTGCTTGATGACGATGTGGACGACAACGATGTGCCGCCGCTACTTGAAGCGTTTGAAGAGGAATTGGACGCGTGTTGCGTTTGGCGCGAAATCTTAATTGTTGTTGCCGATGTATTGGACAAATTCGAATTAAATGATTTGTGCGATGATTTATGATGACTGTTTGTCGTCGATGAATTACTGGTGGAGGTGGTGCTAGTATTAATGTTTGCCGCTGCAGTAGTCGTATTCGATGATGATATGGATGATGTACTTGCTGTTGTGGCTGATTTTGCATCTAATGCTGCACTTTGCGGCTGCTGCTGTTGTTGTTGTTGTTGATTATTTATTGTAACCGTAGTTTGATTATTGTTATTATTACTGTTGTTGTTGCCACCACCCGAATGTGCTGTTGCTTGCGGTTGCTGCGACGATGATTTCTCAATGTCAGCGTCTAGATCATCCAATAGTTCCGGTATACCACCAATGTCCCACTCGTCCTCGTACTCAAAATTTGTATCCTTTGACTCACTCGATGTAGAGCTACTCGATGATGCCGATGATGATGATGTGGATGACGAGGCAGAAGAAGTTGCCGCTACGGCGTTGGTCAACTTTGCTGTGCCAATTGTTTCTAAACAAGAAATCAAATATATACGCAAGAACAAAACAATTGCGCGCAAATTTGTTATTAATTTTAGTTTTTCTGCTTTGCCCTAAGAGATTAGACACTTACTTGCGCTCTTCTTACTCGAATTTTTTGTCGTTGATGAGTTGTGCTGATGCTGATGTGGTTGTTGTTGTTGCAAATTAGCATTCAATTTATTATTAAAATTCAATGTGGAAGATGAACTCGTCGTCGTCGTTGATGATGCTGATGTCGCTGACGATGATGATACACTTAAGTTTCCTATCAATTTATTATTTTTATTATTGCTTTCCGTTGCTACGTTGTTGCTATTAAGGGCCACCTGCAAATAAATAAAAACGATATAATTAGTTCATAGTTTGGCATGGGGAGCAGCCATACATGCTACTATATATGTACATACATATGTATGTGTGTGTAAGTTGTCTGACTATCATAGATCAGATCAAACCAGACAGCCATAGAACAAAGTGTTAATTGATTTAAAATTAAATGCAATCGAGCAAAAAATTAAATCGCAGCCAAGAGCCGGCGTTTTACTTTTTAAGTTTTATTTTTTACACACATTTTCAAATAAAATCACTCAACGCGCTTATCATTTCACTTTTGTATGCTGCCCTTTACCTCCTCATTCTTCTTTTCCATTCCATAACAATTGTTTAAAATAAGTTTGCAACGATGTGCAAACTAATTTTTGAGCGTACGAAGAATGAAATTTGTAAAATAATTAAACCGAAACTTGTGCAAAGGAAATTTTTAGAAAAAGAAGTGTAAAAGAAAGAAAATTTTACAAAAAAAATCGCAGTTAACTTTCACACAACGTGTCGGCGTCCTTTCTGTCTTACAAAAAAAAAAAAAAAAAAGACAGCAGAGCAGAAGAACACCAACAAATCAACCACCTTTTTCCAACACAGGCACAGCATATATTCATGTACGCAGTACGCATACAGACGCAATTTTACTCTCGCGCGTTTTATTGCTCCCAATTATACAAAGCCAGTTACAAAAAATGCTGTTCTCTCTCACTCACACTCCTATAAGTTGTTTTTGGTTTGCTGAAAAATAACAACAAATACACAAATAAGAGCATAGACGAGAGCGTCTGCATAAAACGAAGAGAGCAGTATTTTGTTATTGCTGCACATCTGTACAAAAGGAGAAAGAGGAATTCTTAGCAGTGTGTTGCCAGACATATGCATTAAAAGGATATTTCAATTTATTAATGTTATTTAAATTATTAAACTTTATATTAAAAAGCAAATCTAATACAAAGCTAAATTGTATTGACTCGAATCAATTTTCGTTGTTTTTATCTTGGAAACATTTAAATGAATATGTTTCCATAAACATAATAAATAAATATGCTTTCATTCAAAATTCGGATATTCAGATATATGTATGTATGTATGTATGCATAGTCTCTTAAGCTTATTAAAAATAGAATTAAACCGGTAAGCGAGGCTTCCTTTCTACGGGTTTTCATAAAAAAAAAACTTCTTCAAAAGACCCGTATTTAAACAAGGTATACATATGTGTAGATGAAACTATTTTTAATTATCTGTTAGTAAATACATCTAGATTACATCTTTTCGTCGAGCTAACTAAGAATATTCATATATGTGGTCACCGATACTTCTCTTACCATTGTATGTATTATATAGTCTGAATGTTTATAAAATATATTCGCCCTTGTCGAGTATGAAAATTTATTCTAGCAACAATGAATTTATCACAAAATATGGGTTTATCGCTCAAGTAGCTACTTGAAACAAATTTATAAAGACTCAATGCATATAAAACGAAACTAAAAACATAAAATGATTCAGTAAACTTATCAAAACACTAAAAACTCACATAATAAAAGCTAAATAATAATGTCGTCTTCGCATTTGGTTTTATTTATTGTATTGTTAGTACATATGTACATACATATATCTATATATAGATTTATTTGTTTTAATATATTACTTGCCTTATTCGGGTGGTGGCTAGTGCTCGCCTCACTGCGTCTCATTGACTCCATGCAGACGAAAAAGTCGGGGCCGACACGCTATGTGGGCCCGCAGTAGCAAAATCGCCTAGGGTGTCGTCCAATAGCAGTGGTCCAGTGAAAGTTCTATTAAACACCTCGCGAAATAAACACAAAGAAGAATTTTTAACACTGGCAGAGGCAAACGATGAATAATTGGCGTAAGTGGTAGTCTTAGTAACTGGCGACGACTGAAGACGTTGACGACGAGAGACACAGGGCCTCGGCCCTCGGGCCAATCCGTTCATTTTCAAACTGTAAAGAATAAATAGAATACATTAATAAAAATCAATTGAAATCAATTTGCGTGAAAAACAAAACAAATTAAAAATATTGCGAAAAATACTTGATTTGATTGATCCAAATTCTGATTATTAGTAAAACTTAACATTTGAGTACATATGTATATTCGATTTCTGAACATTGACATGGCTACGGCAGTAATACGCTCTATCGATTTGATAATCTTTATAAGTATGTACTAATAAAAATGAAATAAAATGAAAATAAACAACAATATATGTGCGTATAATCATCGTCAAACACTCGGCAAAATTAACGACTTTATAATTAAAACACTTTTAGCAAGCAATGAATTTGATAAGCAGCATGAAATGTATTGCCAAGTAGCCGACAGCCGGTTATTTGATTGCTTTTGTTCCGTGGAGCGGAGAAGTACTGGAGGGCACTACGAACTGTTGAGCGGTGTAAATCACTTGTACTGCTGATAAGATATGGTAAGCGAAAATCACAACCTAGGACCATATGGTAAAATTTTTCTGAAGCTTTCCTTGTTTTCTCAAACACAAAATAATATTTGATCACTTTTCCAAAAATGTCTAAAATCCGTCATATAAAAATTTGGGTCAATTATTTCCCGCTTCCACAATAGTGTCGGCCGCTACAGAAAACAGTTGATACGAATACTTGCTCTGTTCTCAACCTCTAACTGATAAAACGTCGCCAGATTAAATAAATTATAGAAAAAAGTTTTGTACATATGTATGTAC
This sequence comes from Leucophenga maculata, assembly GCA_035044805.1. NCBI lineage: Eukaryota > Metazoa > Arthropoda > Insecta > Diptera > Drosophilidae > Leucophenga > Leucophenga maculata. The sequence continues at coordinate 143,000 of JAWNNP010001173.1, forward strand.
ATAATTATGTACACATATATACTATATATGTACACATATTTACGCATGTATCTACAAATTGTTGAGTAAATGAAATCATCGTTAATATAAAATAAATATATATAAGCGCATAAATAAAGTAAAAAAAAAAAAGAAATAAGTTCTATTTAATTATTGCTTCCACAGAGTGTGGGTTGCTCCAAAATACTTTAAAGTCCTATATTATATAAAATTTCGCAAAAACTCGAATAATAAATATAAAATAAAACTAACGGACCCGGCTTGCGTTTCTACAACATTACATTATTTGAGTTTTAGTAAGATTTAGTAAGGATCCCAAATTTTTTCGAAAATATAATATAGCCTATATCACCCAACGGTGAATGAATTGTTCAAATCGGTCCATTAGTTTTGGAGCCTATTCCATGCAAACAATCAAATCTTTCCTCTTCATAATATTAGTATAAATAATATCAAAACTTGTGTATGTTCATAACATGATCTGCAAAAATAACACCTAAGAAAAACGGAACTTTTGTATCAGCTCAATGTTTGCAACATTTTAAAATATCCATCGGGTAACGCAAAAAGTATACATTTTTATCCATATGGAAAAACCTCTTTTTATATTGTAGATCTAATGAAACGTGAAGCTTTCGAATTTTGATCTATTGCAATTTATAGAACGTTAAAGCTTAGGGGGTGTTCAAGTATTACGTAACACAATTTTTGAAGATTCTTGTCCCGAAATTTAGAAACCCATCAAAAACAACCTCTCACACAGGTCGAAAAGAGTGAGACAACGACTTATCATCTCCGTTCTCTGGTTGGTCAGGTTGCAAGTCAGCATGAGCCTTTATAGGTCAAAAACAGCTGAAAAGGGTTGCTAACTTAGGAGATTATAATTCTTTAACTTTGTTCCAAACACCCTCCCCCCTTCCGTCCTGTAATGCAACATAACGTTTTACAAGACTACTCTCAGCCAAAATTGCATTACGTAATACTTGAAGGCCCCCGTAGGCGCTGATCAATATCAATAATAAAGCTATCATTATTATTTCTAAGTTTCTATTGAAAATCTGTTTAGCCCTTACGCTCTACCCGTTCTATAGTTACTCAAGTATGTATATTATTTGTTCTATTCAATTGGTTCATTGTTGATTCATTCAAATGAGCTGTGCCGCCCGTATTTCTTAATTCATTTCTTTTTTTTTCATTGGAAAATTTAACAACGAATTGTTTGGCTACTGTTTAATTATTCAGGGCTGCCAATTTAATAAATTATACTGTTGCAGAGACTAACGGTTTTGGATGGCTTATGTGTATGTGTGGGTTTAATTTTTTTCGTTTTTATTGTTTTAAACATTTAAATTTTTTCAAAGAATTTAACAAAATTGCGTGGGTTTGAATAACGTCTTTTTTTTTGTATATCATTTTAAGCAACCAACGAAATAATAATATGTGCGCATTATTTTCCACTTAAATCCTTTTTTTTTTATTAATATTAAATTAAAAAAATTATTAGTAATTAGGTTTTAATTTTTTTTGTGTTGTATTATTGCAAACTGGCTATTGTTTATACATATTTATATTTAATTTATATTTAAATTGTGTAAATTGTGTATAATTTCAAGTGTATAACTGTGACTTTTTTTAAACATATGGCTTCGTAATACATATATGCATTATTGTTTTCCAATTAAGTTGTCACTATTTGATTAAATTAATTAAGTCGTTTAATTTTGTTTTTTTTTTCTTATTGGTTTGGCCCGTTTTTTGTCACAAAGCGCAATCGTAAAATAATGCTTATTTATGCGACAATAATCCAGCGTTTATTTATGGCTACATGCAACGGATTGATTTGTATTTAATAATTTATTATAGAGCGGGAAAATAATTAAACGAGGTGCTGTTAATGCAGTGGATTTTTCTATTATAATGAATATATGTATATAATAATATAATACTTGTCAAAATAATTAACATAAATGGATTATCGATAAAAAAATAAATATTGTATTTTATCATAACTCGAAAACAGAGTTCATGTTATTTAAAAAGCGAAGATAAACTTTTGACAATTAATAATTTCATGTATGTATATTTTTACCGTTAAAAGTGTATACATATATAGTTAAAATTTGTTTTTATAATTTGTGCCTATACTGCATCGAAAAAAAATCATTAAAAAGTCAATTTTAAACAATAAAATAACAAGCACAGAAAAAACCAAAACAAATATGAAACAAGCCATAATTTAGACAAATCAATAAATTACTAATAGCCGCGCACACATCTCAATGATTTCAGTGGAAAAATTCATGAACAATCAGTCAAGACAGCCGCGCAATGAAGTGGGCAGCCGCTATGTAATGAGCGAGAAGCGAACGCTCGTCAAGCAGCGAATGTTCACACAATAACGAGTAAGCCAAAGGCAAACGAATGAATTAATAGCAACAACGATAACAGCAACAGCAACAACAACAATGTAAATTGAAGAGCCCCGATCGAGTATTGATCTCTCACGCTATTTTTTTTTTTTTGTTGTATTTTTTGTTTAGCTGGTCCGGACAGCAGCCACTGGGTAGTCTTGCCTTGCTTTAAATTGCTTTAATGTTCGACACTACCGCTCGACAGCAGCAGCAACAAGAAAAAAAAAAACAAAAAAAAAACAAAAAATCCTAAAAGAGCTCAAGATTTACGACGTCATCGCCGTACATGATCGATACTCATGCTAAATGATTGCCTCCAGGGAATTGTGCACAGTCGACAAGTATGGAGCGCTTTCATTGCCGCGTTTCGCATTTATTTTTATGTTTTATCTTTTATGCCGTCCGAACGCTTCAAAAGCCAGAGTTTTGTTTGCGAAGCGCAAAAAATCCCACACGTAAATTGTGTACCACTAATGTTTATACGCTACAGAACAATTTCGAGGAGTATACATATTTTATAAAGTAGACATAAATTGCTCAGTGCGCACGGTTTTAGTTTCATTTTCATTGTTCCGCCCTTATATAATAAAACACCGAAGTGAACGATTTTAGTTCAAATTGTAAGTGTTTGGAAACACTTCAGCATAATTTTTGAAGGCTGAAACTTTCAGTTTGATAATTTTTACTTACACATTAATATTTAAATTTCTTAACATTTTAAGCAGTTCATTGTTTTGCTGTGAATGCCCCATTATAGAATTATAATATTAACTAATTGCCGCCAGCAGAAAATGTAAAACATTATTGGAACGCGCACTTACCACTAATTTGGGCAGCGTATTAAAGCTTCAAAACAGCCGTAGTTAAAATTTTTCTTTATTTTTTTTTATATATACATACAAGTTTTTCCATATTATACGCAACTTCTTGCCACCGCTGAGGTTGCGTGTGCTGCGGTCGTGGTTTCAATGGACGAACGAACGGACCGACAGCGGCCGGGTAGGTTAGCTGGAAGCGTCTGTGTTCGCGGTGTTTGTGGCGTTCAATTAAATTAAGTGCGCTGTACTAAAGTAATAAAGCTTTAAGCGAGCAACCATTTTGCCGTATTCAATTTCAATAGCACATTCTATTGTATCCTATCTTAGTTTGTTCCAATAAATGTTCAATGCTAATAATTGACGATTTCCAATTAACATCTCAAATTGATTCATTCAAACAATGAATTGTAAATTTCGGATTACAATTTGTAGCCACAAACCCAATTATAAGTTGTGTACGTTTCATCCGGCTACAGATATAACACTGAAACTTTTTTACCGGTCAAAATAACATGTATACCAAGTTTCATCCCTGTACCTCAAATGCATGTAAATATATGTTTACAGCTTATATCGGGGGTGGAGCACAGCCCTCCGATTTTACTAAATTTAACTGGACTACTTTCGTGAGATATCCGATGTTTGTTTGTGCATTTCTGCTCAATCGGTTGGATGGTTTGTCTTCCTATAAGGAACATACATACATAGAGAGATAGATAGATGATATCGTATGATCGTAATTAAAAAACAAGTAAGGAAATACAGTCGGGCGTAACCGACTGTAAAAGGCCCTGTACCAGTTCAGGTCGCCTAACAAACATATTAAATGTTTCCCGAGCTTATGACCAAACACATGACCACTTCTCACTGCGCGAATATGAATGAAAAGAAAAGGGGGGTTGTTCAAATTCAATTGCTTATAAAATCGCCATTTATTATCCGATTTTGATGAACTTTTTGGATTTTTGCTTAGAGAGACGTTATCTCTATATTGGTACACTCAATTTTTTTTGTGCCGAAGAAATTTTCACCCTAAGGGGTGATTTTATGGGGAAGGGGGGGGGAGGGGCAAAATTTTAAAATAAACTTGTGAAATTCCGGAGCAATCCTAGTCGAATGCAAAAAACACGAAGTCTCTATCTATTACCGTTTCCGAGATCCTTTCGTTCATACAGACGGACAGACGGACGGACGGACAGACGGACATGGCTATATCGACTCCTCTATCACTCCTGACCATAATGGTGGTAACTTTGGGGGGTCTCCGACCATTATTTCTACCTGTTACATACATTTGCACAAACCCAATAGGCTCTTGTACCTTCGGTACAGGGCCTAAAAAAATGAACTGCACAATTATTAAATTGAGAATTAGCCAGATGGAGCGCATTTCAGTGATTAACATTCACATGTCGTGTTTTTTCTTGTAAACAAAATTTAAACATTAAGAACTATTTTAGTAGCTAATAACACGTAAACAACTTAAAATTTAAAAACCACCAGCAAGTTCAGCGCTCGATAAGCTCGACTAGAAATTATACACTAATCAAAACATGATCAAACAATGTCGTTTTAATTATTATTTTTTTTTTATATACGCTATTTGCATTCTACTAGAGCTGCATAATGCCGCACATGCCGCATTGCCCCGCTTAATGCCCGAGGTATACTAAAACTAAAAATCAAATTAAAACTTTTCGGCTCAAGAGTATCTAACTATTATAGAGAACTTGGACCTACGAAGCTATTTCAGTAGAAACAACGAGCAGCGATGAGCAACTCATGCAAATTAATATGCAAATTGTGCGCGTCAAGCGTGCCGAATTTGCTTTATCCGCCAACATAAACTGGAACTATGATGTGGGCAATGATACATACGTATGTATGTAGGATTAATCCTCATTTACAGATAATTATTTTCCTGGTTTATACACAGATGTAAGTCAATGCGTATCGTAGTGCCACTGGCAGCAATATGCCGCGTATGGAATATTATGAATATATGAATACTATGTACAGGGATATAGTCATGAAAAACTTTGATACCTGCTCTAATTTGCCACAATTCAAGGGAAAATTCCACCCACCCTGGCCGCAACGGAATTATACATTTAATCGTTGTCAGCCAAAGGGTGAATCAATGCCCTATATACTGCCAGAGGGCTACTATCGTGTTAATGTGATTAGCACTGGAAGAGTGAACTGTAGTGTGTCTTTTTTGCTGCGTGTAAAATCGGCTTTGACTTAAAATAAAAAAAAAACTTGGGAAAGTTTTTTTTTCAAAATTTTATGAGGAACTCGAAAATGTCGAAGACTCTGTGATGTGCGGTGATGAATTATTTACCTTACTCTTACATTGAAGTAATAGTTAAAAAATAAGAAACATGGTGTTGTAAAATCATCAGGTGAGCATCAGGGAGAGAGCTGTTCATTTTGAAGTCTCGTTTTGGATACTTGCAGAGCATTCTGAATGCTGTTTTTGGCATGAAAGAAGTTAAAGCACGACTTATGCCGATAATTTTTATCAGAAATACGCATTCATTGTGCGAAGAACATTCTAAAAATAATTGCATCATTTTCGTTTTATTAAGAAATTAATTATTATTTGTTAATCTATATTTTGAAGAGTACCAGTTTATTTATTTATTCTTCCATAAGGGAAAAGCAATTTAAATATATGTTCCAGTTTAATTTTTAATGAACTAAGTTAACCATTCATGCATATTTCAAATTAGCTACAACATTAGTAAATAGATTTTAAATTAACTTTGCTCTAATTACAGCTAAAATCAATTGTACAACAATCAAAACATGAACATTCCATGTAATTTTACTTTAATTACATTTAATTAGAAACGACTGCTTTTTATTTACAACGTATAAATTGAAGAATTTCTATGATTTTTACTCAGTATTAAGTTCGAAAATGTATCAACCAGCGCTCGTTATTTCATGTATTTGTTTTCTAATACTTCAGCTTCGCACACAAGCAGGACTGCCGCGGGTTACATCTGATGTATACAATATACCTATGACGGATTGAACTATTTATAAACTATGTATATAATTATTAATATTATTTTTTAAGCGAACATGGACCTATGAATTTCAATCAGTAGAGACAACTACTACGGATGAGTCGCGCATGAAACTCGAACTGCAAATTGTGCGCATTAAACGTGGTGAATTTGCATTATCCGGCAAAATACACTGGAACTATGATGTGGGCAACGATACTTACGTATGTAGCGTATAATTCTTTTAGATATGCCATTAAATTTGTGTTTTTTTTTTCCAACTTTTAGATAGAGTATGCTTCGTATCGCAGCGCAACTGGTAATGGTGATTATAAACTGTTACCCTTTTCGATTCCACGTACAGAATATTATGAATATGTGAATACTTTATATAAGGATGTTGTTATAAAAAATATGGCCGAGTGCTCCGATTTGCCACAATTCGAGGATAAAATTAAACCACAATGGCCGCAAAAGACTTACACAATCGATAACTGTTATCCGAAGGGTGAAGCCCTACCACATATTCTACCGGAGGGTTATTATAAGGTTGTAGTAAACTGTACCGGAAAGGTTAATTGGACCGTTACTATACTGATTCGAGTTATACCGACCGTATTTTGAAATTGAGTTGTTAAAAAAATAAATACCGAGAATTGCAAATGAAGTACAAAATTTTCAGAGAACTTGATTAAGAATTCATGGACTAGCATATTTTTCCGTTTTCGCAACATCTTTCGGTATAGCCGTTTTTCGGTATAGCCAGAAGAAGTCACACGTGACCAACTAAAGCAGTTGAGTCCGGTTATTGATCGATGGAACATATTTTTGATAAAACTTATTAACGCTTCTCTTTTAGAGAAAGATAAATCGGATAGAACCATAAAATCATTTTTTTTTTTGCTAGGCGAATTCAAAAAAAATGTTTATAGACGACATCAATAGGCGTGACACTCACAAAGTTTCAATTACTTCATATGTTTATGAGTTGTGGCAATCTAAAAACGCATACTTAATATCGTTTGCTCGTATAGTTTCTGAGATCTGTTTGTACATAGACTCAGCTTTTGATGCTGATGCCACGCCTCCTCTTTACTGAAAATTTCAGCAACCATGGCCACAAAAAGATTACAAACTCTATCGCTGTCATTCTATTATAAGTTGTTACTAAATTGTACTGAAAGAGTAATGTAGACCGTGACCTTTGCTGCTTCGAGTTATTTCTAACCAATTTTGAAAGAGATTGCAGTGCAAAAGTATGTAATTAATTTTAATAATACGAAATCTAAACAATAATCTTCAATTAAGAAAAATTCTATAGATCTTGTAGCAACCAATCAGCAAATATTTGATTGACAGAGGCAAACACAAATCACACTGCATGATTGCGCGTGCGAGATTAATTGCTGTCAAGTGTCGTGTTTGCGGCTTATGATGTCTTCGATGATGATGATGACGACAACGACAACGACGACCTTATAAAGTTAAAGTTAACAAGTTTCTGTGCTATTATGTTGCTATAATTCAGCAACAAATGCAGCTTGACGCCAAAGGCAACAACATCAACTGCAACAATAAACAACTACAACAATGCCATAGATTTTCTTGCCTCTAGAATACGTCGTTGCCGATAACTATTGTATTCATCTATGATATTTGTTGCTGTAGTCATTGCAGCAACTTGCAACAATTGCCATTTTTTTTTTGTTTTTTTTTTTTTTTGTTTTGAGTATCGTAAACTCTATGACGGCACTTTATCTACTTGCGTACATCTGCCTGTCACTCAGTCAGTCAGTCAGACAGAAACTAAATGCGAATTGCTTGCGTTACCTTTTACAAGGTTTGATGCAAGTGTACGTGCGATATGTTTAGATTTAAATTTTTCACTAGTGAAAAAATTCAACAGACTGCTCAACTTTTATATACAACCTTTGTACTTTGTTGTGAATAAAGCCCAAGCAGGTCAAGTCAAGCCGTTCCTACGTTTTGCTTGACAGTCATTTACTCACTTTGCGCTGTCCGTCCGTCTGTGTGTTCATCTAGCTGCTGCAGTGTCTATTCATTTGTCCATTGAGGCATGCAATTGATTGCAGCAATGACAACGTCAAACAAACAAACAAAAAAACAAGCAAAAGCTGAAGTCTGCTTATACGCTCTAAAAGAAGCAATCTTCATCGAAGTTTTCTGCTGTGGATGTACCTCTTACTCGGTGCCTTGGCACTGCATTGTATGCAATTTAATTGCATTTTCATTTCTGTACCAGGCTTATGCTTACTTGTGGACTCGCCGTTGCCGCCTGGTATTGTCTAAAGTGCAAAGTATCTAATAGCTATTTTTCAAATCATTTGTATACATATTTCTCTTTCAAAGTTAATTATAGCCGCGCCTTACACTGCAGATACTTTCGTCGCTATGTGCTACTTAATCAAAATTATACGCTTTTTCTCTCGACGACTGCGGGTAGTATCTATCTATCTACGCTTTCGCACAAACCGTGTAGAAAAATGCGCTGCGGTATGCTGCTGTAATTATGATTGTCATTAAAATAATTAACAACTATTTTTGCAATTTTGCGTTAATAAACGCCTTAAAGAAAAGCTGAAATAGTCGCAGCGAAATATTGCTAGGAAAACAAAAAAAAAAAAAAAACAAGTTTGAGCTACGTTTGTGTTTTTAGTTAAGCAGCTAAGCTAATTGGCTGCGTATTAAGTTAATTACTGACGCACAAAAAACGTGGGATTTCGATAGATAAATAGCGAAAAAAAATGAAAAAATATGCCTCAATACATATATGTATATTAAAATTTTGGGCAGAAACACTTCGAAAAAAACAAGTTATATTCGGTGAAACCGCAGCGCTATACGCTTTAAGTATTTAGAATTAGTACTATGAACATTTTTCAATTTGCAGCTCGAGCTTGAATGAAAAAATAAAAATAATTTGATGATCCATATACCGCGCACACAATTGAAAACTAAGCAACCAAAAAGCGAAGAGAGTAGTCAAATATGTGACCGTATATTATTCTCCAGGAGCCAAGCGAAATGAACATAAAAGACGCAATCTCTCTCGCTCTCTTCCTTCACTAATTGTTTGCAAGCAGCTTTGCAACAAAAATCAATTTAAATAAAAGAGATCAAGTTAGGGTCCATATAAAATAGCGAAGCCTTTTCAAAGATAGAAAGACTAAGAGACAATGATTAAGAGAGAGCTTGAACAGATATTAACGCTTGCTGTATATTGTATCTTTAACATGATCTAATGTTTTAATAAAAATTTCTATGTTTATTTCTCAAACAAGCCATAAATAGCTTCGCCGTAAAAATCTCAAAAAGGCAAATTTTGCACGAAGTAACTTAAAATATGTCGTATAAAGAATTGGAACAGTTCAAAAGCTTAACTTCGGTCAAACCAAGGCTTTGATAGTCTTCACAAAAAATAAAAAAATAATCAAAATTCTTATTAACAGGTTGCAGCCAAAATCGGAGTTCATTTGATTTTGTTTGCCCAAGCAACAGCCGAAGCTCATTTCATTTTAAAAACACAAAGAAGATTATAGGTTATATCTTTAGACGAACAGTATTTTGTACCAACAATGTGGATTATTAGAATAGCTTAACTTAGACGAAAGTTTTTAATTTAAAACCCTAGAAAATGTTCGGTTGGATTTAATGATGTCTACGCGTAAATGTGGGCGAGTCACGTTTATTAATATCACCGAAAAGAAGAAACCTCAGTGAATTTTAAAATTGATGTACCCTTTTCAAATAGAGTGTATTACATTACCTTAAGGCCCCACTATAAAGTGTAGCTACCGTACAAACTTTGCGTACCCGGCTTGCGTTGTTACGCTGCATTTTAGCATTCCTTTTGGAAAGGTGAAGAAAATTTTTCAAGTCTAATTAAATTGATTTATCATGGGATGCTACGGTTTTTAGTTGACCCCTCTGAATTTCTCGTTTTTGAGACCACGTCACAAAATGTATCTATTGACTGTAGACTTCCCTGATACCTTCCGCCGGCTATGAGATGAATTTTGAAAAAAATTACAAGAATCCAAGTCCAGAACACATTCTTCGCCGATAACTTTAAAATTTTTTAAATTTTAAAATAAACTTGTGAAATTCCGGAGCAGTCCTAGTCGAATGCAAAAAACACGAAGTCTCTATCTATTACCGTTTCCGAGATCCTTTCCTTCATACAGACGGACGGACGGACGGTCGGACAGACGGACATGGTTATATCGACTCCTCTATCACTCCTGACCATAATGGGGGTAACTTTGGGGGGTCTCCGACAATTAGTTCTTCCTGTTACATACATTTGCACAAAACCAATAAGCACTTGTACCTTCGGTACAGGGCCTAAAAAAATCTTTTGTTGTGCCAAATGATGTCATCTGAAAACAATTATTGTATTGTTGGGTTAAAAAATGTATAGTATCTGATCCATTTTTGGAAACAATTGAATGAAGTGGCTCTAGTGTCTGTACCAATGGCGCCAAATTTGTTTGGCCACTTGCGCAACACAATCCTGGGGCTTCATTTTGCAATATATACCCATCACGTTCATTAGTCCAATAGTAAAAACTCACTCAACAAACTCAAAACTGGATATCCGTTCAGATTGAATGAATTAATATATGAATTTTTTATGGATAGATCCTGACAGGCATTTCTAGCACACGAACTATCAAAAGCGCGAAAGTTCTTTAGTCGTTTTCTGGGTTTAACGACAAAAACAGTTTGCGAATCATAAGGTTTTTTAAACGAAAAAAAAATTTTCCAAATCATAAAGGAAATTTTAAATTTAAAAAAATTCTGGATCGGACGGTTCTTTGCGTAAGAAACTTCTACGAAGTATAGATTCATTATTATATATGTATATAGATTAATTAAGAAACATCTTATTTTGTATATATTACGTCAATCCAAATAAAATATAAGATATAAGGTCGGAAGAGTATATATAATATATATAGCTCCGTTTTTGAGATTTTCTGAGAAGTGCTTTTGTTTTTGTGATTAATAATCTATTTTTCAAAGGGGTTCATGGTATTCCGAGTTCAAACACACTCGACTACTGAGTGTTTTCTGATTTAAACATATATGTGCAGGCTAGCAAGATACGGCGTCTCCTTACCCACTTTCAGATCGTTATCTTAAATACAATTCTTCTCTTCCCCTGAAGTGCTAGTAGACAAACAATTACCTTTATTTTTTTAAACTTAGTGTGAAGGGTGTACAAATAATTGTTTCTAAAAACAAGTTACCAATATGCCAAATTAGAGCATTAAGCAAGAGGAGAGCAGAGGATGTACAAGAGGTAGCGGTGAATGTGCGCACTAAGCAAGTTACAAACACGCGCCTAACTTGGTAATTGCCAGTCACGCATTTTATATGTACATAAAGGGTGATCCATTCCAACCTTATGCATTTTAGTCTTCAGCTAAAACTGAATATTAATTCTGGTTATATTTTTTGATTTACTTTTGAAAATTATATTATTCAAATATTCGCTCTAATGCGGTTGTCCTTATTTGATAGTTTTTCGGCATTTTGCAACACTTTTGCTTTCGATTTTAAAGCTCAGCTAGGAGTGATATAAATTTCGGACACTTAAAATAATAAAATCAGTTGTCAGCCACGATAATAGACTCCATTTGTGATAACATCTTCGAAGAAAAATGTTTTAATGGGTTTATTGTAGAGTGTTTTCTCTCAAGGATTAACATCATTGGTGTAGTTCCCAAAATTATTTTTTCTTTTACCTGTGTAGAATTTTTTTATACATAAATGCTTCATGGCCAAAATCTCTCTACACTTCCACATACTGAACGCGTGCAGCAGCAAACATACGATCTGTCACAAAAATTTAAATGTTTAAATATCGCACCCTGTATATATATACCTACTTATGTTCATGTTTGCTTTAAGCTACGAGCAGTCTCAATATTGCGTATACGCCCCCTTCGCACCACTGACAACTATTTACCAGGCGACAACGTCCGTCCACAAACTAAAGTAAATTATACGCGTTGATTTTTTATGTGTCAATTAATTTTGCCAAAACGACAAAGTTTAGTGCTAGCCAACGTGCTCGGGGACTGGCTTAATGGGCAGCTTGGGATCGAACTAACGTCGTCGTTGCTGTCGACAGATGTCCATGGTTGTATCGACTGTGTAGCATGCTATAATTATTTTATATGATATACAATTTGATACTGTCATTGCGTGTACAGCGGCAACAGCGCAGATACAGATACATAGATACTCGTACTCGGATTGATGTTCAAATGCAGCAAATTGTAGTCGGCAGCCGTTTTCATTTTTATTATTTATTTCTGTTATTTTTTTTTCTCCTTTCGATTTTATATTTTTTTTTTTCTTTTTTCTGTTGCCACTTTGCGCGTTGATTGCGCTTAAAAATTTAACACATTGTGGCAGCGCAACGCGTACAAAATTCATTAAACGCAGATAAATATGCAATGCAATGCGACGCATGCAGCATTTACTGACAGCCACAACAACGTTGCAGCACGTTAACAATTTGCGATAAATTAGCAACTCATGCAGCAAAAAAGTTTTTCCATTTTCTTATTACTACTTTTTTTTTATATGCATTTTCACTTGAAATGTGCGACTCAAATTGCATTTTATGGCGACATTTAGCCACTTTAGCACAACCATGTCAAAAAAAAAAAAAATATACGAGTACGCAGAAAAATTGAATGGCCGCCAGCTACAATTTTCCAGCCAACAAATTGAAGTTAGCATTTTTTTTTTTTGTGTTTTTATACTCTTCAGACAGAGTGTGTATAGTACAATAGTTTAGTCACAGTGTTTGCAGTGTCATAAAATAGCTATATTCAACTTTCGCTCTGTCTGTCTGTCTGCGTCATATTCAAATTCTTGCAATCAAGTCAAAATGCACGCAATGTGGCCACTAGAAGGTACGGAATTTACATTACTGCATTAAAATTGTATTAATTTTGAGCAATTATTTTATTTAAAACATGGTGACATAGTTTTTCATTATAAAACTGCTAAATATTATTAAATAATTTTCAGTTGAAGCATTCTTTCTGAAATTTCAAAACTGCAGTAAATTTCCGTGAAAGGTATTTAAACTTCGTCGTCACCGAAGTTAACAGTTTCTCCTGTATATTCCCTTGGCTTTTTAATTTTACACAATAACATACACATGCCCCATGCAATTTTACACTCGACCTGCGCTTGTGTTCGTACAATAAGTATCTGTGTGCTTTGTGTAGCTACACATGTTGTATGTCTTGTTGGCGTTTGTTGCTTTCATTATTGTATTTTGAAATTTTTTTTGCTTTTTTTCTCCTGCACAAGCATTGGCAAAACAATCTTCACGCCTGATGCGCTCAATTACTTTCAATTAGTTCGTTTAGTCTTTCCACCAACAATTTTTTGCTCGTTTCGATGTGAGAGCATGCAAATTTTGTGGCATGAAGTGGTTTTTGGTTTGTGTTGTTGTTGCAAATAAATATGTACTTGACTATGTACAGCAGTGTGGAGGTAAGGGAGCTGAAATTATATTGAAATTGAATACAAGCATCAGAGATTATGGAACAATAAGCCATATCCATCGTGCAATGCTACGCCTTTTTTTTTGCATTTGAATGGGGAACTGTTCACTTAATACCGCTCAAATTTGAAGCGAAAAGATTGACGCTTAAATATTGCTTTGTGCTATGTGCTTAATGCATTTGTTAGCTACATAGCGTACTTCAAAGTAGGCATGTTTTTTTTCTTGGCAGTTTAATGTGCACGTAATACTGTATCTCAATCTCACGGTATGTCACATGACTTTTAGAATATCAATTTTTTCTGCTATCATCGGTATTTTAGTATCCACTAATTTGTATTCCCTCTCATATTACTTTATATTACTTTTTTCTTGGGCTGCATAGTACATCTTTTACCTACTATCTCTGCATGCTCCTACTTGCCTACCTTTTTCAAGGTGTACTCTAGGGAATTCCTCTAAGAGCAAAAATGTCAATTAAAACCCAAATATACAAATAACATATCTCATTAAAGCAAAGTTTAAAAGCTAACAATACCTTGGGGGGTTTTCTATACAAATTCAGGCTTCCATTTAGCAGCATCTTTTCAGATCGCACGGACGCACATCAAACTTAATCATTATAATCAAGTCATTTGTTGCCATATAAAAAACGTTTAATTATCACTTTGCAGCAATTAACAAATTTCTAAAATGTGCGCGCACACTTGACAACGGCTATACGAGACCGCAGTGCTTTGTAGGTTGCTCTGTTACAGTATGTACAACCTATGTACACTCGATCATCAAGGCACAAGAACACCGCGCTCTGACCACACCCAACCAACTGCCGCTTAAAGCTTATAAAGCAGCACCGCATAGCACACCTTTGTGGTCGAAGTCGTTCGTTGTTATCCGACATGAAAATCTACTGCCTGCTTGTTGGCTGGTCATTTATTTGCCGCCGGCTAAAGTAATTGCTATAAAATTTTCTATAAGGCTCTGTTCACAATTTCTGTTTTGTTCTTTTTTTTTTTTTTTTTTTGAGTGTGTGAAATTAAAAAGAAAGAAATAAACTACAACAAGAGGAGAATGTAAAAAGCAAACAGAAAGCCTGCAAAGAACGGCAGTCATTTAAAGCCAAGCCGGTACTAAAGAAATAAGGCAACTCAATGCGAATGGCTCAAGAAATTGAGAAGGCAAGCGCGGCAGCAGCTAAAGACGAAGTTCTTTAGCTAAACAAGCAAGCAAACGGCATGGAGGAGGAGCTAGTGAAGAAGTAGCAGAAGGCATGCAGCAAAGCGTCTTTGCAGCTATAAACGGCAGCAGCGCTATAAATAACAAATAATGTCCGTCCAGGCAGTTCCTTGGACGTCAGTCGGTCTGTACATTCATACGTGGTCCGTTGTCGTTTCCGTGCGCCAGTTCTTGGATCCATGCGCTCCTTTACTGCATCGTTTCGTTGAGCATTTCCTTTATTTAGTATTTTGCATTGCTTTGGCTTGATGCGCATCGCCTTTGCTTGGCACTCGCTGCGTTTCCATTTCAATTTGGTTTTTTTTCTTGTTTGCTTGCGTTGGATTTCCTGCTGGTGCTATAAGCTGCCTGCACGCTCTCCCCGCAGTTTGCAGTTTAAGTGCTAGGTCCTTAGGGTATTTTTCACTTTGTCCCCAACTGCAAACGACAGCCGGACCAACCAACCAACTGGCCTTCTTTTCACCCGCTGTCCTTTGACATTCTCCTCTTTATGTAACTTTTTTTTTAGCTGTATAGAACGCATAGCCTAGTAAGAGGGGGAAAAAAACTAAAGCTAAAGACGGCATCACATAAAAACGGCTTCCATAAAAATGTTCATGCTCTTGCTCTTAGGAATGCATGTTGCTCCTTGTTGTTGCTGCTGCTGCTGCTTGTATGGCAGCAAATGCTGCAGGGAATGTTTTCGAAGCAAGTCTCCGGCATGCACATAACCAAACATACAATAGCTATGCAGGTTTTAAACTTGCAACAGTTCTTTACAAACTCTGTTCCAACAGCGCTTCCTCGAGCATATGAAAGAGCCATCTACAATGCATAAGGTGACCATACAAATCGAAAATGCCAATGAAATGAGTGAGAGACTCGTATGCTAAATATGTAGAAATGAAAAAAAATTGTCAAAAAGTTTTGGAAATACAAAACTATTTAAGCTCCAACTTTCGTTTTCGTGGATACAACTTCGGTTTTTGTGTAGCATCCGTTTATAAATAGCCACAATATCAAGTTTCAAGTTGATATTAACTATAAGGAAATAGTATTCCTCATGAAAATCTCTCCTTCCCCATAAAATCCTTCTCAAGGATAAAAATTTCGTCCGCACAAAAAAATTATGCAAGTATAGAGATAACGTCTCTCTAAGCCAAAATCCCAAAACTTTATCAAAATCGGATAATAAATGACGATTTTGTAAGCAATTGAATTTGAACGACCTATGATAATTCCGTCCTCCTTTTTCTTTGCATACATAAAAAAAAATGTTTTATAAGGCACTTATTCGTGTAGTGAGAAGTGGGAGGAGCAAAATACTTTTCGTTAGTACTATATTTCTTATTAATTTCCTACCTTTTTGCTTTATACTGCTTGGACATAAGCTAGGGAAACATTTGTGTTTGCTCGGTTATGCCCGTCTGTAATTTTCTTACTTGTTTTCATATTCGAATGTCGTACCAACCAAAAGGTAGCATTAGAGAGCCGTGAAATTATAAAAATTCTTCAACAGCTCAACAGGACCAGTCGATGTAGCCACATGCGTCTGTCTGTTTCTGATTATGGAAAGTTTTCATGAAATAGTACCAAAAATTAGTTAGAAGACTCTGATTAAAAGAGTTTTCAGACCACTTTTTAAGTTAAAGCCGACTCAAAATTTAAAAAAAAGTTGTGCACAGATTTTATGTGAAACATTTATATACCCGCATTATGTAAGAACTTTATAAAATTTGTGTTGTCTTTGCACACAAAATGGTCACCCCATACATTCAATACTAAGCTGCGTATTGCTTGCATCATTTGCAGATACTTTAAGCACTGCTTCGTCGTTCGCTTCTGTTGCTTTATACTGCAACAAATATATATAATTTTTCGAAACATTTTTTTTTGTTGTTTTTTTTGTAAATTCTACAACTCCACTTTACAAACTACGACGCGCACTGGACTATAAAAATCTCAATGTTGATGAAGTTGAACAATTTGCGAGATATGGACGGACGCTCAGACAGACAATGAAATGTACGAGGAACGAAGTAGTGCCTACATTGCAACCAATTGGATTGGATGGTATGGTATAATCGCACTAAACGAAGGAGCCGCAGCAACGGAAGCATGCGAGGAGTACAGCTTATTTGGTTGCTGGCATTGGAGCTACTTGTTTGAGCAACCGGAGAAGATAAAATGCTGTAATTTCGCATGGCTAAATAAACTGCAAAGCAAAAAAGTAATCAAGATCATTGCGAAGTCAAAGTGGTACCACTGAGAAAAAAAAAAAAAAAAACCGAGAAGAAGATGCAGTCGTCAGCAGACATGGGGCGAACGACTTTTAATGCAACTTCAATTAGGCGGTGTTTCTTACTCGCAGTGGGCGTGTTTTAGATTTTCCCGCTAGCGTTGTGCTTAATTTCATTTATTTAGCATAAAAATGACTAATTTGTCTTACAACTCGACGAGTATTTGAAGCAATTTGTAACAAGCTATAATTTTCTCAGTCATAAAACATAAATTTGCCATAATCACTGAGACTTGTAGAGGAGCAGAGTTGCTGCCACCATCGCATGTGCATAAAAAAAAATGTGAAATTAATTATAATTGCGTGTTTATCTTCATGTTGGCTCGTTTTGTTTTGTGTGATGATGTATTTAAGAAACTCATAACTTTTTGGGCTGTTTGTTGTCACGTAATACCAACGAATGAGTGGCGGCAATAGTGTGAAACAGAGGGACGGGCGTTTGCAATAATTTATTATTATTGAAAACTGTTTGTAAATTGATTAAATCAATGACAAACAAAAGCAACAAAAACTAACTCAACTGCAAAAATGTTGACAGTAAGTTACATTTGCGAAGCTATTGCACAAGTTTATTAAAAACAATTAAATACATCTTTAAAATTGAATGCAAGAGCACAGTATTAGAGGTATTTCAAGTCAACATAAACAGGCTACTTAAAAAATAAAATAATTTGCAGATAAATCAGCTTATATTTTAGTTGATTTTTATGCCTTTTCAATACATAAAACACAGTTAAACAGCCTGCTTAAGTTGTTATTTATTTAATTTATCATAACGTAGCGTATTCGAGCTATTGAAAAACTTAACATTTTACCTTTTTCTCAACAAGCTTACAACAAAAGTAATGACAATAAAATTTACAACAAAAAAAAAACAACAAAAAGGAAAAGGTTCCGCAATCAAAACGCGGCAAACTCCAAGCCATGTGAAGACCAGTCATGCCAAGGGAAATGACAAGCGTGGCAAAGCGAAGCGTGAGGGCAGCGCATGCGCAAATTCAATTTAATACTCAGCTGCAATCAGCGTGCGGAGCCAAAAGAAGGGGTGACAGACATACAGACGGACGGACAAATCGACAGTCTATAGTTGGCTTAAACAGCCAACCTTTTGCAAAATAAAGAAAAGAAGATCGCGAATTCGAAACTTTGAATGCGCTTTACCAAAATCCAGCTTACCAATGATTTGTCTAATGTGGCAGTACGTTAACTTAACGTTTGTTATTGGTCTCACTGAGGATTCAAATATCAAGAGAAACGGAGAATGGAGAAACGCCTTTTCAGACGCAAGAAAATGGAGCAAGAAATGCGGGAGTTTGAGGATGTTGAGATGTTACGTGACAGAAATGAAGCTCGAAAATTCTATCAAAAGGTCAAGCGTCTGACTGAAGGTTTTAAGGCCAGAGTAACTTTCTGTAAGGAAGACACTGGAAATCTGGTAACGAATGAACAGGAATCACTAAGATTATGGAGAAGTAATTTTTCCAACCTACTCGGAGGCGATGAAGCGCACAATTCCGCCGATAGAGAAATGACACCGGAACCACCAGTTAATGATGGCACTATGGTAGAGCTACTGAACTTCAACGAGTTCCATTCAGTTATTAAAAAGCATTAAAATAACAAAGCGGCAGACTCTGATGAGCTGTCAGCTGAGTTATTTAGGACCGGCGGCGAAGAGTTGGTTAGGAGTATGCACCAACTTTTATGCAAAATATGGTCCTATGAACGCATACCCAATGACTGGCATCTCAGTGTTCTCTGTCCTATATTTAAGTAAGGAGACCCCGCTGTTTGCGCCAACTACCGCAGAATAAGTCTTTTTTCCATCGAATATAAGATTCTGTCGCGCGTATTGTGTAATAGGCTGAAGCCATATACGGATTCACTGACAGGACGATATCAGTGTGGCTTCAAACCAAGAAGGTCGACCAGTGAACAAATATTCACATTACGCCAAATCTTGCAAAAGACCCGTGAGTTCAACAAAGACACACACCACCTATTTGTCGACTATAAAGTCGCTTTCGACACGCCGATACAAACGAAGTTTTTCGACGTCCTGTCTGCACTAGGTATCCCGGCAAAGATAGTTCGTCTTTGCATGATGATGCTGTCACACACACAAAGCGTTGTCAGGGTAGGAAAGGACCTTTTTGAACCTTTTGATACCAAGTAAGGTTTCAAGCAGGGTGATGCAATTTCGTGCGATTTTTTCAATCTTCTGATGGAATACATCCTACGCCAGTGCCCGTACATACAGAGTATGTCGGGCTCGATTTTTCAAAAGGAAGTGATGCTGCTGTGAGTCAGCAAGGCGTTCTCAGAGAGATTGAAAAACAGTCTCGGCTCATGAGTCTAAAGATGAATGAGGACAAGATGAAGTACTTGGTGTCTTTTCACATTCTGTCATCGCGTCTTGGACGCTCGGTGACGATGGAGAATTTCAACTTCAATGTTGTAGAAAACTTTGTCTAGCTTAGATCCGAGATAACCAGCAACAACAACGTCAGCCTGGAGATCAGGCGAAGAATTACGCTTGCAAACAGATGCTTTTTTGGGCTGCTATACTTAATCAATAGGTTAATATATGTATATCAGTTCTTTGACATCTAACTTTAACATACTTCGTTCGAATTTTATTAAAATTAATTGGGATTAATTTAATTGTTTATAAAAATGTTTAAGCACGATTATACAGATTATTCTACCAATATCTGTTGTTGTTACACTAAACTACAAGTATATGAGTTACTTTTTGCACAGCATGTAATACGCTTGGCTTTTTAATTTTCTTCTTTGTTTTTGGCAACATATACAACTGTCCGCCTGTCTGTTCATCAGTACTCTACACAGACGATTTATGAACGGCTCTCATGTATTAAATTCAATTCAATATATGGATTTTCCGCTGGTAGTTTTTCGTTAAACAATTTTCATTTTGTTTGTAACAAACTAAAAAAAAAAAAAAAACTTGCTGCGATTTGTACGTACGTTGACAGTTGAATTTTATGTTCAAAGGCAAAAATTTTCTTATTGCTTTCGAGTGTCGTGGGGCGTTGAAGTCTTTACTTATTGCAAGTGGTATGTTAGCATTGTTGTTTTTGTTGCATTTGTTGCTGTGTAGTGGGCGTTGGTTTTCCAAATTGCATAGTGTTGAGAAAGGCGTGAAAGTTCAACAATGACGCTGACAGCTGTCAATTTTAGTTTGTAATTTATGTGCAACACTGCTGCAGTGAATTATTAAAAACCAAAGAATATGACTTACGGATTCGTTGCTGATAACATCATATATTACCGACCAATTTGTGAATAGCTTGTCTTAGTTGAAATAAATGCATACCTGAAAGCAGAGCAGATTAGAGTAAAATTAGTTAATGTAGCCAAATAAAAATAAAATTAATTGAAAGAAAACATTATAAAGTAAACAAATGTGTATATGTATATGTTGCATGTATATGTGCTAATATTATACAAGAGCGTATGCGTAAGAAAAACAGTGCATAATTATTTACTTACCGGAAGCAATATTAATTAAATATTAAATTTGTTTTCGAAAGTTTTTGAAGTTAAGAAAATCGGTTGACTATTTTGAACGTACTACATGTCGCCCATTTTGCAAGCTGCCATGTGGCATACATATTGGAACGAACATGCACTTAGTTCGTTAGCAAATTTGTGTGCAAGTGCAAATGTTGTTAAGCCTCTCACTAAATATTACGCAGTTTTGGCTTGTAGCAAACAAAAAATGGTCATATATTCACTGACTTTATATATCTTCCATTTATTTTCTAAGCAAGACAAAGCATTGACTTGTCTCAAACAGACAGACAGCCAGACAGACAGTTTGATTGTCATTCAAGCTTAAGAGACAATGCAACATTTAGTCAAATTGAACGAAAAGCTACGCAACATTCCCCTACATTAAATACACAATAAGTCAGCGGGCGAAAATCATTGAAACTTGCTTTTCAGCGATCCATTGAGGCGCTATAATGCTTTGCCAGCCAATTCACTTCATTCCACACTTCATTTCGCTTCACTGCATTTCAGTCAGTCAATTCAATTTGAAGCCATTTAGCATCAATTTGCAGTAATTTGACGTATAAATTATGTCAAATTGCTGTGCGAGGCGGCGGCGGCGGTGTTTCATATATGTAGGTAGAGTATCTCGCTTTACTTTGCACCTTTTTTTCGAGCTGTTTTAATGTATGTCGGTTTTTGGGCCCTCAGGTAAAATCCCAGTCAGTCTCCATTGTATTCGGAGCGAAAGATCGTACAGCGCGCTGTGTGAATTTTATTTCTGCTTAGTTTCTTTTTTTTTTTTTTCTTTCCACTCGATTGTATACGAGACAACACAAAGGAATTTCTTGAAAAGCCACACACAACAGTTTAAACAACGTAAAAGGGTAGTCGTTCGTATACAACTACAGCGGCATAAAGCAGGGTAGCCATTGCGTCGCGTCGGTTGGTGCTTTGTGGCAAGTATAAAATTGAGTACGTCCCGATGTTGAATGAAGTAGCGTACCGTAGAGGTGTGTAAAATTTTTACGCTTTTGTGAATTTTAACGTTTAATGATATCATCGACAGAATTCAAGAGAAACACATAAAAACACACACACACACAAGTCGTAAGTAAGCAGTAAACCAACACAGATACACACACACACATGCACACCTTTTTGTCTGCGCGTTTTGAGAAGTTCTGTGACAAGCTGTAGCTACAAAGATACTCGTACTCTCCACTTAGTGCGAGATACAAAAATATACAAGTTGTAGCTGACGGTGTTGGCAGTTAAACGAAGAAGACGACAACGACGACGACGACGACGCCTAATAAAAACAGCTACAAGCGAAACGAACGAGATACGCGTTACAGATAAGTATCTCCAAGTCCGTCTGTCTGCACTGTACACTCTGGCGTTCTTTGCCTGCTGCTGCGGCTGTTGCAACTGAAATTGTTAGTGCCACTTTGTTGAAGTGTATTTCTTATACAACATATTTTTTTTACTGGATTTTTCGTTGCCTTTTGATGAGTTGCTGTTTTTGGCGAGAACTCGTAAAAAAAAGTCGGTAGCTGTTGGAGGCGCTACCCGGTTTTTTTTTTCAACAGCAGCAATCCGGAAAAATAATATAAATAGAAACCAGTGAAACTTGTCATTCGCGCGCGCTTTAAAGCCAAAGAATTTATTATATGAATGAAATACACAAAAAAAAGTATCTCGTTTTATGTGTTTTGTGCTTCTTGCTAATGTAAAGTATTTAAGGAATTTTGATTTGCATTTTAAGCGTGCTTGGGTTATATAAAATTCATAAAAAAATGAATTTAAACACTGAAAAATTAAATAAATGTATAACGGTATAAAATTTAAACGATTTTCATTTTCAAATATAAAATTTTTATAATTTATGAGAGAGAAAAATGGTGCAGAAATGTTTTGCGGAATTATACAAAATACATTTAAAAATTTTTTTTTTTTTAAGGAAAAAAATCACCGAAAAGTTCACTTATGCTGCCGAAGCACTGTAAAACCACCATAGACAAGTCCTAACCATAAGCACTTTTAATTATCTAAATAAACATTTTCATCATAGTAAAACTTTGCATGGTTTCTAGTATTTAATGTTTCCTACTATTTATTTCTTGATCCTTATTAACTGGTACAGCGAAAAAATTAGTTAATAAAAAATTTCTCTTTATTTATTTAGTTTTTATTAGAAGCTTTTCAATCAAGTCTGCATTTTATTTTTTGAATTTAGATACACTTCGCGAGTTATAGAGTCCTAAATTCTTTTCATGATTTTCAAATGGATTAGACGATGGGCAAATTATATATTTAACACAGTCTCATTTGCTCTGCTTAAAGAATCA
Source organism: Leucophenga maculata (assembly GCA_035044805.1). Classification (NCBI taxonomy): domain Eukaryota; kingdom Metazoa; phylum Arthropoda; class Insecta; order Diptera; family Drosophilidae; genus Leucophenga; species Leucophenga maculata. Next base: position 166,185 of record JAWNNP010001173.1, read on the forward strand.
TCTTTGGCTTGTACATACCAAACTTTCTAATATGTTGTACAACTCACAAAGCCAGCTTATAGGGCTATAGCTCTCAGAAGAATCTGGCGACTTTGCTGGTTTCGCACTAGGAATTATTTTTTCGACTTTCCATGATTAAGGAAAATACCAAAGTTTTAAGCAATCTCCCCATAGACATATATTCCGAAAATATCAATATCTGGAGATTTTTATTTTTTTAATAACCTAATGATGTCACGAATTTCGGGTTGTAATTTCCAAAAGTGTAGTAATTTTGGTGTATTTTTTGGCTGTTGAAGTTTTTTATTGAGTTTTGTATTTATAATGGGATTTAAACGTCAGAAAATGCCTCTGTCCAGTGGTTTCCTCTCTAGTTCAATAATTTTTATTATTGTATCATGCCCTTTTTTTCTGGGTGTGCATAACCTTAGTAGGCATATTTGTATTAATGATTTAAGCGTCCTTATGGACCCTTTAAATAAAGCTAAAGGTGTTCTTGGCTTTATAAAGCGGTGGTCCAAGAAATTTATTGACCCTTATATGTACTACTAAACTTCTTTACACATCACTTGTTCGTCCGATCTTGGAATTTGCATCATGTGTTTGGAACCCACATTATGTAATTCACCAAGATCGTATCGAATCTGTTCAAAAACAGTTACTTTTATTCGCTCATAGAAACCTCAATTGGGCTTATGATATACATCTTCCTTCATATGTGAATCGATTGAAAGTTATTGATCTTCCGACTTTATCTGCTCCTCGGTCAATGTTTTCGGTCATTTTCCTTCAAAAGATTCTTTGTGGGGAAGTTAATTCTCCTTATTTACTTCAATCTTTATCTTTAAATGTTCCCTCACGCTTTACGCGTAACTATGTGCCTTTATGGTTGTCATTTTGTACAACAAACTATGCTTGTCACGATTCGGTCTCTCTGCTAAACCTATAAAAAATTTTCTCATCTATTCTCCTACAATTTTTCTTTAAACTATATAAATCTATCCTTAACTCTGAACTTCAATAAATTGTAATTTCATTTTTCCATTTTTATCTTAAGATTTAGAATTGCGTCTGCTTGGACCACTTTACGGCTGTGAGTCGGTCAACTGGGCGTCCAAACAAAAATCCTCCAACGGGTCTGAGTGGTCGTAACTTTCCTCCTATTTTAGCGAAAAGTTAGAAAATAGATGTTCAGTAAGCAACTTAGTCTTAAAATATTTGTAATGCAACTGATTAAATTTATGTAGTTGTAAATAATAATAAATAATAATTAAAACAAAAACTTGAAAGATATTGATTTTTATTTAAATTATTTTTGTAAGATCCCAGAAGTTCTGAAGTTAGGTTTTGAAAGCTAATAGTTCTATTTAATCAAAATATTTTCTGAAATATTTTGATTAAATAGTTTACAAACGATCTATGGCTTTATTTAGCATCGAATAATTTGTAAGTGTCTGCAATAATAAAGTTTTTCGTACTAAAACTAGAGAATACCCTTAAAAGTGGTCGTGGTTTACAGACTTCGACATGCTGGATTAATGGCAACGCTAGAGAAACTACGTAACGATTTTCAGTAAGACTGAATGAGAACTGTGACATGACTAACTCGACTTCTCTTGTGAAACTGTTAAAAAACATAGAAGTCCTCGGAGCCTCTTGTTTTGCATTACTGCAGCTACTGTACCAATTAATAGTGGCCAAGTTAATATCGCATGAAGTAAGCAGAATTAAATGAATTTTTTTATTTTATAACAGCTTTTTTCTAGTATTCACTCTTAAATAAAGACAAATTCAACATACAAACTCGTAGTATCTCAGTAATTATTTTTCTGACACTTGAAATACACACATCAAGTGGCAAACACTTGAGCTAACACTTGAGTAACTACGACGAATACTTGTGCCAAAATAAAGATTGCAAATTGGTAATTTGCTAAAAATAAAATAAATAAAATGAACCAATTCACATATAGCCAAATGATCGACATAAAGGTTAAAATAATTTCATTAAAAAAAAAAAAAACCAAGTAACTCATAAATCAGTAAAAGCAACAACTCAACTGAAGGGTCCTTGGATGACTGCACACCGCACAACCGCCACCAAAAGACGGCATTGAACAACGACGACTGCTGCTACAATTTCTACAGTTTAGCATTTAATTTTAATTAACATTTGAATTGTGTTGCCCTGGAGCGAAGAATAATAACAATAAAAAAAATTTAAAAAAAAAAAGAAACGAAAATTTATATAGAAAGTAACTAAAACTCCAGCAGCGCATAGTCGGCAACTGAATAAATGAATGGGCGACTGAGTGAGTGAGTGAGTGAAAAAAAATAACTAAAGACTGAACCCCGAGTCTACTAGAGTTCAAATTTAACCGACAAACGAGTAACTGCAGCAGCAGCCACAGAGCATTTTCTGCTGCTTGTATCTTGAAGTGTTGCAAAGTGCAAAAGGGGGCTTTAGTAAAATATATGACCAGAGGGCAATTTGCGCTACGACTTGACTCTGTTTGTCTGTGGCTGTTGTTGTTGCTTTAAACTTGGCCAAGTCTTTGACTAGCTGCGCTAAGCTATGCTGTCCGTCCGACCGACCGCCCGTCCGTCTGTCTGTCGGTCTGTCTCTCTGTTTTTATAATGTTTAAACGATTAAGTCGAATTTTAATTTAGCCGCAGAGCACAACACGATTTTATGCAGACAGCAGCCACCAAAGCCAAGTCAAGCAAAGTCAGCCCGTCGGCGACATCAGCACCGCACCGCACAGCACCACACAGCATACAACTTGGCTAACACATAAATGTAAAGCAGGCAATAAAGTGGCAACACGCTGACTAACAAAGTTAGTTACAGTTTGTCGGCTTTGTGAACTACAGATGTCAGAGAAGGAGGAGTCTCGTGGAACTAAAGCTGACAAAGGCGGTGGCAATCTTGGGGCGCTTGATCAAATGTAGCTGAGTCTTGTTGTTTGCAGCGTGCGTCGCAAATATTATGAAAGTATAAACAGTCTTTAAAGTAACTACTCTACATATATTTTCTACCGGAACTTCCATGTCCGGTGCGATGGATATCTCAAGTAAAGCTGCTGGCAAGACATCGGAAAAAGCATTGTAAGGTCAACTTTGTATTTTATCAGAAACTCACAAAGGTCAAGAGTTGTATGGCAACAGTTCATTAGGGGTTCTGGCTCTACTAATGCACGGATCAGACTTATTTTGCTAGCCCAAGAAAATTTATGTTCGGCTCATACCACACAATTTTCATATATATCTCATAACATTTGAGTTGCTCCCTGCATGATGTGTGCTGCCTTCTCTGGTTCATGTTCGTTCATATTTTTATTTTTATTATAATTTTTTATTTTTTATATTTTGAGCTGGCGTTCATTAATGCTTTAAAGTGTTTTATGATATGCATAATAGCTGCCAGATAATAAAAATAGCCCCAAGCAATCGCATTTACAATGCATTCGATTAAACAGTTGGGGAGATGCAGTGAGTATTAGTGTTTTTGAACGCTTTAAGTAAATGTTGTGTTTTAATAATGATTAACTGCTTTAACATTTAAATTGAAAGTAAATTTATTCAGCGATCCAGGTCGATTATAATGGCTTAATTGAGTGGAAAAGAGATGTATCATAAGCATCACATAATGGACTATATTTATTAAAGTCTTTGGCATGGTATTAAGACCGACAACCGACTCTCGAATACAGTAATTTTTTTTTTATGTATAAATTTGTTTAATTATGAAGTTCGAATCAAAGGTATTATTATTAGAAAACTACAAGAAGCCCTTATAAATACTTCAGCGCAAATTTTCACCACTGGGCATAGTACGTTCATTCCTTTTGCGGATGGACTGAAATCTGACGAACTAAATATCAGGATGGAGTATCAATTATACCCAATTGACCACATCCCCATATTGGTAGACCTAGACAACATCTCATTTCTTTCAATCTTCTTATGGAATACATCTTATGCCAGTGCTCGTACATACAAACAGTCTCGGCTCATGGGTCTAGCGATGAATGAGGACAATACGAAGTACTTGGTGTCTTCTCGCACTCCGTCAAAGCATCTTGGACGGTCAGTGACGATGGAGAATTTCAACTTCAGTGTTGTAGAAAACTTTGTCTACCTTGGATCGGAGATAACCAGCAACAACAACGTCAGCCTGGAGATTAGGCGAACAATCATGCTTGTAAACAGATGCTTTTTTGGGCTGAGCAAGCAAATAAGAAGTAAGCCCTTTCTTGAAAGACAAAAATCAAGATCTATAAGACGCTGCTACTCCGGTTACTATTGTATGGTGCAGAGGCATGGACAGTCAGATGAGACAGCATTGGAAGTCTTCGAGAGGAAGATTCTTCGCAAAATTTTCGGTCCTATTAGAGTCGGCGTCGAGTTTAGGTCCCGTATGAACCGCGAGCTGTACGAGCTATTCGATAAGGTTGACATAGTCCAGCGCATAAAATTCCAGCGGCGGCATGGGCTGGGCACCTCATTTGAATGGATTAAAGAACTCCAGCATGCATGGTTTACATAGGGGCCCGAACTTGATAGAGGACGACCGGGCTTTCGATGGAATGACCAGGTATGGAGAGATTTAACCGTACTTGGCATGCAAAACGACTTGAACTAGCGCGCACTAGACTATGGAGGCTATCGCGCCTTCCTAGATCCATGACCGGTAGACGGCCATTTAAGTAGGACAACATCTCACAGTTGAAGGCTTCAAAGAGACGACTGCTACCGTCTCGAGCAAGTATAGCAGTATTTCGCCGAGAATTTAAATATTGAGATTCTGTAAGCAGAGGAATTTTCCTCAACAAAGTACTCGCTAGTAAGACCCCAGGCAAAGATTTTCTGAATAACTTTTCGCTAAGAATTCATGCTAGCCAAATTAGTACTTTCCTGGCTCTCATATTTAATGCAGTGCTAAGATTAGGTCATATACCAAGGCAGTCGTCGAATCTGTATGATTCATAAATAAGCAAAGAGCCCGTCGACAGAGGATTAATTTAGACCCATCAGCTTACTTCCTGCAGTAGCCAAGCTGTTCGAAAAGTTTCTGTTGACGAGGTTGCTAACTCTTGAAACTGTCAAAGCACGGATACCACCTTTCCAGTTTGGATTCGGGAAAGCCTATGGAACTACAGTGCAATTATATAGAGTGCTGAATTTCATTCTGGAAAGTTTTGAGGACAAGGAGTACGTGTTGGTGGGCTACTTAGCTATAACGCAGACCTTTGACAGCGTATGGCACGATGGCTTCCTGTACAAACTCAAAATACTGTTGTCGCCCTAATCGTACTTAGTAATGATGAGTCGAGTGTTAAAGTTAAAGTATCTCAAGGAAGTTTGTACTCGCTCTTCCCTATATATTTAATTTAAATTGTTAAAAAATAAAAGAATAATTAAAATAAGTTTTAAAAGAAATAAAAAGATTTCTGTAAACACTTAAAATATGCATTTTGACAGCAATGAGACTCATTCGATAAAAATTTTTGAATACTGAGTAATCTTTGTAGTTTTGGAAAGAGTAAGTAGGAGCTAATCTGAAGACAATGGCGAATATTCAAGGAATTTCGAGTTCATAGTGTGCATAGCAGTGTGGTCACACATGCCGACAAATGTTTTGAATAGTAAATAAATTAATTGAAGATAATAAATTTTTATTGAAAAGTGAAATACTTTTCAAGCAGCACAGACGTATCGGCAACTTTTGATACAATTATTATTGAAACCAAACACGAATTTCTGTAGCTCAATAAATATTAATTATTTATGGTTGCGTGTTTTTATTAAAACACAAAATAAAAGGGAAAATACAAAATATTATTTCCGATAGAAGGAGAAAAAAAAAAACACCAAATTTGAAGTACACAGCAACAGTCGACGTCATCATGGCAACGATATGGCGTAATCAAAGTACGCCAAAGTCGGCAACAATTAGAAAAAACAATTTCACACATTTAATATAAAATAAAGTGGCAGTTTTTATTTATATTTGCCTAAAAAAAAAAAAAAAAAAATACACTTTGTATTGTACAATTTGCCGCTGCTGTCATGGCAAAAAAAAAAGCGTCACTATTTTTAGCTTTTTTTTATAGCCAAGTATGTATCTTGCTTAGTTTGTCTCTTGTTGCGTAATAAATGCCGCACTGTAAATTAAATATAAAAATAAAATAATAAACTGCAGAAATTTATTATTTATTAGTGCTGCATGTAGGCATTTCATGGTACACGAGGAGTTCGAGTTGATTACACTTAATAAAATCAGCTTTTTTTTTTGCTTTTAAAACAAGCCAAATATTTGAGCATTGCCAAATTAAGTGGATAATACGAATTCATCTATGACAACTGCCACTTATACAATTGTTAAGCTGAACAGCTGATGATTTAAACAGCTGTTTTATAATATTGCACGATAAAAGAAATGCTGCACTAAGCTACATCGGATTTTCCTGTACAAGATATAAGAATTAAAGCGTGTTAATTGTTCTTCCTCTTTCTGGCCATATATGACTATGATTTAGCAAAAATTGTGCAAAAATTTAACACATAAAATTATAATTATTAGGTCTATCCTACTCGGTCTTTAATATACAATACAATAATTAATTTCTAATAATTTTTTTCAATTGTTCCACTACATCAGCATGCCATGTTTCGATGCCGCAATTGTTAATTTATTAAAAAAATCTATGGGCGTGTTCGAAATGGGCGTTCGGTGCTTATAATTTTTTTTGCTCCCATCATAATTTCAGCGCATCACAATTCATTTGCTGCGCGTTGAAGTTGAGTTAGCGTGCAAGCTTCAAGTCTGTAGAAGTGATGAATAAAGAAAATTTAACATTCAGTCAAACCGAACTATTAATAACCTTCACAAAAGCTAAAAGGCATTCTTCTTGTAGTTTATGTACATTTATACATATATATTTTAGATCAGTGCTGTACTCATTCTCTGCTTTTTTTCTATTTCTTTTTGCCTTGTCTATTTCTCTACCGATTCAAAGCAAAGAAATAAAATATTTTTGCATAGACATCTCTCGCTCTGTAATACGAAATTTCTGACAAACTGTTAGTACTTCATACTATATATGAAGGGTATATATATGAAATAAAAGTAAACATTTGATTTATGTGCGCCTCGTAGCTGGCAAGGCAAATCAATCATAATAGAGTCGTCGTCGTCGTCGCAGTTGTTGGGTTTCAAATAATAATAATAAGCGTTTTTGTTATTTTGCTGTTAGCAGTGGGTGGTTGTCTGACTGTCTGTCAGACTGTTTATCTGTCGAGAAAACTTTTGCACGCTTACAAACAAGTTTCCATTTATTTATGATATTTCTTTTTTGTTTTCCTAGCGCAAAACAGTAGCGTGTTATAGTTGTTGTATTTATTAGCTTTGTTGTTCTTGTTGTTTATAAGAGACACGTTTTTCCATTTCGATTTAGTAATTATTGCATTTTTGTAACAGTTTTGCGCTTTAATCATATTTTGACACGCGATCATACAGTTGATGTTTGTATATATAATCGGTATGAAATATTATATTTGTATTTTATTGCGAAAATTAGACAAAGCTACAATTTGGTAGCTCACGTCTTTAATTGTTAAAAAAAAAAAACATAAATTATTCATAATAAAATACAGCTTCCTTAAATTTTCAAGGTTTTAGAAATGTTTAATGAAATAAATACAGTAGAGCGTTGCCATATCGACAGAAATCAGCATTATCTATCTTTTTTATTTGATTTTGTAGATTTTATTTTGTATTTCATTCTTTGCCATTACATTGTTTTATCATTTTCATGCTATAGTGTTATAATTGCCCTGCAAAAGTGTTATAATTTTTATTTATGAGGCCTGGCAGGCTTTACCGCCTGCTACAATGTCATGTAACTTCGGAAAATAAAGTTTATCAGCTTTGCAAAACACCCATAATTTTTTAAATCGAAATATTTACCACTGAGTTATATACACTTTAATATATACATATATCCCTTTTAAGGTTTGGAATTTTGACACTACAATGAAACTTCAGGACCACATGTTCTTTAAAATTTGAAAATCTTGGCTTTATCTGAATATATTTTTTTTATTTTTTTTTGTGTATAACTTCAAGAATAAGAGTTCGAAAATCCATGCGAACGCTTGGGATCAAAATTTGATGCTATTTATGGACCATCAGCAGTTTCATTGCAGCTCATTTCTGTGAAAATTAGGACGAAAATACTAAAGGTATCAATTCAGAATGCTATCATAGGATGTTGAAGCTCAAAGTGTTTTACAAAGTTCAACAGTTTTTCGTTTTAAAGCGAATTACCCACCTAGAAAGTGCGATTTTATACCATTGGAATATTTTCTATGGAGCTACACCAAGAATAAAGTCCACCAGCAAGATTCAAAAATAGTTCAAGTCTTGAAACAAAAAATTTCAACAGTTATTCGTTTCATATTGGTAGCAAATTTTTAAAAATTCTCTAAAAAATATAGCAAAACTAGTAAAGTTCTTATGGAACAGTCGGTAAAAATTTTCCATACATAATTTAATTGCACAAACTTTTGAACGTTTCTTGCTGCTTAATATTGCTTCAACTTTGAACTGCATTATGTGAATAATTTCGCTTTACACATATAGGTCAATTTATTAATTTAAATAACTATAAAATAAATGCCCGAGTAAGTAATATAAACCATGAAACTAATGATTAGTGACTAATGTAACAGCAATGTATGCTGCTCATGTCATGCTCTCTTTCGTTTGCTATGCAACGCACTGTTTAAGTGTGTGCATTGAAAGACACATTAGTTTCTTTTCTCTGAGTTCTCTCTCTCTCTCTCTCTCTCTCTCTGTCTCCCTTTCTCTCTGCGCTTACATGCAATACTCAAACAAGTCATAAAAAGCTTTGCTCTAAAAATAAAAAATGAAATATAATTTTAATAATGACATAAAAACATAAAATACTGAAACGACTAATTACACACACACTTACAAATGCAAACACACACAGATATATGCGATGACATATGGGTACATGCATAGTTTTAGGGGCATAAAGTGTACAAAAAGCAATGAAAAAAAAATAAAAAAAACAGACGAACATAAAAAAGATTGCTATCAACGCCAATTAAAGCAGCTGCCTGTTTGCAACAGACGCTTCACCTATGTATGTATGTTTCCGTCCGTCCGTCCGTCTGTTGTTAATGCATGTAGTAGCGCGTAGTTAATGTTGTTGTAATTTTAATTGTTGTCGCAGCAGCGGTAACAACAACATCAACAACTGTCTGTGAATAGCCAAATGTAAGAAGAAGCTAACGAAAAATAAGAAGAAGAACAGCAATGGCATGCAACACGCGTGAATTTAGCGAACTATGCTGAAATGTAGTTGCGCCCACAGTGTTGCCCCGTCTTCTTCTTTAGTTTTGACATTAAACATTTGCTGCTGCTGCTGTTCACACTATGGCGACTGTTTGTTGTTGCTGCTGTCGCTTTGTGTTTTGATGGCAACTGTTGATAATTATAATCCGCTTGTGGTTAAAATGGTGTTGCCTACCTTACGCGATAAGCGCATGAATAATTATGTTGCAAGTTTGTTGTTGTTGTTGTTGTTGTAGTTGTTTTTGTTGCTACTGATGTTGTCGTGGTTGGTCCTCTGTAAGTTGTTGGCTGTTGACGATTTCAATTTTGCCTGTCTCATCTGTTTGTCCGTCCGTCTGTTCACTGTCGTCGTCGTCGTCAACTCCGGCTACATCTTCCGAAGACTCATGAATAATTAATGCTGTGACTCTTTGCTGCCATTTTTGTTGCTGACTTGTTCTACTTGCCTGGAATAAAAAAAAAAAAAAACCACAAAAAGCAAAGGGAGGTACACAGTTGTCAACAGCAGAGCAGCACTGACAATCACAGCTAGGGTAAAAAGCAGAGTTATAAACATTTAAAAAAAAAAAAAAGAAGAACGTGTGTGAGTAAGTGTTCTATAATCCAACTTGTCACATTTAATTACGAAAACGTTGAGTCAACCCTCTGCAGCGCGCTTACAGCGAAAGGAGTCTGCTGTCTCATTCCCAAGGAAGTCGTTCTTTGCGCAGCAGTCAAAGCAAAGCAGCGTCGTCTCGTGTCAGCACATAAATATTTTTTTTTTTTTGATTAAATTTTCACAGGAAATTGAAAATTACCGCTTATGCGCTTTGAGTAGCGCGACAAATGCCGCCGCCGACAACACTTTCAAGTGGCGCAGCTAAGTGGCAGCTTACTGCCAAAGCAAAGCAAAAAAAGTCATGCGAAATATTGCAATATGTGACAAAAAAAACTATTTAAGAAAAAAAAAAACCAACTGCATTCAAGCGTTAAGTGGCAAAAGTCGTCATCATGCTCATTGCTCATTGTCGCCATTGTATCTACAAGTGGCTGCAAAATGCCACGCTCATCTTTTGTCGTCTTTCTGTAACTCGCTTTGATTGAATGTGACAACAAAAGCATTACGCAAATATTTAATAAATACAATAGCAGCAATTGTTGCAAAAAGCGGCAAATCAAAAGATTCTGCGCAATCATAGTAGCAAATGACAGGCAGCAGATACTTTTGTATCTGTAGCGCGAAATTCTACGGCATACTACTCTATGTGTGTGATGTGCGCTTTTGTTGTCGTCATCGAAAAGAAAAAGAAAAATCGCACCCAGTGCTACGTCGCTTCCGCTACATACCTCCAAGCAGTATCTCGCAAGCGGCATAAAAGAAACACGATTTCAGTCTATACAAATGTGATTAACACATTGTTAGCACCCTACACTAGTTTCTCTTGCGCTTAGGCAACAGCCAGCGGCAGACAATGCAAACAAATACCGGATTTCGTGTTAAGTCTTTAAAGTAATAATAATAATACATAATAACAAAGTATCTGCGTATCTTTTACCTAAGTAACTGCAAGACGACGGCTGCCTGTCGTTCTTTGCGCAAAATAATACAATAGTAAATATTTTTGCAATTTTAAACGCCCCATTTGTTGCAACGCAGTTGTGGCAGCTGTTCTACTCTACTTATTGTCGACATGCTGGGTTGTGAGCGGTAGTCAGCCATGAAAAGGGTCTTTCGCTGCAGCAGCCACTACAACTACGGACCCATTATCAACTTAATTTGAATGAAATTTATGCGAAAGACTTACAGCATTTCGTTGGCATGGTGCGCTCTTATGAAGTTTGCCTTTTGTAGTTCGGCTTTTGCTGCTCTTTCAGCACTCGTGACAAAACACTAAAAAAATTCCCACCTTAAATTAAATAAGCAATCTGTACGCGCAACGAGGGAAGAGCGTTATAAAATATAGTAAAAAATAAAACTGCCAAGCACTTATAATCAAATACATAGCTCAGACATACTAAGCCAGAAAAGGGGTCAACAGTTTGAGTTAAGAGCACTAAAGACGTTCTGTGAGCAGACAATTGACACTTGAAAGGTATCTAGATACACAAGCAACAAAAAGAAAAACCATCTAAAATAAAAGAAAACATTCAATTCGACAGAACCGAAGCTAGATACACAAGCAAAAAAAACGAAAAATAATCTAAAATAAAAGAAAACATTCAATTCGACAGAACCGAAGTTTAAATACACTTCACTATGATTATTAGATCTTTAAGTGCCGTAATTATTATTTAAAGCAGACAGCATATAAAAAGCCAACACATCAAATTTTGCATTGATATAAACCATAACAAAGAAGTTTTTATAGTGGTGAGCGCCCATCAATAAGCAGCCATCAAATCGAATTTCGAATTGAAATTATTAAATTAGAAATGTTTTTCTTACAAAAATTTAAAAGTGCGAGGTAGGTTTGTATGGACGCTATAACTTGCAGACTTCAATTTACTACAGGAACATAAAAAGTCTCCACACATAGCTTCATATTTCGTAAAAACTGCGATGCTTTTAGTGATTTACACCAAAAAAACTAATGGAGCTAGCTATTTGGGTTCGTCTGGCCGAGGTAACCTTAACGAAATAGACTTTATGATGTGTGTTTCAGAAAATGTTCCTCAATGAGTTAAAACTACGTGACTCCGTGAAAGAAGTTGGCAAATTAGCAGAATAGGGGCATACATAAAAATCACTATTCTGCGTAAGACCTACTCCGTATACTAAATGATTTAATATAAACTAATACAGGGTGTGCCATACAAAAATTATAAAATACATGCTTTGGCTCGCCTCTACTGGTCGGTCACAAATGGGTTGGTTAGGTGGAGATGTTTTAGCTTGAGTCTGAATTATTGTATGTACTGATACAAGATGGGCGAAGTTGTTTAATTCGGACAAGAAACAAGCCCAACCGATAAAAATGTGATTCGTTTGCTTGATTTATTAAATTCTGACCATCAAATAATTTGTTGAATTTATCTTGTGAAAGACCTGAACCAAAATAAAAGCGTTAAGCTAAGCGTAAAAGTGGTGTCTTCACCTATCATCAAGAGTACATCCAGAAAAGGCCGTTTTGACAAAATTCTATCTAATCAAGCGGCCGTGACAACAGCATTAAACGAAGGACGGTGAAAAAATGGATAACAAATCAAATGGGCAACAAAGTGAACCTGCAATAAAAAAAAAAAGGAATTAATCCTTCAGTATCAATATTTTTCCCATTAAAGTAGCTTTTGTATCCACCATACACAAGCCTTACTTCTTTGCAGTTTTCTATACTTTAACAAGCTTACATTTGCCTCAATTTTGAGAAACAAATCAGCAAATTGCAATATACATTCTAACATTTCTTGGAGAAAACACTTGCACAGCTGTTAGGTGTGAGCTTTATCGTACAAAGTGAATAAAACGAATGAATATAGTATCCAGATATTCAAAGGACGCAACTAAAAATACATTACACAAACAAAGCGTTAGAACTATTGAAAAGTATTTCAAAACAGCTTCAACAACATGTAGCAGCCAGCAAGAAGCTCGCCAAGCTTGTGAAGAATTTCAAAACAAAAAGTGAAGAAAAACAACAACACAAGCAGCCAAGTATCCTCTGCATGCGCTCGCTCGCTGCCTTCAGTTCTTTAAACAATTTCTAAAGCGGGGTAGTAGCAGTGGAGCAAGCGAGATTGCATCTTGCATAAAATTACCCAATGCTACATGGAGAGCTGCAAGAGCAGTAGTAGTGCAACTAACTTAGCCACCACCATAGTCGTCAACGTTGTCGTTGTCGCCATTGACCGAACGACCAAACGACCGCCAACAAACATCGCCTGGCCTGCATATATGTAGTACATACCTACATACGGGATATAGCCAACTGTCTAAAACGTATACTGTGGACTGCTTGTGCTGCAGCTGACCCCCTGCCGTTCAAGTTAACAGACACTGCTGCTGCTGCTGTTGCTGATGCTGTTCGACTGATAGCCTCGAAATTGTTGGCAGTTGCAATTTGCTGTTTGGAATTTTAAGCGAGTCAGCCAACGAGCCAGTAAAGAGCAACAACACGAAATAAAACACCAAACGACAGCATCATCATTCTCATGCTCATCAGCAACGGCAACAGCAGCAGTTCGGCCAAAATGAACGGCAGCAACAGCCAGCATCCAGCTTCTATCTGATGTTTTAAAGCTGCAGAGGCGCAAAGATAAAAAGCTGCAGATACTTTTCATTCGAGTGCTGATTCTTGCTGCTTTCTTGCAGCTCTCAATGTCGTGCTTGCCACTTTGCCTTTTGTTTATAAGCTCATGCCACAACCAGCCGCCACTGTCCTCTCTGCTCTGCAATAAAAGCTGAAGCTGCTGCTGTTGATATCTGTTTGCATTGCTTGCTTCCTTGCTGCATGATTGCAGTTGATTTGCCTTCGTCATTCATTTCGTATTTTATTTTTGCACATTTTTATACATTTTCATTTCAATTCTCAATTTTTAACTTTTTATTTCTTACATTTTTGCATTTTAAATGAAAAACAAAAACCTCAGCGCAATATGTGGACGAGTTGTTCGACTACAAAATATCCTGCAGAGGATAATAATATTATGTACCTAAGTGTAGCAGTTGAAAATAGTAAATTATCAGGTAAATTCAGCTACATTTTTTAGACAAATGTAATATTCCTTCCTGGCTTCCCAAGCGATGGTTTCTGTGTGTATGTATGTATATCTGTTATGTTATTCGACGCCTTCTGTATCCTAAACAGCTTCATCGATTTTAATAAATGAGGCTTCGTTATACTCGTCTTAATTTAGAATGTGTTATAACGAATAAAATTCATGTTTTTCGCCTGTAACTCCATAAAGAGAGTGGTTTAACCAACTTGGAATGGATCATGGATCAAGTTTTAATTTCTGATATTAGTAAAGTTCGTAGCTCGTCAGGATTTAGCTGTACAAAATGGCTAAAAACTCTATTTTTAGGGTTTTAACCCCCTACTTGAGATCGGCATGCAGTGAGATTTTTTGAATTTTGGTGAATCAGGTTACTAGTGATCTGTCACTTTCCGCTAGTCAGTTGCGCTAGGAGATTAAACCTAGGTGAATCATCAGGTAACTACAGCTCGTAAGTTCATTGAAAGATTTGGCTTAAAAGACAGATTTTGTATTAAACATGGCCGAAGTTGCTGCTTTGTGTTTAAGAGAACAACCAACTATCTATCACTATCAGGCCTAGCTTGGAGCAAATTCATCACTGCACGGAAGTGCTAGCTGAATGTGCCTTATATGACATACTTTGTAAGAAAACTACTATACTTTGCTTAAAAAATAAGCATGAAGTGTGTAACAAAGGCAACTGAAATGAATGAAATAAAATACACTCACTCAGCCATTCGGCAGCAGCAGCACGATTTATGTTAATCAACAACAACAAGCGCGAAAAAAGGCAAAGATCGCGTAGCTGCAACGAAGTAGGGGGGAGTAAGGAGCAGCATATAGCATCAGATACATCAACATTATAAGCAGTTGCATTCAATCATCTTTTTATCTTGCATCTGAGCTCGGTTATTATGTATCTTTTACTGTTCCGCTGACTGTCTGTACTATGTCCGTCTAACCGTCTGTTCGATCTGAGTGAGTGCTGCTGCTGCTGTATACTTTCGAATATTTTTTGCGCTTTATGTTTATTTAAATTGAATCGCAGTGAACAGCAACTTCGTTCGTTCGGTCGGTCGTTTGTAGCCAAGTCCCCCACAAACTTCAAGTTGAATTGCTTTTGTTTTCTGCTTGTCGATATCTTTTTTATTCGATTTTTTTCTTTCCTTCTGAGATTTCAATTTGATTCGTTATCGATTTGATTTCAATTTGCCAAATGCTATTTTTTTGCTTGTTGTTGCGCTGCTTGCTGTCTATTTGTCTGTCTTTCTGTCTGTCAGACTGCCTTTGACTTTGTTGCTTTTGCTATTAAATCCGCATTAAGTTTGGTGAAAGTCGACAAAATCTATCTATTTGCTGTCTACCTTTAGCTGCTGCTGCTGCTCCCCCAACACCCTATTGGCATGTATCTGTTTGCTTTTGGAAAGTATTTATTGTAAAGTTTTCTTTTCGCTATATCCACATTGGCAGCAAATCTTTATAAAGATTTATTTGCGCCATTGTCGTTGGGATTTACTAAATGTGCAAATAAATTTCTGTACAAATAAACAAATTCCTCTTGACTTGAAATGATATTCGTGTCTTAAATGAGTTTTGTTGTTTAAAGGGGGGAAAAACGTGCCACCGCTGATATAAAGTCTGCTTTTAATTTGCATAAACACATTTCAGCAGAAACGACAGCTTGTAAGATAATTCATGTTGAGTAAGCACACAACCAGAGAGACAGCGCCAGCTCCAGACACAGACATGTCATGTAAGTTACTGATTATGTCGTTCAGCTTAGATTTAATTAAATCAAAAAAAAAAATTTATATGAGCTACAAACAGAACAGAAAAATGTCATAATTATGCGATATAATATTCAGTTCATATTCGTAATCCGTAGTCTAGCAGATACGCTTGGAATTAGCTTTCGAGAAGTAAGAATGAAGAAGTTTCAGATGAGTATTTTTCGGAGACAAACAGTAAAGACATAGAATATATATAGAACTTATGCTAGAAAAAAAAAATTCTACAAAATACATAAACTTAAAAACTAGCTTTCGATATACACAATTTAATGATTTGTGAAAAATTGAGTCCAGAAATGTGTGTTCATATAATGTGTAATAAAACCTTTGGAGATTTGACAAATTTTGATATATGATAAATGCATGTACTACCTTCTGTTACAGAGTTATAGCAACATTAAAACTACATTTCAGTTACCATAATTGATAATTAGAAATTGTGTCAGTTGCAAGTAGGCTCTAAATCGACAAGAGTTTTTTTATAGAAAGCCTATCTGCCTACTCCAGAGTCTACCGTAAAGCGATAAATAAATTAAGCGAATTTTATTTATAAAAATAAAAAAAAAAAAAGTAGAGAACGCAGTTATATTAAATTAATATTTTTATAAAACGATATCGACTACGAAGCGAATAATGCCGGAATACAAACTGTATGCATAAAAATTACATTAAACATTTATGTAAACGCAAGGAAAAAAAAAAACGTGACAACAACACGAAAAAGTATCTTAAATTCTTCCCAAAACGATAGCACATTTTGACTCTGTACAGCCACGCCCACAGCCAGTCAGGCAAAAATATCACAAAAAAAAAAAAAAAAAACAATATTGCAGTCGTGGTTTACGCCGTTGCGGGCTACGGCAGTGTTGATGATGTCGCACATAAAGCTGATGGAAGTTTTCGCACGGCACAACGCGTCATAAACTCATTTACATTGTGTGGCGTTCAGTTGCGCGGCAATGGAAACGCATGAATGAGCAGCAGCGCCAGTGGGATTCAATTTGCGCTACATCAAAAAACAAAAAAAAAAAATTAAAGTACAAGCACAGCAGGCAGACATACGGACGGACGGACAGCTGAATGGATGTATGGTTGGATTGATGAATGAATCGTCGTCAGATGCAATGAAACAGTTAATAGAGAGGACGACTGTGCAGTAAAAGCGCGCAGATGGACAGCTCAACGAGTCTGCATAGTTAAGTTAGCAGGGCGCATCAGCAGTATAAGCTCACATCATGTTAATAGAGTAAGCGCTGCCAACTCTTTCGACATGTCTGCCTCTCTGTATCGCACGATTTACTGTTGGCAGTTTAATCCGCAAATTCAATGAAATAAAATAATGAACGGCAAAGAACCAATGAGTAAATGAATAAATCGAAATTAAAGAAGTTGAAAAGAGAAAGCATATTGCAATGTATATGTAGAGAGAAAGAAAGAGAAAAAGTAACTCATTGTGCAATGTAATTGTATGCATTTAATATGAAATATTCATCATATTAATACTGCTTTAATTTGCATTTATTGTCATTGTTAAATGGAATGACACACACAGAAAAACCATATTTAAAGAAATATATTCAATTAAATTGTCTCTTCATATTTTTTTTTTATTGTATGAAAATTTTTTTTTTTTAAAGACTACTGGAAATATTTCTGGAAATATTTCTTTTTATTTTTCAATTGATTAACAAGAGTTACTTTCTGCAGAGACGAAAACTAAAATCTGGCAACTGATTACGCCAGAATCAACAGTTACCGATGGCTTTATGTAGAGCCACCGGACTATAATGAGTTCTATTTCGCTATAAGGCTCCGTTGAGCTGCCAGCTAAGTTGTTAAAGATTGCCGGTTGCATTCTCAGTGTTCTTTGTGCTATCTTTAAGAAAGGAGACCCAGCTTTTTGCACTAACTACCGTGAAATACGTCTCCTTTTAATCGGATACAAAATTCTGTCACGCCACATAGAGATGCACGGACAGAACAATATCAAATTCTGGAGAAACCCCATGAATTTAACAACAACACACACAATCCAGTTGTCGATTGTAAAAAAACTTTAGACATGGAATGAAGTTCTTCAACAGATCATTTGTACTAGATATACCTGACACACAAAGCGTGGTCAGTAAAGGATGGAATTAATGGATGGATTGATACCAAACGAGGTTTTCGGTAGGATTTGGCGCTATCATGCGACTTTTTAAATTGTTGATGACTACACACAAACAGAATATGTTGTCCTTTCGCGTACACGGATGACGCGGATATTAAAATCAAAAAAAGGCTGACAGTCCCGCTGAAATCAGTATATAAGTCCTGCTATATGACGCAGAAGCATGCACCGTGTTTGAATCAGATGCAAAAACGTTGAAAGTCTTCAAGAAAAAGATTCTTCGCAGTATGAACCGCGTGCTATATGAGTTATTCGATGAAGTTAACTTAGTCTAGCGTTTCAGCACCTGGAATTCAGCACAACTTAATTGGAGGACGACCGGGTACGTATTAAAATTATTAAACATGAGCGGTGGAAAGCTATTTAACCAACAAATCCATATGAAAAACAAGTAAGGAAATTTCAGTCGGGCGTAACCGACTGTAAGAGGCCCTGTACAAACACATTAAATGTTGCCCGAGCATATGACCAAACACATGACCACTTCTCACTGCGTGAATATGAATGAAAAGAAAAGGGTGGTCGTTCAAATTCAATTGCTTATAAAATCGTCATTTATTATCTGATTTTGATGAACTTTTTTGATTTGGGCTAAGAAGGACGTTAACTTTATACTGGTGTGCTCTATTTTTTTTGTGCCGAAGAAATTTTTACCCTAAGGGGTGATTCTATAGGGAAGGGGGGGAGGGTCAAAATTTTAAAATAAACTTGTGAAATTCCGGAGCAGTCCTAGTTTAATGCAAAAAACACGAAGTCTCTATCTATTACCGTTTTCGAGATCCTTTCGGACCATAATGGGGGTAACTTTGGGGGGTCTCCGACAATTAGTTCTTCCTGTTACATACATTTGCACAAAACCAATAGGCTCTTGTACCTTCGGTACAGGGCCTAACAATGGTAAAAAAATAAATCCGAAGTGTGTCAAATATGCAGCAATTCTGAACAATGTGTTGGTCAAAATTAATTGATAAAATTAAAAAAAATAAACCAGATTGAATTGATTCCGAATTTTTGCAGAATTTGTGCGTTCAGCAGAACTAGTTGCTGACTGATAATTGATTATTACAGCTTACTATTTTCACAACTAAGTAAAACTAATCAAACTTTATAGCTTTAAAGGGCAACTAAAAATAAATGAACAAATATTTAGCAAGCGTTTAAAGTTGTCAATGTAAGTCACTAAACTGTCAGCAAAGTCGCTGCGGAGTTTTCACTCTACTCTCTATAAGAAAATTCTACACAATAATCTTTAATCGTACGCATTTATTGCTTTTCATACCGCTTACAATTATTGCAATACAAATTATAATTGGGCGAAGCCTTACTACAACACTTTGATAGTATTCAATATTTCCGAGTATATTTTCGCTAAGCCGCTTAGCATTGACGGGATCTCTTTTTTTTTCTATACTGTTGATTGCTGCTTGTAATTTTATTGCAAAACAGAATATTTTGGCAATAGACTGACTATACGTATTACTGCTTTTTATATATAAATTTATTAATAATTCCACATAAAGCAGCTTAAATTTCGTGCTTGTCATATGAAGCTAGTATAACAGAAAGAGACAGCATACCTAAATGTGCAAAAGAGATAGAAATATACAGTTTATTTGGCATCTGTTGACAGCAGTAATAATCGCTGAGCTTACAATTAGATCGACTGACAAAGGGACAGACAAAACATTTATGAAATATTTTATGCACTAATTGAAAATGCTTTTGAGATACTTTTGAATTATTTTAAATTTTCGAATTTCAATGCTAAGCCAAATGCCAAAATTTAAACAAGTGTCTGTCAAATGAAAATTTATTAAATAAAAGTGTTAATTTGCAAATGTACTTACTTAAATGGTTTAATTATTTGCTTTGTTTCAATTGTAAATAATTTACCTGCAAAGAAAAAGATATAAAAATTTTCAATTAAAATAAAGCGAATTTATTGCATATGTACATATATAATAAATATTTACTTAAAATATAGCGTATTATGGCTGACATTGAGACACGCATAAAATATATAAAACTAAAATGTTTAACAAATAACAAAAAATAGTTTGCGTACTTTGTCGGCATGTGTCATGGGAAAAATGATTTCGACAACTTTGACAAGCACGAGTTGTACAAAAAAAAAAAAAAAACAAATAACTTAATACAAATATCTTTTGAGAGTCAAACTTGTACATACAGACTGGCAGACAGAAGGTCGGACAGACGGACAATTGAATATTGTCTTGTTTGTATTGTCGTATTGTAAAGTAAGCAAATTATTATGCGACGACAACCACGGCGGCGTGGGTTGAGCTTGTAGCTAGCTCTACATATTTGCGTTCGTTGGCAAAGATTGAGATACTTTGCCAGACAAATACAAATTGTGGAAACGGTTTGCGGTTGGCGACGTTGGCGGCCGAACGAGTGCAAACAAGACAAGTAGTCTGGCATAATTAATTGGCAGTGGGCGGCGTTGCTGTTGCAGAAATGTGACACTAATAAATAAGCAATCATAAATGTGGAGTTGATTGTTTAGTGTGACAAAACAATTGAACAGTGGTGGTGGCGCGGGCGTGTACGGCATGTTATAATTATTTGATTTGCACTTAAAAGTGCTTAGAGAGCAGCCACTAACACTGAAATTGACAGCTTTAGTGCAATAATAAAGCTAAACATAATACTGAAATGTATTTTGATTTGTATTTGATTCAATTTGTAGTGCATACGACACACACACATGTGTCGTATGAGCATTCCATTAAAGGAACTTTAATCATATTCCTGATAAAAAGAAGTGACAGAAAGATTATACAATTGTAATTGGAAAATTTGATTAAGTTGCAGGAGTCTATTATCGTCTTAATATGTCGTTTAGGCGTCTTCTGCTTGAGTTGTTAGCAAGCGCTGAAGCCAGCGGGTTTATGTGGTTGCGGAGACGATCATTGTATCTTGAGCTATGGCGATTTATTTCATCCATTATAGTTGGCATACCTAGATCACGAAGGATGGTCGTGCTACGCACAAACCATGGAGCATTACAAATTAAACGCAGTGCATTATTCTGTAACCTTTGTATATTGGATTTTGAGGCGGTGCCCCAAAGTTGTATCCCGTATACCCACGACGGCGCAACTATCATTTTGTAAATGAGTTAACCGTAACTTCATGGTCGTAAAAGCCAATTTAACTTCTTTAACATATTGTCTTTGTTATGTCTATATTCCACGTTAAATGTTTGTCTAACGGCATACCTAGGTACTTGACATAAGCAGACTTCGAACTGTTTATTTGTATGTTCGATCGCGCAACCCATTGATGAAAAACGTCCAAAAATTCTTGGAGATAATCAGCAGCAGCATTAGGGCAACCAGAGTTTGTCATTAACACAGTATCATCAGCGTACGAGGCAAGCAACATATGTTCGCCAGTCGGTTTAGGCATATCAATGCAGTGTACAATGAAAAAAGGATAGGGCTTAGTACACTACCTTGGGGTACTCCAGCGCATATAGGTCGCATTGTCCATAATGTCCTTTTTTAAGGATACCGATGTAAGCCGTTGGTAGATATGTACATCCTGATCTTGAATAGCAGACCCTCAAGCCAAACACGGTCAAACGACTGCTTCACAACAAGTATGTGATGAACAACTCTATGGATTTGCTCTGGAGTGCCATGCTGATGTCTGAAACCAAACTGAAAATCTGGAATAATATTCCCATCGTTTAAAATTGGCAATGCTCTGACAAGAAATATTCTTTCGAATATCTTTGAGAATATAAAATAAACTTATCGGTCTATTTGAGTCAACCTGACCTTCGGGCTTTCCAGTCTTTAGAATTATCGTAATTACAAGAAATTTCCATTGGGATGGAAAGTAACAGTTACGTTACATGGAGTTAAATAAGAGTACAAGATACAGGACAGCTTTAACAGACAGAGCCTTAACAGTCCTGCTATCAATACCATCGTATCCTGAACCTTTACGCGGCTTTAGTACCTTGATTTGCTCTTTTACTTCTTCGTTAGTGACAGGTCGAATATTAAATGATGATGAGCAAGGAAGCCGAAGTTGGTTTAGTGTGGAGTCAACATCAGCAGATGTGGCTAAAGCGAAGTGTTTAAACTTGTTTTCCAAATTGTCTGCTTCGGCTTTCTTCTTTTTAGAGCGGCACCATCTATCGTTTTGCATACGGATAGCTGTGTGGTTTGTCTGGATCCGCATTGCATATATATATATATATATATTTTTATTTCGTATTTATTTTACAAATATCACATTGATATTTAGAACTTATCAATGTGATATTTTTTCAGTTTTTCAAAATTCGTAATTATTCTCTTCGCCAGATGGTGCTATATTATTTAAATACTTTTTTCCTTGAAAAGAAATAATATCTCCATATTCTTCAGAAGTTTCTTCTGAATCTCGAGAATGATTAGGTTCTTCCGGTATTGCAAGTAGTAGCTTTTGAACCATTATAAACTTAACCAATTCAGTAAACAAAACAATATATTTTTTTTCTGTTCTAATTTTAAACCTGTCTCATAATTCGATATTGTTCATATTTCTCGATTTTTCCGGCCTCATTTTTTGTTTTCCTTCTCTATTCAATATATTGATACGAAAAAAATATCATAGTTATCTATTTTAAGTGTCTGAATGTTATGAAAAATTTGACATTTGAAAAAGTTTGAGTATACTAAATCTTAAGCAGGTCATTTATCTGTTCATGCTCATACTTCGAAGCCTATGTGATAGTTTACAAGCAAGTATGATCCTATGCCGACATTTTTAAAAAGGCACTCGGAACCATGCCGGCATGGGCTGGGGAATCATTGTGATAGCGTTTTTAATCGAGTATTTAGTTACCAATAATCTGTTTCCAATATGGCGTTTTCAATATATGTAGTTGAAGATGAATAAAAAAGATCAATCTAAATTAAAAAAGATGTTAGTCAATATAATTTTGATTCATATTCAAACGATTCCCTCAGTTTCAGTTTCTATGAAAAAAAAAAAAAAAAATTCCAACATACATATACCCTTCTTTGTTTTTTTCTTAAGTCAGTTAAAATTATTTTCTATACATACCTCAAAATAAATCTGTATTAAAATACAGTTTGTATTTTTTTTTTTTCTTAAAAAATTTAAATCCTGGAAATATCAAAAGCAAATTCAAATAAAAGTACTCAAATAATAGTTCTTACTTTTTCTATACTAAAATAAATAAGCAAAGGCTTTTAACTTATAAAGACATATATGTATGTACAAGGTATGATTCAAAAGAAGCACAAAAAATATTTGATTACATAATTATATTGCATTGAAGCCTTTATACTTTAAAAACTTATAGAGCTCGAAAGCCAAACAAGGCGAGAAACTTTTGTTCTTAAATAAAATGGCTTCAAGTAGAATAAAAATGATATTTGTTTCATATGTTAAGGGCATCGGAAGAAAAAAATGGTGTGACATTTCGACGTAAAAGCAAATACACATCGGCATTGGCTAGTTTGAGAGCTAAAAAAATTTGCAGTAGCTAATTTTTTCAGGGATGCAATATATGACTATTTAATTATTAATTACAGTGTATCTGATTTGTTTGCTTCTATCTTTCAAACTAATTTTTCTTCTAATCGTGCAACATCTTATACCTATATTATTCTTTTTATCATCTCCTGTAATTAACATCTATAATGTGCTAATTTCTCTTAAATCTATTTAATTTTCATGCCTGCCTGGTCATCATAATATTCCTAGTTGTATACTAAAACAATGTGCTAGCTCTATTTGTGCTCCATTATCTTTTTTTTTTAAACTTTCTATAAAACAAAGCAAATTCGCAACTCTTTGGAAATAATATTTTATTAATCCCTTTACACAAGAATCTCGAATTATAAAGGTATTGCTAAATTAAGTGCTATACATAAATTATTTGAACAAATTATCACTGATCAATTGCAACGATCGGTTATGTCATTGGTTAGTCCAGTCACCAGTCACCTTATACATAAACTAAAAGCTTTAGGATTTCCACATTCTTTTGTTAATTGGATACAATCCTACAAGGTAGATCTCAAAAAAATATTATTTAACAATTGTTTGTCTAAATCTATAGATGTGTCTTCTGGTGTTCCACAAGATAGTAATCTTGGGCCATTGTTCTTTGTTTTATTCATAAATGATCTGCCTTTAGCAATAACTCATGTTCATGTATGGATGTATGCGGATGATGTCAAATTGTTTTTGTCTTATTCTGATGTTTCCCAACAGATTCGTATTCGTTATACACTTGGTGCTTAACTAATTATCTTAATTTAAATACTTCTTAATGTAAATGCGTAACATTCCATCACAGACACAAACCTTTTATTATGACTTACTATTTGTATTAATGATTTAGGCGTCCTTATGGACCCTAAATTAAGCTACAACAATCACATTGCGTGCATGGTTAATAAAGCTAAAGGTGTTCTTGGCTTTATAAAACGTTGGTCCAAGGAATTTAATGAGCCTTATACTACTAAACGTCTTTACACATCACTTGTTCGTCCGATTTTGGAATTTGCATCATGTGTTTGGAAGCCACATTATGTAATCCACCAAGATCGTATCGAGTCTGTTCAAAAGCAGTTTCTGTTATTTGCGCTTCTGATATACATCTCCCTCCATATATGAATCGATTGAAAGTTATTGATCTTCTGACTCTATCTGCTCCTCGGTCAATGTTTTCGGTCATTTTCCTGCACAAGATTTTTTTGTGGGGAAGTTGATTCTCCTTATTTACTTTAATATTTATCTTTAAATGTTCCCTCACGCTTTACGCGTAACTATGTGCCTTTATGGTTTGTCATTTTGCACAACAAACTATGCTTGACACGATTCAATTCGGTCTTTCTGCTACGCCTATAACAAATTTTCTCATCTATTCTCCAACAATTCTTCTTTAAACTATATAAAAAATCTATCCTTAACTCTGAACTTCAATAAATTTAAATTTCATTGCTTGGACCACTCTAAGTTGAGGCACAGTCGGTCAACTGAGCGAACAAACAAAAATCATCCAACGGGTTTGAGTGTTCGTAACTTTCCGCCTATTTTAGCGATAAGTTACAGAATAGATGTTCAGTGAGTAACTTAGTCTTAAAAATATTTGTAATGCAACTGTTTCAATTTTTGTAGTTGTAATTAATATAAATAAATAAATAAAAAAATTTTATTTAAAATAGATTTAAGTGATTGTAGATACTTTGAATCAGTTCTTAGATTTTTAGGTGTATTAAATATAAAAGGAAGAGAATAAAAAAAAATAATAAAATAAAAAATGGGTACATTTTTTTTTTCGTTTTCATGCAGTTTTTGCGCCGGAAGTGCTAACTAAAAATGTAGACTATAAGAAAAGTCTAAAGCAAACTAAAAAAAAAAAAAAATGGCGTAGCAGGAAAAACTGCATTGAAAAAAAAAAAAAAAAATATACACTGATACTTTTTTTTTTGTTTGTTTGTTTTTTTTTTTAGTTTTGGCACAAGCTGCACATCAAAAAATATTTGTATATGAAAAAGGAAAAAGCGAAAGAAAATGTAAAATGCACACAAACAAATATAAAGAAGAAAAAAAAAAACAAATATATTTTAGCATTTAACAGAGAGAGAAAGCAAGACAGTTCGGAAGTAGGAAATAACAGAAAGGGATGGATAAAGAGAAAAAAATGTGTTTTTGATGTTTTGCTCAAACAGTTTTTGCAAACTTTGCCGCCCTCTATTCGGCGCCTCATACTACTACGGCATGCTTTTGCTTTAAATATTAAACCCGGCACATAAATGTATAAACACTAAATGTAATATTCCGTATGTAGCGCCACCGCCTGCCGTATTTTTGTTTCACTGCACTTGAAATATTTCATCAAAGTTAAAACAACTTTTCCAATTATAATTTCGTAAATGCATAAAACAAATGTATTCAAGTCACGCAATGCAAATTGTTGTGAATTGTTGTGTGGTAAAAATTTTATTATTATTTTTATTGTTGTTGTTGTTGCTGTTGTTATTAAAATTATGCGAAGCAACTACACTACTAATAGGCTGATTGATATGCAAATTGTTATATTAAAATATAAACTAAATTAATTTTAATTATATACGAATTACATACATATTACAACGTTCAACAGACAAGACAAAAATTTAAATTATTTTCTTCATTTTTGCTGCTATTTTCGTAAGAAAACTGAATAAATATAAATTTAGATATATTTTAATCTTTTCAACTTTATTTATGAAATATTATCTGTTTAGCATAAAATATTTAGTTTAAACAAATACTTTGCCAATAAAGTGCTTAAAGTGTGCTCGAAGAAAAACACAACAAATATGTAATATTTTGTGTGAGACTCATACTCGCTTATATTAAACAATTGGCACAGCATATATCTAAGTCTAAATATATTTAATTGCTGCGGTGGCTCATAGCATAAAATATTATCATACAACGAGCAACTTTTGTATGGAAATAAATACATATTACATATTTATAAAGTAGCAATTGAAAAACAACAACAACAACAACATCAACTAAAATACGTTGAGTATGCAAAATGTAAATACCACGGGACACTACAAATATGTATCTAGAATAAATTCAAAGCACACAAGCTAAATACCGGATATGACCGTATGTATGTATATGTATGTATATACATGTATGTGTTTATATAGTAGAAATTTAATTTTATAGAGTGGCTGGCCCTTGTGGTATGCTACAATTTTATTATTACGTTTAGTATTTGCTTTGGTATGTTTGCGTGTTTGCATCACTGCATACTGCATACGTAAGCAGATTTTACTCTTGCTCTAAAGGAGCAAATTCATTGCAAATATTTATAGGTGTGCGACTATGTGTGTGTGTGTGTGTGTGTGTGGCAGTTTATTTACCAATACATGCTTGTGTGTGTGTAGGTATTTCAAATGGTTCAATAGCTAAAGCATAGTGCATCATGCTTTTGTGTATTTTAGAAAGGATAATAAAATATCAAAGCACAGCACAGTGCTTTATTTATGGTTAACATTTCTAAGAATTTAATTGGCAGCAGTACTCAGTGTTGCCTAGTTAAAGGCGAATTGCAATATATAGAAAAAATATGCTCATATGTAATTATAATTTAACAAGTTAAAACTTATTGTGAATTATAAACACAAACAAGCTTTAAATTTTAGCTAGTAAATGAGAACTACATATTTCAATTGAATAATTCTGCGTTATGAGCTGTTCATGTGCTATGTAACGTGAAGAAATGAGGAAAAAAATGGCATAGGTTTTTGGATGCTCTTTTTTGTATAAAATCGAAACGTTTCGTTGTTTCAATTCACTACAAAAATTTCTCAAATTTTCAAAATTAACAAAACTTAGACGGTACAAGTGTTCCAACTTAAACAACAAATATTTTTTTTTTTTTTATTTTTAATAATTTTTTAGTTTGCTTTTACAGCTTAATTTTTCTATATTGTCCGCCCAATAAGTCTGTTCAACAAATTTACCCGTATATTTAGCCCGCATCAAAGCACTGTGCATTGGCTTCAATGCCGTATGCGGCGGCAGCAATGTCGATTGGTTGTCAACATTCTATGAAAATGTCATTAGCAAGCCAGCTACTATATTTGCATGCCTGCCCGCCCGTCTGTCCATCCGTCTGTCTGTCTGTCTACGTATATAGTTAGCCATGTGTGTATGAAGATGATACTTCAAAACATGCACACTTGTAGTAAATTGTACTATAAATAGCATTCAGTGTGTGAGTGTATTTGTATAGAAATTATTTTGGCTTGCATTCGCTATGCTGTCTATTGTCCTTTGAGCTGCTACTGGCATCTAATAATTTAATTATTGTCTAAAATATGACATACCGAGTGAGTTCAAGTGGGGTTTGCAATTGTTATTGTTAACGAGAAGTCCTGTACTATTTTCGAATGCGATTTAAATTATTGCAACAACAAACAACAAACACCAAACGCCATAACAAAGTACTCTTTCAGCGTTATATGAGAATGCCATTTGCTTAGAATTTCCAAAAAAAAAAAAAAAAAAAAAAATCCGCTTAAAAAATCCAGTCACGTATACAATATGACGATGAAGTGGAATTTGAGTGTGTGTATGCCGCCGTATTTTGCTTTTTTTTTTATTTCTGCAGTTGGCATTCATTTCGATTCACAAACTGAAATTCGCAATAAAAAAAAAAAGGGGCGAGATACAAATTTCGTGTGATTTTGCGCCTTTTCCGGTCGTATTCATGGAGTACGGCTTCAATGTGGCAGGCAGACAGGCATTTCTCACTTTCAAGTAGTAATTTGCAATCGTTCTAGCTTAAATTTTTTATTATTTTTGTGTGCGAATTTTGGGGGAGAATCCGATGTGAATTTATGCGTTTTACGCAAAACGTGTTTGGCATATTTGTCAAATATTTTTTAGGAAGTAATTTTTTTTCGCGACAAAAAAAAAAGTCCATATAGAGTTTAAAAGTGTGTTTAAATCCGTTCCGGAATTGTGGAATTGATTTGGGTAAAATGAAAACGAAATGCATGAAATCTTCTGCAATTCTTGTAACTAAATCGGTGTATTGAAACAAATTAGTTTCACACTACTAAACTATTAACAAGTAAGAAAATTACAGTCGTGCGTAACCGACTGTATGAGGCCTTGCACCAGTACAGCTCGTCAAACAAACACCTTAAAAGCTTCCCTAGCTTATAACCAAGCAGGGCCAAACAAAAAAGTAGTTAATTAATATGAAAAAAAAGTACTAACGAAAAGTATTTTGCTCCTCCCACTTTTCACTCCACGAATAAGTTTCTTGTAAAACAATTTTTTATGTATGAAAAGAAAAGGGAGGACGGAAGTATCATAGGTCGTTCAAATTAAATTGCTTATAAAATCGTCATTTATTATCCGATTTTGTTGAAGTTTTGGGATTTTGGCTTGGAAAGATGTTATCTCTATACTTTGTGCCGAAGAAATTTTTAAGGAAGGGTCAAAATTTCAAAATAAACTCGTAAAATTCCGGCGAAGTCCTAGTCGAATGCAAAAAGAACGAAGTCTCTATTTATTAACATTTCCGAGATCCTTTCGTTCATACGGACGGACAGACGGACATATCTATATCGACTCTTCTATCACACCTGACCATAATGGGGGTTTCCGACCATTATTTCTACCTGTTACATACATTTTCACACAACTAATAGGATCTTGTACCTTCGGTACAGTGCCTAAAAATATATATAAGTTCCAATATATCATATTAGTAATATTTTAATAAACTTTTTGCTAACATAACAGCCTACCAAGTACTTTTAAAAATGTTGATCTTGTGGATTTTGAGATTATTCTTGAAAAGTTTAATGATTCATAATTTAGTAATGTAACACTTAACTCTCCACCATCTTAACAACTTCTGAATTTCAGCAAAGTCTTTGAAAATGTTAAAAATCTCTGTTCAAAAAGTGTGGATCTTATGTTTATCACTAAAAAGCGTTATAACATAAACATTTTAACACACTATCTACCATCTTGACAGCTTTTAAAGTTCAAAAATGTTTATTACAAAATTTTGTACTTGTGGATGTTGTGTATCTTATTGAAAAATTTATTAATTTAAACTAGTTACATTTAAACACACAATCTACAAACTTGGCAATTCAGAAAAGTCTGCAAAAATTTAAAATTTTTTTTTCTTAAATTTGGCAAAGTGGATGTTGTTGATATTGTGTATCATGTACGAAATATTAAAAAAAAAAAAAAAACATGAAAGCTTTGATTTACATTTAAAAATTTTGTATGTCTTATTATTGACTGTTGGACGTCTTCTAGCATTATACTTTAAATGTTGTTTTTGACTAAACTTTAAGTTTTTTTATTTGTCAAATTTTTTATACAATATATTTTATTCCAATGTGAAGCAACACAGCTAGCGCCGAACACACTACGAGTCGAAACTTTTCCTATGCACAAAAGATAGGCCCGTGCCATGCAGTGCTTAAAAATTATACAATCCTTACCCATTATGTCTGTTAGCTTTCACAACACAAAGTTAATGCAAAATGCTTGAGAATATTCACTGGCGCCCGAGCAGGCACATCGGTAAGAAAAACCAATATTTTCGGCAAAAAAAAAGTACGAAGTGGCTTTTCGTTGTACATATATTCTTTTTATTAAAATTTTCTACTGATTCATCTTACGCAGTCTCAGAAAACTTTCATCGAAGTAGTATGAGTATATATATTAAAAAATATTAATTATATGCTATAGTAAGCAATTTGTAAGACTCTGAGACATTTGTAAGCAAAGCTATTGCGTATATGTATGACATATAAATGCCTTATAATCGTCTCCAGTTAAAAAAAAATAGATTTATTTGTACATTTAAGTGGAAAACGCGTTTATGAATTATTGGGGTTTCAATTTACTGAATACCCACTACTGTACACTAATTAGCTATATCAAATTTTACTAAGTACAGTTACACAGACACAAACATACTTATTAATGCGTACAAATGCTGAATTCAAATTCGCCAATGTTTGTCTGTAGTAATACGTTGATTGAGGTCAATGATTTCTTGAATCATTAACCTCAAACAACGGATTACATTCGCTGTGCGGTTTATGTATCCCGACTGAGGTGAATGTGCAAATACATAAAATTAGTTAGGCAGATTGGCTAAATTATTGACGGTGTGCATATATGTAACTGCTATCAAGCTATTAATACGATATAAAGTTAGATAAAAGCAATATTCTTTATAGCAGAAGATTTAGTTTAATTAGGTAGATGTCAGTATTGTATAATGTTTAATTTATATGGAAATATATTACATTGAAACCTGGCTATAATTTGATTTTCTTTTATATATTGGATCTTTAAAACTTATCTTATTCCACGGGAAGGACGATCGTTTCTACGAAGTCGATTTAATTTAGTAGTTCTAAGAGGTGATCTTTGTGTCTTACTTTGCAGCATCTGTTAGTTAGTTAAATATGATTTGAGTAACTTATGAGTATTTTGTGGAAGCAAAAGATGTCTTTTGTGAATTAAACCGAGAAATACTGCTGAGCTGAATATTACGGCGTTCGAAAGCCTTTCTAATTCCATTCGTGATTCGGTTCACTTGTTCCATGGTTTTTCCGAGTTTTTCCCGAAATCTAAACTGAAGCTTGGGAATAATATTATTAATTTCCAGATATGCTTTGTTTTGGTTTGTATTGGAGTCCTTTTTTAAATAGTGTTGACAAAAATGTGAGCTAGCTTATGGGTCTGTGTAATTCTGGTAGTGTTTTGTCTTTGCCTGGCTTTGGTATCAGATATATTACATATTATGATCAATCTTAACTAAGAACCGAAGAGCTGAGTTGGGAAGCTCTATGATCATTTTCGGTGTAATACTCGTAAGATCGTGCCCTGGCGACTTGTTTGCATTTAGTGTATACAACACAATACTTTGAAGTGTATTCTGAGAGCAGTGGAAGTAGGGTAAGCGATGTTCTGTAACTGCATTAGGCCGAAACACTTTTTGTAGCTGATTTTCAAAGGCATTCGCTTTCTCATCTTGTATCCAGAATGGTCTTTATTGGTAAGTCTGAAACGATTTCTGAGCTTTCCAATGGGTGCGCTGGCTTTTGAACCAAATGGAAATAGACTTTCGATGTATTGTCTTTGGGCTAGACTTTCTTCCAACTTAAGAGCTCTATCTAAATTTGCTATTTTGATTCGTTGCATAGATTCGAAAGATCTAGCTGTCTGAAACTCTCGCTTTAATCGTTTTTTTTTTTTTTTTTTCAAAGTTAAAACGCCCTATTTCACTGTTAGTAACGGGATGTGTATTATGTCTTGAGGGCGCCAAATTTATTATTGGGACTGAGTTTTTGCAGCAGCAACGAGTAATGAGTTGAAGTTGTCTACTGTGGCTTCTATGTCAACTTCTTATATATTTTTTGTATTTAAGCCAATTAGTATTTTTGGAAGACAGTTTATACATTGGGTTACACATTATTGGCTTCTCGAGAAGGTTAAACATAACCACACAGTGATCAGATAAGACGACTTCGTCTAATGTTTGTTTCCGAATTAAATTTCGAGAGATATTTCTAGTAATTACGAAATCAATTAAGTCTGGCATTTTTCTTGCTTCCAATATTCTTACTTGGGTTGGAGAGCGTATAATATAATTGTTTTTCCTTGGGGTTAGCCAATCTCGAGACCCAGTGTGTGTGTTTGGCATTAAAGTCACTAGCTACGATAAATCGAGAAATAAGACTGTTAAAGTATCTTTTAAAACAGTCTGCAGTTATAGAAAATCTGGGTGGACAGTAAACTGCTGAGAAAGATATGCTTTTGTAGGTTCCTTGAACGCAAATATAGGTTGCTTGCCAATAATTTGTTAAATATGGCTTTAACAAGCCATGTTATATTCGTTTGCGAATTAATATACCCGTTCCACCATGAGCTTTACCGTCTGGATGATTTGTAGCATAAAATAAGTAGCCTGGAATATGAACATGATCTCTATTAGTGAGATGAGTCTCAGAAAGTAGTACCACATTTACTTCGTTATCTACCAGGAACTTACTTAGTTCGAGTTTATGGCACTCATTTAAGTGTTTTAAGTATTTGGAGTAATTGGTTTTGGGTTGGGCTTTCATCAGTTCCTGTAGACAGATTAAAGAGCAACAGTTCTATGCCATTTAGGAAAGTGCTAGCAGTTTCATATGATGTTATTTTCTCTGGATTAATCCTTAAATGGTAGCAACATTTTATAGTGTCATGATTTGACTGTGTACGATTTTTAGTATGTTCGCATATGATTTATACATTTAGTCTTGCATGATTGTTACATCAATGCAACATGTAAACAAAACTTTTGAAAATAACCAAACAATGTAGCTACATATACGCGAATGACAATAATAAGTTAATAATGAACTATATATACATATGTACTATATATGGCTTATATGTATATCAATCACAGCTAAGCAACAACAACATCATCATCATCATCGGCACTTTCCATAAAATTTAAATTAATTAAAATTTCGCACGCCTATTGAGCTCATTGCCACATATTGTGTGTAGCAAGAAAATCAAAAAATTGACTGCGCATATTGAAAAAATTAAAAATTTATTATTAAACGCCAGAGCTGCCAACTTAATACGCCAAAACAAAACCGAAAACATTTTCCAATTAATAGTTTCGCAATATCGAAATAAACGAGCGGAAAACGTAAGCGTATTGAAATACAAATTGTTTATTGAAAAATTGCGCGAAATGAATGAGGTATGAAAATGCGTACCATTCATGCATGGTAGCCATTGAAGCGCTTTCATCCGTCCTGCTTGTACACACAACACACACAACAGAGCATCATCATCTAGCAACGATCTGTCGTCGCTGGTAAATTACCACCAAGCAAAATGTACCCATTAAAAGCGCCCAAAATTTATTTACATTTTCATTTTGGCATTCAAAATTTGCATAATTCTCTTGAAATTTTATAAAAGTCGCTGTTTGCTTTGGAATTTACTCGTATTTCTATTTGTATAAAAGAATGTTGTGTGCGCGTGTGTTGGTAAAAATTTGTTTTTCAGTTGAAACGCTTGCTCGATTTTAGTTTGCTCATCAGCAAGTGTCAATGAAATGTAGTATACGCCCCCACAGCTCCCCAAACAGCAACTCAACGTCACCCTCATCACAGTTGCTGTTAATTTACACAAATATTTGCTCGAGCACATACACACACAAAATTAAAATAATAAAGACGAATGAAAATTAAAAAACAAAAAACAAATAAAAACATAAATAAGCTCGTCAAAAAAGAGCAATGAGAACATTTCTTTGCCATTTTGTAAGCTGTAACCTAATTAAAATTGGCAGCAGCTAATTGCAAACGAGCCAAAACAAAATCAAAAACTAAACAAAACTTTCGGTAAACCTGAAGTTTTTATACGCTTTAAGTTCGCAAAAAAAAAAAACATTTGATAGCTGTTACCAATAAATTAGGTTTAAACTTTTACAATAAGTTAGCTGACATTGTTTCAGTTATTAACTAATTAGAATTGAAGTTTGATTATAAGTTATTTAGAAAAATACAATGGCGCCCGAGCAGAAATATTTTAGACAAATTGCAATTCTAAAAATACTATACTATTTCTAGTCTTGCTACCCAAACTTGCGCAGTGCACACGCGATCGGTTTATTGACTTGCAGATCTGCTACTGAATGTTCGTGATGACCAGCCAATCGTTGTTCGTTTTTCCACTTACGTGGAAAAATAATTCTTTTTCTAAAAGAAAAGTTATTTCTTAGAGCAACAGCTATCATGCAGCAAGAGTCTGGTCAAAATTAGTTCACCTGTTTCGGAGATTTGTTAGAACAAGCTGGTAGATAGAAAACATCTTCATTTTAATGTCCTTTAGCATATACATATTACCAGGCTTTCAACTTACTAAAGTGAAATCTAAAAAGTGAATAAGTATTCACTTAAGACAAAATAGATTTACTAAATTCTGTTCATTTAAAACTTCCAGCACTTTGTTTGAAGGGCATAAAAATACGACTAATACCAATAAGAATTTCATACGCCCAACAGTTTTGTGGGCGTTTAATTATAACAAATACATAATATGCATAAATGAAATATGATTAATTAAAATAGTCAATTAATTACAACAGGCGCAAGCCGCCAATCAACAACAACACAGATAAACATTTATTAGACGGCAAACTAAAAAAAAAAAAATTCATATACGATCAATGTTGCTGACGACAAACTCGGCGACGCCTGTAATTTGCGCAAATACCGGATAATTTAATTTAAAGTGCCCCGAGGCTAAACAAAGCAAACCACTGTCGCCACGAACAGTACCGCCACCGCCACCGTCACCACCAACAATAACAACAACAACAACGATAACAACTAGTGTTGTTCAGACAGCCAGCAAGCCGCCAAACGCCACCACCTGACACACCTACTACTTAATAAAATGACAACGAACACACACACAGAGCTACTAACTAATATACAAGTCTGAGATACAAACTACCTGAACGAAGCGAAGCGTACCGAATACCGTAACACACTTTCGCCCCGCTTTGTTGCAACACCACTACGAGTCTTTATAATGCAGGCGACGGTACTTGGCACGTTCCGTCCGTGCTTGCAAAATTCTCATAATTAAACGAAAACGCGTTGATTGCATGCAATTTGCATTTTACGACTGCAACGAAAACGACTAAAACGATGTCTACAACATCGGCAGCAATGGCTGGGCTGGCTGTTAGCGTTGCGAATATGTATTGGGCTTACCTTACAACCGGATACCACTTGCCCCTTTGTCCGAAGGGAGGGAAACATTCGAGTATCAGCGTGCTCGTCCCTAGACAAAAACTTATGACAATGCGACATGTTGCATGTGATTTTGTTTGATTTTCATTTCTGCTAGACTACATAAATAAATTTCACTACCCGCCGCTGCTTCTTCCTTTTTTGGTTGTTAGAGGTTTTTTAAGTGTCTAAAAGAACATATGTAAGCATATGTTTAAAGGAGACATCTATTGTAGAAGATATAGCAGATTACTTTGAAGCTACATTTTAATTAAGATTTTTATAGCAAAAATATATGTATTGTTGGTAATATGAAATTTTGGTCTTAAACTGTTGACAGAAAGTGTTTAATTTTAGCATAAAAACAATTTAAAATATTTAAACAATTGCTAACAACTACTAGTGTAAGCAAGAACTAAATGCGAATTGTAACACTATGACAGAGCTCTGAATGAAAATGTAACTCAAAATTAAAGTGAAACTATAAAATGATTTTAAAATACCTATCCTCCAATGATACCCAACTTAACACAATTCGTCGACTTAAACTTTTTTTTTTTTTTTGACAATATGGATTCGATACAATAAGTCATTCAGTTTGAAAACCGATAAAATGTAGTTAAAAATGTTTATGTTAAGAGCACTACGGATCCCAAAAATATACGCTGTTATGATGTTCAAAAATTACGTAATTTTTTTTTACTACAACCTCCAAAATTATTGAAATTGGTTGTGATTTTTAAGAGATATAGATTATTTTTATCGAAAAATGTTTCATTTCACTTTATTACTATACTACAAGAGCCCGTCTTGCACCCACGCTATGCCACCCACATCTTTGTTTTCCTTTTTTAAATGTGAAAATTGAAAATTTTATTTACATATACATAACGGTAGTTTGAATAAATTGCATAAAGTTCAATTGAAGTAGCACATACAAGTATGTCATAGGTTTGAAAAGCGCTAGCAAACAGTTTGAATAGCGCTAGTTTCTAGCAAATTTTTGAAGCGTAAACATTTAATTTGTATTTTCAGATTAATATCATCTGAATCTACAGAAGATATTTTGAAAAAATAAACTCTAAATGTTACTCACAATAAAGCTTCTTATCTTTCAGTAATTTTATATTGAATCCACCAACAGACAAAAATTTCGGCTATGATTTTCGACTTTAAAGTTAATATTGACTCAAATAAAAAGTTTTCCATATAATAGAACCCACAAGAAGTTGTTGGGTTTGTGTAGGTAGGTTTGTGCCATAGTAGATCATAAGAACTCTGGACATAACAAAAAAAAAAAAAAAATTACACTGCAGTCGAGTGCGCTCGTCTACGAGAAAGTCTGTTCCAAACGATTTGTATAAGAGCTACCGCTTCTAGTGGTCCGATCTGAGTCTATATTGCATATTTTCTTTAAAATTACGCAAGATAACATATTTTTCATACAAAAATTCGAAAAGATTAAATAGATTCGTATGGGTGCTGCTCTTTTAAGTGATCCGAACTGAATCTAAACATTTCCGCGCAGAGTATAGACATAGTACATCTATCGTCAAGCATGATAAACGCAATTCAGAATTATTAAAACGTTAATGAGAATTATAATTAATATAATTCTTAAATAGTTTTAAAATATTTCATATGAGAACGAACTAGGGCGAACTCCCAAGTCAAATTGGAACTACTTATTTGCTAGCTTATAACATTTTTAAGCCCTGTAGTACCGTAGTTACAAGAGCCTATTGGTTTTGTGTAAATGTATGAAACAGTTAGAAATAATGGTCGGAGACCTCTTATTATGGTCAGTAGTAATAGAGAAGTCGTTATAGCCATGTCCGTCGAATAATAAATGACGATTTTATAAGCAATTGAACTTGAACGAACTATGGTATGTATGTATTTCCGTACTCCCTTTTGTTTTTATATATAAAAAAAAATTGTATAAGGCACTTATTCGTACAGTGAGAGGTGGGAGGAGCAAAATACTTTTCATCAGTACCATTTGCTCTTATTAATTTCCTAGGAAAACATTTAATGTGTTTTTGTTTAGCGACCTGTACTGTCGGTTACGCCCGACTGTAATTTTTCTTATTTGTTTATCGATGGTTGCTCTACAACATATTATTGAACTTTAATAAAACTATCTCACATTTACATTTAACAACTATCAACAAAAAAAAAAAGTTAAATAAAAATAAACAATATAATTCATATCAACTCATTTAATTGCTGTTATTAAAATTATTATTTTTTATTGTTGCCAATTAGAAAAAAAAAATACGGAAATCAATACAGTTTTTTTTTTGTATACATTGTCGGTCGCTGTCGAGATGCTATGGATTTAATTTGCATACATTTGCTAGCAAACTCATATAAAAATATCATTGACTACGACTACGAAAGACCCTATACATATATGTACTAGTATGTTGATAC
This sequence comes from Leucophenga maculata, assembly GCA_035044805.1. Classification (NCBI taxonomy): domain Eukaryota; kingdom Metazoa; phylum Arthropoda; class Insecta; order Diptera; family Drosophilidae; genus Leucophenga; species Leucophenga maculata. The sequence continues at coordinate 204,006 of JAWNNP010001173.1, forward strand.
AAACATATTCTTCTGCAATAATAGCTTGCGACATTATGTACTGTTAGAGCAGTATTCGGTAAATCAAGTTGCAACATTTAGGCAACTGCATATACAACAGCTACTAGCCTGACATTCTGCTGCTTGGCTAACATGCTTGACAATATGTTATAAGTGTTTATAAGTGTAAAATATGCGTTATGTAGGCGTGGCAACTGAAGTTAATTGTACATTTTAATTGTTTAAAATTCAAATTAAACTAAAAATCTGACTTTGGTTGCTACATAACTTAAAGTCACCGAGATATTGTTGTTGACTTAGCTTATGAGCCTGTTACATATATTTTCATAATCTCATATACCCGTTTACACTATGTCAAGAGTGTACAAAACACAAATAGAGATATATATATACATATATATAATCCATTCAGCAAAAAGCAGTTGTCTGCTACACACAATAGCTGATAATTGAATTCCAATAAAAATACATTAACTGACTAGTAGCACAACACACAATATTACACTTATCATACAGACAGACAACTAGACAGATACATATATATATATATATATAGATAGATAGATAGACAGATACATAAATACTATACTCATCTCAATCGATAGACGTTGCCTCTGCGTCACTCGTTGTTATTAATGCGATTATTTTACTGGTCTCTGAGTGGCGTTGAGATACATTAGCATTAGCTATTAAAATTTTATTGTTGTTGCTGTCTGTTGCTATGAATTGTTTAATTACTTGTTCTGTACTTCAATGAGTTTTGCAATTTGTTACGTTAATCAGATAATACTCATATCATTCTATGCACATTTACTAATTAACATGCCATGCAAATTGAATTTGACTTTTGTCTACGGTTAAGTGAGTACGGCAAGTATTCTATCTTATGGAATGTAAATCAATTGTTTTGTTCGAGAAATTTCATTTTGCATCGATATACAAGTATATTGAGTAGAAAGTGAGTTGTTAGGTAAAGTGAAGTTGAGGTGAAAATTAAATTTTATGAGTAATTATGTAACTATTTGCTGATAATGAATGTAACTAATTTAATATGAAAAGTATTTAAATGCAGTTATTATTATTTTATATTATAAATTTATGTTATTTTTAATCCGAAGATATTGCAAGGAAAGAAAATATACGAAACTTAAAAATTCAATGAAACGCTTTCGAATAACTCAATTCAATTTAAAATCTAATTTTGATAAATTTTTTTGTATAGAAGCTATACCTTTCAAAAGTACGATTAGTAGCTTTGTGGTATATTGTATCAAGATTTGAGCCCTGCACCCAAAGCAAATATTTATTTCATATAAACTCATCCGTACTACCAAAACCAAACATCCTATACTATAACTGCTCAACTCTTTGCGGTTGTTTAAATTAAAACACAATTAAAATGCAATAAAATATATCTTGCGTTGCATAAACAAAAGAAAAGAAAAAAACAACAAATATAAATAAATAAAAATTTACTGCTGCTTCCGTTTGTCATTATATGAAAAATTTTCATTTCAAACGAAAATCAACAAATAAAAATTTTCTTCAATAAACAAAGAGACTGACCAAAAGTCAGACAGAACGAACGGACGGCAACGTTTTGTGGCATAAGAAATAATATTGAAATAAAATTTACAGCAAAATAAATTTTTATTATGCCAACTTCGGTGTTGCTTTGAGTTTTTTTTTTTTTTTTTGTATTTTCACTCTAAGGAAATAAGAAATTCAATAGATCAAACGAATTTCTTGCATATATAGCAGCTTGCTGCTGTGCGTTTCTTTGCATATCAAATCAAAAAAAAAAAAAAAAAAAAGCAAGGAAAATACGTTATATATTTTGCCAACAGAATTTATTTTTGCAAGCTAAACTGTTACGAAAATAAAATAAATACGTTGCATACGATGATGTCGAGTCTAGGGGGATTACATACATATTTGGGGGAATTTGAATCGCAGCAGCAACACACAGCAGATATATGTATATCTACTCATTCCTCGCGTATGTGGGTTAAATTGGTTCATTGCCAGCATTTGAAAAATCACAGCACGAAATTCAAATAAAGAAACAAGAAATTTCTTTGAAATCAATTCGAGTTTAATAGTTTATACAGCTGTGCAATTTCTTTGCGTTTCATATAGCATTTCTCGAATTCTATTTGAAATGTTTATCCACTTTATAAGTAGTGCACATAGCAGAATGATTTTATGATGAATAGTATACGGTAGGAATTTATTGAAATATGTTTTTTTTTTTTTTTTAAATATTTAACTTGCAAATCTGTAATTTCACGCCGATAAATAATATTTTACATAATATATAGTTGGCTAAAAATCTAAATATTATGTGCTATGCACAACCCATTAGACAATCCAGTTTCTCCAAATATAATATATAACACTCTTAGGCTTAAAATTAATATTAAACACTGTATCGATGCATAACATTGCCTTACACGCAGGCGACTAGTTGCCTCTTGACAAACATAAAAGAATGCACAAAAATTAAAAAAAAAAAAAAAAAATTTGCGCCCAACGTGGGGCCCCATTATTAATCTTAGTCTCATACACTCATCAGCTTTCTACCTCCTCCACGCTATAGACTGCTGAACGCAGACTTTAAAAACTTTTTCGACAAACTTGCTCAAAAGTTTATAGCTGAAGGAGACTTTAACGCCAAACACCCTTGGTGGGGCTCACGGATTACACAGGCCTAAAATGTTTTAACCCAGTTTTTTTTGTACGCTTTTTTTCACTTTTATGTTAGGATAACTCGAAAACCAGACGTGTAGGAGCAATTTCTAGCATGGATTCGGATTCAGTCCATCAAAATCCTTTGGGGTTTGTAAGGGTTGTCTCTTTTACGCTTTTTTTTTCACTTTTATGTTAGGATATCTCGAAAACCAGACGTATAGAAGCAATTTCTAGCATGGATTCGGATTCAGTCCATCAAAATCCTTCGGGCTTGCCAGGTCTGGTCTCTGGGTCTAGACTTTTGTTAAATTTTGTCGGCCTGCGTTATCAATCGAAAAGGTCGGGAACTCTATAAATGTATTACTGAGTACCATCTCAAAACCATATCAACAGGTACTCCAACTGATTCACAGAAAATTACTAATCTACTAGACTTCTGCGTATATAAAGCGATTCCTTCAAATATTTTGTGCATAATGACGTGTGACGATCTAAGTTCAGATCACTCTGCAATCTTAGTTAACATTAGTACGATACTACCAACTCATTTAAAAATACTTATATTAAAACATTTCAAGTTTGGCTAGATTTGCATTTAAATCTCAGAAGCCACATTAACACTAGCATCTAAAAAGAAAAAACTTAGGAAAATCTGGCAACGTACAAGATACCCAGCAGATAAAAGTAATTTTAATAGAGCAGTCAAGGAACTGAAAACCAAATTATATGATATGAAAAATTCAGCAATTGGGAAGTATCTGGATAGACTGGGACCTCAAAAATACGATGATCATTATGTCTGGAAGGCAACACGGCATATTAAACGTTCCCTATTAAAGACAACAACAACGTGTGTTGCAGAAGTACATAATATAAGCAAGGCTAAGGCTTTTGGACACCATTTGGAGAGAACTTTTGAACCATTCAACTTTTCTGTAGCACATGAAAAAAATGAAATTTGGCAATTTTTGGATAGCCCGCGTGTCAAACATGTAAAACATGTAACTGTTGCAGAAACGACTAATGAAATTTTAAAACCTACGAACAGTAAAATCCCCTGGGTATGACATATTGACTCAGATTTACAACTCGATGTTACGTCTCAATTATTTTCCAGCACAATGGAAATGTGCCGAGATTATTCTTATACCCAAACCGAACAATCCGGAAAACATAATAAACTTCTCTTATCGTCTCATAAGTCTCTTAGCAATATTCTTCAAAATATACGAGAAAATATTTTTGCGAAGATTGATGCCAGTACTTAATGAAATAAATATTATATCGGATATTCAATTTGGACTTAGAAATGGGCATGGTACTATTGAACAATGTTACCGAGTTGTTGAAGTTGTTACACAGGCTTTAGAGAGGAAACACTATTGTTCAGCTGTGTTTCTGGATATTCGACAGAGTTTGGCATGAGGGTTTGTTATATAAACTTAAAAAAACACTCTCAACTCCATTCTATTTGATGTTGAAATCTTATCTTAACCAAAAGTCAAAGATTCACTTTAAAGCCGGTATACCTCAGGGAACTGTACTAAGACCAATTCTATATACAATCTATACAGCAGATATGCCCGTAAATGACAATGTTACTGTGGCAACCTATGCTGTTGATGCTTCGAACATTCTCCAAGATCAACTAAATTAAATGCAAGATTGGTTGAACAAATGAAGTATTAAGGTGAACGCAAACAAATCACATCACATAACGTTTACGAATAGAAGACAGAATTCGCCTAGAGTTGCAGTTAAGCAATTACTTATTCCTTTTACTGATTGTGTTAACTATCTTGGAATGGAGCTAGATCGAAGCTTGACATATAAGCCGCATATCCAAGCTAAGGCTCAACAGCTTAAACAAACATCCAGAAGGTTGTACTGGCTGATCAATTCAAAATCTAAGCTAAGCTAAAAAAATAAAGTACTATTGTATAAAACAATGTTGAAACATGTATGTCCTCTTGTCTAGAAATTTTTTGGCGCCCAACGTGGGGCACGACTATCGCATATGCTTACGTTTGCTTATTTATTCTTTATTGAAAGCTTGGCATACATGTGGCATCATGTTGAAGTGCAATGATTTTTTTTTTATTTTATAAAATATCACATGACTCACACTCATCAGTATTACTGGTCGGTCGTCAAGCGCTGTTGAATTTGAATTGAATTTCGAAAAAAAAAAAAACTAATATTATTTCTCAATTTGTTTGCTGCGTTTATTTCAATCAAGAAGTTTTTTTTACAATCTACGTAAATAGTTTTTAATTCGCAATTAGTTTAAATGAATTATTCGTTTACACATTTCAGCTATAAATCAATTACGCGGTATTCATAGCACATTTTAATTAAATTAGGGCTATTTTTTTTACATTTTTTAAAGTCCTGCTGTTTTACAGATTTTTCTATAATTTTATTTTGCCATTTTTATTTGCAAACAACGCGACGCGTAAAATACAACTTAAAACAAATTGCAACAAATTTGTGACGCTTTTTTTTTTTTTTTTTTGTAAATGCATTTAAATTCGCATTAAAACGTAACGTAAAAATAAAATTTCGAAAAATGTATTAATGAGCTTGTTTTTACGGCATTTGCTACAAGTTTTTTTTTTGCACTTTAGTGTCCCATCAGACTATCAGTTAATTATAAATTGTAATTGGTGCGGAAATATGCATGTGTATGATTAATTATATGGGATTTTATTAAATGTTTTTTTTTTTTTTTTTTTATATTTAAATGGATTAAACTTTTATTATTTATTTATTATAGACATTTTATGCAATTATTATTAATTATTACAGTTCGAAATAGAGTTGAAACATTGCACCAGCTTTATGCAGCCCGTCACACGTCGTAGCTATTAATACCGAAAGGTTTTTTAATAGTTAAATTGTCATGTTTACAAAAAAAAAAAAATTTACTTGTTTAAACATTTACTAAACTCTTTAAAATTGCGTGTTGCAATAGACTTAAAAGCCTCAAAACCCCAAATCGCATGCATGCTATGCACTCTGTTGCCGGATAGTGCGGCATATATAGCCACAAAAAAAAAAGCTGCTAAATATATCAAAAAATAAAGTCAATATCGCTGTGGTATTTCTATTGCGTGCAAAACGCTTTAAATGGCAAATAAAAATCGACAGCAATAGCAAAACCAATTGAGTATAAAAATGAAATAAGAGCGACAAAGTATAACGTTAGCACAAGTTCATAAAAATAATCGAGTGAGTAGTGAACACTCACGGAGATTTTAAATAAAAAATGTTCTACACCGCGATCCAGAATTTTTCTAGCAATTGTTCTAGCAATCATAATTCCCAGTTTATTTGAAATTATTTCTGTTATGTACTGACTTTGGTTTCAATACATTAGTTTTAGTTTCGATATACTATTAATCGATCATGTATTATCTCTAGGTTAAGTTATCATTCTCATCTTTAGTTTAGTACCATACTTGGCCCACATGAGGTATGATTCTATTCTTGAGCATGACGGGTGAGCAATTGCCTTATCTAAATGTGAATAAACAGTGGCTAGATTTATCACTATTGAACTTTATATTCCAGCGGTTGGCCACTAGCATTTTTTCATTATCTGGAATTGACATATCGGCAGTATACAAAGTGTAGAGAAAAGGACCAAGCACACTGCCATGTGGTACACCAACTCCAATGCGGCGTATGCCGGAGAGCTCATCTTTAACCTTTAGCTGTGAAGGCACGGTCAAGCAAGTAAAACTTCAAGAGAAGCAATTGCGATGCTGGTAATTTTCTTTTATTTTTGAAGCGGAGACCTTCCAGCCAGACCCTATCAAACGCTTGCTGTATATAAAAAAAAAAAAAAACAGCGGAGCTATACTGTTTATTCTTAAAAGCCTTTAAAATATGTTAAAGACACAGTGCACTTGTTTCGGTGTACCATGTTGATGCCTTAAGCTAAACTGGTGATCAGGAATGGCACTCTGGACGCCCAATGCTGGTAATATTCTACTAAGAAATATTCTTTCGGTAGCAAACAAGGTTTTCAGACTTGCCAGATTTCGGTATCATTGCAATCAAAGTGCACTTCCACTGCGCGGGGAAGTGGTGGTTGCGAACCATGGTATTAAAAATAAATACTAAGAACATTATTGCGCGCGTTGCTTTCCACAAGTTGAAACAAACTTTTTTGTTTGGATCTGCGTTTTTGTGGTCATCAAAAAATTCGTTGCGCACCTTATACATCAATTTTTTAAACTCAGTAGCAGCTGTACACCAGTCTAAACGCTCCTGTTCATTCCGGCTAAGCATGTAACGACGAAGTAATCTGCGCTTACGCTTAACTAAATCCATGACCTTAGCTTTTAAAAGTGGCAGGTTTGGATTAGCTAGGCAGCGTGATGGCGGATGCTGTATGGCGAGTTGAGCAGCTTCATAAATGTTGCGGCTGAGCAGCTCGACCGCATCGTCAACGTTCTCAGAAGAAGAAAGTTCCATGTTGAGGTTGAGTAGTTGGTCGGTCCAGTCGTTCCTTAAATATGGGAGCGTGAGATGGCAACAATCTATAAAATATTATTAATTCTTATCCTAAGGCTGCCTCGTATGAAATTCCACAGCTATGGCGGGCAACTTAAATGTATAATTGAAGATATAAAGGAGAGATAAGCAGCTAAAGGGAGAGGGAAATTTGTTTCCGTCAAATAATTTGTTGATCTTTCGCTAACTGCACGAATTTTTCAACTTGCTGCTATGCCTAATACACGTACTCTTTGCCTTTTACTCTGCTCTGTAAATAGCCTCGCTATAATATGTACAAATGGGTTCGCTACAAAACGAAACAAATTAAACTTAAAGTACACCTTGTACATTTGCATTGTTTAACATGTCAAAAATAAAAGAGTGACATTCTATTCAGACAGTTTGACTCAAACATTTGTCTTTCTTCAGTTCGAAGATATTGTAACCAACAAAAATAGGGCTGTCAAAATTAATTAGTCTCCATTAAGTATCAAATGTTAAAAGGTCAGCGTATAGTATTAACTAATTGCATAAATTAGCACAATAGTCCCAGTCCCACCAACAAACAGCTAACCAAAAAGGAACAAACTCTTCCATTTAGAAGGGAATAGGATATGTAAACATAAAAAGCTGTTATAAGCAAATATGGCGCCAGAGCTGAAAGCACAAAGTGACATTTAGCAACGAAAAAGGTAAGCGGCGATGTGTATATATGTATGTATATGGCTGAAGAGCCTTTTAGCAAATGAACACAAACCTTTTACAAAACGTGCACATCATCATCATTAATATTGAGCCACTCCACATTCACAGTCATTCTCATTATAATTAACAAAGAAAACAATGCAAACGTCATTAGCAGGCAGCATAAAAGGCAAAAGGCACTAATTAAAATTACAACAAAATGAAACAGCAGCAGCAACAATATCGGTCAGGATAATGACAAAACAAAAAGGACAACGACGACAACAGCGAAATTGAAAGCAAGAAAAAAATATAGCAACCAAAAGTTTGAGTAAAGCCGAACGTAATTGAGTTGGAAAAAGGCAACAGAAAAAAAAAAAAAAATAAAACAAATCATATAAATAGGCTGCGTGTACGACATTGAAATACCCTTTTGCACATAGATATAGATATATAAATTATGCGTATAAGTCAAACGAATATAAAAATCTAAATTTGTTAGCTATATCTCTAATAGATCATATGGCTGACGGACATAGCAACAATTTATTTTACCTGTTACTTATATTTTAACAATCTTACTATACTGAACACTTGGCTAAATTAAGCAGGGTACAGCCAAGACAGCCAATATTGTCAAAGCATGCCGGCGACAGGACGTGATAGAATAGCTAAGCACGGTGGCATATGCATAAAGCATAAAGCACAAAAGGAAAAAGCTTTGAACATTCTCTACTGGCGCTTAAATTAATGATGAACATCCGCGTTGCCAGCCAGGATCAGAAGGAGGGTGTGATTTAACTGTGTAGCAATTTCCGCACACTCTACTGCATTTGAATTTTTTTTTTTTTTTTTTTTGTTTACCAATCGAGGGTGTTGTCAGGCTGTCACTCAATGAGGGATAAAATAAATTAAATATATGCGCTAAGAGCGCTGGAAAAAACAAAATGGCGTGACGGAGACAAAAAACGTTAATTTCCAATATAATATTATGCATGCAATTAAGTTTTACGGACAATAATTAAAGCGTAACGCATTCATTAAATGTTTTACATTGTAGAAACTGTGGAAAAAAAAGTGTTTGGTAAATTAATTTTGCTATAATAAAACTTGAGTAAGTGCCACTTGAATGAGCTCAATGTGAGTATTTCATTAAAATAAATAAGATTTAGCAGACGATGTTTTCTGTGTTGGCTTAAAAGTTGCGTAAAACAACAACAACAACAAATTTGATATGCGCGCTGTGGAATTTTATTTGCACATTTCAAACATTTTATCACTCGTATGCAGAGTGATATATTACGTACATACATATACGCAAAGCCAGGCACAAACAAAAGCAGTGAAATAGACATGAAAAGCAGAAATATTTCTACTTACAAACGCTTGCGGTATATAACCAGTAGAAATTGGAAATTTCATAGCCTAACTTTTTACTTTTTCTTTTTTTGTTTATTCCTTATGTCTTGCCTACTTCTCTTCCGATTCAAAGCAAAGTATTATCATTATGTCTATTGTGAAGAAAGAAGAGCGAAAAGCTATGTTTCTACTTTTTGCTTTTTACGCCCAAAATATTGCACCGATTTTGCTAACTAGCTATTACTTCGGCAAATACTTTACAACAAATTCCTACTGGGTACTATATGTATATATGACCAACAAGCCAACGTATTTAGAAAGCGAACAAAAGAGATACAAATATGTATAATATGGCATGATGAATGAATGTCAGAGCAAGATATAAACTGTTCTTGTTGCTGTATATATGTATATATAAATGTATATAGCACGAACAGCGGTAACGGCAACCACAGCAAAAAAGCATATCCTGTCGTTATGTTTTTTATGGCACGACTCTCGGCTGTTGCTACTGCCTTACCGTACTAACGAGTATCCTGCTGCCTTTGAGTTTGTTGCCGTCGAAATGCCAAACTGTCGAATAAAACACAACGACAATGCGACGAAGCGTCAAATGTGTGTAATTTAGCGCTCGTACTCTCTCTCTCTCTCTCTCTAGCTTTCTTTCGCACTATATATATATATATATATCTCATGTTAAAAGTCATGTCTGTCGCATTGTCGATGCGTCAGTTTGTCCCACTGTCAGCCAGTTGCCGCACGTTTGTCTCTTGCTTTATCCTTCACACCAGCAGACTGTATATACTCTATACAGATCCCTTGTGTGCGCAAATATAAAATATCCTGCCGGTTTGTGTTAAACTTCCTGTGCGCCAAAAATTTACAAGGGGACACATGCAGTGTGAGGAGTCAAAGCTAGCAGAACAAGTTAACAGCCATTGTAGCATTCACCCCAAAAAAAAAAAAAAAAATAATAAAAACAAAATAAAACTTTTTATATACACTTCCTCCAGTGCACCCTTCTCGCAGCTTCTCTTCTACTCGTTCGTTACAAAGTCGACGTTTTTGTTATTTTCGTTGTTTGCCATTGTTGTTGTAGTTTTTGTTATGTTGGCTGCTGTTTTTATGCTGCTTGAATTTGTGGGCGTTGGGCGTGGCATACGCGGTTTGTACTAGGTTTTCACAAACTTATATTTGCCTTTATTTATACCCTACACACACATCATTTGAAACACGTAATATAAGCTTGTCACAAATTTTGCAACGCAGTGCTGTGTTGAGTACTGGAGATTCCTTTAAGTAATGTCTATTAAAAATTGGTAACATCTCTAACGAAATTTTATGATTATTTGCAAATCTTGCAGCTATTTATTAAAATTTTGTTTAAAAAACGGAATGTGAGTTGTTGTGTTGATTTGAGTTTCAAAAGCACTTATAATTCCCAATCAGTTTTGAAAAACTTTTTCTTTTTTGCTTAAATGGTTTTCCTTTTTTACATATATTTTCTCACATTTTGCAGCTTTTATTGATCAATTGGACATCGTTTTATATTCATTTTCAACTCACTTGCTATGAGATATATTTTTTGTCATCAAAATTTACCTGAAAATAAACCAAAAAATTTAGAAAAAAAAATGTTATTAAATAAGTTTTAATGGTTATTATATATTTTTTAATAAAGCCATTCAAAAATCAATGCTAATGAGGCGTGGCGCGACGACATTTCGCTGTGCGTGTAACGCAATACAAAATTAATTTTTTATATGCGCCGCGCAAAATTTAACAAAGCGTAATGAAGTCTAAATGCGCTATAATGGGACACCTTGGCAGCGCTGTCGATTCAAATCAGTTGGCCTTACCTCCGGCACCCTTCTGCTACTATAAAATTGTATAAAATCCCTGAGCGTAAGTTAAGTAAATGCAAACGGCTGGCATAGACGGAAACGGCGGCTCAAATGAAACGTGACGACAACAGGCGTAAAAGGGTCGTCGTCGTCGTCGTCTATATGGTGACCCCTTTGTAAGTGTTGCACCACTCTTGCTGTTGCTAGACTCAACTTGGGGTGACTCTTGTCATTGCTGTTAGCTATAGCACGTGCCTGTGCTACCTACCAACACTCGACCAATTTGTTACTGTTTTTGTGAGCCGGCGATAAACCTCTGGAGAGAAGACCACTCCACCCACAATTTTCTCACTTTTGCTTATTGTTGCTACAGCTGACATGCAACTTTTTGCCCCTGTATCCATTCTAACAATTTATTCCTGCACGGTGCTTTCAGTATTAGTGGTTTTAATAATTTATGCGATTGTCTTGCAGTATATATGTATTGCCTGCCCGTACCCTCTATTGAATCGTTTAGTGCTACTTTAGTATTGCTCATGTGTTTAACAACAAAACCACCCGTATTGCATGTTAAAAGTAAATTATGTTACAGGAAAAATTAACTGGAAACATTCAAACAAGGTAAGGAGCTACAATTTGAGGCAGGATACGCACAAGCGGACAGACAGGCAGACAGACGAACAAATAAATAAACAAACCGTACGACCGACCGACCGACCAAACAACCAACCTAGACATGCATGCAAAGATAAAATAACGAACACAATAATTTAACTAAGCATGTCCACAAGCCGCTTTTAAGCGACCTTATTGTCCTTGTCATTGTTTGCGCTGTTATTGCTGGGCATTTCATGTCAAGACACAATCATTTTTAAAGGATAATAATACATAATAACAACATCGACACGTTTTCATAATAGAGTAAACATTAAATTGGTTTGCTGCACAACGATAAGGACGACAGGTTCTACTTATTGTCGAAGAATGTTTGTCTGAAGTACATAATAAAAAAAAAATTTAATTTTTTTTGTTGGTTTTACTAATTAAGTAAAATAGAATCAATCGGTTTTATAGGCGGTTTTATTCACAAGTAATATGTTGCTCAGTTAAAAAGGTTGATTCTTCGTAACTGCATAATTTTTCTGAAGCTCAATTATTTAATTTATTAGAAATTATTAATTAAAATAGTATTAAATTGATTTAATTAATTATAAAAAAAAAAAAAAAAAACATCGAATTATAAAATTTTAGTCAGAACACCATATACAGTATATGGCAATGCTGCCAAACGAACGAAATGACGTTACCAGACTAGCGTAAAAGTATTGCCATATTTGAATTATAAATTTTTTTTTCCTGTCTTTCGAATTTATAAACAATGAATGTTGATCCAAAAGTCTATGAAAAAATCTTTCATAACCGGAAAATTTCAGTGGAAAATAAACTGTTGTGTTGTACGAGCGTTGCTACTTATATTGTTGCCAAATGCAATCTCCATCGTAAAGTCTGACATTTTTTAGGCCTAACTTACTGTGAACACTTTGACGTAGGAGCACAATTTGATTTCTTTACAGGCACCTGAAAAAATCATCTCTGCCACAAAATTAAATTAAACCGTGAAAATTTTCGTGCGATGATTTATTACGATTTTCGACGTGGATTATCAAGATAAGAGTGCACCAAACAATGTAAACCAACTTTTGGTGATGAAGCTCGGCCACTGTGAAAAACTGGTAGAACGAATTCAATTGTGGCCGCACCGACGAATTTCGTGAAGGTCGTCCAAAAAACATCGATGCTGTGTGTGCACTAATAAAGCAGGATCGTCATGTGACATACCGTGAGATTGAGGCATGTCTGGACATTAGTATGACAATATTACATGAACATTTGGTCATCAGAAAGGTTTGTTCACGTTGGATACCGCATTGGCAATCGCTTAAAAGAAAACTTGTGTCGATTGTTGCAAGCAAATGCTGAAGAAATTCATTCGAGGTGCGTCAAAAGCTGTCCACTCAATCGTGACAGGTGACGAAACGTGCATATATGCTTATGAGCCCAAAAAAAAAAAAAACAGCAGCCGACCGTCTGGGTCTTTCAAGAGGAGCAAAATCCAAACAAAAGTTACTCGCTCGCGCTGCACATCGAAGCAAATGATCGCATGTTTCTTCTCGAAATCCGGACATGTTGCGACCGTGCCGCTTTTGGAAAGAAGGACGGTCAACACTGAATGGTATACAACCATTTGTTTGCCTGAAGTGTTCGATGAACTGAGGAAAACCAACCGACGAGGACAAATCAAACTTCATAACGATAATGCGAGCGCTCTCACACTTGATGGGTCATCCGGCGTACAGCCCTGACTTGGCACCAAATGACTTCTTCCTGTTGCCTCACATCAACTACCGAAGAAGCTGTTGATGCCTTCAAAACGCATGATTTGGATGTATCTGAAAAGTGTATCGATATTAATGGTGAATATTTTTATGGTTTGGCTACAAGTATATGTAGCAACCCTCGTACAATATCAGCCGTTATGCAGCCGTTAAATAACAGCGAAGCCACTGAAAAAACGTTGAAAATATAATTTTATGTTGTACTGCTTAATTGTTGTTCCAAAAGAATTTTCAATTCCGTCACGAGTCGTTAGTTAACTTGCTCCTTTATTTACATACTTTGTTTTGTAGTTTAGTAAAATATTTCTTTCTGCTCAACAAGCCATAAAAAAATCAGTCAAGAATTGTTTTCAAGCATTTACTATGCGGTTTTTTTTTTCGTTCTAATAAAATACTTCTCCTTGCTAAGCTCTGCTTGTGTGTGTGTTGGGTGGGTTCTTTGTTATTGCTTAATGTTGAGTAAATTTTAATTCTGTTGACATTTGCATTTTTATGCAAATTCTTGTTAGAAACATTGTCGTCCTTGCCATGCTTTTCGAGTAATATACTCTAAAAAAAACGCACACTTTTCCCGTGGTTGGTTGAGCTCGCATACTACGCACTAATTTGCATAAACGATAACACTCGCAATTTTCTTGTTATTATTTTTAATTAAATTATTTCTTTTCAACATGGAACGCACACAAAATATTGCGAAACATGAATTTAAAAAAAAGAATCTCTGGTATAAATGTTTTTAAATGAGAATTATTATAGCAGCTGAAGGCATAAGTCTTAAGAAGATAAAGAAATTAAGACAGTTTTAAGCTTTATTAGTTGAGATTTTAAAATATTTTTGAAAAGATTTAACTATCTCAAAGATACAAAGCGCTTCTTTTGCTTAACATTCATAAACTATTTACGCTTCAAAGCATTTTAAGGAGCATTTTCTAATATTTCCATATGACAACAAATGATATATGTATGCATATGTAAATTCTGTCTAATCCTTGTTTAAGCTTTTAACCACATAGCACAGTAAAAACAGAAACACACGGTCTCTCTCTCAAATAAAGAAAAGTATCTATGTACATGTGCCACGCGTATCTCATAGCTATAAACTTTACGCCCTTCAAAACAACGTACGAAAACTTTGCAAATTAAAACTAATATTTTATTAGTTTTAACAAGCATTTATATCCGTCGTTGCCAGGCGTAAAATTTATATTATATTATTTGAAGACCATCGAATGAAAAAAAAAAAATTTGACATAAGAATTTCTACCAAGCAACAATTATGCTTAATATTTTTTTCGGAGTTAAAACTCTCCAAAATCGTTAAAATATCTTTCGAAAATTTCAGGAGACTAACCACATTACTGGGCAGAAACGATAAAGAGAAAATAACTCATATCTCTGAACAAGTGTAACCATGCAGAGAGTACTGTGTTGTTTTTTTTTTTTTGTTAACAGTAAAAAAATAATACAGTTCGTATTTATGTGACATTATTCTCTCCCAGTCAGAGGCTAGCAAAAGAGTGACTAACCACCAGTGGTCGGAGAAATTACTAGTCCGTAGAATGCCACTTGTCACTAGCCGAACTTTAGGAATATTTACTACTAATTGCACTAAAAAGAAAATATTTACAAAGACTAGCTCTATTACACAGGACCACAAACTAAAATTGAGGTAAAGATGTTCAATGTCTAGGTCACCTTTATATTTTGAGAGTCGCTTATTACGATCCCAGTGCCCGTATGACAAAATATTGACCACGCAGTCAGAAAGAGCGGAACATTTTAAGTCCGAATACGCTTTGAACCGACTTTCAAGATCAATCTGGCAGAAATACCAAATAATAATTTTAAAACCTTTCAACTTAAATCCCTTTTATCTACGCCTGTTTCTATTTCTATGCACTGCACAAAGCGTGAATATTTAATGTGAACGCTGCTGCTTTATATTTGCAACACACACATACTCACAAGCTTTTCGTTGTATCCTTTCAAGTGTATGTGTGTGAGCGTTAAAATTGCAAAAGCATGTTATGCAAATACGTATTTAAAGGATAGAACTTTATATACACATAATACGAGGGCGGTACAGGCAGTAGAGCACAAAAAAAAAAAAAAAAAACAAATAGAAAATGTTGATGCACCATTGGACCAGGCTAATATATGCTCATCTGTTACAAAAGTTTTTAAAAATTTACAGTTTAGTTTATATCGAAAAGTTGACAATAATACCAATATCTTAGCCTATATCTATGTATATATAATAAAAAACATTGGAAGGTATTGCTGTATGAAGTTGCATAAATTTTACGTAGGTTGGCTTTATGTTAGGTAAACTACGTATTAAAGTAGAAGTTGCATTACCAGCAATACCGAACTGTGTGCTCTCGTATTCCTTGTGATTCGTGTAAAATATTTTGTGTGCGCTTGACAAACCTCGCAGCTCCGTATAAAACATGCGCATATGCTCACATATGCAAATAGAAAGGCATAAAAAATACATCAGGCAAAATCTGGTGCATATAGCAGCGCCAAAAGCCAGGATAATGACTAGAACGACAGTTGGCTGGCATTAGTTTTATATGTGCGCGTATTTAATTAATTACACGTAAGGCAGCATAAAATACTCGAGTATAATTTTATGAATTAGTGAAGAACTTTGCCCCATCTTCTAACTAAATTTCTAATGACAACGATTGCACTTCAAATTCTAGATCTTCCATTGCAAACTTTTACAATTTGAAAAGTTTTTAATTTCTTGCGCTCCTTGCGCGATTCGTTGGCGGTGCCTTCAAATTAGTCGACGCCCACAGCAGCAGCAGTTTACTTAAATTCAGAACGCGGCTGGCAACATTTGTAAAATGGCTGAAGACTATGCCGACGATGCCGGCTGCGATTGCGATTACTACTATGCAAATGAGGCCAAGTGGGGAGCGTGTCTGTCGCTGGCTGACTAGCAAAAGGAAAGCTAAGTGCTAAAGTCAAAGAAAGCCTCTGTCTGTCTGCCTGCCTGCCTGCCTGCTTGCTTGCTTGCCAACTTGTGAAAATCAAATTAAGTAGAAGGCAAACTAAATCCAGTGAGATACATTTCGCAGCAAGGAGGAAAAATAGCATGCAAAGATTTCTTACTGCACATGCTGCGGAGCGCACAACTTGAAGTTATTTCAGACACTGAGTCAGCAAAGACCACTCGTACTACTTACTTTGTTGGCAACATTTGGCTAAGCAGACTTGGCGAAAACTTTGCCAAACAGTGAAAACAAAGTGAAAATGAAAATGAAGCAAAATAAATGCTGCAGCAAACACAAGAGATATACACCCACTCAAATGCATCCACTAAAGAGCGAGATAGCGTTGTTTGTATAGTAGCCCAATAGAATAGTTGAAAGAGGACAGTTGTATCTGAACAACTTGTATAAGCCAACTTGAGACCGACGCGCATTGTCAGCCTGACTTGCCTGCCTGCCAAGCTTAAGCAAAAAAGCAGCACACAAAAAGTGCAACAAGGCAATACTGGCTGGCTGACTGGCTGTTTGCCAGCCATCATCAAGCCTTACAGCTAGGGTTGCCCAGTTGTCTAAAGTCTAAGGTGTGTGTGTGTGTATGTTGAAGAAGTAGAATAAAAATCCCACTCGAGTTTGTTTTCAAGTAGTTTTAGTGATTATTGTGTCGCATTAGTTGCAAACGAAGCTTTGCGCGAAAATGAGATAGCCGTACTAGTTAGACAGAGAAAGAGTACAAAATGAAAGGACATCTAGTCAAGGCGCGCAGTGAATGTGAAATGCGCTGTAAGGGTTATGTTTGATGGCAGCGTAAAGTGTGTTCGAGCAGAAGTTGGCATTTGAAATTGAATTGAAGTACGCTTCAAAGTTGCCACGTCTTATTGCCACTGCTACTGCCTCTATGCCGGTAGTATATACATACTTGTATCTAAGACGCTGGGGCAGCAACCAAGCAGAAGAAAGTAGTTAAGTGAACTCAAGGGAAAAGTTTGCAACAGAAAAATGTTAGAATTTTCTTTATTTGTGCACTTTTAGTTATTTCAAAGCGCAATCGTTGCTACTGCGCTACTATTGCATACTTGCTTTGCTTTTAATTTATATAAAATGTAGATACATCTGTACATGAAGCACTACACGGAATTGCATGGAATTATTTTTTATATAAACGATTGCAGCATATTTCCTTGAGTTGTTTCAAATATAAAATATAATAAAAGGCATTTCCTTGTTAAATTATTTTCAGTTATTACGCAATGAAACAAAACTTTTTACTGTTTTTATTAACAATTTCACTTTAATACTATAAAAGTTTTATGTAGAGAGGTGCATTTCCACCGAACAAAAGTAAACATTATAGATTTTGGAAATAAATTCCTCGGAATACTTCTCTTGTAATAAAAAAAAAAAAAAAAAAAAAAACAGCTCAATGAGCGCATAAATATAAAGAAATACCCAAAAAAAAAAGGGTAATATTTAGTGAGAGGCCCATCGTTAGAATATCAATACTATATACTTTTTATGGCGAAATTTCACAGCTATAATGCGGAATTCATTGATCGATTCAAAACCATGGACATCACAACTAACACGAGGAATTGAAGTAAAAAATCGATTAAAAAAAAAAACAATAAAAAAAAAGAAGCGATGACAGCTCAGACAATGGCATCAGAAAAAAAAAGCTATTGCACTTGGCGAAAGGAAAATTTTTTGTTTCACCAAATTTTGTGTGACCCTTCATTATTTCGATGCCCAAAATCAAAGCGCGAAAGTTTAAATTAAATTTCTTTTTCTTTTTTAATAGAATGTAACTGTAAATTGAAAATTACGGCAGCAATCCTGCTCACAAGTTGCAACAACATTGATAAAAGGCTCATTAAAATTTTAAAGGAAGCTTATTTGCAGCACAAACGCATATACAACTTGAGATTCTTCGCATGAAATAGATATTTTTCACATGAAAAGTTCGAAAAGTTTGCGCAACAAAAGCCAAGTGGAAAATGTGTACAAATTTTGGTAGAAGCATGGATTTGCTTTTCCAAAAAGCAAAGAAAATTCGTCAAAAAGTTTTGCAGCTTATATATTTTTAATGAGGCAAACAAAGTTTGGTGCACGGTGTTTAATTTAAGTTGCACCAAGCTAAAATTTCTTGAACTTGTGAATGCAAGGAAGACAAAATTGTTAAATGCCAAAAATAATTTTTACAAAAATTTTTAGAAGTACTAAGTTATAAGCTGCTCACATAGGTAAACTGGCAGAAGAAGGCATGGCAGACCGCACAAAGTATTCAGGCGAATTGTCGGCCTGCCGTCGGCCGTTTGAAAATTGAGATATTGAAGTCTATGATAGACAGATACTCCAATTCATACTTTAGATCACTTGAATGTAAACCAAAAATACAAATTTTCACACTTTAAAATAACAAATTTTCGAATAAATGTAGAATGCCTGTGCTACATGAATAAATAAAAAGGACGAATATTTGACAACTTGGCACAGAGCGTCAAGCACAAATAAAACACATCGCTGTGCAAAAATCTTTAATGGGCAAAAGTAAATGTCTGTCCACACGTTCAGGGGGTCCCAACACCATCACTGCCAACCAGAATTAAGCCAGCGGCAGCTGTCAGAGAGTGTATAGACATTTTCGGCATTGTGCGTATACAAAATGTCAACAAAAGGTCAGCGCGCAAACACATGGGGTGGAAATTTTTATAAATTGCTACGCTTTCGTACCTCCTCTAAGCGGGTAGCAACGTAGTCTTACGTGACGCATTTGTGTTGTCAGTGATAAATGTTTGAGTTATGAGGTGACAAGCCAAAGCAAAAGTTTTACGCTACAATTTTCTTACTACAAACGCAACCCTCGCTCCGGTAAACTTCTTACTTTGTCTCGCATACATTCTACGAAAGTGTGAAGAGTATAGCAATAATCTATTGTGACCACGACAAGTTTTCGCTTTTATAAGCGGCAAGTTATGAAAAAGTTTCTTGTCGACAAAAGAAAAAAAAAAGATCTACGCTATTCAATCTTCCTGGCATTGCTGGAAACTTTATTATGTTTGCTTTACTTGTTAGTCCTTTGCACTTGCTAAATCCCTAAAATTGGGTGTGACAGGCAACTTTATTTATTTGCACAAATTTATCTTAAACGCTTTGTTATTAGCTCAAGTATTGTGTTTTACTGAAAGAGCGCAACGAAATACAAAATTTTATTTTATAATTTAATTAAATTTAGTTTCAATTGCAAAAGTTTTGTATTTATTTGCATTTATTTTGGTATTTTTCAAAGAACAAAAGCAGCAACACGCCCACATTTCACAGCAGGAGGAAAACAGATGTCAACGCTGGTATGCAAATGTGGCATTAATGACATATGCGGAATTTCACCGGGGGCGTCAGAGACACGGAAACAAATTTTCATGTGATTCGAATTTATTTTTATAGATTTTTGCTTGTAGTATTTATTGCATTGTCTCAGCCAACTCAAGAACAAGCATAGAACACTTTGGCAACTTGTGCTGCTAAAAATGTTCAGCTATAAAAACCCATGTTTAAATAGCCTAATTCAAATGCGCGAGAAAATTAATTTAAATTCGAAATAATAAACCGAAAAATAGTGCAAACAAAATTTTAAATTAAGTCTGACATTAATTTGTAGCAAAAACAAATTTGCGTGCAAAAAAATAAAAAAAAAATCCCTTGTTTAATATAAAATAAAATATAATTTTATTAGACAAGCCAAGCGCGTAAAAACAATAAATTTAATTCGCTTGTGCAATAAATCACAAAAATTATTAGTAGCTCTGATTTTTTTTTTAAAAACTTTTTCGCAAAAACACGTTCTCAACTTGTTGGCAAAATTAAAAAAAATTCAGTTTAGTATTCGTGTTTGTTCTATACGAACGTGCATGTATTTTTAGATTTTTTGCATTTTAATTTTTAGCTCTGACAACGTATTTTATATTTGACACAAAACGCCCATATGCCAAATACAGCAGCGTGCGCAGCATTAGAAACCTTGCATTTTTGTAGCAGCAAAAAATGTACACACACGTAAGTGTAAGAAATATAACTAGTTGTGAATTATAAGCGCCATTAAATTAAAAATCAAAAATTATTTAACTGCAAACAACAAGCTTTGTCGTTAAAAGTTTTATAATAAGAACCAAATGTGCAGTCAAGGTTAGAGATTAGATCAGGATAGATTGAACTGAGAAGACAAGTACAATACAAATTAGAAGCTACTTTACGAGCCGCAAGTCAAAAATATTTATACAGTTTAGAAACTTCTGTCCAATGTCAAGCCAAATGGAAGAAACAGGGTGAAACACTTTAACAGTCACAGACGAGTTCCAACATTATACGGCAAATTGTAGGCGCATAATTGAGGAGTTTTTTAAAGAAAATTAATCAACAGGCTTAATTTATTATAGAAAAAAATCCAATATTTCTATTAACAAAACAACTATAACGGACTCGAATCCAAGCTGTTCCTATACATCGCTAATTTTCCATTCAATATAGCTTAAATACTGAAAAAAGGAGTTTGAAAGGGAGGAGATAAGATGTTACGATACGTTAATATCATTTTTATTATCGCACTTGTCAAATGCATCTTTCGTCTTCCGTTTCCATTACCACGTATACCAAATTTCATCACTGTACTTCAAATGAGTGCAAATATAATCGATTTTTGTGCCGCTTATAGGTGGCGGGCTATCGCCAACTCAGAATTTAACGTTTTAAACAGAATTAATAGAATTACTTCTCCCGATTCCATTAACATGAATACCGAATTTTGTTTATAGCTTATATGCGGGGTGGGGCATCGCCCCCTCCGTTTATGACGTAACTAAATAAAATTACTTCTCCAGTTCCCATTAACATGTATGTATACCGAATTTTATCTCTGTAACCTACTTTGATACAAGTATATGAATCTTATATGGGGGTCGAGGCATCGGCCCATCCGATTTTGTCGAAAAATTTATAAGATTACTTCTCCCGATCCCGTGGATATGTATATCAAATATCATGGGCGTACTTGAATTTAATGCAAAGATATGAAAAATTTTGTTTATCTCTTATATGAAGGATGGAACATTAATAGATTCGCCACTCCGATTTGGACCAAACTTATCAGCATTACTTCTCCCTATACCATTAACACATCTAACCAATTGAGTCAATGCAAAGATCCGATATTGACATAAAGTACCCTATGTACTTTTCCATCACCTCATCAATCTTTCTACAAAAATTCATACTAAGTATATGATTTAACGGTTGAGGCGTAAGAAATACATCCATACATCCTCGCAAACTTTCGCATTTATAATAAGTATTAGATGGATTTTTCTCCCTGTTTTTAGGCCCTGTACCGAAGGTACAAGAGCCTATTGGTTTTGTGCAAATGTATGTAACAGGTAGAAATAATAATCGGAGACCCCCCAAAGTTACCCCCATTATGGTCAGGAGCGATAGAGGAGTCGATATAGACATGTCCGTCTGTCCGTCTGGCCGTCCGTATGAACGAAAGGATCTCGGAAACGGTAATAGATAGAGACTTCGTGTTTTTTGCATTCGACTAGGACTGCTCCGGAATTTTACAAGTTTATTTTAAAAACTTGCCCCTCCCCTCCCCCCCCCCCCTTCCCCATAAAATCACCCCCAAGGGTAAAAATTTCTTCGGCACAAAAAAGTAAGTATGCCAGTATAGAGATATCGTCCTTCTCAGCAAAAATCCGAAAAGTTCATCAAAATCGGATAATAAATGACGATTTTATAAGCAATTGAATTTGAGCGACCCCCCTTTTCGTTTCATACATAAAAAAATGGTTTAAAAGGCACTTAGTCGTGCAGTGAGAAGTGGTCATGTGTTTGGTCATAAGCTTGGGGAACATTTAATGTGTTTGTTAGGCGACCTGCACTGGTACAGGGCCTGTTACAGTCGGTTACGCCCGACTGTGATTTTCTTACTTGTTTTTATACCTATTTGCTGTGGCTTTTCTCTTTTTCTTCACCATCAAAAGACCTTTCTATAAATTTGTTTTATCCTACTATTGTAATTTCCGTTATATTATAATTTCTATAGAAGCGAATCTATTTCGCAGATAAAGTTAGAACATAGCACATTCAACTTTTGTTTAAAATAAAAAAAAAAAATAAATAAAAAAAAACCGGCGCCCAAAGTGGGGCCAAATTTTATAATGTGCACAAAATTAGAACTTATGATATTATTACTTTTTATCTTGGTTTTCATCCAACCAATTGAGATAAAATTCACAGACAAACTTCAGTTCACTCAGGAGTGTACGAGTGAATAAACAAAATTCAACATATCTTTGCATATATTTGAGGTACAGGGACGAAATTTAGTATATATGTTAATGGGATTGGAGAAAGAAATCGTGTTGAGTTTGGTCAAATTAAAAGGGGGCTATGCTCTAACCATATAAACTATTAACAAAATTCAACTCATTTTTGCATTCGATTGAGGTACAGGGATGAAATTTTTTATACATGTTAATGGGATCGGATAAAGCAGTCAAGTTAAGAAAATAGAATAAAGTTTCATAATTTAAAAGATAAAAAAAATTGTTCGATTTTTAGACCGAAGGTACAAGAGCCTATTGGTTCTGTGCAAATTAATGTAACAGGTAGAAATAATGTTCGGACACCCTCCAAAGTTACCCCCATTATGATCAGGAGTGATAGAGAAATCGATATTGCTATGTCCGTCTGTCCGTCCGTATGAACGAAAGGATCTCAGAAACGATAATAGATAGACCTCGTACAAGAGCCTATTGGTTTTGTGCAAATGTATGTAACAGGTAGAAATAATAATCGGAGACCCCCCAAAGTTACCCCCATTATGGTCAGGAGCGATAGAGGAGTCGATATAGACATGTCCGTCTGTCCGTCTGGCCGTCCGTATGAACGAAAGGATCTCGGAAACGGTAATAGATAGAGACTTCGTGTTTTTTGCATTCGACTAGGACTGCTCCGGAATTTTACAAGTTTATTTTAAAAACTTGCCCCTCCCCTCCCCCCCCCCTTCCCCATAAAATCACCCCCAAGGGTAAAAATTTCTTCGGCACAAAAAAGTAAGTATGCCAGTATAGAGATATCGTCCTTCTCAGCAAAAATCCGAAAAGTTCATCAAAATCGGATAATAAATGACGATTTTATAAGCAATTGAATTTGAGCGACCCCCCTTTTCGTTTCATACATAAAAAAATGGTTTAAAAGGCACTTAGTCGTGCAGTGAGAAGTGGTCATGTGTTTGGTCATAAGCTTGGGGAACATTTAATGTGTTTGTTAGGCGACCTGCACTGGTACAGGGCCTGTTACAGTCGGTTACGCCCGACTGTGATTTTCTTACTTGTTTTTATACCTATTTGCTGTGGCTTTTCTCTTTTTCTTCACCATCAAAAGACCTTTCTATAAATTTGTTTTATCCTACTATTGTAATTTCCGTTATATTATAATTTCTATAGAAGCGAATCTATTTCGCAGATAAAGTTAGAACATAGCACATTCAACTTTTGTTTAAAATAAAAAAAAAAAATAAATAAAAAAAAACCGGCGCCCAAAGTGGGGCCAAATTTTATAATGTGCACAAAATTAGAACTTATGATATTATTACTTTTTATCTTGGTTTTCATCCAACCAATTGAGATAAAATTCACAGACAAACTTCAGTTCACTCAGGAGTGTACGAGTGAATAAACAAAATTCAACATATCTTTGCATATATTTGAGGTACAGGGACGAAATTTAGTATATATGTTAATGGGATTGGAGAAAGAAATCGTGTTGAGTTTGGTCAAATTAAAAGGGGGCTATGCTCTAACCATATAAACTATTAACAAAATTCAACTCATTTTTGCATTCGATTGAGGTACAGGGATGAAATTTTTTATACATGTTAATGGGATCGGATAAAGCAGTCAAGTTAAGAAAATAGAATAAAGTTTCATAATTTAAAAGATAAAAAAAATTGTTCGATTTTTAGACCGAAGGTACAAGAGCCTATTGGTTCTGTGCAAATTAATGTAACAGGTAGAAATAATGTTCGGACACCCTCCAAAGTTACCCCCATTATGATCAGGAGTGATAGAGAAATCGATATTGCTATGTCCGTCTGTCCGTCCGTATGAACGAAAGGATCTCAGAAACGATAATAGATAGACCTCGTACAAGAGCCTATTGGTTTTGTGCAAATGTATGTAACAGGTAGAAATAATAATCGGAGACCCCCCAAAGTTACCCCCATTATGGTCAGGAACGATAGAGGAGTCGATATAGACATGTCCGTCTGTCCGTCCGTATGAACGAAAGGATCTCGAAAACGGTAATAGATAGAGACTTCGTGTTTTTTGCATTCGACTAGGACTGCTTCGGAATTTCACAAGTTTATTTTAAAAACTTGCCCCTCCCCCCCCCCCCCTTCCCCATAAAATCACCCCCAAGGCTAAAAATTTCTTCGGCACAAAAAAAATAAGTATGCCAGTATAGAGATATCGTCCTGTTTAGCCAAAATCCGAAAAGTTCATCAAAATCGGATAATAAATGATTTTATAAGCAATTGAATTTGAGCGACCCCCCTTTTCGTTTCATACATAAAAAAATGTTTTAAAAGACACTTAGTCGTGCAGTGAGAAGTGGTCATGTGTTTGGTCATAAGCTAGGGGAACATTTAATGTGTTTGTTAGGCGACCTGCACTGGTACAGGGCCTCTCACAGTCGGTTACGCCCGACTGGGATTTTCTTACTTGCAAAGCTTTATCAACATCGGATAATAAATGAAAAAACGATTTTATAATCAATTGAATTTCAACGACCTATGGTGCTTCCGTCCTCCCTTTTCACTTATTCGTGCAGTGAGAATTGGGAGGAGCAAAATACTTTTCGCTAGTAAAATTTTTTCTTATCAATTTCTTACATTTTTGTTTTGGCCTGCTTGGTCATAAGCTAGGGAAGCATTTAAGGTGTTTGTTTGGCGACTTGTACTGGTACAGGGCCTCTTACAGTCGGTTACGCCTGACGACTGTAATCTTCTTACTTGTTCTGTTTTGAATACTGCTTGAAGAAGTAGAGAAGTAATTGGATTCGAGCAGCAGAAGAATATGTTGTGTAATGAAAATAATTTTTAATGGGCGCAGCAAAGCATGCCGGGTACTAGCCTAGTACTATCTATGCTTCATTAAAAAAAAAAAAAAAAACATAGTTTCTGATCGTACATAAGACTGCAACTCAACTTTAATAGTGTAAATACTAAAAACTGTTTAAAATTATGTACACAACATTTTGCCTTTAAGCAAATAAATAGAAATCCACTGTGTTTCTAAAACGCTGTTGATGACTGCATCTCCGTTGCGCTGTGTATTCCGTTTGTTTATAAGCGATATACATTCGAACGTATAACATTAATGAGCGCCCCTGGGGTCGTTTCGGTTTAAATCCACGAGGCTGTTAATTATACACTTGAGGCCAACTTAAATCGATTTTCAAGTGTCGGACATACAAACGACCAATTGGATGTCTATGACGCACAACAAATTGATATCTTCGTCGCTTTAATTAGCTGCATGCATAGTATTTTAGTTCATTTTCAAATTGTTTGCATTTAGGAGAAAATAAATATATAAATTTTTTCATTTAAATTTCACTCACTATTTGCTTTTATTTTCGCTTTTACGTTTCAATGAAAATACGTGCACCGATTTAAGTGCAAAATGTTTCCCACACATAACAACAATTCTATCTGAATTTTATTTTTGCATTCAAATGTGCGAAATATCATAAATTTCACAGCAATAGCACGGCACAAAGTCAAGGAAAAAGAAATTCGCATTTCACTGGCGTGGCGTTGAGCAATTTTTATTTAAATTTTTATTGCTTTTCATACAAAAAAAAAAAAAAAAAAAAGGCTAATGGTGTCAAAAACTTTTTTTTTTTCTCATATATATTTTGGCCAACTTCCTTTTTATTTTGTAAAATTTTTTTTTCCTTGGCTACATTTTATGTTTTTTTATTTTTGCTGTTCTTTCGGAAATAATTCTTGTCAATATTGGATTTGATTTATTGTCGAATTTATATTTTTGCACAAAGTGTGCCCTGCATGCCAAATGATTTAAATTTTTATTTTATTTTCTGGCACGTGTGGAAATCCACAGGAATTTTAAATTTTCAATTCACTTTGCGCTTCTTGGCTATGTGAAATATTTAAGTTTTTTAGATGCTTTGGTTTGAAAGTCGCATTTTTGTCTTAGATTGTTCGAATTGCAATTAATGTGACAACTGTTGACATGTCATGTCAGACAATTAACTTTGACACAATCCAAACAAACAACGCAATAATTATTATTACACAGTAACAGCAACCTTAGACAGACAAGACGTACCCCAAACTGCATGACTTAGCAAAACTGACAATGACAGCAAAAATAAATACAAAAAATAAATAAATAGATACAAAAAATTGAGTGACATAGTGTCATGTAGATGGAATATGTTGTTTCTTTGCTATTGTGTAGGTGAGTCAACTGTAGTTGACATTCGAGCATAGCATAAAAACTCATACATTTAAAAAAAAAACTTTCAACTAAAATCTAATTGAAAATAAAACTAAATAAATGCAACCGCAGCTGTAGAAAACTCACAACAAAATTGCATAAAATACTTTTCATACAACATTTCCAAACAAAATTGTCAACTTTTTTAGAAATATGAAAACCGCAATGAATGTTGTTTTACTTTATTTCATTTAAACAGCAGATTTCTATTTTGTGGATGCAGAGGCAAAACTGTTTGCAAAAGGTGTACGAGTGTATGCAGTATTCCAGCTTTGTGGCATAATAAAGTTTTGCGGTTTCTATTGTTATTTTGGAGTGAAAATATAAATTTTAGTTTTTTGTGCAAGCAAAATTTTATAGAAGCCACAACAGTATTTAGAAATCAGAACAATAGAACTAGCTGCGAATTATGAGCGCCCTTAAGTTATAAGCATGTTCTTCGTAAAAAGGTTTGTTCGCGTTGGATTCCGCATAATTTGACAATCGCTAAAAAAGTCTCGTGGGGATTGGTGCAAAGAAATGCTGAAAAATTACGATCGCGGTGCTTCAAGAGATGTTTCTAAGATTGTCACAGGTGAAGAGCCATGGATATATGCGTATGGTCGCATGTTTCTTCAATCGATTATGACATATGGCCACTGTTAAGCTTGAGCAATGTAGAACGGTCTCTTGGAAAAGACCCATGAGTTCAACAAAGACACTCGATTATAATGCCGCTTTCGACACGCCGATACGACCGAAGTTTTTCGACGCCCTGTCTGCACTAGGCATCCCGGCAAAGATCGTACATCTTTGCATGGCGACACTATTTAACACACAAAGCGTTGTCAGGGTGGGGAAAAACCTCTCAGACCCCTTTGATACCAAGAGAGGATGCTCTGTCATGCAATTTTTCCAAACTTCTGATGGAATACATCTTTCGCCAGTACCCGTACATACAGAGTATGTTAGGCTCGATCTTCCAAAAGGAAGTGATGCTGCTCGCTTACGCCGATGTCATCGATATCATCGGCACGCAGGAACGGCGAGTCAGGAAGGCGTTCTCGAAGATTGAAAAACAGTCTCGGCTCATGGGTCTAGCGGTGAACGAGGACAAGACGAAGTACTTAGTGTCTTCTCGCACTTCGTCAACGCGTTATGGATGGTCAGTGACGTTGAATAATTTCAACTGCTGTGTTGTAGAAAACTTCGTCTTTCTTGGAAAAGATATAACCAGCAACAACAACGTCAGCCTGGAGATCAGGCGATGAATCACGCTTTGCAAACAGTTGCTTTTTTGGGATGAGCAAGCAAATGAGAAGTGAAGCCCTCTCTCGAAAGATAAAAGTAAAGATCTATAAGATGCTGATACTCCCGGTCCTATTATATGGCGCAGAGGCATGGACCGTGATTGAATCGGATGAGACAGCGTTGGAAGTCTTCGAGAGGAAGATTCTTCGCACGATTTTCGGTCCTATTAGAGTCGTCGACAAGCTTAGGTCCCGTATGAACCGCGAGCTGTACGAGCTATTCGATGAGGTTGACATAGTCCAGCGCATAAAATTCCAGCGGCTGCACTGGGCTGGGCACCTAATGCGAATGGATGAAAGAGCTCCAGCACACATGAGACCCAAACACGATTGAAATAGAGGACGACCGGGCACTCGATGGAATGACCAGGTATGGAGAGATCTCACCGTACTTGGCATGCAAAACGTCTAACGCCAGCACGCTTTAGACTATGGAGGCTGGCGCCGCCTTCCGGTAGACGGTTGACGGCCATTTAATTAGGTAACGTAGGACGGTCAATTCTGAATGGTACACGACCAATTGTTTGGCTGAAGTCTTAAGAGAAATTCGCAAAACAAACCGCCGAAGACGAATTACCCTCCACCACAGACATCGGCTCGCACAACAGAGTTTTTGATTTACTCAAAATATCGAATTGATGGGTCATCCGTCGTACAGCTCTGATTTATCACACAATGATTTCTTTTTATTCCAAAACATTAAAAATTAACTGTGTGGTGATGGTTTTTCTATACTCAAAGAAGCTGTTTATGCGTTCACAACCCATGTTTGGCAGGTGCCTCAATCAGAGTGGAAAAAGTGCTTTGAGAAATGCTTTGAGAGAATGCAAAGGTGCATACATTTTCATGAAGAATATTTTGAAAAACGGTACCGATTTCCTGGCTCCAGTTGCCTCCAACTAAATGCTGGGAAATCGACAGCAGAACTTTTACAGTAATTGTGAATGGTTTCAGCAGATAATACCATCTCTGAAATGAGATCGTTAAAAGCAGCAAGTTGCAGCACTCCCAAGGAGAAATTGTCTTGAAGACACAATAACCTGGTAATACCTCATGTAAATTATGTTCGCTCGTATGATGCTGGATCGATGGATCACATTCGTAAGACTGCAGAAGTTTTATAGCTATTGATTTAGCAGATTAACATTATTCGATGTGGAGTAAAATTCTCAAAGTAACACCCTTTCGAAAGATAAAAAAGACAAAAGTACTTGGTTTGCTTAATTCGATGAATTAAAATGGGTGTCTTAACTCAATCAGATTTTTGAATTCTTTTCCTAGCAACGATATCAAAGAACATTATGCAGTAATTTTGTAACCAGAAGTCCGAAATGTTCGAGCGGTATAAAAAGTCTAACAAAACAATACAATCCCATTGTACCCGACATTCTGCTACGCATTAAACCTCAAAACAAGCGGTGGAAGGTGTTCTCAACTGCAGAAATTATTATAAGCAAAAGTTTTTAATGCATGTAGTATGCACAGATTTATGCCAAACATATTTCATAAAATATTTTGCACAGCTATGCCAAATATTGCATTCCCCATGAAACTCAACTGCAAAACTTTTTAAATGAAAGACCACCACATACCAGCACAGCAACATGTAGGAGTGTATAAAATTTTAATTGCAACTTACACTTGATTGGCTAATTGGAAAATGTTCGCAGTTCCACATTACGAATTAATGCCAGAAGCACAAAGCTTACCTGCAACAAAAAAAAAAAAGAGAATAATAAATTAAATTGAATTATATAGGTGTACAATTTACAATAAATGACAAGCACATTAATTAAGCATATCAATGAGCGAGCACTGCAGGCGAATAAATGTAATTAAATAGATATTTCCTACACAAATAATTACATTTGCTTCTTTTTCAATCATTTCTGCATGAAGAGCGCCCTCTGTTGTGCCATAAATAAACTGATATTAATTTTACCGAATGTGTTTTTTTTTTTTTTTTTCAATCTAAATTTATTATACAAACACTATTTAATGTGTTCATACAACAATAATATGCAACTTGCTACCGTTTTTGTATTGGCATAAAGAATTGCAAATATTTTAGCAATATATGCCAATGTTGTATGCAATCAGACAACTAATGAATAGGCCAGAGCCCAATGAATTATAGCAATCAAAATCGACTATAACAACAACAACAATAAAAACGCATAGCAAAACGTTTGTCCGACGTCTGTATGACTGCATGACGACAATATTTTGCTGCTATTCAGTATTGTGTGCAGCAGCAGCAGCAACAGCAACAGCAGCAATTAATGTGACGCATAAATAATTTATTGACATTCGCAATGACAGCCGACAGTCAGACAATCAGATAGCAATAATACCGAACAACAACAACAACAACAACGGCAAGAATGACAATTTCTATAAAACCAGAGAACAACATGAGCGATGGCGATGGCAATGTCGTTGGTGAAGTCGGCAAATGATTATGCGACACAAAACGCAAATGCAACGCAGCAGCAATGAATGCACAAATTCAATCGACAGCAACAACAACAACAACAACAGCAGTACTACTAGTAGTACAGCACAAAGCTACACATACATACAAAAACCCATACAACATAAAGCAGCCACCGCTGTGACTGTCTCGGTTTGTCCGTCTATCTAACTGCTTACCTAGTTGTCAAATTACAAGGTGCGATTCAAAAGTTTAACTCGTTGAGTAGATCAAGAACATATATAAACTATGATACTACCTTGACGGCCTAAATATCTTATATTGCTGTCGGCGCAAAATGCTATTCTGGCCATAACTGTTTCAAGATGATGTAATCTTAAACTTTATGAATAGGAAAAAGTTTTTACACTTCTCACTCTTTTTGCGTATAATTGACGGACCTACTAATTCCTGCCAATCAACTAGAATGGTCATAGATGTTCAGCCTTCACCAATAATGCCTTCACCGTATAATTGTTAGTTTTTAGCTTATTTTTAAGCTTGTTTTATTATATCTTAGAAATACATACTTTTTTTTACTATTATTGTCGTTGCATGGCGCTGTTGATGGGTCAGATTGTTGACTCTGTATACGCAGTAAAAAGTCGACTAAAGCTAAAATGTTGTAGTTATTAGCCATGATAACCTTCTGATTTGGTAAGCTTCTTCCTTCACTACTTCGAAAGCTGTTATACTTACATCCCAGATCACTACAAGAATATAGTGAAGAATTTTGTCTTTATATTTTCTAGGAATAGAGATATGTATATAACTAGATAGAGACTCTGAGGTGACAAAATTTCAAAATGTTATATGGCTTAAAAGTGTCTTCATCTAATCGTATTTAAACTTTATACAAAAAATATTTAGACACATATTTTTTCGAATATCACTCCAAAATGGGGAAAAAAAATTAAAATATTTTATGTGTCAACATTTTTATTCATCCGGTCAGATGCAAAGAGCAAATGGAGATCAAATGTAATATGGGCAAAATTGGCGTTGAGTAAAAATTTTATGTATTAATGTTTTTTTTTTTCCATTCAAAATCGAATTCATATAAATTTTATTTTAGGCATTATTGGCGTTGAGTAGAAATTTTTATTCCATTCGAATTGGTATAATTTTTATTTTAGACATTATGTTTAGGAGCTCGTTTTTTTTTATTTATTTTTTTTGAAGAACTTTTCAAATCCATCTTTGCATTCATGCATTAAAATTGTTAAGGCATTGTAAGGGGTTTGGTATATGGAAACGTGTGCACAAATATGTCACAGCGGGCAAATGCAATTGCTGCCGTTGCTGACGGTTTCATTAGCTGCAATTCACTTGAGTGTAATACAGCTCAACGCAGTCAGACAAACCGACGGACGGATGGACAGATGGATGCATTGTCAATGCTCGTGAGCAGCGTAATGCAAAGTCTAACTGGCTATTCATACTGCGCTGTCCGTCCGTCCGTCTGTCTGTCTGCTGTGTTGCTGCCAATTTTGGGCTTTTGCTTATTGATTTTACATGTTTCTCTATAAATAATTTGCTTTTTAAATTATATTTATTATGCGACTCTATATGACTATGATTTTCATGCCATTTGTGGTTGTATTTTTTTTTTTCCATTACATCGCATTTTATTTGCCGCATGAGCTCATAGTGCATAAAATTTGCCAACATGTTGCAGACACAAATTGCAGACAACAAAAACTCATTTGGCGCGTAATAAAATTTTATATTTATTGATCGTACACAAACGCATGTAACTTTCTAATTAGTTTGTTTTTCTTTTCTCTCTTGGCGGCAATAAATATTAAAAATATGTGCTAACAGTTTATGACATCAATCAACCATTCTGTAAGGCTTAGAGTTTAGCTCCAAGAGTCAAGTTGATAAATTCGCAAAAAACACAAAGCACAACTTAACAACTACTTACTAAAAGTTTGTGGCCTGTAGATACAACTCAGTCTCAACTCTGCAGCATTCAGAAGCAATTGACCAAGTGCAATACAAGTCAAGTCGTTAACTTGGCTAACTACTGCTTGAGTTGGTATATGGCTGGCAGGCAGTCAGGCGGCAGCAAACGATTGAGTTGAGTTGGCAGCTCGAATTGCAACGCGCGCCCGTTGATAGCGCATTTTCACGATTTAATGTATCTGTGGCGCGCTATCTTAACTTGAATAGTATGCGCATGTAGCTGTTCGATTTTGCTATTCGTGTCTGTAATCTACGAGCAGCAAAAAAAAAAAAAAATTTTTTTTTTTTCGTAAATCAGCAGCAAATGAAAAACCCAACCAATTAAATGCTTTGCTTAGAACAAAGATAAAACTGTTGGTTTGAAGTTATTGAAAGGTTTTCCGTTTGGTTAAGAGTTGCAGTTCCTCATAAACTAAAGCAACACAAATAGCCAACAAAAGGTGTTGATCATTGTTAGGTAAGATCTAAGATAAAATAACATTAAGCTGAGCAAAACACTGAGATAAACTTGTTTTAAGACAAAACATTTTCTACAATTACTCAAAAGTATACAAAAACCTGACTGCAGCAACAACTGGTGTCAGCAAGAACTAAATGAGAATTATAACGCTATAACCAACTTTAAATCGATATACATCCAAAATCTTGATTTCAATTGAAAAATTATAAGAGCAACCTAAAAATGATTTTCAAATGCCTATCCAATGATATCCAATATATAATATAGTTCGACGACTTTAACTTGCAAACCTGATCAACATTGATATCTCTATGTAACGTTGTATTTTTTACATACCAAGGACAACCAGTAATGTTGCGTACCACCTTGTTTTGCAACGTTTGAATTTTATTTCGGTTTGTTTTGGCTGCAATACCCCATATCTGGATGCCATATTTTCAGATCGGCGCTATAATCTGCCAGCTTGCTTCTGCTGGAAAGAAGCCATTGAAGTTTGTTCATTCTTGTTTTGCAAGTGCAAAAGATAGGGATTTAGCCAGAATAAGGCCTAAATACTTGGCCTTATTGAACCGACGTAAAATAGTTCCATTGAGCTGCACTGTAGACGGAATGATCCTCCTTAAAGTATAGCATACATTATTGCATTTATCACTATTTATCTGCACATTCCATCTCCTTGTCCCATCCTCAAGTAGGGAAAGATAATCCTGTAGGCTATGGGCAGAGTTTCGGTTGCAACTAGACCTGCTCAGAATGCACACATCATCAGCAAATGTAGCAATCATCATTTTCGATGCGAAGTTTGATGAAACTCACTCAGGAGATAAGAGATCAAAAGAGGGCGATCGAAGAGGTTGAAGAACAACGGTCCCAGGACTCTGCCTTGAGGCACCCCAGCGTACACCGAAAAATTTGGACGCACTTGCGCGTATTTTTACGAAAAACTGGCGCTCCTCCAGGTAAGAATGTAGCATTAAAAAAAATGGAGCAGGGAGTTTGTCCATTATTTTCGAGAGCAAACCATTGTACCATACTCTATCGAAAGCTAGCTGAATATCGACGAAGACAGCATTACAATAGTCTTTGTTATCAAACGCCTCAAGAATGTTATTAAAGACTCTGTGAAATTGTTCGGCTGTAACATGTCCTGAACGAAATCCGAACTGATGATCTGGAAATAGACCTTTGGAATCTATTACATCGGATAGTCTGGTAGCCAACTCCGTAATAAAGTCTATTTGGACGTGAGAAGAAGGCTGATTGGTCGGTATGATTCAGATCAAGGACACGGGGGGAATAGGAATATCCATCTGCAGTGGAGATTCTAAAGATGCCTCAGTAGTTGAGACTTCATTGATTGAGGCGGGGTTGAATGGCCTGAAGCGCTCAGTAAGGTGTTGTGCGAATACATTAGCTTGCTCGGTGTCAGAGCGACACCATTTTTCACTTCCATTTCGCAATGGGGCCTGACGCAAAGGTTGACGCTTGGCACTTTGAGTTGCCTTCCACAAAGAAAAAGTTGCATTTTTATTAGAACGTTGTTGCTGAAGAGCTTCTCTAAGTTCAAATGCAGATAGATAGATTTAGCTGCAGCTTCATATAAAACTGGAAAAAGTTCTCAAAATAATTGAAAATCATAAATTTAAAAAAAAAATGTATAAAATTCAAAAGTGTCGAATCGATTGGTTAAGTTTGGGGAACACTTTCAACTTTACAGTGCACACAAGTTTAGTCTGCTCTTGAAAAAATTCTAGTACCCAAAAGTCATGAAATAACCATTTCGAACCAGTTGGACTGTTTGGGGTCAAAACTTAAGAACTTTAAGGTGCGCTAGGAAGAAATTTATGATTAAATCTGCTCTGCATCACTAGCAACAAGTCAAACCGTTTGTGCGATCAACTTATTTTATGAAACTTTTAACTATTAAATCTCGATTATATAAGACCACGGCGAAGGAGATTACGAGTACAGATTTGGAAACAAAATTAAGCTAGCTCTAGTAGTGTGAATTACATTTATTTTTTTTGTTTAATTGTTAAGTCTTCTAGTGATATGAAAGTCTACTAGTGATATGTACTTATATTAACTGATCATCAAAGCTTAGTATGATATCTTCATAATCACGACTGTAGTTTGGTTTTGTGCCAACTGTATGCCGAGTTCTAATTCTTGCATTCTAAAGGCAACATTTTACGCAGTTGCTAAACAAAAAATATAACTGCGTACACCAGGTTGTGATCAGTAATCAGTGATCATAGTTCAAACGCTCATTGTTACACAAGATTTTACTGCACATGCCTAATGCCATACACGTGCTCACCACTTGTAATACTTTTAATTGTGCCATTCGCCTTTGTCAATTATTTTTCACTGTGTAGAGTTACAAAATCAGATTGTGTACATGCAACAATTAAATTTTGATGCTTCAGGCTAATGGTCACGCTTGCTTTTGTGTAAGCAACAACTAAAAATTTAACACAGTAAAACAAAGCATTAAATGACTTAATTTGCTGCCAGGGATATAAATTATCTCAACGAGTGCATAAAAAGTAATTTCAAAGTTGCAGCCCTGTTGAAATTAAACCCAATTATTATTTTAGTAGCGACAAAATTCAAGATTACCTTCCAGAGTAGTCTATATGCCACACGCGTCAGAAACAGTCTCCAGCACGAATGAGAAGTACAAATAAAAACCACAGTAGTCAAAAACCAAAACCACTCTTGCAACATTTTTTGATGCCACAATTGCCACTGACGGCTCGTTGATTAGCAGGCCGTTGTGTAGTAGCCAGCCCAAAGAAAACTTAAATGACATGACCCCTTGAGATTGACTTTTAATGACCGGAAATAAAGCCAGAGCAATTACGAACGAGCACAACACTGCTCTGCACACAATAACAACAACAGTAACAAGAACAGTAATGATGCTTGCTGATGAGAATGATGATGTTCTTCAGAACTTCGAAGCAGCCACAACTGCAGAAGAACCACAAACTCAAGCAGCGCAGCAAAGTACTAAAAAAAAAGAAGAAGAAGAAGAAAATCATGCGGTTTTCGGAACAGAAAAAATATGGAAGGCACTGAAATGAAAAATGTTTCAACACGACACTGTCCACGGCGCCAACAACAAGCCGCAGTAGTTCAATCTGCTGCAGTTATCCAGCCATACACAGCTACGCTGTGTTTAGCGCTCTCTCCGCTATAGAGTCAAGTCTTCACCACTAACTGCTAGGCTTGAGTTGGCGTTTGCTTATTTTTTTTTTTTTTCTTTTCTTTTTTAAGCTGTGGAAAATTAGTTTCAGCTTTTTTTTTCTTTCATATGAAGCTATAACTTTTTTTAGATGCCCTCTACTAATAGAAAATAGAGGAGTGAATACTTAAAAATTAAGAGAGAAGATGCTTTGAGCTTCAAGAGAATAGGCATCTTTTAGTAAATGGAACTAGCTACTATACCTGTTCTTTGGTAACCCAACTAGTTTAGCTTGATTCTCTTTTAGAAGTGCAAGTAGTAATATATAGCAGTCTGCATTACTATTCAGTAGCTTCATCACTAGTGCTGAGTGAGTGACTAGTTACCACGCTAGTGAATAAGGACTAATTATTTCGCTAGTAAAAAGTGCTAAACAATTTTAAATCAACTATTTATTAGTTACTTTTTTGTGTTTTAACAAGCTTTTATTTAATTTACCTTTTGGATCTTGGAACTTTTTTGAACACACTTTTACTGAACGGATTTAGCAGAAGTTAGAAATGCACCTTAGCATACAATGCTAATGCAAAATAGTTTATTTTTTTTCATGGTTATAATAAATATCTAAAAATAAAAGCGATTACTAGAAATGAATGATCTAAACATTTAAGAACTGTAGTACAGGAAATAGTTAAAATACAACAAATTATTTATTTACGTAGAATGGCGCAAAAATATGTATATCAGCTATCATTATATATGTGATCTGATCTATTAGAAGAGGGCTTAGGTGTCATAAAATCATTTTACACCTTTTGATCCATTCGGATAGAGTTCGAGACGCTCTTTGACATGCTGAAACCCAGCAAATCATAATTAGTTCAAAAGTCTCTTAATAGAAGATGCACAGAGTACACGTCTGTAAGCGAGTTGCTTACATTTAAACTTGTTTTCGCAAGTAAGCCCCATTTTCATAGATAATCTATTCATATAATAAAATCGTAGAAAAATTTTTGTTTGTTTGTGCGTGCATTACGCCTAAACCGCTAAACCAATTTCTATGATTTTTGGTATAGAAATGAATGGCACGTTGGAAGAGAACATAAGCTACTATTTGTTTAAATCAGAGAGGGTAATAAACCACTAACCATATAAAAAAAAATGTCGTCATATTTTTGCATCAATTTGTATACATGTTGTTACTGGGGTCGTGAGAAGTAAGTTCCATTGGACAAGTGTGTACAGTTTTGATTTACTGGGCGCGGGCAAGGTTCAGCTCGTATATAATGAGTACGCAACTAAATTCTAAACGGCTGAACCGATTTTGATGAAATTTTTTTGTCTAATTTAATAAAAATACAACAATTTAATAGTCCGAAAGGGTAACACAAAATTGCAATATTTGCACGAAAAAAAATTGAAAAATTCGAGAAGAACTGAAAATAGATTGTGTGGAATATTTTTATGAACTTCACACGATTCGGTGGATCTGCGTTAAATTTCGTTTCTTCGGTTCGTTGAGTTTTGAGGGAATAAAATTTAATACAATCGCAAAAGACACTCGAAAAATACGGAAAAACTCCAGAAATCTCGTTCATATTTGGTTGAAATTTTGTTTTTTTTTGCATATCACTAACGGAATGGACAATTCGGGAAGAGTGAATTAACATTTGAGCAACATTTTATCTTCTAAAACTTTTAAAGGCAATTTCTAGCTAAGAAACATATTTAAATCGTACCAGTTAATTCTGTTTATTTTAAAACAAATATTTAGATGCTTTCTTTAAAACAATTTGACCAGAATTAAATGATCCAGTAGCAGAAGACAAGAATCTAATATGAGAGAATAACAAAAGTAAGTTTTACTAACAAGGTATGTATGTACATACATATATGCAAGTTGGATCACCACAGAAAGCGTAATCAGAAGTTGGTACTACCGAAGCATTTGGTTTTCCTCTTTATTTCATAAACTATACATTTTCCTTTTCACTGCTTACAGTCTTTCTCTTTATATAAAAAAAAAAAAAAAAAATATATAAAAAAATTACATTTCGCTGTAATAAAATTGAATTGATGATTCGTTTCAAATGAGTTCAAAAGGTTGCCAACTTGACTGATGAGGTTAATAAACGCGCGCTCTATCTTGACTAGGCATTCGTTGTGCAACATCATGAGCATCAGCATGGTCCGTCAGCGATGGTGGAGTAAATTATTGTATAGACAGACTAATCTGACAGTTGTTAAAAAATAAAAAATATATATTTCAGCCTTTCTTAGGCTAAAATTTTTGGGTGCAGTCACTCTTAGGAATTTACTGCATTATATGACAATACATATATGCAGCCAAAAGAGCTCTTAATAAAATATTAATAAAACAAAAACAAAAAAAAAAAAATAAATAAAATCTGCAACAAACATTTAACGCTTGCTTGTAAAACATTTATGTAAATCTTGTCTTGCTAAATAAATGTGAAAATAGTTTAACACGTTGTAAATATTTTATCGCGCTTTTTAAATAGTTCATGCCTGAATTGTGCTAATTGAAAGACATGCTAAAAACAGACAGGCAAACAGGCAGACAGACGGACAGCCGGACATATATATATATATAAACTTTTTGCTGCTATTGCAGTAATTTGCTTTATTAGGCGTCTGCGCGCTAAATTGAGCAACACACCGAAACGCAGATACACAGCAAATATATACAGATACACAGATACACTTGCCGTAGTACGTTCGCAAATTCAAGTGCCAGTGCCGCCAGCACTTTAGCAATTTAATTATAGTCAAAGCACTTTTGGTCTGTCAGCCAAATGTCGCATTTTGAATATTTTAAGTGCGCTGTTTAACTTTTTGGCTTGCCAGTTGCTGGTTTGCTGGCGCATTCATAGCCTGATTCTGCATGATAGCGCAATATTTGCTTTCAATAGAATATTAGGTTTTGTGCAGTTGTTTGTAACAACCGACAGCCAAAGAGCATAAAGAACTACGACATAGATTGGCATATTTTGACATGTACAAATAGTAGAGCTTATATAAAGTATGAACTATGTTTCAAAGCAGTTACTCAAAATATGTGCAGCGTGTTTCACAGTCGTGCAGACTGCAAACTAGCGTTCTTTCTTATTTTAATTAAAAGTGTAGCTAAATATTTGTGCTTGCAATGCTACCAGGCATTGCTCGCTGTAGAATTTTTTAAACATTTTAACAAAATCGGTTGCAAATTTAAGGCGTAAAGTTTAACTCACAACAAGCGACAAAAGTATCAACAATATACACTCAGCAAAGTTTTGTTGTTGTTCTTAGCCTGAAAGCAAATTCGTTGCAATTTAGCCTCTCACTGAATATTATACAATTGTTTGGTTTGACTGAATCAGTCAGCTCAAGCATTTTGCTGTAGTTAGATACTTCGACTGCACAAATTAATTGAAAAAAAAAAAAAAATGGAAAATAAAAAAATAATTGAGGACAAACAATTCCGTCAGTTTGAGATTATTGAGCAGGTGAGTCAAACGAGGGAGGATCTACCGCACATTTAGTGGCTATGGTATGTTATAGTTATAATTGCAGTTGTTGTTGTTGTTGTGCTGTCGTGTAGGTTGTTCTAAACGCTTAATTTATGCAAATTACGGTGACTGAGTGTCTGGGAAATATTTTGCTATAATAGACAAACAGACAGACAGACAGACAGCGCTAACCAAACAATTATAGAAAAATAAAAAAAAAAATAAATGCACACAAACGAGTGTTGCTCAAATTGATTAAATACATAGTTATTTGTAGCAATTAAAATAATTAATTGCACAATTGCGCACGAGACAAACGAAGGCGATAAACCAACTTTTATTGATTTCATTTTGCATACAATTTTTTCTTCTTTCATTCTTTTTTTTTTTTTTTTATTTAATTGTTTATTTAAATGGCTTATAAATCAATTTGCATGCAGACAGTCAACAACCGCAAGTTAGCTTTGAAGCAACACCCACGTAAATATATTCTATGGAAATATTTATAAACTAAAAGATACACAAACTCAAATGTAGCGCATTAGAAACGCGAAATTAATTTGATTAAACCATTAAATAAAAGCAAGTTCAAAAAAAAGCTGCAGTTGCAAGTAAACGACTGCAAAATACACTACAAAATTATAAAAAATAAATATATATAACTATCTCTTATTTGTATAGCCATATAGTGTAGGCGTGGTGGGCGTAACAGTCAAAAGTGTAATTTGGTAGCTTTATAACTCTGTGATCTAGTTGCTCAACAGACAAAATGACTTTTGCTACTGATCAAGCATATATATGCATATATAAAAACTTCAATAATATATATCATTTATATTTAAAATATTTTATTTATTGCATTTCTTAAACAATACAAAACCTCATTTTTTTTTTTTTTTTTTGCCTTTTAGAAGGTGTTAATAAATTGTCACGCGCACATGACAAACTGCAAAATGATACAAAAAAAAAACAGCAGCAACAATGCACAACGTCGTCAACAACAAACGCCTCCAGCGACAACAGCAACAACAACAACGAGTCTGAGTTAGTTTAGTACAATGAATTATATTTACAGGCAGCTAAATAAAAAAATAAAAAAAATGAAAAAATAAAAAAGAAAAAATATTTTAGTTTCATAAACAAACTTGTTTTCGAATTTTCCCCCAAACAATTCAACTGAAAGCGTGCACAAGACTTGACTTGAAAATTTAGTTTTAAGAGTAGTTAGATACCATCAAATATTGCAAAGTAAATTATAGATATTACTTGGCGTTATGCTTTACATTTTGATAATAATTATTGATATTTAAGATACATATATCTAAAACTAAATTTTCGCTTATTCTGATTTATAAAAAATTATAAAAATTTTATATACAAAAAAAAGTTAAAAATTGCAGATCTAAAATGCTGGATTTGAAAAAAAAATTCTTTGGATTTCCTTGAAACTTATTACTCGGTGGTTTTTTGGAGTCGCTGATTACGAATGGAGGCTTCATAAAAAAAAATAGATTTTTAATTTGTGTCCTCCGGAGAGGAGCTCTTTTTCTCTTCTATGAAATTTCAGTCTCTAGTATATCTTTTTTTTTTTTTAGCGTCCAACAGTAGTCTTCATATATTTTATAGCTTGGTGTAAACTGTCACCTTGTTCGTCGCTGAAATCACCAAAATTTTCAAGAAATTCAACTAGTTGTGTATCCAAAAAGTAAATTAATTAACTCATCAAACATCCCAGTTGTATTAAATATATCTGTTGGTTTTTATATATCCTTGAAATTCCACGCAAACTTCTTTAAAACTGTAGCAGGCTGCTTTTTCTTTAGGCTCCATTGCTTGTATACATTTTTCGTCATAAAACAATTCACGTATCTGAGGCTCATCAAAGAAGACTTCTTTTATTTAAGCATCTGACAATTTTGGAAACTTCTCCGCCAAATACTTAAAACATTTATCATTCTTGTTTTAAGCTTTTACAAACTGCTTCATCGCCCTGAGATTCTGATGCAATGTTAGAATTGAAACTCTTTCCCGATCAACTAACAGTTTGTTTACCATATTTTTTTCCCCGGGCTCTAACACACTTCGCGTTGGTCATGTTTTACGTGTAAAATGACTTGCTTTACTGTCCCAGCACTGAAATTTGGTAAATCCGCTTTGTTGTCCAAGTAGTAGCATTGTTAAAATTTTCAGATCCCCACAAATTTGCCAGTTGTGATCTTTATATTTATTTTTTTTCTAAGACTAGCATGATGACGACGCCTGCGGTTCCGCTTTCTCAACCTGACCAACAGCCGACACTGAGGTATGCCTCCTCTGCATCGTAAACTTCTTTCCTAACTTTGCCATAAAGTATTAATTTTAACCTAGAAACTTAGCTGAGAATTCGTTGCCCGCCTTCACCACAAAGAGTTGTTTTAGTCGCAAAAATTAAAAAAAAAAAAAAAAAAAAAATTAACGCGTCATTAATTTCAAAAATTTGTGGCCCACCATTTTGAATTTTTATAAACCAACATATTCATAATCAGCGATGCCAAAAACCTCCGAATAACAAGTTTCATGAAAATCCGAAATTTTTATTTAAAAAATTCACCATTTTAGATCAGTCATTTTTAATTATTTTTATATACAATTTTTATGTTCTTAAAGTCATTTAATGAAAGTTTTTATGGGGCGCAAAAAAACTAACAACTTTAATAAAATTTTTACATACAAAAACTCAGAATGAGCTGTACGTTTGCATGGTAAATGCCAACCTGTCAATTGCAGTGGGCTTAGCGTGTTCATTGAATACAAGTTATCTAAAGAATGAATAAGAGTATCTTCAAGAACATTTCTTTACAGTTTTAATAAATAAATTAATTATTCCCTAATTGATTTTTAGATATTAAAAATGTTTAATAAACTTTTGTATCAGCCTCGGCAAGTATACATGTCTGTTCGTACATGCATTATGCACAGCATGTTCACTTCAATGGCAGCAGCAATTCCAACGCTATCAACAGCAGCCGCAGTCATAGCCCCATGACACAATCGATTTGTCCATGGTTCACTCACCTACAGCAGCAAGCGCTACCAGCAGTAGACGGACAACGACGACGACGACGACTTAGTGAAGTGTGTTCTTTGAAGCGTGGAAAGGACTGACGACAGACCAAATGTACGACAGTGCAACCGTCTATGCGTCAAATAGACATGTATCTGCAGCGTGTAGATGCTGTATGTAGCTCCATGGCTTCAGTGCATATAAATTCTCATTGATTTATGTATATACTTTGTAGATTTGCTTACTTAGTTGTGGTTAAAAACTTTGTAAGCAATTAATTGATATTAAATACATAACTACTCATATTCCAGCTCCTTTAACTATCAACAATCTTCAATGCAGACTATTAAACTGCTCAACCAGTCACAGTCTGTCTGTCTGTCTGTCCACAGTGGCAAATGCTTAGCTTCCTGGAACACACACCATGTGCCTAATGTGCTTTTTGCCTGCAGTTTGATTGATGTTTGTATTGTAGCATGTGGCATGTGTTGAAGTTAGATGCATGCAGTTGTGCTCCGATAACTGCGGTAACTATGCAACAACAAACAATTGAATTTGGTCAAGCAATACTAGGGCAGGCAGAGATTACACAATCGGTTCTAATGTTTTAAATGCCAAAGGCATCCTGCGGTGTCTTTTTCAACTATTATGCATTCCAAGCAAACGTTTATCGTTTTACTGAAATAGTTGGCATTCACATGTTTACGCAAACGCAACTGTAACATGTGAATGTCAATGAATGTAAACTAAAAGCTTTGTTAGTTATAAAAATTACTTTCTTTCATGCTTTACTTCTTGCGGAAACACATGTTTTTAGTTGAAAACAAGAATTTTGACTTGTCAAATGGTAAACACAGCACATAATGGTATGCTGCTTTGCGTTTGTTAACTGAAAACAGATACAAAAGTTCTTTCTTTGAAATAGTAATTCTTTTATGTGAAATTTTTACTTAAAACACACGTTTGAGTAGCATTTATGCTTAAGTTCAACTAAAAATCATGCTCTACAAACGCCATTAACATACAAAGATACAAATGTATCTGAGAGACCACAACATGAACTAGTTGTACAGCTCACGTCTTCATCATCATTTCATTTGTTATTGTTGTTGCACATTGTACATACAAATGCAATTGTATTGTCTAACTCTGTCATAGCGCTATGCAATTGTATCTTTGCACGCTGCCGCCCAACTTTTTTATTTGTTTCTTTCTTTATTTTTACTACATATACAAACCACCCATTCATTTGGCGCAGAAATGTGCATCCGTTTGTTGTATTTTTTTTTTTTTTTTTGTATATATTCCACTGCATTTTACATAATTTTAATGCATTTAAAGCGGCTGCCAAGCGAATAGCTACCGGTAGGCAGGCAGTCAGGCAGGCAGGCAGGCAGACAGCCTGACAGTGCTACTACTTACATACAATAGCAAACGTGCTTGCATGCCTCACTGCACGCGATTGTTGTTGCAGTCGCTGAGGCGCCCC
Source organism: Leucophenga maculata (assembly GCA_035044805.1). Lineage (NCBI taxonomy): Eukaryota > Metazoa > Arthropoda > Insecta > Diptera > Drosophilidae > Leucophenga > Leucophenga maculata. The sequence continues at coordinate 248,480 of JAWNNP010001173.1, forward strand.
AGTTGAGCATTGTGCCCAGCGGCAGTACCCAACCAACCACTAGAGGCAATGCCCGTGGAATGGGTCGGTAGTTAAATGATTTCATTTACACGCCACATAATTTGGTGGCATTTGTCGTGTTATTCACTCATTTCCACCAGAGAGCGTCAAAAAAATAAAAAAATAACAAATGAAAAATAATAGCTTTTATCTGATTTGCTTGTTGCCGTTGTTCATATTTTGTTAAAGCAAGCCGCAATCAACGACGACTCGTTTGTTGCTTTTTTATATACCCTGCCTGCTCTGGAGGTACAAGTCGCTAAAGACTGTAAACATTTAGCAGCGTATTTCAAAGTCGTGCATACACAATAGCAAAATTCTTTCATATATTTATTTTTTTTTTTTGCTGTGTTTGATTTTATTTTATAAAATTTTTAGTTCAAAAACACTCGCAGACACGTTGTATGACCGCTCAGCTATACGTCCGCAAGTCTGTCTGTTCGTTATTCTGTCCGCCTTGTAGGTGGTCTTGCTTACTCAGCCGCACGTTTAGCTATTCAAATGTTCTTTCAGCTTGTTTTCGCTTTAGATTTACTGTTCCTCTGCATACACACACGCTTGTAGCTGTAGTATATTGTATCTTTAACTGCTTGCGCGCAAGATACTTTGGGTTTTATTATTTTATTCATCATTTAATACGTTTTCAAGTCACTAAATTTGATTTAGCTTTTTGTATTCGTATTTTTTTTTTCTGAATTTTCTTATGCACGCGCCACAAAACTAAAATGTATTTAAAAAAAATGGGCGCTGCATTCGTCGATATATTCTATGTTTAATTTTCCACATAATCGTATCATATATGTATAGTTCCCCAGCTAGCTTTCGCTGTTGTCGATGCAAATAGAAACAAAATATATTGTATCGCAGATACATAGTTAGACAAAATGTTGTCATTAAATTAGCTTTTTATGTTGTTATTTGAGCATGTCGTTTTGTTTTTGTTGCTTGCTGACACGCTATACGCTGTTGAAGTTGTCCGTCCGTCTGTCAGTAGTGTTTATTATTGAAATTAGCCATGCATATATTAGAAATGACAAATTTTCATAGTTCAAAGTAGCTTTTGCTCTACGGTTGTACAATTTTTCAACAGCTTTAAATTGTTTGTATTAGGTTGTATCTTATTTAGCGAATAATGTATTATTTTTTTTTTTTTTTTTTGAGCCAGCTAAGAGGAAAAGTGGCGTAGTGTATTGCCCTAATAACAGAATTTGATATAGGTCTTATATCTCTATTATATCTGTTATATATACCCATTTGTTATAACTGTTAAACACATTTATTAAAGATTAACAATTTTTGTAGCTATCATAAGTCTGAAGTAGCCTGTTATCGTTTAAATTGCTTTAATTCATAAAATATTTAATGAAGGTACTTTAAAATTTTACGCTGCTTAATTAATTACACCAGACATTGCAGTCAAATTGTTCAGCATAGAAACTAATTTCAGGCCGCAGACTACATTGCCAAAAACCGAATTGTAATTCAATTTTAAAATTCATTCAACCAACAGTCTCCATGCCGCAAATTAACTAAAAAACAAAATGCAGCCGACACAAATATGTTCTGTGGCAACGTCAATAACAACAACAACACACACACACATACACACAATCAGACAGTGTCAATGGAACCATGTTTAGCAATTAAATATAACCACATCAAATTTGATATAGGTTTGGTGTAAAAATGTCAAAGACTGTCCACCACCACCGCAATCCGTCACAATAAATGCAACACAAAAACAAGCCATTATAGAGTTGACTGTGATGCAACCCCAAAACAATAGGCACAGCCTTATTCCATTCAAACCTATAAACCAATGATGGACAAAGCAACGGCTACAAGTAACAACTTCGTCAATGTAAATCCCTTAATACCATTAATTTTTTTTCATTTTGTTCAAATGGTAACCTTTGTCCGTTCGTTATTGTACAATTTGCCAACGCCCCGAGGATAATGTAATATGAGAAACCACCCGTACTGCATTGTGCCATGTTTGGGGCGTGCGCTTGTTTTATATCTCGTTTAACAGTCTAAACGCGGGTGAGATTAAAAAGTATCTAAAGCGTAATACGTTGTAGATATTTGAAAGTGTTTATTATTTATTGGTAATTCTCAAAGCATATGAGAAACTAGTTCTACAAATCACACGAATTGGTAAAACTTTGCAAAACTGTTCAACTTCAAAGGTACTGAAAAATTTCAAGTGTCACGTAAAACGAAATCGTCACGAAAAAACAGTAAAAGCGTCACAATAAAGTGAATACGTCACGAAAAAGTGAAAGCATCAAAAAATTTAAAGCGTCAAAATTAAAGAAATTAAGAAAAATTAAATCGTCACAAATCATTTAAGCGTCACAAAGATTTCTGCCTTAAATTTAAAGATTTCAAACTTAACAAACCATTAGCTGCAGTTAACATTAGTTTGCGCTGTAAACTACAGTAGGAAATGTTATTAACAGCATTCGAAAAATGAAATCAAGTAGCTCAGAAAATGTACTGTTTTATATAAAAGCTCTTCAGTCTACTAAAATTCTAGCCTTGGTTTTTGAAATCATCAATTATATCAATACAATCAACTACCACTAACTATGCTCATTCATTAACGTATCTACCCTCGGGTATAGTGCAATTTGATCAAGCACTTCCAACGTGCCATACACTACCATCATATATTACATTTGGTGCGCTGCTCTTTGACCCCCTTTTACACATGGCGTCCATCGGCTGCTGTTTGACAGCAACGGAGCAGACCAGGCAATAAAAAAAGCTTCGAACGACTTTGCCGGCCAGTCAAACGACCCCTGTGAGTCGGCAGTAGCCAAAGCACAAGCAAAGGTGGCGTGGCGATCTGGCTTTGCTGCTCTACCGGCGCTAGCGGCACAAACTGTTTAAGCCATTCAAACTACCCACTTACCCACCCGACCCCGGTACGATGCGACTGTCCGACAATCTATACGTCTGTCCAGCATGTTGTAAATGTTTTAGGCGGATCGACATACATGTGTATGGTTGCATGCTCGGCTGGTCAACACACAGGCCAACACACAATGCGCCAATAAGTGTGACGAGTGCAGCACGAGTATGTAGCATGCTGTTTCTGTGTTGTGTGCGTTTTTGCGGTTTTGGTTTACAGAGCACCGCTGTGCAACCGACCGACCGCTTGCCAGCTCAACTGCTCGACGGCTTCATGGCGCTCTGTGCGGTTGAGTTAGCGTATTGTAATTTTGTGCATTTCAGGCAAATTTCAACTGTAATTTGCAAAAATTTCTGTGCCATGTTCGAGTCTGTTGTGTGGCATAGAGAGAGAGAGAGCGGAGTAGAGAGAGCCGCCGACCGCCTGCTACCTAAGCTACAGACTCTGTCTGTTGCCTGTGCGCTGCGCTGTGCGTGTTTTAGCGCCATAATGTATTTTCCCCCTCCCCAAATAACTAGTCACAAATAAATTATGACACTAATATGTGCATTGAGTCTACCAATCAGTGTGGCAAAGACAGACGCTAGTGCGGAGCATAGATTCTATATACACTCGTATATATTTGTATATGTTGCAGCTAAGGTTTCACATTAGCTGTGCACTGTGTGTTGGCAGGCCGATAAGAAATGCTCAAGTTACTACCCCTGTCAGTCGGTAAACCATTCAGATTACCCTCCATGATTAAAATAAATGACGTTCCCATATTGAATTAGACACTCATGTGTGAAAATAAGTTTTGAGTTGAGAATTTGTATTGAATATCAGCTATTTTATATTGCTGTACCGATTAATAAAAATATTTTGTATACGGGTAGAGTAATATATATTGCACGATCGAGTTCTACAGTTGACAATTTGGACCTACAACAAATATTTTATTAGGACTAACGATACAGCATATGTGACTAGTTATCTAAAAAAGATAGAGTCTACATATTCAAAATTGAAGAATATAATTTGTGCATAGAAATAATGAAAATATACGATCGCGGTGCTTCAAAAGACGTTTAGAAGATCGTCACAGGTGAAAAATCATGGATATATGCGTCTGAGCCGGAAACAAAAAAAGCAATCGACCGTTTTCCAAGAGCGATCAAATCCAACAAAATTTGTACGCGCACGAAGTACTGCGAAGCAAATGATCGGCTGGTTCATTGGCCAAATGGTTCACTGTACCAATTGAGGACGTTCAATTCTAAATGGTGCACGACCATTTGTTTGCCTGAAGTCTTCGGAGAAATTCGCAAAAATAACCGCGGAAGACGAATTACTCTCCACCAAACACATCGGCTCACACAAGAGAATTTTTGAGCACTCAAAATTTCGAATTGATGGGTCATCCGTCGTACGGCCCTGACTTCATTATATGCCCAAACATCAAAAATAAACTGTGTGGTGAACGGGTTTCTACGCCCAAAGAAGCTGTTGATGCGTTCACAGCCCATGTTTTGGAGGTGCCTCAATCGGAATGGAACAAGTGCTTCGAAAATTGGTTTGAGCGAATACAAAAGTGCATAAATTTTTTAAAAACAATAAAGGCATTTTTATTTAAAAATGTTTGTTATTACTTGCTATCCCCGAAATATATTGTCAATAGTTCTTCAGCTAACTTGTATTCAATGAAACGACATCATTTGAGTGAGAGCGTGGGGGGTGAGGTGTTGGGTTCTTTTTGTTAGGTACTTGGGGCATTCAAAAACAATATGTTTTATAGTTAATGGGCTGTTGCATGGTTGACAGATTGGATATGAGCTCTTTTCAAAGATATGTTTGTGGGTGGTGACGGTATGAGCTAGGCGCATTTTAGAAAATTTAATTGCGTCCAGCAGAGTGAGGGATTGTATAATGGGATAATTTTCTTTTATTGTAGAGCCGGTAGGATTGATTAATTTGTAGTGATCCGATGTATTTTGCCACAGCGTGTTTTTATATTTAAGAGTGAATTGCTTAAAGTGTTTTCTTAGATCGGAAATATAAAAGTTGCTTTCTCAGGTGCGGGGAACTTTAGGGCTTCTTTAGCAATAACCGGGTACTCATATGAGAAAAATTTTGTTGTATTTGGCTTGCATTATATTTCTTACTGAGTTTGAATAAAAGTCTCTATTATTTGGGTTGGCTATTGCCTTAAGTGCGGAGAGGGAATCTGAACATATTGCATAGTTTCCAATTGCGTATTTGCAAGCGGATAGAATGGCTGCCATTTCTGCAGTAAAGATAGAGGAGTAGTTGGGCAAAAGTTGGGTGTATATTACTGTGTCAGAGGAGATGAAGCTGTATGATGTACCTAATAATGATTTAGATTCGTCCGTAAAAAGAAATTTTTGACCTTTCAAAAAATTGTGAAGGTCGAGGAATTTTGCGCGATATGTTTCTGGGGATGTATTTGTTTTTAGGGTGTGAAGGGAAGTTATGAGTTATATGAGAGGAGTAATATTAAGGTTATTTGCTTTGCAGAGCGTTATGGAATGGTGTTAGTCTGAAGGGAATTTCGGGTTCCTTTTAGACATTATGATTTTTTTGTAAATGGGTTCAAATGGCGAGTGTTAGCAGTGTAGGACTATATTGGAGTTTCTAAGTGTGGCAAATGTTTTTCTGGCCTCTATTGGCATGATGATACCTTTGTATAGAACGTATAGAAGGTTATTAATTAGGGTTGTGCGTATGAGTAAATTAAAGCTTCAATAGAGGAACTTGAATTCGACTGCACTATCTCGTTCCTTCACGTTTTACTATTTTTTTTTTTTTTGTAAAACTGTGCGCGCGGTTAAACGTTCTCAGCGAAACTTTATCAAATTTCAACCAAATCTTTTAAGTGGAAGTGTAATTAAAACGATATACATTACACTTTACCGTTATGGCAAATTACTATTTCTTAGAGTATTTTTTTTTTATCAATACTGAAAAACAAATGGGTTTCGAATGCAAGTCAAAAAGTTCCAGGTCATAAAATCTTATCTCATTTAAATCACAAACATGCAATTGAATATTTATGAGCCAAGTTTTTTTTTAAATTTTTTCTGCCCTGGACTTATCAGACACAAATATTAAATAAACGACCTTCTACATATTCATGCATTCAATCAATAAAAAATAAATAAAATCAAAATTGAATAAATAAAAAAAAATGTTTTTCAAATATTTCCATTATAGAAAATAAAGAAAAATTCAGTGAGCAGTGGAAAAAACTTTAATATGAACAATAAATACTATGAGCCGAAGCACATAAAAGTGCATGTTCATGTCGTCAATGTTTCATTACAAATGCACATAAATTTCACACGCACAAAAAAAGTGAGCTACTATATAGTCGAGCTGCTTGATTAATTTATGCCCTACACACAATATATTTTTTACACAGCTTCAAACAATTTGTAGCTAAACTCTGCCAGGGAGAAGCAACAAAACGAAAATTTAGTTCCTCTAAGATATATGTATGTATATTCGAAGTAGATTTTGCTCAGACAAACGAACTTTTACAGATTTGCTATAAATATTTAATGTGTAGGGTATAAAAAGACACACGTAAACCGATATAGATACATACACATGCAAACAACCGACAGCTGTAAAATTATCGATAAATGTTTAATAGCTCAACACGCACATTTTCAGATTGAATAAATAAATAAACAGTCGAAAAATTCATGAATTGGATAGATTGTACAGCGCTTTAAAGAGAGATAGACGAGTGTGGCTTTTCGGTGGGTAGAGGTACGAGTATTTCGGCATACAAATAATAAAACAAACATTAACAGATAGCAGCGCGAAACAGGCACAAGAGGGCATCTGGAGGGCTATGCCGTGCGGTGCGGCATATAGATACAATATTTAATATGAACAAACATGCAAGGACGGCAACGACTACGTCCGTCGACCGTCGACTATGAGCGAGAGCGTGTAAATATTTACTAATGAACAATATTTATTTTGTTATTAAAGTAGTCATCCAGCCAGCGAGGTGCGGCGATCAGCAGCAGTTATAGGTGTGAGTGGAGTGAATGCAAGAAAGCAAATGAGCCGACCGACCGACCGACCGTCCCGACCAATAGACTATCAAAACGTTCCAACGATCGAGTATAGATATGGCCTACGGCATGAATTATAAATAAACAACTTTATCACGAACAGCGCTCAAGACAGATACGCATTCTGTTTATCTATCTGTCAGTCAGTGTATCTATTCTATCGAAAAGTTACTCAAGAAAGCTATGCGTGAGTGCCACTTGCCGTCGCTTTTGTCGTGGCATAAATCATAAAAAATAAATTTTATATTTGACGGCAAAATAGAGCAGCGAAAGTCTATACCGCATGACAAAAAATGTACAAGTGCAGTCAACACTCCAAATAAAATGTTAAAAAGTAGAAAAAAAAAAAACTGACTCCACGCTACAAAAGTTGAGCATATACTTAAAAATTAATTGCCCTGAGGGTTTTAAAGATATGGGCTGCCGCCTGCCTGACGCGATGTGTTCTTGTTGTATTGAGTTTAAGTGGCATTACTTTTCAATTTTACAAGCATATTTGTTACTTATTGTCAGAGGTTTCTGTGCGCTACCTTCAGAAGTGGCAAGCGTATTGCATTGGCTTTGTCTGAGGATATCTTAGAAATGCAGCCGAAACAATTGTCTGCGTAGCTATACATTAATATTGTGCTGTATCCATGTAAAAATAAAATATGCCATATATAATATCTAATAGATATTCTACAAGAGGCAAGAGAACTCAAACAAAAATGGCAAACAGTAACACTTCATAATTATTATTTAATTTTCCTAATAAGAAATTTTATTTAGTATGCATTTATAGCTTTCATACATTGTGCTTATAATTCGCAACCAGTTTTAGTATGGCCTAAACTAGAACTAGTTGTGAATTATAAGCGCTTTTAAGTTGAAACAGTTTCATAATACAATATGCCAAAAAACGCACAGCGTATTATAAAAATTGTATGCTGTTAATTAAATATTAGCTGAGTTACACGGTAAACATTAAACCAATTGGGTTTCATTTCATTTCATTCCATATAGCTGAATTTATTCAATTGCATTATTTGAAGCGCATACAAGCTTCGTTTCAACCGAAATATAAATTTTTTTTTTTGCAGTTCGCTATCGAGTAGTACGCGAGAGTTGTTGTACTTGAAAAAAAAGCAGGAAGCCTAAAAAAAAACAACAACATAATCAAAGCGCCCAATCGTTTAAATTTATTTAAATTACAGCCGAGTGCAAGGCATACGCCTTTTGTGAACACCCCAGTGACGATGACGATGACGACGATGACGATGATGTTGAAGAACCAGTGCTCATACGAAACCCCAGACAGTCAGTTTCAAAAACGACAGATTCGACAAATGGACGGACGTTTATTATGATAAAACCGAAAAAAAGAAAAAATTTCAAGACTTGCGGGAATAAACGTAGCACAAAACAGTGAAGCGGCAGATCCCTTTTTAAATAAAATTTAACGCCATTTCGAAAAGGGTCGATTGAGTGGCAAGACGAAACGGCGGGCAGACGGCTTCGTCGACAGTGCATGATTCATGCATTTTTTTTTTTTGTTAACCCAGCAGTAAAGTGTTGAACAAAAACAACAGCAACAACAACAACAACAACAACCATTCAACAATATTCTACTTAGAACCGCGCTGAGCCGCAGCAAATTCATCCCATTTATATAATGTCTGTCCGTCCGTCCGTCCGTCTGTTCGTGAACCCGCGGCCGTTGTCGTACGTAGCCTGTTTCATTATAATTATGACCCTCATCAAAAAAATATTTTCTGACTCAAGCAAACACGCAGCAGCAACAACATTGTCAGCCATATAAAAATTTGATGCTCTATGCAGAATGAGATGATACATAAACCCAAAGTGTGGGGGCGCATATAAAGCGACCCTTTTATATTTTGTTTGCTTGCAGTTCCTGCTGCTGCCGCTGCTGCTTTTCATAATTTCATTGTGTAGATAATTTGAAAACGTATTTCTACAACATCAACTTGGATTGAATTTTAAAGCAAAATCGAAAACAGAGGGTGGCCGGCTGGCTGCTGGGTGACGCTCTATTGAAAAGTCACCCCATACCGTCACCCTTTTTGCAACACTTAAGGCGATTAGGCCGCTGTTGCTGTTGCTGCTGCTGCTGCAGGCCGAAAAGTGCAAATATAACGATTAGTTTGAAAAACATACAAATTCGCCAGGCGACGTACTGACGACGACGACGACGACTGGCTACATTTCACTGAACATTGATTCATTCTTTCCTGCACTGCCACTATTTGGAGGGTTGACATTAATGCAGCCCTCCGTCACAGTGCATAAATTAAATGCGTTCGAGGGGAGTTCGCCTGCCTTTGTGCAATAAAGCAGATATCGAGCACACAACAACGTGCGGTCGCATACAGAGAGGACGCACGTTTTTGCTTTAAAAGGTTGCGTCGAGAGAAGGGTCCTGAAAAAGTTTTCATTGTTTAATCTTCTTGCATATTTGTCGAGCGCTCAAGTTAAAGACAAATATTTTGTTGGGCTTAAAGCCGGAAATGGTTTATTTAAATTATGAGCAGGATTAAAATGGATTTGTTTCTCAATTTTTTTTTTTTTCGTCCTAATAGAAATAGATGTTGCGGTGTTAAAGATAAAAATTTAAGATATTAGATAACTCAGTACGTTGCCCTGAATATTTATATGGAAAACAGCAAAGTTATTTATAATTTAATTTTCTCATCAACTAATCACTTAATCGATTAGGTGTGAATAGTCCATCTGTTTTGTTTTCAATTCATAGCTAGAGCATTCATATGTAAACAATATACAAAGCGTTGCCATACTTACAATATGTCATTCTTACTCTCTTCCAAAAAAATTACAAAAAAAGGAGCAGCTTTATAAGGGTACTACCCTCTGGAAAGTGGGTGACACGTTCAAAATATATTACTAAATAGCCAAACTTGAAGTCTCTATCTTTTATGTTCTATAAGTTCCTGGAAACGGACAGCGAACTTTTTGTAGGGCTACATTTTTATTGGACCTATGATGTAAATACTAAATTTGGCGTTTCTATTTGAATAAACAACAAAAATTGTTTATACCAAAACGCAGAAAGATGGAGGCTTAACCTTCTTTTGAATGAGAACAACAGATAGCATTAAACGATATTCAGAGAGAGTTGCACGATCAGTATCAAGCTGTCCTCATATGTTGGTAGATGTACAGCAGCAGCCCATTTAACAGTAGAAACTGCTTTTGAACAGATTCTATACGATCTTGTTGAATTTCATAATGCTGGCTCCAAACACAAGACGCAAATTCCAAGATCGTTAGACCACCGCTTTATAAAGCCAAGAACATCTTTTTTATTTAAAGACGGACTAGGAGAATCTTAAATGCTTAAACGATCTTGGTTTAAAGTCTCCAAGCTCCGTTGGTCATACGGCAAACCACACAGAGTCTCAGTCTCACTATATTGACTTTTGATGCTGAATGTATTTAGTAAATGGGGCCTGCATAAACCTAATATGACCTTTTTTCCAAAGTTTAATTAGTGTTTATTTCTTTTGAAAATCAATTGCATGAGTAGCTATATTATATTATAATGAGCTAGAGCCTTACATAAATACATTTGAATTTACTACTCTAAATACTCGTTTAAGCAAATAGAATAAAGCAAGTAAATTATTACTCATACTTTAGAGAACTGTTTGCTTACGCAGTTTTTAAATAGAGTTTTAAGCAGTGCAAATGACAGAGTGCCTCGAGTAATACGCCTTTGACATAAATTAGCTAATAATTTCGATCCATTTCAAATATACAAAATGATCTCAGATATAAAGCTGAAAAAATACATTGCTGCAGCATCAAATTACTTGAACGCATGATGAACGAACATTTTCTAAATTCAAGAGCCACACATATGCGTTTCTGTGCTTCAAAACAGATTGCCATATCTCCGTAATCAAAACAAATGAGATTGGATTGCGTGCAAATGATATACACAAACAATAAAATACTGAAATATGAAAAGAAAACAAATAAAGCCGCCGATATTGCTGACCAGCCAATCGTGTGAAGAGAACATCAACTGCAACAACAAATTAGGCTATAATATTTAACAATGAAAACGAAACGAGGCGGCTAAAATACACAAATACAAAAGCCTCGACTGAACACCAGCAGCCGCCGCAGCAATCCTGGCAACAACAAGAAAAGCAATATTTCGCATAATGCAATGCAACCAAGTGCAACTCAGCGGAAAGCAGCAACATGCGGCAGGCATGGAAGACAAGCGAACCAGTCACAACGAAACGAGCTGAGCCAGTTGGAGTGAAGTTAGGAATAGCGGCGAAGCGCAGAGCAGCACAGTACTTGCAATTTAATTTGTTATTGTTATATATATATATATATATATTTTTTTTATACATACATATACACGCTGCTCTTTACAATTTTTACACTACACTTCTTTCATTACTTCAGCACTCGAATGCAGCAGCAACAGCAATTGCAACGCCATATCTTCATTATCATACTATATGCTGGTGCTGATGATGATGATCATCCAAATTCTATACAACTCCTGCCGCTTAAAACCTTCCTGCCTGCAACATTTGTTCCTGCTCGGTATTGTTCATATTTCTTTGTATGTGTGTCTGTGTATCTGTGTGCGCTATAGATACATATGCACATTGCTTGTGTGCGTCTTTGTATACCGCAAAGTACCCCGGGGGATTTGAAGCGTGTAATGTATGCTTTTCATGTTTTTATGCCATTGTTTTGGACCACCTCTTTCGCCCTTCCAGCAACGAATATAGCTGCCACTATGGTTCTTGTTATTTCGTTGCATGCTCATAGTAAAAGACAACATTTAGCTGTTGTCCGTCCGTCCGTGCGTCCATCCGTCCGTCTGTGTGTGTATGTAGCATATGCGTGTATTAAGCGCATGCATGCAGGGACTACGTTGTGGCAGAAACAACAGCACTCGGCGCAACTTCAGCGCCAAAGTGCAAGAGCAAAGTGAAGCATCGTCGTCGTCGTCCGTCTGCCATGAACTACATAAGTACTACATCGTTGGAATCTGATGAACTGAAAGACGCAAGACGCATGAATGGCAAACAGGGCAGACAGCAAGTCAGCAAAAAAAAGCAACAAAGCGTTTTTTTTCGTGCTATTTGATACCCTACACAACAACTACTTGCTCGAGGCAGTTGTTAATGAATGAAGCGCAAATGATTGCTTGTGAACCGATTAAATGTCATAACAATTAGTGCAAATTTACTGCATTTCACAGCATGTGTTCCATACCGAAACATTCCTTTCTGCAGTGTTAAGTGAAATAAGTTGCACATTCAGAGCTGAGCAGGACACAATCCTGATTAAATCTTCTTTCAGGCTTTTCAAATTCCATGAAAATTTATAATATGTACTATTTAAAGTATATTGTGTAGTGTATACAAAAAAGCAGTAACTCCACGACTTTCAACCAAATGAAAGACAGTCAAACACACAGAAAGACAAAACGACGGAGAGACAATTTAAGCCACGTTCCGTTCCATTCTGTTAATTTATTTCAACTTTTTTCCTACAACTGCTGCTGCTGTTTATTTTTTTTCGTACTTTTCTTCTTTTTTTTCCATCATTTTGCTGCTTGCTCACTCGTTCGCCATGGTTGACTCCATTGGCTTTGCCATTTCTTTTAGCATATTTCATTATACACGAAAAACAAGAGAAAATTTTTACTTCAGTAGACCCGATGCTGTAATACTCTTCAAAGGCATTTATTCGTTAAAAGTAAGCGGATCAGGATCATAAATATATGAGTGAAACTTCCTTCAGTAGAAGTCATATCGCATATAAGGTTGATATAGGTTATAATAATAAAAAAGAGATATTTATAGTGGGCGTGGCATAAACTTTTTTATATACATGTATTTTTAGTCTAATTGAATATCTTACAAACGGAAAAGTATGGAAAGACAGACGGACATGATATAAATTGATGCACGGAATTACTAAACTTGTCGAGCTTATTCGAAGAAATCTACCGAAATTAGGGCTTTTTAAGCTCATGTGTTTATTTTCATGCTACAAAAATCTTAACTTGAGGTTTTAAATTTGTATTCCATCGGTCGATACAAGCGTTTGTTTGTTTGTATGTATTTATCTACAAAACGGCTAAACCGATTTTGACGATTCCTTGAGATTAATATAAATATTTGTTGAACGGAAAAAAATAGACATTGGCACATCATTATACATAAGGATAGAATGGTAGACAATTTTTCAGTATTCTTAGTATAGAATGGGAGACAATTTTTCAGTATTCTTAGGATAGAATGGGAGACAATTTTTCAGTATTCTTTGTTTCAATTTAGCCCTTAGCATGTCATATGGGTTTGGCAAACGGCGATTTAAGCATCAAAATGAGCAATGTCACGCCTCCTGGGGAATGGGAGAATATCTTTTACTTTTTAGCGTCTCCGCTATGTTTCAATTAATGTAATAACAAACTCTCTGAAAAAATTTATAGAACCCACCACACTCTGTGTGTATAGTATAAGAAAAAATGTAGGCAAGCGTATATAATTCGTTGGCTCATGCTTTTGTTATTCTTATTGTTTCGTGTCTGTTCATCATCATGCTCATCCTCATCATAATCTAGTCGACAACGTTGTTTGTTATTTTGCTCGTCTTGTTTTTCTTCTCTGGTTTTTCTCCTACCCACCGCCACAACACAACAGCAAAGAATAATTGTGCGCTGAAAGTTTGTGTTTGTTTGTTTGTATTTCATGCAAAAGTAGTTCCTTTATTTTTGTTGTTCCACATGCTTGCCTACCTTCATACATAATCATTTCGTTTTAGTATGCACTTTATATAGCCATAGATACTATTTAGATTGTTAGTTGAAGGAGGGTGCTCAGCTCAGCACGCTTTCTGGCAAAACCGCAAAGGGAAAATTATTAGTGGCGCTAAATAGTTCGACATGCTTCGTTTGTTTTGCTGGTTGCTATTTAAAATGTCGGCAATAAAGACAAATGAGCGCTAAATTGTGCTGTGCATTAAGAGATTCTCCTACACACAGGTTGAAAGAAAAGCGTTTTCATGAGCGGTGCCAATTAAAATTGAAGTTTTAAAGGTTTTTGCCCATTAATTTATATGGAGTGTGTGTGTGTGTGTGAATAAATTGTCTAAAAATAAAAATACATCTTTTGAAATTAGTCCTTGTCATCGGAATCGAATTGTGCCAAAAAGGTCAAATTTCATATGTAGAACAATAATAGTCACCAAAAATGATTTGTTTTAGATTGAATGAGAAAACCAATTAAATTTGTTTCAACTAAAATACGCAACTAAAATAAGCAAAAAAATGCTGAAGATGGATTTGTGGCTACATCCGAAATAGTACAGACTGTCTGTCTCTTTAATCTTATTTGCATAGAATTTGTTTTTTTAAATTCGCTAATTTCGAGAGCTTAAATACGCTTCTCAATCTTAATATAAATCGGTATATAGACTCGATGAGGCCGACATTTGGAGAAAAAAAGTCCAAATAAGAATTTTAAGTCCTTCTTAATCAATCAATTTTAACATTTATTTTAATTGTTTTAAATTTTTAAAAAATCAAAAAGAAAATTAAGTAAAAAAATTTAACAACTATTTTTCCCGTCTCATCCGTCCACCTAATATAAAAAATTAAATCGATTATCAACTAAATTCGATGTCAAATGAGCACTCGAATTCTACTTTATCGATTTATAAATTTATCAACAAAAATGTATACAAAAAAAAAAAAAAAACATCTCCCCAAAATTAACCAACAGTAAGAATAAAAGTAATTATGTTGGATTGCCATACCCTGTGTGCATACGCTCGAAAGGATAAATTTAAGGCTTTTTCCAAGAACAACAAGAAGCGAATCTCAAAAAAAAAAAAAAAAAAAATTTACACAGCTGTAGCCAGTAAAGAAAAATAACACTTAAGTCAAGTAAGGATAAGGCACAAATATGCTTAATAAATAGAAAAGCCAGTAAAAACAGAAGTGAAAGGCAAGCAAAGAGAAAAAATACAGCAAGGACATTTTTTTCAGCAAATAACACTATACAGCAAGGATATAGAGCCCGTGCGCAGGAAATGAGGGACTAAGAAGGAACGCGCATAATTACAAAACTGACACCTCCCCGTGTACGTGTGTGTGTGTGTGTTTGTGCAAAAGAACGCGCCTGCCTCTGTATATAGTATATGTACATAGATATGTGTGTGTTTAGCAAAAGGACCCGTTTCTGGCAAACAATAGCGCCCGAACAGGCCAGAACCCGGGCAGCAGGGAAGTTATGGCAATGAATAAGAAACGCAGCACAGCATAATATAATAGAGCAGAGGGGTGCTGTGCTGTGCTGCTGCCAAGCGAGCAATGTGAATTGTCGTAATAGCAATCAATTTGGTTAGGGTAACTTAATACAAAACGGACGAAAGGACGAAAAACAAAAAAAAATAACAACTTGCCGTATAAATAGCACACACACACACACACACACAGTCACAGTCAAATAAAAAGAAACAGCATGAGCGTATAAGCCGAGTATACGTGCATAAAAGGATATGCAAGCAAAAACAGAACAAATAATATGAAAGTGCAGGACTACTAGGCAGAGTATTTTAGCTATAGAACAGAACGGAAGGATGTGCAAACGCATGGCTGGCTTGTAACAAAGTGAACCGGGCACAACCGAAACGGAAGTGGCAACTATCAATGTACGCACGGACGGACACATCGAACAACAGCGTAGAGCACAGCATAGACATGCGGAAACTAGCGCCCAAATGCGCAGATAAAAAGCTATGAAAAGGATACTACTATTTCTATGTATATATGTAGACTGCGAACACGTTCTATGCTTTTATTATTTTTATTTTGTTTTCCTTTTAAAAAAAAAAAAAGGTTTCAAAGCGCGTTGTTTAATGTCAACCCTCGACATACGATTTGACAAGCGTATTAAATGCTAATTTTCATTTGATTGAGTGTGTACTGCAGCTGAGCACCCTTATTTAGAGTGTCGTACACTGAAAGTGAGTCCTTTTTTTCCTACTTGCGATTTTTAACATGTAAGTGCAGCGCAATTGTTTCACAACTCGCCTTAAATCGATTTGCCGTGTGTCGAGCAGTCGAGCGTTAAAAAAGTGTTAAGTAGCATGAAAATTAATTGATTTGCGGATTAATTTGCTGGACAATGTGTTAAGCAGTAGATTGAGTGTGGATTGTGGCAATGAGGGGGGCAGCTGCTTTTGATTGTTTTTTGTAATTCGAATTTTATTAGTGTTTATAGGTCAAATGTTTTAAATCAATAAACAGCTTACCAGCTATAGAGAGAGAGAGTAAGAGACATACCTGCAATGAAATAGAATAGTTTTTTCTTTTAGTTAATTTAAAAAAATTAAAATGCATTTCAAAAAGTAATTTTATGGCACTTTGTTTCGCAAAAGTCACCACAAAAACCGCAACTTATTGCTTAAAACAAACAAAACCGCAAACGAAAAAGCTACACAGTTGCCAGCCTTAAGCAATACAAAAAAAAAATATCTTTAAACAACAACAATAAAACTTACTTAAATTACAAAAGTTTGCTTATTTTTTTTTTTTTTTTTCTTTTAGACAATGTAAAAGTATCTGCTAGAACGCGCCGCTACGTGTAAAAAAACATGTAAGCAAGAAGAAAAAAAGCTTATTCTCGAAACATAAACTTGTAAAACGCCACACAGTAGACACTGAACAATAAGCAGCTATTAAACGCTATTGAAAAGCAAGCAACAAAACTGACATCTAAAAAGACATCGTAAAAGTATTAAGTACAAAACGAAACTTTATTTCAATAGCAAGAAGAAAAAAAGCGAGGAGCAAAGAAAGATGAGTTCCTTTTTTTATTTATTTTAACATGCAAAATAAGGAACTTCTTTTTCGGAGAGTGCACAGTGCAGACAGCACAATCAAATAATGTAAAAAAAAATTGTAAGTCGATATTAAAAAAAAAAAAAATATGCGATATAAAAATAAATTCAAGAAAATAAGAACAATTGTAAAGTGTTCGGTAGAGCCGAAATAATATTACACTACACACTGTTAAAGATTACTGTCTGCTAAAAGCGGGTGGGCAGCACTGCTTTACCAACTGATTTCGATATAAAATAAAAAATAAACATGTGAATGGCGCATAACAAGTGACGACTTCGATGTAATGTAAAATATTTCATTAAAGAATTTTACTTCGAAAATAATTGATTGCCAAACAGTCACCAATTTTTGACTGTATTGTGTATCAGTCAGTGATGATTGCTATTGCCCGCCCACTTTATACGTTGTAGCAACAACATTTGACAGTGAATCATGCTGCACCTGCTCACCGTTTTAATAGTCTGCCATGGCTAGCCGGCCAAAGTGCAGCTTAAATTCGTGGCAAAGAATGTTATATAAGCAAAAAGTGGCATGTCAGACCAGCAAATATGCATATAACATATATATATATATATATACTAGCTTTTACCGGCGACTTTGTACGCGCAGATTAGACCAAACTTAACACGTTTACTTCTCCTGATCCTCTAAACATGTATACCAAATTTTATCTCTGTACCTTAAGTAGATGCAAAGATATGACAAATTTTGTTTATCGCATATATGGGGGGGGTGGAGGCGGGGTTATTGCCCCCTTCAATTTTGACCAAACCTAACAGATTGACTTCTCATTATTCTCTTAACATGTATACCAAAATTCACTTCACAATTCACTTTAAATGGATGCAAAGATATGAAACCATTTTTTTTCGCCTATTTGGTGGTTGGGGCGACGTCCACTCCAATTTTGACCAAACGTAGTCTATGTTCTTTTCCATCGTCAGAGAGGAACATACATCCACACATAAGAGAGGAACATACATCCATATATCCTTACAAACTTTCTCATTTATAATATTAGTAGAATATATGGTTTTCCATTATTAGTGTCTAAACTATAAAATGCCATAGAAACGGATTTTCTTAGTTCAAAGGATTCGATACAAGATGTTCCAAGTAAGAAAATTGAAATATGTAGTTTGTAATCGACTGTAAGAGGCCGTGTACCTGTACAGGTCGATGTTTGAATTTCCGAACGTATTAAGGAATTAATTCCATTTTTTTTGTGCCCAAGAAATTTTTAGCTTTGAGGGTAATTTTATGAGAAAGGGGGGCAAACGCAAAATTTTAAAATAAACGCGTAATATTTCGGCGAAGTCCTAGTCGAATGCAAAATAAACGAAGTCATATATATTACCGTTTCCGAGATTCTTTCATTCATATGTGCGAACATGGCAATATCGACTCTGCTATAGCTCCTGACCATTATTTCTACCTGTTACATACATTTGCACAAAGCCAATAGGCTCTTGTACTTTCGGTAGAGGGCCTGAAAATGAGCTTCAGTGGAATTTTTCAAAAAAATTTGTATACGTTTTCAACTGCTCCAGAGTCCAAACTGCGAACGTAGAATGATTTTCAGTGCTTGTTTCAACTGTATTCAATGCATGCCCAAGTTTTTCTGCACTATGAGAAATCAAGAGGTTTAGCTCTTGAACTACTCTTGCAGCAAATCAAAAAAAATTTCGGAAACATGACTACAACAAGAAAGCAAAGTGCGGACGCTAAGCCAAACTGTAAGACTTGGCGGGAAACTGGACCGATAACAGACAAAATATCGATTTATAACAAAAGACTGCTAAAATTACGATAAAAATCTAGATAGATAATAGATAGATTTTTGTTTGTTTGTGCAAGCATTACGCCTAAACCGCTAAATCAATTTGTTTGGATTTTGGTTTAGAAATATATGGGACCTTGGAAAAGAATATAGGCTACTTTTTGTTGAAATCGGAGGACGCGATGAACCACAACACCCCAAACCCCACAATCACCCCACAATATAAAAACTTAAACTAAATTTGTCATAACTTTGTCTCCATTTAAGGTCCAAGAATGAAATATAGTATAAATGGCTCGGGAGAAAATCACATTATGACTTTGGTCAATATCGAAGGATACTAAGCACTGCACACCATATAAGCGATAGACAAAATTCGACATATATCTGCATTTATTTGAGATACAGGTATGATATTTGGTATACATGTTATTGGGAAGGCCAGAAGATCACATCATAAGTTTGATCAAAATAGAAGGCGGCGCTGCACCGAACTATCTAGATTAATGTACTGTATCTGCACTTTTTACGTTCTAAGAAACCTTCCTTCTGGCAATGTGTAACCAATTGCTGATCCAAATTATTATACTGTACACAAGCTCTGTAGTCTAGGGTACACTATACAAAACACAACTTGCAAATTTCAATTCGATATGCTGTTTAACATGCAAATTGTGTGCCTGCTGATGTTGAGTCGAACCGAGTGAAGTGAAGTGTTGGCTTGGCTTGGACTAGTGCGATGTAGCAGCAGCAGTCAGTGTCTTTAGAGTTGCTTGAATGGAATGAAAACTGCCCTGCTGACTGCCTCTCTCTCTCTCCCACATCTGTTTATGGATGGCTTTACGTGTTTTCAGTTCAATGCACAAAATCAACGTACATACTGAAGAATACAATGCTATCGAAAGGGACCGACTCCGTATGAATGCCAGCCAGCAGTCAGCAGTTACAAAAATGTACAGAAAAAGATGTAGCTACGAGTTGTAGTATGTTATATGCTTACAAACATATGTAGCTACATACGGACATGCACATAATTTTACTGATGCATATCTAAATGTATATTAAGAAAGAAGTTTTCAAGCGACGAGACTACAAAATGTGTAAAATGATCAGCATTACGATTTGCACATGAGAAAGAAATGGTGTATAAGTATTTTACCGACTTAGTAGTACTCTGTACAAGCAAAGCGCAAAGCAATTGGCACACAACTGACAGCAGACCAGACCCGACCAGACAGACAAAGGACGGACGGACAAGTATAGTATGTGGCAAGACAAATGAAATGAAATGAAAGCATTCACTTGGCAAACGTACTGTAAGATACTAAAGGCATGCAAAGCAATGTAGTAGCACTTTGCAGTATTGGAAGGCACCCGTAGCAAATGTTTGGCATTTCCAGCAGTGCAGTGCGGTGGCACGTCAAGTGTTGCATAGATACAACTACAATATAGACAACATATATTATTAGAATTTCATGCAGCTACTTGTATGCAGTTAGAAATGTGACTAAATTGGGTTTCAATGCATTTGCACGGCAAAATCGAATTACATTGCAGTACAGTAAAGGTATTTCAATTCTGTATAAGTATTTAGTTTTGCAATTGACAGCATTGTTTTGAAATTAACCACAATGAAACTTTGAATAGAAAACTATTATGCAACTTCTTAGAAAGAAAGTTTTGCAAGCTGGTGAAATAAAATTAGAACAGTAGTATATGTAAAATAAAAATTTTATTAAACCAAGCATGAACAAAGTTTATAAAATCCTTTTATTCATGGGAAAATTAGAAGCAATGTGAATTACTTGGAAAGAAGTATTCAGTTTAAATATTATATTTTTCAAAATATCAATACATATTTTCATGTTGACAACTCTAGTTTCGTTGTCTTATGCGGTACAATTCAGTGTTGATTAAAGTTTCATGTTGCTAATTTGTGTGAATGGCAAAAATAATATCAGAGTGTGGTAAAAGCTATCAAAATTTATGCAGAGAATCAAATTAAGCTAAAAATCTGTTAAGTTTTTAACAAGCTTGACACTTAACGCTCGTTAATATGTCATTAAAACAATTCCCTTCTTCTTTATTATCTTGATATCAATAATAAAGAGCAAAGCAAAATAAATTTAACTTATATGCTCATAGGATTTTTTAAAAATTTTTTTAAAATCTCAAAATCTAAATTAATACTTTTGGAGATATGCGTGTTCACAAGTACACACGAAAGTGGTATATAGCTATGTCGATGTGTTTCTACATTATGAGCTCTTATATGCCTCTAATTTATCGCTGCTTTTAACTCCTTTAATAGAGTGTATCATCCGCTAATTTAATTCTATTTAATATTAAAATACAATTACTGTAGACAGATACACTCCAATAAGTACAACAATAATTCTTATATACATTGGATTTATTTATTCTACAATAAAACTTAATAATGACAACTTTCACATAACAATTGTTATTTTTTTTCTTTTTCTTTACGATCTTTAAAACATATTTCTTATGAACTTTGCATGGCTCAAAAATAAAAGTTAACGCACTTTCCTACTCTCCAACTCCAATTTTTTTTTTTTTTTTGTCGTAGTGTACTCTTTTCTCGAGTGGTTCGCATAGCTTCTTAAATTACATATTGTTTGTACAACTTATTTGACTGCCAAACCACTTAGAGCAACTCTGGAGGGGTACGTACGTAGTACTCCTCACGCCATGCTTCGCAGGCACGCACAATCATCGTCATTTGTCAAGTTTACGGTTTGAGTTTCACCACTTTACACAGAGCGAGAACAGAACAGAGAACGCAACGCAATAAAGCCAGAACAAAACTGGCATTCACAAAAAAAAGAATAAAAAAAAAATAACAAACATAATGAAAAAAAAAAAGAAGAAGCGTATGAAATGAATGTATATTACCATTATGTCGAACAATAACAGAAGACGCAAAAGAAAAACACAAACTCAAAAAGAAGCAATACAAGAAACACAAACGCCCCACAGCACGCCCTCTCCCTGTTATGCTTGCCACAAGTGGAACATGAGACCATAACCACGAGAAACTGAAGAGCAGACCAGAAGGTAGACCTCTACGGCGACGACGACGACACCGTCGAGTGCCAGCAAATAGCTGCCAATTTTAGGCTTAAGTGCCTCGGTCGGCCGGATCAGCTCAGGCTCAGCTCAGGCCACCGCCTCGCTGTCAGGCCAAGTGAACCAACGAGTATCGCATATGAAATTGAATGCCACTTCAACTTTTGTGTTCGGAATAATTCTCTACTTTTTTTTTTATTTTTATTTATTTTACTTTATATCGTTTTTTGCGATTTTTTTTTTCATGCCCCTTTTTAGTTGCTCAAGTGTTACGTTGTGATTTTCGCGTTGTGAAGATTTATTGGATTGGAGGTTGCTTTGCAAAAATCTCAACAACACATTGAAATTGAAATGAGTTGATTTGAATGCTTTATTGAGCGTATTTTAAAGTTATTAATTAATTAATTAAGTAGAATGGTGAAGTAATTTTTGTTAAATAGATCTAATACAACCATTATTAAGGAAGCAAACGCATTGAAGATTCTATGGGAGTCAGATCTATTAGTGCCTAAACGAAACATTTATAAAACGTCGACGTAAATTAATAAATCAACTCAGAAACATATTACAAGCCCAAAACAAAAATTTAAGTTTAACCTGTCATCAGTCTATAGTTCAATATTGGACTCTGGGTTTAGTATGCTCCAATAAGGCATAAAATTTTAAGTCATAAGTCTATTTATAGCAATAGATTTTATGTATTACGACTTAAAAATAAGTTTATATACACCCAAAAAAAAATTTTCCTAAAATTTAGGAATCATTACCTAAAAATTTTTTTTTTACCTAAAACAGGAATTTAAGGTAAAATTTTGCCTAAAAATGAATTTCAAGGAAAAAGTTTCCTAATATTTTAGGTAAATTTAGGTCATAAAATTCAAAAATTTAAATTTTAGGAAAATTTTTTTTTGGGTGTACTAGTATATGGCAGGATTCGCTATGCCTTATAGTGAAATCATATACACTTTATGTGAAGTGAAAGTTGGGTAGTCCACTTAGCCAAATTTCTTACGAACATATCTATATGGATTTTACTATGGATATTTACTATAAAAAAAAAAAATATCTTAAAATGCAAAAAAAAACATTTAAAAAAATTATTTCGATCTGTTGTTTGAGTGAAACAAACATAGTCAAATAATTTTTTATAGTCAACGCATAAAAACAAGCATAAAACTGTCAGCAGAACATATCAAGTTGTGGTGACCCAACCGATGCATCATTAGTGGCCCAACCTAAGCAGCAACTGACACCAAATGTTTTTTTTTATAATAAATTGGCCTTTACAATGTTTTTTCTACGCACTTGCAGTGCAAAAATATGAAAAAATTGCTATGACCCAACTTGTGGCGCTATCACCAATACTTTATGGAATCTGCCATGTTTCCTTGTGGAACTTGAACTACTCTTTCACAGTATAAGTATTTAGTTTAGTTCTATATATCTGAAATTAATGGATTTTAGTTTTTTGCAGTTTTTTATGAAAGCTAAATACCGCTTCCGGAAACTATTGGAATAAATTTAGTTAATTTTTAGTTATAGAAACTCAAAAATTAACCTTCAAACTTTTATTTTTTGGTATTTTCATTAGTTTCAGCATATAAAAGCGAATAGAATCCTTAAATCGTAGTAAGTCTTCGCTCCTAAGCTATGGCCGAAACAAAATCTATGAAGCATCCTCATTGAGGTCTTGGCTAATTTTCGATTTCTTGATGAATATTAGATCCACCATTTCGAAGCTAACTAATTAATTAGAATATTTATACCTAGTCGAATATTGATTTAAAATTAAGAGTAGACAGCCCACTTAAATAATTAGTTTGTCTAAATAATCCTTTTTTGGTTTGTTTTAGTTTCAATTCCATTGTTCCATCCTAATAAATACCAAACTTAAAGGTTGAGGTTTTATTGTTGTAAGGTACTTAATTTTTAATTTTCTCATCGACTAGGTGTGAATACCCAAATACTTTAATCACTGTTGTGCAGGTTTGCTGTAGATGATAGTAACTGATATTGCTCAAGTCAATTTATTAATAAAAATAAAAATCGAAAGAAAGGAGAGTAAAAGAGAGCAATGCATGATTTTTCAATCGTTTCGTACCGTGTTTCTCTCCATACCCCCCACTTTATTAGACGTTTTTTCGCTTATGCAGACCAAATTAACATGCAAAGCTGTAATTCAATATTAACGTAAGCAAACAGAAGTAAACAAAAAAACAAAAAAAAAAAAAAAGCGACAACAAAAAAATGAACGCGTTTATGATTTCGAAAATGAGCCAAGAATTAATAAAAGCAGCAAATGACGACAAGTAAAACGTAGAAGAAGCCAGCAAAGTCAGCGACGAGGCAGCTAACCCAACCCAGCCCAGGCAAAATAAAGCAAAGTAATGTAAGAAAGGGAAGCGTTGCTCGCTAAGAGATATTTTAAAAGAAAAGCAAGCAGGGGACGTGATTGAGACGAGCGCGACCAAAGTGAACGAATGAAACGAACAAGCGAGGAAAGGGAAGGGAAGCGTGTGAGCATTTAAATAAAGGCAACGACATGCGACAGACAGCCGGACTGACTGACTGACTGACTGACTAACTGACGGACTTATGGACGGACTTATGGACGGACAGACGGTTGAATGGAGCAGACAGCTCGCTCAGCACTCAACTACTACACAGCTCAGCTTGGCTAAAGGAAGCAACATTTCGCATGAGCAAGCACAAACAATTTTTAAAAACGACATGATTTCATACTACAAGACAGCATGAGTAACAAGGGCCGAACGCGAAACGAGGGGAAAATCTACTCGACAAAAAAAGGGGGAAAAAACAAGCAAAAGAAAAAGAATTTCAGCTCTACACGACGCTGACGACGTCAATGCTGATGGGTATAATATGGAATGGAACGGGAAGGGGAACGTTATGCCAGTACGATAATATGGAATGGCAAGACTGACGATGTTGCTGCGGCGGCAAAGGGCGTTTAATATGCTTGCCCCGCTTGCCACTGCCACACTGCTGCTGCATCTTCTGTGGCACCAGCAAAAGAAAAACAAAAACACAAAAAATTAATATTAAAAAAATAAAAAACTGTTTGAATGCTGAAAGAGAAGAAGAACGATGGCGTGGTGGCATAGTGCTCGAGAGACGAACGGAGCGTGGCAAGATAAAAATGTAAACGACAAAGTTTTTAGCGACGACGCCAACGACGATGTTGTATAGAGGAGTTGAATTTGGTGGCAACGTGAAATCCTCAGCGCGGTTGGGACGCGTTAAGGAGTGCAGCAACAAAACTTAAACTAAAGAAAGCAGAGGCACGCAGGCAGGCAGCAAGAAGAGTCAACATCAGCAGTAAACTTCAAGTTGCTGGCTATGCAGTAAAGTTTGGCATAAATAGAGTGACCAGTCTAAAAGAAACTAGAGACTGAAGTCTTCTTCTTAGAGCCTTTTTACATAAAAAGTTTAATTTTATACAAACTTTTTGCATTTTATTACATATTTATGTATTTCAGCCCTCCAGTGGAGCTACAAGTAGAAACAATGATCGTGAGGGTTGCCAATATTTGAGATGATGAAAAGATAAAAGATCATCTCAAATATGTCACCCATTATAATTTGCAAATTGAGATTTGCAGGTCGGCAGGATGTGTTCTCCGGATCCGTCTCATCTTAATAACTTCTGCCTTCCTGCGTCTCTTAAGTAGGTGCCTGGCTAGTTCATTTGGGTGATTTTTTTATACGCTTTAAGTACACCGCAGATTGCTTGTTAAGGACGTTCCCCAACTTTATGAACATTAAAGTCTTTCTCAAGATGCTAGATTGGTTTGTTTTTTTTTTGCTTTGTGAATCTTCCACTTGTTCGGATGTATACTATCATCAACACCACGTTAAAACTGAGGATCAAAAAGTGCATTGCTTTGGCCTACAAAGCCTTGAGTGTTATATTATCAAGCCCATCCTCTGCTGGAACCTTCTTAGTCTTCAGATCTTTTATGTGCGTCATAATTGCTTGGACAGTGATGGGGGTGACTGGAAAGCATAGTTGACCAGGGCTGCCAAACGTTGCCTGGACAATGCGTTTTCTGCTCATCATGGTCTCCTCAAGGAAGATAGTGACAAGAGTTTAAAAAATTTTCCAAATAGACATTAATTCACGCATAAATTTCATCAGCGTCCAGGCACGGTCGTAATCATCTCCAAAGGTCACCAGAGGTAAAGGCATCACATCCAAATAAAAGTTAAAGAGGAACACCACTCAACAGAACACCCATCTTTTACTTTTGATGTCTATCAGCGTTATGAATGGAGATTTCTCGCAATGCCGAATGTTTCGTCATCGACTGTAAGCGATTTGATTCAATAAGAAGACCCAAGGTTAGATTTATTACCAAGTTTCAGAAGAGTTGAACTCATTGCTAAATTGCATATGTCTGGGACAATTCGTTGAGGAGTTTAACTTGTACGTAAGATATTCCACCGTCATATAGCCGAGGTGTAAACAAGTCTCTTTTGCTTTTGTCGTTCGAATGATTTGAACAGATTTAAGTTTTAGCCTATTTTGTTTTGAAGGCTATTAAATAAATAGTCTTCAGAAAAGATTGTTAAAAAATTTTGACTATTCTATTTGCGTTAAAGAGAGGTAACACTATTTTGAGGAATATGTGCTAGGTTCTTAATAGGGTTCTACAGAACTCGGAGTGCTCCTTCGTTCCGCAATGAGAAGATAGTTTGTTGGGACAATATTTCAAGCCACTTCTACGGATAAAACTAAGCTGAAATTGAACAATTCATTTTATCTTTTTAGAACTTTAAATTAAATGCCTGGGCTGTTCATTTATTTTCGCACAGTAATAACAAAAAAAGAACAAAAATATGGTCACCCAATCTACACATACACACAATTCTTTGAACTTGGCAGTTATGTGGTCTGTAGGCAACATGTGCTTAGACAATCAAGCAGAAAACTTAAGTCTATGCAGCAAACAACCAATCTTGATGGCATAGGCGACTCTGTGTGATTTAAAAGATTTATACAATTCTCCAAAAATCGCTTTGCCCACTCTTAAAATCCGCTCATATTTCTTACGAAGAAGTTTACTTGTTAAAATAATATTAAAATTCTGCTTGTACATCAAAGTACATAAAGTGTAAAAGTTATTTGCTTTCATTAAATTCAATTAAAACAGCGAGTGAAAAAAAACAACAACAGCAACAACAACAACAACAAAAGAAAAGAAAATACTATAAACGACGAACAGAACAACCCAAGCAAGACACCACCGAATAAATCGAAGCGGAAACATTTTCAACGCTATTAAAAATGCATTATAAATTAAACCGCTGGGAAATGAACAAAATGCAATTGAACAAAAATGAACGAGCAGCAAACAAATGAAATGAAATGAATGCACATAAGTACAATATTATATTTTGCTATAATAAGTAGTTGAAGAGGCGTTCTAGTTGAGTAGACAGACGGTCGGGCCGGATGGCTACTAAATGAAACATGAAGGCACTCAAGTGCACAGCACTCTGAAGAAAGTCGACAACTGAGTACTA
This sequence comes from Leucophenga maculata, assembly GCA_035044805.1. Lineage (NCBI taxonomy): Eukaryota > Metazoa > Arthropoda > Insecta > Diptera > Drosophilidae > Leucophenga > Leucophenga maculata. The sequence continues at coordinate 275,845 of JAWNNP010001173.1, forward strand.
CCACTCGAAATGATAATGTGATTAATTGTACAGCGGACAAAATTAATTTGCAAAAAATAAAAAAAGAAAAAAAAAAAAAAACAGCTACAGATACGCGTACGCTGCTTGTCTGTATAGTTGTAGATACATTTTAACAAATTGTGTTGACAACACAAAATGTTGCACAGAAAAATTGATGAGCAGCAGCAGCGCAGAACGCAAACTAAATAAGTGCGTGCAGTAAAAAACAACAGCAATGTGCAATCTAATAGATACAGCAGCAATAAGATACATAGATACATGCAGCAGCAAATGCGCTCAAGTGTGTAACCAAGTAGCTGCGCTTAGTGGACGATAACTACTGCTGCTGCGGCGGCAATTGTTGCCTGAATATGTCGTGCGCAAATAAACTTGCAACAAAATGTTGTTGCTGCCGCTGCTGCTGTTTGTGTTGCCGTTGGTATGACGTTGTCAGCACGACTAGAAAGCAGCAAATGGAGACGACGCCGACGATGATGATGATGACGACAGCACAACTATATACATACATACATACATATATACATAGTTGCCAACAACTAATACAACAACAACAAGGATCAATTGCTGTTGCTGCAATGCATGTTGCGCGTATACATATGTGGTATGTATGTATGTATGTATATGTTGTCGTTATCGTTGTTGGCACTCAAAGTGTTCCGTGCGTTTTGCGGCATTTGAAAAATTGCAATTGAAACTAATTCAGTTAAGTGTGCAGCAGCAACAACGACAGCGACAACCGCTGTGCAACGGATTTATGCATGCATGCGATTTGTTTCAATCGGCAACAAAATGCCGTTGAACAAGTTACCAGAACACAGCAACGCGACGAGCGCGTTAATGCACAGTGGTCATGACTTTAAATAAAAAGTTTAACTATCTACACAAAAAAGATTTGATGCATATACAAAGGGCAACGGAAGAAATAAAAACGATTAACGCACAGTGGTTCGGAAAAGAACTTTTGGAGAATTGCGTATCGAAGATTAAAAGAGGTACTGAGTAAAGCAGGACGCCTTTCCCAGTAGATATTATTTCTGCGACTGTGATGCGATTGTGACTGCGAATGGCAGCTTCAGATGCTATATCTGTAGAAACCGCTACGAGTTAGCTCCTATAGTAAATTGCGAAGCGATTTTCAGTTATATACGGTCTCACTGCTTGGCAAATATACAGCAAATATGGCTTAAATGACCATAAATATTTAGTATAAAGGAATCAATTTTGAAAGCATAAACCGTGTATGATTAGAAATAATCTAGTATTATGTATACACCAAGAGAATACAATTGGCGGCGAAGCAATTTAATTCACTCTATTGTTCTATTGATTAAAATTCTCATTGCTTCTCTCAAACATCGTGCTATCCCTTCATTTCTAGCTCTAAAAAACCACAACAATATTAAATTAGGCATAGATGTAGTCATATTTTGAAATTAATGTCTTACGATTAAGTTTTACGTTTGTTAGGGTATTTAAGTGTTTTGAAAGAAATTTTGTCATCATTATTTGTATCTGAACCACTGTGCAGCAACAGCAGCGGCGGCGGCGGCGGCAGTAGTTACAAAAACAATTACAACAACACAAACGCGCATGTTTTCAACAAATTTTCCAATGTTGCACATTTCGACAAACGACATCACAGCAGCAACAGCAGAAGACGACAACATCGCTGCCAATGCAATCAACGTCAGCGTTAAAGTTTTTTCCCCTCCTAACTGCTTGCTGCGTTCATAATTTAACAACTTGCACCATCACGCTGGCAGTTGGCAAGCAGCAACGCATTATATTGCTCATGCCACAGCATTATTGACTGCGTGCGCTGAATTGCACATTGCCGAGATGCAAGTCGATGTGTAATGTTGCTGTCCTATCATGAATTTTGACGTCGTCAACGTTGCAATTGCTGCTGTTTATACGCGTATACCCTACACAATTAGTTCGTTGAATTTGTATAACAATCGGTTGTGCATTTTGGGCGTAAATTGCTTTAACAAACTTTAATTGTAAAAGAGAAAAACAAATATATATGTTAACTTTATTTGTCTCTCGCATGTTTCAAGTAGAGCATGTTGGCTCGAGCATGTTCTATTGTGTGTGTCTTTTTTTAATGCCTCTCACAAAATATTCATTGCCACAGTACACACTTGTAGTGTATTTATTGTTCGCTGCTACTGAACTAAACATTGGATTTTCCGGATTTTTTTTTTGTTGTATTTTTTTTTTTTTTTTTTATATTTATTTATGGTGCGTTTGCAGCAATTGATACTTGAAAATAGCTGGCGTCGCACAATCAGCTCAGTCGTCATTTTCATTAAGTTAATCTAGTTTAAGATGGTTTCACGCGAAACGCATTTCGCATTTATGACAGCCACAGCAGTTCAAGTTGTGGCAAGTGTTACGAGGAGAAGCGTTGCGCAGTTGGACATGCCCGGCATGAAATATGAGAGTAAAACCGATTAATTGAATGAAAATTGAAAGAGCTTCAGTGCTGCTACTGCTGCCTTCATTAAAATGAAGTTTAATCTGATGGAGTGAAAATTCAGCAAAAATTAATAAACTTTGTACAAATATCTAACCGAGCGCATTGTTATGTTAAAGTTTTTAATTACAATTTTAAATAGTTTAACATTTCACGTAAACATGAACTCATTAGGGCGAACGATGTAAAAGTTGCAACTTATTACAACAGAAAATGAAAAAGAGTAGGAGGGGAAGAAAGATGCGCAAAACGTACATCGGTGTTGGTAAGTAAGTTTTAAGCATAGGACTTTAGCAAGATTTGCCCCACTGAGTTTCAACAAACTCTACACCAAATTAAATCAATATCAATTTGAATAAAAATATTAAATATTATTTTAACAATTTTTGCAAAATGTTTTAATACAAAAAAATTAATTAAACAGCCAACTCAGCCGTACTGATTTTCCAATTGATTACATAGCTGATTATTTTATCGTTGTAGATTAATGAAATTATAAACCTTATAGAAAAACAAAAACAAATAAAATACAAAATTTGCATTTTAAATTGATATAAAACACACAAAATGTGTAAAATTTAAATTGCTCTGCAAAAACAGCTAATTTAATTAAATTTCACAAAACATTTTACAAGCAAATACTATAAAAATAAATTGTACATATTTGGTTAATTCTTTTATGCAAATTTCTTTCATTTTAAATGTAAAATGATTTCAATTTAAATTTGAAATTTGTTTTTATGCCAAAGGGTGACAGCAGCTGCCAACTAGATAACAACACAAATAAAATAATTTAATATATATGAAAAAAAAAAATCAAAATGTTTTGTAGATATATACTTATTTGCATTATCTGCGCTTAGTAATAACATTTTAAATAGAATGTAAAAAAAAAAAAAACAAACAGAAATATAAATTAAATAAAAATTTGCACATTTGTACGTTGAAGAAAATGATAAACAATGCAAATATTTGCTTGCAACAAATTGTTTAATTTATAAATATACAACAAATAGCTATTCAGCTTATTTTATCTGCAATAATGGGAAAAAAGAAGAAAGAAAAAGAAGTAGAAGGAAAAGACCAACAAAATTTGCAAAGCATTTGCTTAAAAAATTTGCAAATGCCAAATAAGTATACAAAGCAAAAGAAAAATAAGCAAATAAATAGCTACCAAGTGTGCTCGACTTTGAGATACGCTTTACGCATAAAGTTATATAAAACAACCAACTAAAGAATGGAGGTCCTATGTTACACTAAAGCTGTTCGTTCATAAAGACGAAAATATCTATTTATAGAGAATATATCTATTTAAAGAGATTTAAAGAGTTGCTAAAAGTATTTGTTGTTTTTTTAGTTAATTTTTCATTAAAAAAAATATATTATATATAATAAATAGTTCGACCTTAGTTTTTCAATTATAAGCATACGAAAATAAGTCACAAATTAAAAAAATTCTTGGAACAGTTAACAAAGTTGTTGATGATATATCATAAGCTTATATAGAATGGTTTAGGTATAAGCAAATCATTTTTTTTTTTTTTTCTGAAATAATTATACGTTAAGCTCTACACCTCCACCATGACAATGCAAGCTCTGACACATCGGCTCACACAAGAACGTTTCTGAGCGCTCAAAATATCACATTGATAGATCATTCGGCTTATAGTCTTGATTTATCACTTAATGATTTCAATTTATCTACTGCCCTATTGTTATATACCCTTACAATATTGCATTATATTCATAGCTCCTCCGATTAACTCTATTCAAACTATTTTATCCATAAAATTTAACTTCCGACCTGGAGCTGATACTAAAACAGTGTTCTAGCACCATTTGTTTTCCTTTATTGATTATTTTCAATCTATATATAAGGTTATGCAAGTTCCCATCTCTTTGGAGAGAATCTTTCATAATTCCACTTCATAAAAAATAGAAAATCTGATATAACGACTATACCTAACGTGCTATACCAACAACAAACGTTAAAGTCTGTTGTTAGTCCTTACCAACATGATTTCATTAGAGGCAAATCCATTTGCACAAATCTGTTGATTTTTTCTTCTGTTCTTCTGACTTCAGAAAAGCTTTTGATAGTGTGTGTCACAAACACCTTTTGTTTAAATTGAAAATTATAGGCTTCCCATCCACTCTTTGCTCTTGGATTGAGTTATCTGGTAGGACACAAAAACTTTTGTTCAACAATTGCTTATCTAAAACTATTGTCGTATCTTCTGGTGTTCCCTTTGGTCCTATATTGTTTAATACTTTTATTAATGATCTTCCCATTGCTATAAATCATGGTCATACACTTATGTATGCAGACGATGTAAAATTATGTTTGTTACATTCTGATGTCTCCCAACACAATTTGCTACAGGCTGATTTGAACTCACTACATACATGGTGTAGTCTTAATTATCTGAACTTAAATTTCTCAAAATGTAAATGTATGACATTTCATTGTAGAAATCCATTTATAGTTGATTATTCTTTAAATAAGAATATCCTCGGCAGAGAATATTCTTATTTAATGATTTGGGTATCCTTATGGAACCCAAACTTATTTATAATAAACACATTGAATCAATGGTAAATAAAGCAAAAGCGTTGATCCAAGGAGTTTAATGATCCTTATACCACTAAATTGCTCTATACCTCACTTGTCCGGCCAATTTATTCACCAAGATCGTATTGAATCTGCCCAAAAAAAGTTTCTTCTTTTTGCTCTTTGCAGTCTAAATTGGAGACAGATTAAAACTAATTAATCTTCCAACCCTTTCATCACGCAGATCTATGCTCTCTGTGGTTTTTCTCCACAAAATTCTTATTGGTGAAATTGATTAACCTTATTTGCTTCGATCAATTTCATTCAATGTCGCCTTTCGACCAACTCGCCATTTTGTGCCAATAAAATTGCCTTTTTGTACGACTAATTACGCTCTCCATAACTCTCTTCGAGCTCTCTGTTCTAACTATAATAAATTCTCTCCTTTTTTTCTTTTTTCATTTGTCTTTACATTCTGTGAAAAATGCTATACTAACAAATAATACAAATTTGTAATTTTTATTTTCTTTAAACTTCTTTAATTTGTAAGCGGGCACACTTGACCCTTGCCTAACTGTGAGTAGGGGCACAATCGGTCAACAAGGCGGCCATACAAAAATTCCTCCACCGGGTCTGAGTGGACGCAACTTCCCTTCTGTAGCTTTAAGTACGCTTAATAGTTTTATTTAGTTTAAATAATTAGTTTTTAGCGACTATTTTGTCTTCTAGTTGCTAATATCAATAAGAAGATGTTTTATAAACTCACCACACTGAGGTGAAATAAATTTTTAGGCGTAAAAGATTTTATTTCCATTTTTTTTTTATCATTCTATAAGACGAAATATACAACAACAATATGCATAATTGATTTGCTTTGCTTTAAATCGGAAGATAATTAAAGCAAAAATTAGTTCGAGAAAGAAGAGTGCTTTACGGGCAATTTTTTAACTAAAATTTATATATGTATATAGCATGGCATGCGGTCAGTTGAGTCAACCGTTGGCCATTCTAGTAGAATTTACTGGATTTTTTAATTGATTTACTTTTGAAAGTACAAAGATTGATGCATACTTACTCAAAAAAAAACTATGCACGCTGTAGGGTATACGTGTGTGCCGCAACGAAGACAGCAAATCAAATAAATATTTAGCAGCAATAGAAACGCACAGGTGAAAAAAAAGGTGTGTTAGACTGGCTGTCATTGTCTCTAGAAAAATATGTTTATATCTTTTTTTGTTTTTTTTTTTTTTTTCTTGCCGTCATTGCCAAAAGTCTTAAAACAATTCTTGCCAAAATACAAATTTGTAAAAACGTTTTGCAAAACAATGCAATTTTTTAGCCAATAGACACAACAATCCGCAACACACATGCAAAGTGTGAAAATGGCACGCGATTTGCTGAAATGCATTTCGCTGGCAGGCAACTCAATACACTACACTTGCCAGTGCATAATTAGGCAACAAAATGCGGCAAAAGTTAAGTTAAAATGCGGCAAACCGACTTAAATGCAACGCCTAACTAAGCAGAAGAGAAGACCAAACATCTAAGAAACTAAGCGTCGGGTGCTTTATTGATTTATTGCCAGCAATCAAGTGTGAAATTGACTTTTCTCTCTCAAACAACCGCAGCAACAGCAGCAGCAGCAGCAGAAGGAACAAGCAGCGTCCGGTAGTGCCGACGTAAAGGGGCTTATGCAAATATTTGCCACCGCTGCTTAAATATGCAAAATTTTTCGTTGCAAGTCAAATCATTCGACAGGCAGACAGACAGACAGTCAGACGGACGGACGGACGGACGGCCCGATAGATGTTGTCGTCGCTGTTGCATTGAAGTGTGTTTAGAGATTTACGCGTATTTCACGCTTAGCCAAAACGTTCTGTGGCAGTAGGCAGTCAGTCGCGCATATCGTTGAAGCATATAGCCAACAGCCAGCAGTAACTGAAGTCGCCCCGCTGTCATGATTTATATGCGGCTCATTAATCTAAGAAGTTGTTGTTTATCTTAAACGCGTTTTATTCAAGTTGTTTGCCCGGCTGACTGGTTGACTGCTGCCAGCCAGCAGTTCGAAATGAAATCAAAGTGCAGCTATAAATTAAGCAGCTTGTCAATACAGCGTTCAAGCAATCGAACATATCAAAAACTTTGTTGCAGGAATGCGACTTGTTTTGAGTTGCACACAGAGTGTCACGCAGTAAAACAAGGAGCGCAAGCTAGTTAGACAGACGCGCGAGCAGGGAGCAGAGGCCAGCCAAAGTGTTGGCTTATTAGTTTAATCTTGTAGCACGGTTTTTTTTCTTTTTCTTTCCTTTTTTTTTTAATAGACTGTTGTTAACCATAATAAGTGACAAATTGCCACAATATGCGAAATTAGGTTCAAACACTTAAGCTACTCAAATGCATTTTTAAGGTTTCCTCATGCGCAAAACATCTTAAGTAGATACATATATGTATATATACCATATATAGCACTCTGGCATACTCATGTACTAAAGTGTATTTGCTTTGCTGCTCTCGGCTGCTCTATTGAAATTTGAGCTGCAACATAAAGCGCAAAGAAAAAAATAAAATAGCACATTGCAACGAGTGTGCAACCAAAGGCAGCCAAGATGAGCCAAGTCGAGCTGAGCCGCGCAACCAAGCAAGTACTTCAAGTGCACATTAAACATTAGTTAAAAGGCGTACACACGCACGCAGTGACAAAAAAATACAAATGTACAGATACAGATACATACACGTATCGTGCATTAAGTCATGGTATCTCAAGTGCGCAACACACATTATCACATTACATTATAGGGAGCCCAAAGGGCGTCAGTTTGGAGTGTTGAATGTGGCGGTGGCTGCTCTTGCTGCTTGGTCTCGGATTTGCTTTCGCTTTGTTGCGCTTCAATGCGGTTTTGCTTGGTTTTGCTCTCGGTTTGGTTTCGGCCTGACATGAGCGGTTATCCAAACTGAACACTAGTGCTGAACACTCAGTGTTAAATGTTTGTAAATATAATTAAGCGAAAACCACTGTGAAATGCATTAGAATTATTATTGCTGTTGTTGTTTCTGTTGGCTTAGCTACTGCTTGAAAGCCGCAAACAATTTTGTCATACTTAGCTATTTAGTCGAACTTAGTGCAAATGCATAACTAATATGCATTCGAGTAGTCTGTGAAGTAGTACTTAAATTAAATAGAAAAATCAGCAGTTATACTTGTTAAGAAGTTTTGCAATGCAGCAAGAAATTGTGCACTGTTTCAATTTGAACAACAAAAAAAAAAATACACCAAAAGAGCGTAATATTTGGTGAGAGGCGCAACCAAGGCAGTTTCGTCAACCTTAAGACTATTCTATCGTAAGCAGTAATTGAACGGGCAATTCTTGAAAATCTGCTATGAATATGAAGACTTTTCAAAAGAGTTTCGGAAGTTAATAATAAATTCAATTAGAATATTAAATTGACTCACTAATTTTTCTTTAAAAATTTCTTATAGTATTTTACTGATTGGCGAAATGGGTGTCATCATGGAGTTTATTTGAACTTTTCATTGCGTTTATTTTGGCTTTCTTTCTATAATTGGAAGGACATGCGTTTAGTATGACGGAAATATTTTCATTACGTCAGAATTTTAAGAAAATTGGAAAAAAAAAAAAGTGTTTTTGAGGGTTTTTAATATTTGTTATCTCTTTAATCTGACGACATAGAGACTTCCACAGGATCTAAGAAATAACTTAGAAAACAATTAAGGATTATTGGAAATGTGGGGTAAAGACAAAAGGTTCTCGGAAACGGTAATATATATAGACTTCGTCCTTTTTGCATTCGACTAGGAGTGCGCCGAAATCACGGTTTGGGCACTTTAACCCTCTTTTGTCAAAATAGTGACGTGATAGACAATTTTGGAATCCGGGATTAGCCGCTACATTAGAAACCAATACAATGCAGGGTTGTCTATTTAATCAAGTCTCTTCGATATATCGCATTCAATATATCCATACAAATATATTGCTATATCGCTTTATAGATTTTGCAACACTGATGTAAGGCTTCAAAGATCTAAAAATTCGATAGGAAGACTAGAAACAAATGCTGGCGTAATGTTCTTCAGAAGACTTCATGTTCTGTATGCTAAGAGATATTGTATATGAGGATAATTTTGGAGTTTTTATGAAATAGTACAACTTGATGTTATTCTAAAAGATTGAATTTACACTACTTAAAAAAAAAAAATGCAATTTCGAAGATGTTTTTTTTTTATTAACAGTGATGAAACTTATGTTGGAAATGGATTACACGCTATGAATGCACAATGCCTGTTCGGAGTTTTATACACCCAAACTATGTACGAACGAATTTAAATCTGTTTTTTATGTTCAAAAATTTTTAGGCCCTGTACCGAAGGTGCAAGAGCCTATTAGTTTTGTGCAAATGTAGAAATAATGGTCAGAGACCGCCCAAAGTTATCCCCATTATGATCAGGAGTGATAGAGGAGTCGATATAGCCATGTTCGTCTGTCCGTCCGTATGCATGGAAGGATCTCGGAAACGGTAATAGATAGAGACTTCGTGTTTTTTGCATTCGACTAGGACTGCTTCGGAATTTTACAAGTTTATTTTAAAATTTTGCATCTCCCCCCTCTTCCCCTTAAAATCACCAACAAGCCTAAAAATTTCTTCGGCACAAACAAAATTAGGAATAACGTCTCTTTAAGCCCAAATTAAAAAAAGTTCATCAAAATCGAATAATAAATGAATAAACGATTTTATAAGCAATTGAATTTTAACAACCTATGTTACTTCCGTTCTCCCTTTTTCTTTTCATACATAAACAAAATGTTTTATAAGGCACTTATTCGTGCAGTGAGAAGTGGTCATAAGCTCGGGAAACATTTAATGTGTTTGTTAGGCGACAGGATCTCTTACAGTCGTTTACGCCCGACTGTAATTTTCTTACTTGTTCGAATTATTTTGATTCAATAAAAAAAAAACGATTAAAAATTTATAGTTTATTTTATTCAGCATTGTTGGCCGTTTGGCCTCTTCCAGGTTGCCGTTTGAACCCGTGGATACAAAAAGCCGGTTTGTGCATCCGTCTTAAAGATTACAAAAGTTTGGAGTTTAAATAGTAAAACGATCCTTATCCCTTTTCAAATAACTTTTATCATAAGAAAGTGAGAAACGCTATTTAAGAGTAACCTCCATATAAACGTAAATCACTTCTGAATTTTTGTATGAAAAACATTTTCTTGTTGCTATTAATTTAACTAGAAACGCCTGTTTTGTGGTATTTAATGTGACTCCAAAAGACATATCGGTATATTGTCGCAAACAGCAACAGATCTGGACATTTTTTGAGATGGTCTTCGGAAAGTTGTTTTCCTTAAGACAATATAATATAACTCTTAAGCAAATATTTCCAATTTTTTTTTTTAGGGAAAAGGGAACAATTTTCTCGTGAAACCCCGAAATCATGTGTAGTGGAGTTTCTAGCTAATATTCACAGAAACGACATTCAGCATAGTTGTTTGCGCGTATTTTAATATTTGATTAGTATTCAGTTGTACCCAGCTGAATGAAGTTTTTAGTAAGTGTTATTTGCAATAAAAAGTTTTTGCTTATTTCAATGATAAATTTTTGAACTCGAATAATAAATAAAAGTTACTAAAAAACGAAAACTTTGCAATATTACTTACAGATATTTTTTTTTTTTTTATATTTCGCATAAAATTTCGTGTAATTTTTAAGCAGCACAAACTATGCCAAGTACTTCCGACACTGCCACTCGTTAAAGATATTCAACATTAATTGCTGAAGCTAGCAATTCAATTGTTATTTATGACTTTTGAAGTTAATTGTTTGTTCTTATTGTTGTTGCTGTTGTAGTTCTTGAAATGTAGCTCGCACACGGTCAATTGCCGCTGCTGCCACTTGGCGTTTTAATGTGTATTGCGTGCTGGCGATGCATAAAAATCAGGTAGCAGATAGCTGCTATTATACTATACAGATACATAGATAGATAAACGTACGAATGAAGCAGCAAGTCTAGCGCTTAACTCGTCAAGTAATCAAGCCATGTATGGAGTTAATAAGATACTCGACATGAACACACTCAAGCAATCTTTCAGATACTTATTGTAGAAACATGAGGGGCTAAAAAATGTATAATAAACATGTTGAATGCAAAGTTGCTTTTGCTTTCATTGTGCACAGATAAAAGAAAAAAATGTGTATATGAAAAAAAAAAAAAAACAAAATAATATCGTAAAATTAAACAAATTACAGCATAATCACTTAATTGTTGTTGTCGATTTTGAAGTTGTTAACGAGCGGTTTTACATGCAGCTTGTTTGTCTATTATGTAATTAGCTGCAATTGTGTGTGAGACGAGAAGGAGATACGTTTTTAAAGCATATCCGACCAAAAGTAATCATGGCACTCACCTGCAATCAAAAAGAGAAAAAAGAAATAAAATACATATTTAATAAAATTTCAAAAGCTGTCGATATTTAATTATTTATTGATGACTAAAAAAAAAAGTTGCTGTAATGGAAATGCAGAAAGAGAAAAAAACGATTTTATATAATTGTAAATTTTTTTAATTGGATTTTATTTGTTTCAATTTTGAATAAGTGCTGCATAAAACTCATTTTCATGTATATTTTTTCTTTCTTTTTTATTTGCCACAAACAATTTAGCATAAATGGCAAATATAACAACAACTGAATGACAATATAAAATGCAAAATTATTTTAATTAAACAAATTTATTTATTTATTTTTTTTTTTTAATTTTTATGCCACTCTTGCAGTCAGTCAAGCACATAAATTACATGAAAAATAAACAACACACAATAAAATGGCAAACGACAAAAAAAAAAACAAAATAAATTCGAGAGTTAAGCATAAAAAATATATAAAAAATAAATAAAATATATAAATAATATTGTAATAATAAAAATTCAGCATTGATGTTGGCATAAAGTTGATGAAGTTGACCATTGCGAGTCAAAGATCCCGCACATTATGAGCGAAAGACGACCGTTAATGCGAAAAAAAAAAACAAAAAAAACAAAAAAAACATAAAAACCATAAAAAAAAAACCTATAAAAAGATATATATTGTATATATATAGAAAATTAAAAAATAAACACACCGCAAGGCAAAAAGCGTCTTCAAATTGAAAAAAAAAAAAAAAAAAAAGAGAAACCAAATAGCGCAGCCGCATTTAAGAAGTTCTGAAAACCACAGCGTCTACATGAAGTTCGCCAATTCATTCAACACACGCGAAAATTGCTTATTTGGTATTTAAACAAGCTGCTAAGCAAACAAAGAAGAACACGCTACACTGTAGATGCTGAGAAATACTTTTTACTGCTAAAAGAGTTTAAACAAAAAAACCCAAAAAAAATTATGAAACAGCAGACAACAAGCCAACGAGAAAGCAAATTTTCGCTTGAAGAAGTAAATTAAGAAGTACGAGATGTGGTTTATGAAGTTCTTTGGAAAGGCGAATATTATTCAAAGCTTTTGAAGTAACTGAAAGTTGTAGATACTTAAATGTAGCTAAATAAGTTAATTAAAAAATTGACTGCCATAAATTTCCAACAAACAAAATTGCACAAAAATTAATAAACAAATCTAAAAAAAATGATTTTCATTTCATTGAAATTCTGCCAGCGTTTCTTGACTTCACAATTAATTTTAGCCGCTTTATTAATAAAGCAATTATTTATGTATATAAAACCACAAAAGATACAATACACACCCGCAACAATATTGAAAAGCCAAAAGCAACAACACTCACATACAATGCTTATCTAACACATTTGTTAGCTATGAGCGCTAGCAAATAAACACAGAAAACCCACAAAACAAAAATTTAAACAAAACACTTGAAACAAAAAATCGCTGCCATAAAATCAGCAATGGTAATTAAAAAAAAAAAAAAAAATTAAGAGAAAAAAAAACAACGCTGACTTTTATTATATTTAACCTAAATTTAGACAATAATAAATGAGTTTTTATTTTTAGTCCAAGAAATAAAAAGTAACTCAACGCAGCAGTCTGTCTAGTTGCAACAAAACTTGTCAAACAAACAGTAGCGCTCTTCATATTTGTTAACGTTTCTATTTACAAAAATTTTTTTCTTCTCGCTTTTCTATAGAGTTTTTGTATCTTATTTTACTGCTTTTAGTATGCGCGTAGTATCTGCTTTCATTTATCTTTGCCTATTGTGTCTGCATGTTTTATTTTTCTTGTTGAGATTTTTTCCACTTTAATTCTTTGGTTGTGGCTGTTGTTGGTTTGTTGTCTGCCTGCCTGTCTGTCTGTCTGTCTGTTACTACATATTATTTGATGTTGTATCTTTACATTTATCTATACACTAGTATCTACATATATATGTATATGTGTGTACAAAAGCCGACTCTTGCCTTCCCAACAATTGTTCAACATTCCACTTTGTAGATACGAATGCAAGTTATTCACACAAGAGTTGACATCGCAGTAAATAGACAACCGAACCCGCCCAATTTCTTTTCATACTTTAAGCAACAAAAAGTAATAACTTTCTATGTACAAAATATTTAGTTAAACCGAATTTTTTATACATTTCATTTACGGTACAAACTTGGGAAATATATAGAAAAAAGTGGCATAGTTAAGAAATTGGTTGAGATGTCACAGAACACCAAAAAAATTTAGTCAATAGATTGAGCAGCACTCTACAATATAAAAATGTATCATAAACCACTGCTCATATCTAAACTTATTCAACACTGAAGTGCGCTATGTAGCATCTGTCCTGTTGCAGTCACGTTACTCTCCGGGCATTCAAATGCGCCGGAGACCCCGCTATATGCAACAACTACCGCGAAATAAGTCTTCTTTCCATCGCATATAAGATTATGTCACGCGTATTGTGTAATAGGCTGAAGACACATACGGATTCGGTAAAACCTGAAGAATAGTCTCAACTCATGGGTCTACCGATGAATGAGGACAAGACGAAGTACTTGGTGTCTTTTCGCATGCCGTCATCGCGTTTTGGACGGTCAGTGACGATGGAGAATTGGGAGAATTGGGTTGAGCACGCCAATTAGAAGTAAAGCCCCTTTCTCTAAAGACGACAATCAAGATATATACGACGCTGATACTCCCAGTCGTACTGTGTAGCGCAGAGACATGGACCGTGATTGTGTCAGTTGAAACAGAATTGGAAGATTTTGAGAGGAATATTCTCAGCAGTATTTTTGGTCCTATTAGAGTCGGCGACGAGTTTAGCTTCCGTTTGAACTAGCGCATTGAATTCTAACGGCTGCTCTTGGCTGGTCACCTCATTCGAATGGAAGAAAAAGCTTCAGCACGCATGGTTTACATGGGGGGCCAAATTTAATTGAAAGACGCTGAGTTAGACGACGACCGGGCACTCGTTGGTATGACCAGATATGTAGAAATCTTACCGTATTTGTCATTCATAACTGACGCCAGCGCGCACAAGATTACAGTAGCTGGCACGCCTTCCTGGATGCGGCCACTACCGAAAGACGGTTGAAGGCCATTTAACTCGTCAACGGTTGATCAACAAAACAAAACTTGAAATATTTTCCGGCTATTCCTCAATATACTAACGGGCTAATTCAAGCGCCTTCTTCATGGCTTTCTCTGGATTCTACATTACTCTCGACTTCTTTTCCGAAATTCACTAGATGGCATGGACCCATGGGTACATGTTGAGGCTATGCAAGTTCAAAATTTCGTGAAGTAAAAACATCATCTTGGTACATTGATTGTGCAATAGAAGTTCCGTTTGGGGGGAAAAAAATTGACAATGATGTCTTTTTTCAGAATCGTTGTTAATCGTTTGGGGTGCGATGAAGCATTGTCAAGTAACAGAATGGCTTTCCGTGGAAGAGCATATTCTTTCACAAACCGAATTATTAAAAAAAAAAAAAAAAATCTTTATATTGCCAACGAAGTTACGTCTTATGAGCTTTTTTCGATATTATACGTACTCAAATAATCGAAGGCCGACTAA
This sequence comes from Leucophenga maculata, assembly GCA_035044805.1. Taxonomy (NCBI): domain Eukaryota; kingdom Metazoa; phylum Arthropoda; class Insecta; order Diptera; family Drosophilidae; genus Leucophenga; species Leucophenga maculata. The sequence goes on from JAWNNP010001173.1 coordinate 290,916, forward strand.
ACGTGAAAGCTGTTCCGATTCCGTTGTTCCGCTCTAATAAAAAATCAAATCATGAACGTATCCACTTGTCGATTTTAGTTCAAATTATAAATGTTTCAAAACAGTTCCAAATATTTCTTTAATTGAAAATTAATTAATACAAGTAGAGGACTAACTGTTTACTTCTTCGCCTTAAAATTTGTTGTTGTAAACTGATAATTGTGATGATTATTGGAACAAATTAGAAAGCTTAATTCTGGACGATATACAACAGAAGTCTAATAGGAAATAACCAAAAAAAAAAAAAAAAACAAACAGACAACCTGCGAACAATCTTGAAACTGATAAAACAAGTTCTTACACATAACTTCAAATAAGCGTTGATTGGAACCTTAAAACATCCAATAGATAGTTCATATGGCGTAAAACTCTGATTTGAAATTGAATGATGTCTTTAGGATCCAAAAAAGATGACGAAAAATCCAAGTACCCAACGATTTGTAATGTTTGAATAGCCATTAGGATTGATTTATGGAGAATATTTAAAAAAAAAAAAAAAACAGCCATTTTCGAAAAATATATTTTCTTATTAATATTATAAATGCGAAAGTTTGTGAGGATGTATGGATGTGTGGATGTATAGGTGTTACTCTCACACGCCTAAGCCTCCTAACCAATTGGTATACATTTTCGTATAGAGATAGATGGGACGTTGAAAAAGAACAAAGACTATTTTATGTCAAATCGGGGGTGTTACCCGATTACCAGAGATGAAATTTGCTGCAAGTGTTAATAAAATAAATCGCAGGGCGCGATACCCCCATAGACACCCATATAAGCGATATACAGTTGTTGTCATATCTTTGCATTCATTTGACTTACAAAGATGAAATTTGGTATATATATCAATGGGATCGGGAGAAGTAATCATGATTACAAAAAGAAATTTATGGTTTAATTCACACTTCTGTGTATACCGAATAAATGTATGTTGGCTGTTCATCATTTCCCTCTCACAATTAAACATAATTTTTAACTGGTTATAGTGCAAAGTCTTGTAAAAATGGTTCTGCTTTCCCATTTTCCTTTCTGACTGTCGTAAATACTTTACATCTATGTGTGTGAAGGGTATTAAAACAAAAGTATTTCATAGTTACATCCATAAAAGTGTCCAACAAAAACTATTTAGAACAATTAGAGCGAAATCTTTTAAATTTATTGAATAAACTTCAGCAAACTTTAAAATACTTCTCAAAAGTATCTCAACTTGCTTCTAATAATTATCGCACTTCTATTTGAATATATTTTACTGTTTAATATGTCATAATTAAAATGCAATGAACGCAAAATTAGCTAAATGAACACTTATAATTTATGAGGAATTAATTAAATCAAATAGTGTGTAGAATGAAATAAAGATAAATTATAAAACAAAAGAAAAGGAAACGAATGGAACAGAACAGAGAGCGTAATATAAATATAAAGAAAATAATTAAATAAAACTGAGCAGCATGCAATTTGCATAACAAATGTGTTAATTTTAATTAATTCTGAACACGACTCATTTCATGTTATTTATGTTCGCGTGTGTGTGTCTCTGTGCTGCGCCGAGTATCTGTGAGTGTGGCGTGTGTACGGCTGTATGTGTATAATTAATCGATTAATATGTGTAAAAGGTTAAAACTTGCCTGACATTTCCAGTGCAACAAAAACAAAAAGTTGACATTTCGTTACGCTAATGATTTAATCACTAATTATAGGCGCGACCGCCGGCATGCCTGCTGCCACCTTCGCCACCTTCGCCACAAGTGTTGAAAGATTGCTGGCTACAATGGCGGGTCACCAAGTTGAAGTTTTAACATACAAATAGATCGCTTACAAGCCTAATAAAATGGTTATTACTCGCTTTATAAAACATACATAATAAGTGAATATAATAATAATTGGCAGCGAAGTATAACACACCGAAATGATTATTGATTTTCATAAATTCAATAAACAAAAATGTACTTCACACTTATGTATGTATCTATCTATCTATCTATCTATCTATTTTTTTCCGCTTGTCATGTTCTTCTCGCTGCTGTTTGTCAATTATTGCTAATTATTTGTTTAATATTTATTACGAATGTCATTTGCTGTGCCTTTATTTGCTTTGATTTGCAGTTTTTTTCCCATTTTAAACCAAAAGTTTTTTTGTGGCAAATAATTTTTTTATATTTTTTTAAATTGTGTATCTAAATAATAGTTTATTATTTATTTTAAACTATATGTATTTCGTATTTTAAATACGCCAATTAGGTTATTTATGTGCTCAATCGTGCAATTTGCATAAATTTATTTTCAATTTAATAAACATAAAATTGTGTGTGTTTTATTTTTAATAATAAACATTTATTATGTTCATGAATAAACTCGTATTGCACATTATTAATATAAAACATGAAATAAAATTAAACAGAATTCAATTTTTTATGCTAATTTGCAGAATTTCGTTTGAAAAAATAAAAAAAAAAATTTTCAATTCGGTAGAACCGCCATTTTCATACGCTTTTAATGTTATATTGAAGTAGGTTTGTAACAAAAATATGGAAAAGAAATTATGTCATCTATTGATCTAATAAAACTCTACACAATCTACTCAAAAAAATAGAAAAGTACAGTGGACAAGGTTTGAAATTTAGAAGAGTGTCGCCTGCGATCCCGACTGTATGTGTGTATGTCACTGAACAACTCCTAAGCGGCTGAAAAATTACCCGATTTTGAGAACATTCACACTAAATCTTCGCGTCGAATGATCCTAATTTGATAAAAAATATTATTGGTAACTAGAGAACTCTACAGAAAGTCATATGTTTCCGTAGCCACGTCGTCGTAAAACAACAAGCAAGAACGTTGCATTCGAGTGGGCTCAAGACTACGATATATCAGGCTACTCCATCCGATTTCGGCTTATATGGACTATTTTATTACGAATTTTGGCGTTTCTAGTTATAAAACAATAAACAAATTTTTATACAAAGACCCAGAAAGGACAGATTTGTATGTAGGATATAGCTATTAGAGGTCTGATTTGGAGTTAAATGCAATATTTCATAAGAATTAAATAATTTAACTCAAATTTGGTGTTTCTAGCAAAATTAACATCTATAAAAATGTTTCAGTATGAGGAGTAGATTTGGTTGGTAAGTGGTTACCCGCCTTAAGGAGGAGAGCTAGCGTGTTTATTAAATACAAGTAAAGAATGAATAAACGAAACTAAAATTTAAAATTTGAAGGCTCAATATCTTATAGTCTGCAAGATTTAGATTTTCAAACGGACAGCCAGACGGACATGTCTTTATCGACGAAACTTTTAAAGCTGCTCAAGAATATTTATACCTAGTGGGATCTGTCTCTTTTCATCTGGGAACAAACTATTAAAACCATTTCCGTCATATCTACGAAATAATATAATGTAGAGGTTTGAGATTTAATAAGCAATGGGAGAGAAGCAACAACTCATCGTATCTTAATAACATTTTAGCGGACAAAATAAGAGAAAAACACAAGTGGTATAGCATAGCACGACTGGTATTCTAGGTATAGGCACTTGCTGTGTTCTTCCATTTGTAAGAATGAACGCATTCATGGCGTCACGGAGATGCAACTGCACATGAACTGCATCACATATATTGAGAACTAATTTAAAAAAAAATTTTTATTATATATGTCCCAAAAAGGTTTCTAGGTCTTTACCTGGAAACCTTTGCAAAGATAGCTCGAAAAAAATGTATAATGGGATTTTTGTAAGGACCTAAGAGTATATCTCACGATTCGAAGAATGATTATGCGAAGTTAAAAGTTTTTAGAGAAAAAGTTGTATAAAATTCAAAAAACTCCAGGAACTACCAATAGGAACCACATATTTGGTTGGAATTGTTCTTTTAAATTGAGTCACCGGAATGAAAATAACGGAATTGAATACATTCAATCGCGACGAAATAAATAAATTCAAGAGAGCTGAATAAAATTAAAAAATATATCATCTCAAAAAACTTTTTACTGACTTAGCAACATATTTTAAACGAAACAAGATACTAAGAAATATATATTCAACTAGAAAAATGGGTAGTGTCAAGATCCAATATGTGAGAAGCACTAAAAGAGGCTTTGCAACACACGACGGGTATGCTTACTTACTTACTTAAATGGCCGTATGGCTTCCATATAAACCATGCGTGCTGGAGCTCTTTCATTTATTCGAATGAGGTGCCCAGCCCAGTGCAGCCAATGGAATTGTATGCGCTGGACTATGTCAACCTTATCGAATAGCTCGTACAGGTCGCGGTTCATAAGGGACCTTAACTCGTCGCCGACTCTAATAGGACCGAACATTCTGCGTACAATCTTCCTCTCGAAGACTTCCAACGCTGTTTCATCTGACTCAATCACGGTCCATGCCTCTGCGCCATACAATAGGACTGGAAGTATCAGCGTCTTACAGATTTTTGTTTTTGTCTTTCGAAAGAGGGCTTTACTTCTCATTTGCTTACTCAGCCCAAAAAAGCATCTGTTAGCAAGCGTGATTCTTCGCCTGATCTCCAGACTGACATTGTTGTTGCTGGTTATCTCAGATCCAAAATAGACGAAGTTTTCTACAACACTGCAGTTGATATTCTCCATCGTCACTGACCATCCAAGACGCGATGACGGAGTGCGCGAAGACACCAAGTACTTCGTCTTGTCCTCATTCATCGCTAGACCCATGAGTCCAGACTGGTTTGCAATCCGATAATATCGGATTGATCGGCTTAAGCGAGCAGCATCACTTCGTTTTAGAAGATCGAACCCGACATACTCTTAGTATCAAATTTGGTATTAAAGGGGTCGGAGAGGTTTTTCCCCACCCAGACAAAGCTTTGTGTGTTAGATAGCGTCGTCATGCAAAGACGGATAATCTTTGCCGGGATACCTATTACAAATTTACAGGGCAACCAGCATTGGTTCAGGCACAAGACGCCATTGATACTAACATTATAAAGTGGAAAGATTTGTACTTTTGTATGTACATATGTAACGAATAAACTCAAAAACTACTGGATCGATTTTAAAAATTCCTTCACCATTAGACTGCTACATAATCGCTGAGTAACATAGGCTATATTTAGGCGGTGATCCTCCGCTTCTATATAAGCGATAAACAAAAATCGACATATCTTTGCATCTATTTGTGGTACGGGTTGATGGAATCAGAAGAAGTAAATTTAGTTTTCTTTTGGACAAAAGTTTTTAAGGAGCGTAAAGCATGCCGGGAGCTGTTAGTTATAAATAAAAAATGCTAAAGTCTACTACCAAATACGAAGAAGATGAAAATTGTAACTGAAAATAAGCAGATTGCAATGAATAATCAGCTTTCGAACCAAATTAGTTAAGAACAAATCATACTCTACGATATGAAGCGTATACAGAATATCTATCTATCTATTATAAATGCAATAGTTATATCAATTTATTCGTTGCTCATATGTAAATGCAAATTGCTTTGAGCGTTTTTAATAAATACATCGGACATAAATTAATTAACAAAACATTTATTTTATGCGTTGTTATGTGTTGAACAAAATAAAAATAAAAACAAAAACAAACAAAAAAAAAAAGCATAAAACAAATAAATAAATTGCCAACAATATTAAAAAAAAAAAAGAAATATGGAAAACAAAAATAAATTAATCAAAAAATGTATCGTGAGATTTTTTTTTTTGAAATTTTTTCCAACCAAACAAAAATTTATATTTGAAAATTATTTAAAATTTTTTTTTTCATAATTCGTTGTTCGTATAGTTGTGTATGTGTTTATAGATACTTTATAGATATAACTAACTCACTGCGCCCAATTCAACACGCGACACCCGCTGCTGTGTATCCGTCCGTCTGTCTGTCTATTTATTTATTTCTAAATTCATCAGTCCAACTGTCCGTCCGTCCGTCCGTCCGTCTGTTCATTATACTGTCCACAGTCATTGCTTAACATGCGCTTCAACTTAGTTGTTTCGTTTGGTAAGCTCGCTGCTTGTTCATTCGCTTGATTGCTCGTAGCTATATCAGCACAGTCAAGCAGCCAAGCAAACAGGCAGTCAGTCAGTCAGTCAAGCAGTCGCATGTATCTTATAGATACTTAAAAAGTCAAAGTCAATTTTCGCATATTTTAAACATCATCACAATCAATTTTGTTTCTCGTGCTGGGAATTAAGTTTTGTTTAAACTTATTACTAACTTTGCCTGTTGTTCTTGTTGTAGCTTTGATTGCTGTATTTTGTATTTGGTATCTTTATTTTTTTTTTTTTTTTAATATAATTTTTTTTTTTTTTTTTAACTTTTTCAGTCGAATTTCTGTTGTTTTTGTATTTTGGCCCACATTATCTAGACGTACACTGAAGTATGCTTTCGTGCCTCTGGTGTTCGTTCATTTGTAGCTACATACAATATAGATTTGTTGATGTATCTTGTGTTTTTGCAGTTGTTTTTTGGTTTTTTTTTTTTTTTTTTTTTTGTTTGAGCTACATGTGTTTAGCGTGTCTACATTTGCTGTTTTTAATGATGATGGTTGTATTTTGTTTGTTTTTTGCCTTTATTTAATCATTTTATTGATGTTGCTTTAAATTATTATTAATTTCCTTTTTCTTTTTTGTGCAATAATTAATTTATAGAGTTGTATTTGCCTTAAATAGTCTGGCAATAGCTTTAACAATTTAAACTTTTATGATTTTTAAAATAATTTTAAAATAAATTTATTAATTGAGTGTTTTTTATATAGGATAAGCACGCGTAGTGTAGTGCATGGGGTGAAGTGGATGTATCTAAAACTTTTTCCAGCTAAAGATACAGATTAGACGAAACTGACTTTTGATTATTACTAATTCAGCTGTTTTTTTTTCATAGTAATTGAGGCGTTTAGACAGACTATTTAGTTCACATTAGTTAAATGGCTTATGTAGCCTAAAGTGGTGCACTCAACTGATATCTTGAAAGAATACAATCGATCTTCGTTGATAAAAATTTTAGATAAATTTATCAACGACAACATTTGTAAATAGTGAGAAATTTCAACTAAATAAGGCAGCTTTCGAAGCAGTTTGACAGAACCAGCATATCTATAAGATAAAAAGACTCCAACCCAGCTCACCGTATACAAACGTATGTTAAAAATTTGAAGCTCTTTAATTCCATATCAATTAAAGCAATCAAACTTGTATCTATAACATACAAGTTTGTGTTCCAAATTGATTTTTATATGCCAATTAGTAGTATGCATATGAGGCGGAAATACAATTCTGTCAGTTGACGGCAATTATAGCAAATGAACAAATCAATTAAATACGAACGAACCATGCAGGCGTTTAATGTAACAAAGACCTACACACACGGTGTGCAAGAAATTATTGTACAACAAGTTGAGCAGATACAGATACGCGCAGCGAGCGAAATTTAATACTTTTTTAGATAAATGCATAAATTAAAACTAAAATCACTTTGTAACTTTTACATACATTTTTCAAGTTAATCATTGTTGTTGTGCTATACTGCATATTATTTGTATGTTTTAAGAAATTGTATCTTTGTATCTTTTACAACCGCAAAGCCGAACGGTTTGCACAATAACAAAGCCAATTACACTTGAATAGGCTAAGACTCAAACCCAGCTAAGCATGATGATGTTGTCTAAAAAAAAAAACCGAAAAAAAAACAAACCAACGCGAAAAGACTTTGGCAATATTTGTATGTATCTATAGCTATGTATCTGCAGCACTGTAAGTATCTCGTGTGTATGTAAGTATGTCGTTTATTTTTTCGTTCGAGTGCTTTGCACTCTTTTTATCTTTTTTTTTTTTTCTTCTTCTACTTTACAATACTGACTTCATGTAGAGTTGCTAACTTTAAAAGCTAGCAGTAGAAAAAAGAAAAAAAAAAAAAAACTATCCAACGTCAAACAGCCAACCAACCAAACAACCGTCCAGTCATTTGCTTTGAGTGTTGTGCGCTGTATGCGTGCCACAAACAGTTTGTCAGCATAGCGCATTTTACTTGCGCGCAGTGGCGTGTGGAATGCGAATGGTGTGACAAATTATTATGTATCTAGATACACATACTTCATACAAACAAACAAACAGATTCTAGCGAACTCATTCGCTTATTCAGTAGCTGCGGTGCTAATGACCGTAACTAAGTTGGCATCACGAGTATAAGCATCGCCACAGCACACTGCTAATGCCACCTATTCCGCCGTAATCTACGATTTATACTATTCACATCTAATAGTCACTTAATTGCGGTTTTAGTGTGTATCTATGTTTGTGTGTGTGTGTGTGTTTGTGTGTGTGGGTGTGGGTGTTCGTGCAAGCTAAATTGTATTTATTATTTTCTGTTTAATTGACAGTTTAAACAGTTTTGCATGTTTACTTACGTATCGAACAGCAGCAACAACAACAACACAAACATTAATAATAATAACAATAATAATAATAATGCCGCCAATTTAACAATAGCTATATACATATATACATATGAAAACTGATATTTAATAGCTGTAATAATAATGTCAACAATCAGAACGTTTTAAGTAGCCGTCAGCAGTTAAACAGATGCAAAGATACATATTTACTTAAGTAATGCATACAGAAGACTTGAGTTGAATTATGTATCTACAATATGTATACAGTTAGATTAAGCTGTCAGCTGGCAGTCCAATTTATTGGGCCCTAAATAGGTCGAATATGTACTTAATAGATACAAAAACTATTTGTAACTATGTATTTCAATTTTTTGTATCTACAAAAAATTTAAAAACTAATTTATATTGATTAAACAAAAATTTGTGTATATATGCGTGTATTTAAAATTTAGTTCGCGGCATTATTTAGTTAAGATTTAATCTGTACTCCAAATTTTAGATACAAAATGCTGAACTTAAATGTCAACAACTGTACTAATTATTTAATTTATTTCGTGAAAGCACGACTCCAGCATTCTTACTTATTTAATATAATTTTAAATGATTCAACCTCAACTTTAATGCTCCTCTTTATCTGAAAGTTCAAACATTCTTTAATCTTCATTTACATCATTGTCTTTGAATTCTTCGGAATCAGAAATATAAATTTAGCTTAACTTGAAATTATTAAGTTCCTAACATCTTCTTGAAAGTTTAAATTTGTTTTACTTCGCTGCAAGTTTAGTAATTGGAACCTATAAAAAACATCGTAAAAAATATATTCTTTCTATTATAGTCAAAAAATTTTAAAATTGTTGGAGTCTGTTTATGTTCGCGCACCCTGTATTACGCGATTAGACAAAAACAGAATTTGACTGCACTTTATAAAATCGGAAGTGATGATGCGCCTCAATTTTGGTTTATTTGCATTTTTTATTATTTATTCTGCTCTACATTTCGGTTCAATGACTTTTCTATACATTGAGTTCGATGCAAGCGGTTAATCTTGTTAAGTGTGGAGATTGTTGGCGAATACTTCCGAAACTTAACACTTCAGCACTGTGTTTTGACTTCATTAAACAACGTGATTTCTTTCATACCCTCGTATGCTATTGTTTTCTTATTGTATTTGGTTGATGTCATTTTTGTTTTTGATTTTATTTCATTGTGAATTTTTGATTTTTTCTTTAACTTTTCCTTTGAACTTTATAGTATAAAAAAATCAATAAGGCTTAATTGAGGCATGAACGTGAACATTGGTTGCTTAATTCTTAATAGAATGGTTATTATTAGCCTCGCCGCACATACATACATACATAGATGTGAGTGTATAACGAAAGTGTTTTTATATTTTACTCCGATTTGACCAATGTTATCCCCTTTTGTCTGTAGATAATTGTTTTGAAACCGAAATTTCTTTAATGATCCCAGCACAACCAGTTGCAATTAGGATTAAATTGGTTATGGTGTTTAAAATATCTTTTCTAATGAGATTGTGGTATTGTTCAGAAATTTATCAAAAAATAATTTTTTAATGGGTGTAGAACACATTTTTGAAGCATTTACACCTGCTCCCATTTGCTTCAGCTTTCATTCTAAATCATTTCGGAGTTGTTCTGGCCGGGCTAGAATCGAAAATTTTAACAAAAATTAGTTTGGGACAACAGTAATTGATGGGTTGCGATAGAACTCTATTTAGCAATGTTTACTCCAGGGTTTGTCTAAAAGTTTCATCCTCTAAGCGTTTTTGCGCCTATTACATTAATAAGCCATTTCTTTAAAATGCTTTAGACTTACACACCCTGTATCCATTTGCATAATACTCAATTATCAATTAAAACATAATTAAATTAAATTAAACACAACTTTCGCCGTTGACCCTCACCTTTTTAAAAATCCAAAATAAACGCAATCGTTGAAAACATCTGATGGCGAATATAAATGCGCGTATGTTCAGGGCAGTGGTTAGAGCGAGACGAAAGGAGCGTTTAGGCGAAGAAATGGTAATCCACAAAAAGAGTTGCTCCAATGCTGTAAATTATATGTACGTATAAACGGTAATCCACACGGTATGTTATGTTTTTTTTATTTTTAATAATTTAATTATTTTTTTATTTTTCCTTTTTGTTGTTGTTTTTTTTTAACAATGTTAATCAAGTCAATTAATGCTTTTGCATAGAAAAAAAAATATTCCATGCATGAAAGAGAGCACACGATGCGACTATCGTTGCGCTTTTCTTGATAAAGTTCTTTCACTTTGTGTGCTCAATAAATGACGCGGAGCGCGATGTGCAGAGAGAAACAAAAGTCAAATGCGCACGAGGGAGACAACAAGACGACCGACCGACGAACCGAACAACAAAACGACAGAGCGCCCGTTTCAAGTGAGAGCAAGAGAGCACATGTCAGTTTGTCGGCTTTTTATTTGAGTTTTATTCTACTCCTTGTTGTTTTTGTTGTTGTTGCCGCTTTTGTATGCCGCAATGTTTGTGCGAATAAAAAAAAATACAGAGATTTACAAACACACAAACAATTGTGTTGCGCCGCTTGCGGCGAACAACATTTTCAAGTTGTTATTTTTCTTTTTGTTTTGTTAACTCTTGCAGGCGCAAATGGATGCGAGAGTGAGAGAGAGCTAGCGTTAGTACGCGCGCGCGTTTGTGCAAATGAGAGCGGCAATGCTAAAGCGTATTCTATTCCGGTATTAATGTTGTTGCTTTTGTTGTTGCCTTGGGTTTGCTTTTGACAACATATTGGTTGCCCTTTATAATGCTTTTGTTCGCTATTAATTTTGTACTTTCGTAGTAAGTAGTAGAAAAAGTGTAGGGGATACAACTTTTTTTATTTTGTTTTCTGTTTGCTCACAAACACGGCTTGAGTGTGTAATTTGTTTTATGCGCAGCTTTTAAATTAACTGATTATGTAGCACAAAAATAAAGAATTATTTTATTCATTTGCTTTTGTAGTTTAAATTTGTTTTTTTTTTTAACTTCGCTTCGTTTCTTTATTTTTTTTGGTTTGATCTCTAGTAATTATTTTATACAAACACACAACAATTACACATACACGAAATCGCGCACACACACATTTATTTATATATATTTACGTGTTTTAATGAATGAGTGAGACACAAATAACTAGTAAAATTTAACACTTTTTTGTTATTGCTTTTGCGCACTTCGCTTTTAACTCTTTGTCGTTGTTGTTGTAGCAGAAAGAAACGCTTAAATTTTTTATGCGTAAATATATTAATTGCTTATTTAATAGACACTCAAAAATACGCACACCAACACACACAAACACGTTAACGAGCCGAACATTAAGAGCGTAAGCGCGAGAGAGAGAGATTGCGTTTTGGTGGAGCGCGAACTACTGTAAATGCGAACGTGAGAGGGGGCGAAGACAGAGATTTAATATGCACGAGATTTGTTTTTTGAATTTGTTTTAAATTTTGTTTAATTTTTTTATATTATTTTTAAATTTAAAAAATTTTTTTTTTTCGTATTTTTTAACACTTAATTGTAATTAATTATTTTTTTTTATAATTTGCCGCACAACTTTTGTTTTGGTGCTACTTAATCCAAATGGTATTTAATTCAAAAATTGTTGTCGATTGTTTGATACTTTTTTTTTGTTGTTATTATTTATATTTAGCATTTGTGGCACGAACGCCGTTTGTCGTCCGCTGCCAACGAAAGAGGAACGCGTACAAAAAGCAAATCGCAAAAACTGATTGCACGTTATATTCACTTTAGAGACTATTAACAGTAGAGACAGAGTTGCCTATGTGAAAAATTAAATTTAAATTATTTCGAAATGCCTTAAAACAAGTTTTAATAAAAATGTTTTACTTATATAATTGTTTGCTGTATTTTTAAACAAAACTTAATCAGCAACTAAATATTTCGAAAGCATATTTTAATTCAGAATTGTGGTTTTACATAGTTTTACCAAATGCACAGCTGACAACTCTGTATGCGCATGCTCTCGCTCTCACAAATGCACGCATTCCAATACGCTCACTGCGCTCTCAGCTGCTACAATGGCCGCTATTTTGTTATTGTTTTTCGACGCCATGTTGCGGTTGCATATGCTTATCTCGCTCTAGCAGTTAACTACGGTTGTTTCGCTTATTGGCGGCTTTTTTTTGTCTGCCAGTTGGTTTTTTTGACATTTTTTTTGGCTTTACTTTGAAATATTTTTTTTAAAATTTTTTTTTTTTTTTTGTAAAGGATATGCCATTATTTCGTGCGTTTGTTTTTGTTTTTTTTTTTTTTTTTTGTATCAAATTTGAGTAACGGTATTTTACGAGTTATTATTAGACCCAAATGTTTCATTTGACCTTTGCTTAACTTTGTCATTCGGAATATATTTTGCTTTTTTTTTTTCTCTTATAAATTACTAATCATAAAACCCGATGACTAAATTGTTACATTCATCCACAAGTAAGCCATTTGCGCCTTATATCGTTTGCCAATAAGTTTACACTCCAATTGGCATACTTTGTACACGAATTGATTGCCATTGCATGCCTGAGATTGTAATTGTTGGAACGCTGAGGTCGGGTTGGGAGTGCAGCAGTTTTGTGAAGAGGCATGCGATGCTATGTGAAAGACTTGTAAACATTTTATTGCTGCAAAAGGCAAATAAATGCTTCCTTTACTCTTTGCGTTCACGCAGCACCTTTCATACTGTATCTGGCTGTGCGTTTGCATGGCTGTATTTGTGTTAGAAAATGTGTGTGTGTGTGTGTGTGTGTATTTATGTGCGTTTCCGTTTCCGCTTGCTTGCCAACTTGTTTGTGCTAAATATCCTTACACATTTTTGTTCCTGCTTGCCTGCCTCTCTTCCGAAACTTCATGTTACATATTTTATTGCCAACAAAACTTGCACAGATTCCAATAGAATGATTGTGTATGTACAATATTAAAGAGTATTCATGTGTGTGTAACAAATGCATAGGCGTACTAAATTTGGGTGCACAATATACCCAAGTACTTTGACTTTTGATATTGCAATTTTATAGACTAAAGTACAGGCTTTTAAAAATGGTTGTGGTATACCTGTTTGAACATCCTGAATAAATGTCGAATCTACCAAACGTTTTTGGAAAGATTAAATAAAAAATGATGGACCAAATTGCGTATTGTAGGTTATTCCCTTTTATATTCATGCATTCACAACTGGCAAAGCATAAAACTAAAATTGTTATAATTGTTTTTTTTTTTTTTGCTTTGAATCGGTAGAGTGCATGTCATACTAGTTACTTTGAATATTAAACACATTTCAATTAGAATTTATTTTCTAAAACATTCCTTTATAACTTTTACCTAGTTACACCACTGTCTTTTGTGAGTTCATGTGTGTGCAAGCATCTATAAAAGCATTTGGGGAATTGATATCCTTGTATCGCTTTTTGCTAAGTTAAAATATTTCAGAAATTTTTTTGTTTGTTTTTTTTTTTTGCCTTTTCTACCATTTCCGCATTAGCAGTTATAGATGTGTGTGTGTGTGTGTGTGTGTGTGCTTTCTAGCTTCCATTTACAGTCCTTCTTCCTTCGCTACTAAAAAGAAGAAAAAAAAAACATTTGTCAAAGTTACTAATATATCATTGGCAGTCTATCTTATAGATACTTTGCATGTAGTTGCCATTATGTAAGCTTTTATCTTAGCATGCTTAAGACTTTATATAGCAAGGACATTTAACTGTAAATTTTTTATAAGCGCAAGAAATGAAGCTTATATAATTATTGCCTAACTAAATGCTAAATCAGCATGATAAAGCAATTAATATTTTACGCTATTTAGCCAAACATTGCACAGCGTACTCCATATTCAAAATCAAGAACCATTCATTCATTCATTCATTCAGTACGCATTAGTAGCCAAAAGTGCCACTAAGCTGCAGGGTGTCGCCGTGTCTGAGGGCGAAAATTAATACAGCATTTCAAATGCGTTCCTTTGCTTATACATTCATTCAATCATTCAATCATTCATTCAGTTATTCATTCTCTCATACATTCAGCTGCTGTTTCGTGCGTTTGTTCGTGTCAACGGATTTGCGCGCGTGCGAATAAAAAAAGATAGAACAAATAACGACGACGACGACGACGACGTTGAAGATATGTAGAATTCCTGTTTGACTGACATAGCCGCAAAGCTTTGTGGAGTCAAGCAGCATGTTGAGCTGAGCTGAGCTGAGCACGGCCACTGAAACACAAAATGAATAATAAATGATGTGCTTCACACTCACTCACACAAATACGTACAACGTATTTGTACGATATACATTTATTTATACATAAAAGGATATTGTAGCGTATAATGTTACTAGTCCTTTGCCAGCAAGCCAAAGAGCATCTTTGCAATGCTACATGTAAATCTGCTTGTATCCTTTGCTGTATCCCTTGCGGCGTAATGTGATTTCATCTATTTCTCGGCGAACAAAAAGAAAAACAGTGAAAATTCATAGAGTACATTGCCACACACACACACACACATAATCAGGGTGCATTTCAAAAGTTACGCGTCGTGCTGCGGTGTCATAAATAAGACACACTTAATTATAGTTACTTGCGCTGTTTTGCTGTGGTTTCCCAACTAACCCTAAAGGTTTGTGACTAATAGAGATTGAACAAAAAAATTCAAATTCAAAACGTTTGGCATGCGCCCTGTACAGAGCGTGCAGCGTCATACAACAAAATCGCACTAAGCTAGTGTCGCAGCTGAATTCATATCGAATGAAGCGTAGTGTAGTGTTGCGGTATACAACACAATACAAGCGCACTTGTCGATTTTCGGTTAGCTTTTCTTTTTTGTATATATGTAGCAAACCACTTTACTACACTCTACATGCCCACTTCATTCTTTTCACAGACACATACATGCATGCACATGATTCCCTTTCACTTCCGTTTCCGTTTCAGCTTTTGCCACGGTCTCTTGTTTTCCGTTGCCAGCTTGTTGACTTGCCTTGCCAGCCAAAGTCGCTGCTTTCTCGTATATCTTTTTGTCTATGTTTCTGTGTATGTGTGTGTGTGTGTGTGTGTGTGTGTGTGTTTTCATGCTGCATCTATAGCAGCATATAAATATTTATACGAACATATTGTTGTCACTTTATGGTTTCGTTGCTGCCTGCCTATAGTAAGAACTTCACGTCGCTCCTCGCTGATTCACTTGATTTGTACACCGCAAACGTTTGCTATCGACAAACGTAAACCAGCTCAGCACAGCGGACTACATACGCTATACACTATATACATATATATATATATTCGTTGATGACGCTGACGATGAGCACAATGTTTGCCCATAACTGATGTCATATCCTTGCTGCTTTAATTCAGTCCTTGCTGGCATTACTGTAGTCGCTGTTGTTGTTGCTCTTATATTGGTTAGCTAATAGAATTGAAATAGACTGATGAAATGATGCTTGTACACTGATTGAATACGTACATACTAAGCAACTTAAATAGCTTATATCCAACAAATCCTGCAAGCTATTCCTTAGCTTATCATTGCTACTTGGCAATATGATTTATATATGCTTTATTTGTCTTTTTAATGCCAGCAAAATCATTTTTCAATGGTTTTTTCTTACAAGTTTGCTTGTTATTCTGTCATCTGTTAACGATTTTCTACGTTTACTCTTCAAGTGTGACATTAATAGCGTTGCTATATAAATTAAATAAAAAAAAACAAATATATATTGGCAGGCATTAGCGGTATAATGGTTTTTTAATTAAAAAAGTCAAATTCCGGCAGCAAGTTGCACTTATATAATTAAAAAATCTAGATTCCTGCCAGATATCAGGCACTGTCTGAACTTACCTTAAGCTGTTAATATTTCAAAATAGTTACAACAACAGTTCGGTTATATTATTTGGTTTTTGTATTGTTCCATATTTACAATTTAATATGCTAAACTTTCGACTTTAGTATAGAATTATTATTTGTTTAAGCTCCAAACTCCCTTGCGCTGTTCTGTCTCCATTGTTGCATTGTAAACTGATTGATAAAATTATAATATATATATATATATATATATATGTATATATTTAACTTAAGTGGCACATTTTATATACTCTTGAGACGCTGCTGCTGCTACATATATAGATACATACATACATACATACCTACTCCTATATTGTAGATACATTTGAAAGAACGCCAAAAGTTGCTCACTTAATCCATCTTAGCTTTTACTGCCAGGCATTGGATTTCATTTTGTGTACAAATGTTGCAAAATATGATTTCATTGTGTTCAAATTGAATTAAATTTTTAGCTATATATGTATGTATATACGTGTATGTGTGTGTGTTTGTCTGTTTGTCTGTTTGTGTGTGCTTTTGTCTGTGTTGGTTTTATATGGCATCGCTGCCAAAAAGTAAATGGCTAAAATGTAGAAAAGGCTGCGCTGTAGTAGTCTATACAAAGTTGTAAAAACTCACAGACACACACACACACACATACACACAGTTTTATACATGAAAGAGAGCTTAACACGTACACACATACACGTATACATATAAAGAGCATACGAGGCAGTGAAACGCACAGCTGCCACATCGAAATCATCGTCGTTCGTTCGCTCGTTCTTTCGTACATTCGTTTTTTCTTTTTTTGCGCAAAGCGGAAGCGGATATTTTCAACGCGCCATTGTTGTGCTTTGAGTGCTGGAAATTGTTCGTCTCATCATGTTCATACGCCCTGTGCGCCCACACACACACACACAGTGTCAGACAAATGGCATACAGCACAGGCGTGTGTAAATGTTTGCGTGCGTAAGTCTGTCTATGTGTATCCTTACTGCGTTCCTTTTGCCTTTGCGTTTGTCTACCCTTGGCTTAAGCCTGTGTCAGCTTTGTTTGCGTTGTAAATATAATTTTACGACTGCTGCTATCCACTGCCACCTTCCAACGCTACTCAATTTTTTTTTTTGTCTTTAGATGTGACGCGACAAAGCGACAGTTGAAGTCAGGGCCAGCTCTATGTTGTCAAAGGCATGGGCCACAATTTCTTCGACTAGTTTTGTCATGAAAGCAACATGTAAAAGCAAATTACAGCCAATACATAGATGAAAGAAACAAACTCTCGAAAATAGAAGATAATAAGGCGACAATGAATAATGATTGATACCTTCAAAATTTCGTAGACCATTATCACTGAGAATTAGATTATTTCGTAGAAAACAAACGGCACCAAAGAAGCTATACAGATTCAATTTTAAACTCCACAAAAGTAATAACATTTTGATGATAAGCGAACTAAATCATCTTTAAGTTAAGGTCGAATTTTTTAAAGAAGTTTATAAATTCGAGAAACAATTCCAACTTCTTTACCAGACGCTTTTTGATAAAAGCAAAGACATTGTTAATGGCATTGTAGATCCACCGAATAAGATAGCTTCTTGAAACGAAGATCAGATCTTAAAGAACGAAGAGAGTCGTGACTTTAGAGAAGCACTGAAGAAATAAAAACGAACCTAAACTATGCAAAAGGTATTCCTAAGTTTTGGCTTACCATTTTCAGGAACTCCGAAATCTTAATTGATATGGTACAGAAGCACAATGAGCCGGTACTTAGAAAACTTATACCATTAAGTATGATGAAGGACACTCATATAAGCTCGAACTTCATATACTTGCTCAAATCAACTTTAGATGAGTAACGTACAATTGCTTTTGAAGGACCTGAAATATAATCAAATACAAGGGAAAAGAAGATGAACACGATAAGCAAGTCCCAACTGATTCATTCTTCAACTTTTTCGATTCGCCAGAAGTTCCATACGACAAAAATGAAATTGATGAAGAATCTCAGTCAATTTTGGCAACTAATTTCAAAATTGGTCACTTTCTGTGCAAAAATATGATTCCGAAAGCCATTCTTTACAACACAGGTATGACGGAAAAAGAAAGACACACCAGACTTCACCAGATGGTAACAAAAAGAAACAAACTCCGTATGATTGTCCCAATCAATAAATTATTTTACTATAAAACTAAAACATTTGTAACTAGTGCAAGGAGCACTATTTATATTTCAAGAATAGCAAATAATGACAAACATTTTCAAATGAAAAAAAGGCTTTATTGTTTCTCCATGAAAATTTATGCACTTTTGCATTCGCTCAAACTAATTTTCGAAGCACTTTTTCTACTCGAGTTGAGACACCTTCAAAACATGGTGTCATTATTTTTGGTGTTTGGGAATAAAAAGAAATCGTTGGGTGATAAATCAGGGCTGTACGTCGGATGACCCATCAATTCAATATTTTGAGTGCTTCAAAAGTCTCTTTTGTGTGAGAGTCTCTCGTTTTCGGCGATTAGTTTTGCGAATTTCTCCGAAGACTTAAGGCAAACAAATGGTCTTGTACCATTAAGATATTGATCGTCCTACGTTGCTCTAGCGGAACAGTGGCCACATGACCCATTCGGCCGAAGAAACACGCGACCATTTGCTGCGCATTGAAGAACTATTGTTGAATTTGGCTCGTTTTGTAACGCCCACACGGTCGATTGCTGTTTTATTTCCGGCTCAAACGCATATATCCATTATTCGTCAGCTGTGAAGATATTATAAACGTCTTTTGAAGCGCATTTCGTATTTTTTTTTAGAATTTCTTTGCAAATTATGTGGAAATAATTGAAAGTCTTTCTGAAAAGTTTTTCTTTGTGCAGAATGTCCGTTCAGTCTAGTATATTCATAGGCGTGTACTTCACCAACATCATAGACACTGCTTTTAAAAGAGGTTGAGGTAATAGGTTGGTTGAGCCATAACGTGATATATAAATAAAACATTTGAACTTTTTTTTTTTTAATATTATAGAGCCCTCTTTGTAGAGCGCCATTTCGTCTATTGACGGCCCTGTGTGAGCTGACTTTCGCATGGTACAACGTTTCAATGTTTAAGCTTTATACGTACTAAGTATGTACATTTGTATTTCTGGCGTATTTTCACTGCTGTGCTTCGTACTGAATGCGTTTGCGTATTTTTCTTTATTTTTTTCTTTTCTTTTCTTCTCGTTTTTTTTTTTTTTTTTTTTTTGCCTGTCGCCTTACATACGTACTTACTTTCCTTCACTTAACATTTTATTAAGCGAAAATGCTTTTGCCGTAAAATGCTACACATTGAAACGTCGCAGCCGCCCCCGCTGCCAATCACTTGAAAACAGCAACAGTACCCCCTTGGCTTATGCTATACTCCCCAACGCTCGTCTCGACTGACTGTTTTGAGCAATCATCATCGCCAGTTGTATAGTATCGCATATTTACCCTCAGGCATTGCCTGAGGCTGTCCATGTCTGTCGCTCCTTCGACTCATTCAGTTGAACGCTTCATTCTCGTTCTCGTGCTATATCAACATACTCATCGTCATTTTCATTTCCTGCGGTCGTATTTATGCTTTTATTTGAATTGATTTTATTTCATTTGCCTGGCTTGGCTTGGCTTGGCTTGCCTGCTTGCTGCTGTCGCTATTGTATCTGTTGTCTCGTATCGGCATATCTGTATCTGTGCATCGCTTTGCTACGGCGTGAGCATGTCTTCCATGCACAGTCATAATAAATGCGTGCGTATGGCTGCCTGTGTGTGTGTGTTGGTTTTGTATATTGGTTTCGCTTGGTAATGTAGTTAATACGTTGATTTCATTTTTATGATCCTTGCCACTTTCATGTTAATTTTATTATGATGTTCGGCTCATTTTGTCTTTTATGCGCATGTTCGCTTAAGTCCTTGACAAGGCGTGAAGTATAGACGGCGCTTGTGTATAAGTGTGCTATGTGTGCTATGCGTCTATGTATGTTTTAAGCGTATCTGCTATATGTATCTATAAGCAGATTAGCATATCTTAGCTATAAAGTGCAAGCAGCTCATATATCTTAAATACTTACGATATAATACAAAGGCATTTGAACATTAAATAATTTAGCTGCGTAAATCATTTTTAATATTGTAAACACAAACAATGTTGGATTTAGTTAAGCTCGAATCTAAACATAGAAATACTTGGCGCCATTTGATCACAAAATTTGTGGCATGTAAAGTCCAATGAACTTAAATATTGTGTCTGTCTAAGTGTAAGATACTATTAGCCCAATTTTCAGTGAAACGTTGTACAAATCAATACTTCGAGATATGGTTTGGTCATGCATAACATACTGCTGCAAATATATGTTTGTATCGCTTTATTAAATTATAAATTAATTAAATTCCATCGCAACCTAAATCTACTCAATCACAAATAATTTCTTTCACCTCTAACATATCTCACTCCTGCCTTGTTGATAATTAAACGCATACACGCCATTAACTACGTGCAATAACAATTTAATGCAATGCCAGCAACAATTACATCTCATATGCAAGCATGTAGCATTAGCCGCACAGACAAGTTCAGAATTGTTACAAACACCAATTCTATGAAGCTATAAAAGCCTTAACGTACGAGAGTCACTTCGAATAATTCGAATAATTCGAATAATTCGAATAATAATGGAGAAGGAGTAGCTAAATAGCCTAGTACGAAGTATCTTATAGTTTCTGAGATGTACTGTACCATACTACCAGACAGATGAACACCGTCTATCGTGACTCTTTCTTCCCGTTACATATGAGCTCTGTTCCAGAAAGAAAAGTTAAGTTGTTATTTTCTCGAAAAATTCATATTTATTTATAAATATCTACTTTCCTCCTTCTTAAAGTAATCTCCTTCAAATGTACTCAACTTTTGCCCGGGTTTTGGTATGGCCTTCAGCTCTTCCAGCGATATCTGCTCGATCGTAACAAAACGCCAACCTTTCATGGGTCTTCCACGAACAAGTATGAATGTGTGAAGAGGTGCATTGTCTTTATGCAACAACCATGAATGGGTTTGCCACAAATGTGGGTGATTTATTCGTATTGCAAATTTTGTCTAATTTCAATAATACTCACTCGTATAAAATGGTGAGAAAACCCTTTATCCTGTCATAAACGACTTCACGGCATTCTGTAAAGAACTTGCACCACTTATAAAATCTTTTTTCTGCTCAAACTTATTAAAATAAATTGCATCTATCTCTAATGCTTCCAAAAGTGAAAGACCAAAAGTATAAGACACTTCTTTTCGGGTTGGATAAAGGTGATCCAACAGTCATTAAAACTCAGCTCGTTTCAATGGGCTTAAAATGTCTTAATGTCAAGCAAATGCACAAGACTGACAACAACAATACTCTTCACAAATTCTATGTATTTTACTTCGAACGAAAATCAACGACTTTAAAAGAATTCAAGCAAAATTTTTCTGTTGTTGAGCATAGGAGAATTCGGAATTACGGAATGCTACAATTTCTAAATGTTTGAGAGGCGTGCACAAAGCTTACTCTACCGAATGTCCAATGAGGCAGGATTACATGCGTCTATAGGAACGGCTAAGGAGACAAAAACGATTCACTTAATATTGACCTTTGTGCAAACAATTATAATGAAACAATTGAAATGAAGACCTCATGCAAACATACAAAATTCTACGAACAACAGTAAGGATATTTTCACTTTGCAGAAACTAAAGGATTTAACATTTGAGCTAGTTGCAGACTCGAAAAATTTGACACCAAGAGAGGTTTCAAGCAGGGCGATGCTCTGTCGTGCGATTTTTTCATGGAATATATCCTACGCCAGTGCACGTACATACAGAGTATGTCGGGCTTGATCTTCCAAAAGGAAGTGATGCTGCTCGCTTACGTCGATGGCATCGATATCATCGGCACGCAGGAACGGCGAGTCAGCAAGGCGTTCTAAGAGATTGAAAAACAGTCTCAGCTCATTAGTCTAGCGGTGAAAGAGGAGAAGACGAAGAACTTGGTGTCTTCTCACACGCCGTCATCACGTCTTGGACGTTCAGTGATGATGGAGAATTTCAACTTCTGTGTTGTAGAAAACTTCGTCTATCTTGGATCTGAATTAACCAGCAACAACAACGTCAGCCTGGAGATCAGAAACGAAGAATCACGCTTGCAAACAGATGCTTTTTTGGGCTGAGCAAGCAAATGAAAAGTAAAGCCCTCTCTCGACGGACGAAAATAAAGATATACAAGACGCTGATACTCTCGGTCCTACTGCATGGCGCAGAGGCATGGACCGTAATTAAGTCGGATGAAAAAGCGTTAGAAGTCTTCGAGAGGAATATTCTTCGCAGGATTTTGGGTCCTATTAGAATCGGCGAGTTTAGGTCCCGTATGAACCGCGAGCTGTACGTGCTATTCAATGAGGTTGACATAGTCCAGCGCATAAAATTCCAGCGGCTGCACTGGGCTGGGCACCTCATTCGATTGAATGACATGGTTTACATGTGGAGCCCAAACTTTATTGGTGGACGCCGAAATAGAGGACCACCGGGCACACGTTGGAATGACCAGGTATGGAGAGATCTCTCCGTACTTGGCATTAAAAACGACTGGCGACTGAATGCAGTCATGACCGGAAGAAGTAAGAAGTTCTAACCTGAACTGGTATACATTATTTAACAGCCATCATATATTTGTGTTTTAATTTTGAATACTTTCCACAATGTTGGAAAGATTCCAAAGTTATACCAATTAAAAAGCTCAGTAAATTAGCTAATGATCCACTTTTCTACCGACTAATAAGACATTTATCTTCCCTCAGTAAAATTTTAGAAACAGTCATTAAACAAGAGCTCACCTGTTTCATCTAAAAAATAACCACCTTTTTCCTTGCTGTTCATTCTTGTCAGGATCCGCGACCTGTTTAAAAATAATTTCAATCAAAAACAATCAACTGAAATGTTATTTTAAGATATTAAAGCAGCTTTTGATTCAGTGTGGTATGCGTCTTTAATCTTCAAAATGTAAAGCTATGATTTGCCACTAACACTTATCAAATTAATACAAAGAGTACAAATTGGTAAAAAAAAATTCTCGCCGCGTAGTCATATCTGCAGGTTTTCCTCAAGGCTCTTATCTATCCCCTATTCTATACAACCATTATACCTCAGATTTTCCTCAGCTTAACGAATGCACTTCTTTAATAGTTGCAGACTACACCGTAAGGTATACCTGGTTGAGGAGGGCTATACAAAGCCGGATTAAGACTTTCAAAGTAGTATATTTAATTCTGAAAATATGGCGACATTCAAATGAACCACTTCATCCTACATAAGCCATTTCACAGATATTGATGTGCTGAAACCTCTTTGTCAGTTTTATATTTATTAATCATAACGGTATAACGCTTTATGAGCCAGCCCACTCCATGAACCACTTTACCCCAGTTACACTGCTTAATATTATATTTTGCTTATTTTACTTATTTTTCTTATAGGCGAAACTTTCAAAGTGACTCTCACACAAAAACGTTATTATCATAGAAACAATGTCTGTGTGAGGATTATGGAGAAAATAATCCTTGACTGGCGCTTTATTTATGCGATAGGAACAAATAGACGAAGTGAACAAAGTGCATTAAGGGGGTGCTTCAATGACAATTGTTTGGGTGTCTGAACTGAAGGACTCAGTGGACATTGCGTGCAGCATTTGCCGATGCCAATCTCATTATAGTCATTCTTGTTGTTGTT
Source organism: Leucophenga maculata (assembly GCA_035044805.1). Classification (NCBI taxonomy): domain Eukaryota; kingdom Metazoa; phylum Arthropoda; class Insecta; order Diptera; family Drosophilidae; genus Leucophenga; species Leucophenga maculata. The sequence goes on from JAWNNP010001173.1 coordinate 314,943, forward strand.
GTGCTTGTTATTGGCAATTCAATTTGTACTGTCGGTAATTTGAGTCGTTGCTGTGCCATGTAAGCCCACATCTGCACACAACCATGCAACCCTGCCATGTAACCTGCGGTTGTGCTCATTTTCGCCAAAGTTGTCTCAGTCACTCTGACGCAACGCAGATATCTAGAGTTAATTTAATTTACGAAATTACCTTAGCTACCTAATATTCTATATAAAGGTGTGAAGCGAAAACATAAGCCTTTCTTTATAAGACTTTAGAATCTGTGCCCCATTGAAATATTTCAAAGTGAAATAAACAAAGAGTTCTATGCTTTTACAGTTATGTATATGCAGGGATGTTCAGTGAACATCAATCATCAAAGCAACGTAAATGGAATGCATTTGCCGTTCAAATGTATATAAACTTGATCCACAGGGAGCAAACGATACAAAAAACATAAAAAAAAAATATTGAAAAAACAGCAGAAATATAAAAAATGATTTAAAAATTGAAAGGATAACACACAGAGTCGTTAAAAAAAAAAAATAAATAAATAAAATAAGCTTTTGTGTCGCCGAAGCTTTAATACGCTTTACACGTATTCATTTTAAACTAATGGTGTATTTTAAGTGGAACTATAGAAATAAAACTTCATCAAGAACTATCAAAAATTGAGTAATAGCACATTGCAGCTAAAAGGATATAAGTATGCTATATGTATAGGCAAACCATACCAACAAGTCCATATTTATTCAGCGGCAATGCCTAAACAATGAATTTTTACTCACAGAAACTATATTTTCGACCATCAAAATGTTTTCATCTTTCTAATAGATCTACTGAAGAAATTTGAAAAGTTTTCGTTCCTCGAAATAATGGTTTCTAAGTGCAAAATTGCCTTGTCTAACAATTTCCGCTGAAAAAATTAGGAGTTAGTCGGATGGTTTTCGAGAAAAATGAAAATGAGTATCATGCCAGACAAACTATGTTGTATCCAAATTGAGGTTCCCATAAACTCCTTTAAAACTTTACAAACTTTAACAAAAATGCATAATACCCATTTTCCCACAGCTTATAAAGCGTACAAAAAAATCAAACAAACTGCGCTGCATATTGATATATGCCCAAGGGAAACTGTGCGGCAGTTGATTGGTTAAAAGGTCGGACAAACGAACGAATGCAGAATGGCATGGACAGCAGAGCGGACAAATGTATGGTCAGACGGACAGTCCATTCCTGGCATAACTTGTGGAATGAAGCGTAGTCTGTTGTGTGTGTATAGAGCAAACTAAAGTTGATGGCAATTGGATTGGATTGATGCATGGGAGGTTAGCTTGATGTTTCTGTCAGTCAAATTCAACGAATTCAAATCAAATGAGTAGCAACAAAAACGACGAAACAGCCAGAGATAGAAAGACAGACAGAGAGACAGACCGACAGACAGTCGTATGAGGGCAACAATATAATTTGAAGTGAAATAAAAATAAACGTGCGAACCAAAGTCGGCACAAACTTTATTTTATATGGAGCAGCAGAAGCTAGAGAAGACAGACTAACGGAAGTATAACGAAGAACTGACAAATACTAAACGCTTCAATGTTCAGTTCAGAACGTCAAGTGATGTGATCCAGAGATACTCGTACTTGGGCGCTATTATATGAATACGAACACCAGCAGTGCCAGCAACGCAGCAAGGACCTATTCATACGACTTTTGATAAATCAAATCAAATATGTGAACAAAAAATATTTCAACAGTTCAGTTTGATGCAGCAACAGAATAAAACTGTATGTTACCACATAGTTTTGTGCCATTTGTCCTCAAGCTAAAAAAAATTTAAAAAAAAAAAAATAGAAAAAAAATGGATAAAAGGAAAAATAAAGTCCTCCAACAATTTTTGTCATTGTTGTTGCTGCAAAACTCAATTTACCGACCATTGCTTGCAACACAATTACAAACTTAGATATCAACTACTGTTTTGTACGAGTGTGTGTGGAAGGACTTTAATGCATAACTTCATGCTGTGGCTTTGAATGCTGAAAATTGAAATCATAATCGCATCAAGTTGAACACGCAAAGCCAAGCACATGAATAGACACTACAACATACTCGTTCATGAAAAAATTTCAATGCTTAGCTCTGCGTGAGTGTTGGAAATAGTCCTATGCAGACACATATGTGGTTCTTTACAATATACATATATCTATATACGATAATACGTACGTATATATTCAACCAAAAACACTGAAGCACTCAACTTTTATATGGCTGCTCGTTGTTTTTGTTTTTGTTGTTTCTATAAGTTTGCTTACTGGTTTGTTAGGCCCTGTACCGAAGGTACAAGAGCCTATTGGGTTTGTGCAAATGTATGTAACAGGTAGAAATAATGGTCGGAGACCCCCCAAAGTTACCCCCATTATGGTCAGGAGCGATAGAGGAGTCGATATAGCCATGTCCGTCTGTCCGTCTGTCCGTCTGTCCGTCTGGCCGTCCGTATGAACGAAAGGATCTCGGAAACGGTAATAGATAGAGACTTCGTGTTTTTTGCATTCGACTAGGACTGCTCCGGAATTTTACAAGTTTATTTTGAAATCTTGCCCCTCCCCCCCCCCTTCCCCATAAAATCACCCCCAAGGCTAAAAATTTCCTCGGCACAAAAAAAAGTAAGTATGCCAGTATAAAGATATCGTCTTTCTAAGCCGAAATCCAAAAAGTTCATCAAAATCGGATAATAAATGACGATTTTATAAGCAATTGAATTTGAGCGACCCCCCTTTTCGTTTCATACATAAAAAAATGTTTTATAAGGCACTTAGTGGTGCAGTGAAAAGTGGTCATGTGTTTGGTCATAAGCTAGGGGAACATTTAGTGTGTTTGTTAGGCGACCTGTGCTGGTACAGGGCCTCTTACAGTCGGTTACGCCCGACTGTGATTTTCTTACTTGTTTTTGTTTTGTCGTATTTGGAAGTCCTGCAAAAGGATGCCACTTTCGGTGGAGAGATAATTTGTTGAGATTAGTTTGCAAAATATGTTTTTTTTCTTCTATTTATTTTTTGTGGTTCGTTGTTTCCATTGACCTTTTTGAATTGTCTTTCATTTTGAATAACAAGAAAAAAAAAAATCGCTTATCTCCAACGGATTAGGGTTTTTAGTTTTAGGATGTATTCGAGTGAGTGACAAAAGATTTAATAAAGAGAAATAAAATAAGAAGAGATAAATTAAGCTTAAATATAGAAATAGTTAAATAGAAAGAATTCAAAATATTTGCTTACATGAATCATTTGAAAGCATTCGCATCGCATTCATATAGCATATATGTCTTATGCAGATTTTTAGTGCGAGCGACCTTTTTGGTCTGAAGCCACACTGATATCGTCCTATCAGTGAATCCGTATATGACTTCAGCCTATTACAAAATACGCGCGACAGAATATTATGTCCAATAGAAAGAAGACTTATTCCGCGATAGTTGGCGCAAACAGCGGAGTCTACTTTCTTAAAGATAGGACAGAGAACACTGAGATTCCAGTCAATGGGTATGCGTTCATCGGACCATATCTTGCATAAAAGTTGGTGCATACTCCTAACCAACTCTTCGCCGCCGGTCTTAAATAACTCAGTTGGCAGCCCATCAGAGCCTGCCGCTTTGTTATTTTTCAGCTTTTTAGGCCCTGTACCTGTATTGGTTTTGTGCAAATGTATGTAACAGATAGAAATAATGGTCGGAGACCCCCCAAAGTTACCCCCATTATGGTCAGGAGTGATAGAGGAGTCGATATAGCCATGTCCGTCTGTCCGTCCGTCTGTATGAACGAAAGGATCTCGGAAACGGTAATAGATAGAGACTTCGTGTGTTTTTTGCATTCGACTAGGACTGCTCCGGAATTTCACAAGTTTATTTTAAAATTTTGCCCCTCCCCCCCCTTCCCCATAAAATCACCCCTTAGGTTAAAAATTTCTTCGGCACAAAACAAATTGAGTACACCAGTATAAAGTTAACGTCCTTCTAAGCCCAAATCAAAAAAGTTCATCAAAATCGGATAATAAATGACGATTTTATAAGCAGTTGAATTTGAACGACCCCCCTTTTCTTTTCATTCATATTCACGCAGTGAGAAGTGGTCATGTGTTTGGTCATAAGCTCGGGAAACATTTAATGTGTTTGTTAGGCGACCTGAACTGGTACAGGGCCTCTTACAGTCGGTTACGCCCGACTGAAATTTCCTTACTTGTTAATAACTGAATCGACCTCGTTATAGTCCGGTGGCTCTACATTAGTGCCATCATTAATTGGTGGTTCCGGTATCATTTTTCCATCGGCGGGATTGTGCGCTTCATCGCCTCCGAGTAGGTTGGAAAAATGACTCCTCCATAATCTCAGTGATTCCAGTTCATCCGTTACCAGATTTCCAGTGTCATTCTTACAGAAAGTTACTCCGGGCTTAAGACCTTTTGATAGAATTTTCGAGCTTCATTTCTGTCACGTAACATCTCAACATCCTCAAACTTCCGCCTTTCTTGCTCCTCTTTCTTGTGTCCGTTTCTCTCAATATCGCTCTCTAATAGCTCGTGTTGCTCCCGACTGCAGAGTTCGCTGATAGGAAGCGTTCTTCTCTGCAGTAGCATTGCGACACTCCTCGTCGAACCAAAAATTCTTCACAGGTTTTTATGTCCAATGACATCCTTGGCAGCCCTATCCATGGAGCGGGTGATATGTTTCCACTGCTCACATATATTTCGACGGAGAGGTTTCCCGGAGCATTCGGGAGAGTGTTTTTGAAAAGGCTGAGGCGGTCTGTTATGATTGCGGCTTGCTGACGTCTAGCTTTCGTGGCATGTTGGAACGTGCGGCGTGCACTACGATGAGCCTAGTGCGTACCTTGGCTGCGACAAGATAGTGGTCCGAGTCAATGTTGGGACCAAGTAACGTTTGCACGTCCAACACGCTCGATGCGTGCCTTCTGTCAATCAGAAATTTTCCGCCGGTTGTCCCAAAGATTCCTTCCTTCCCAATCTTGGCGTTGAAATGGCCAAGCACGATTTTGACATCGTGTTTGGGACAGCGCTCGTACAGATGTTCCAAGCGCTCATAGAACTCATCTTTAGCCTCGTCGTCTTTCTCTTCCGTCGGGGCGTGCTCGCATATATAAAAATATATAGCCTTGATGCGTATCGCGGATCATTAAACTTTTAAACTATTTTGACCAACGTATATTAAATCCTAACAATCCCAAAGTTTTGTTCTATAGAAAGAAATATAAAGTGGGATCGAAAAGAACACCAGGATCACTAAAGCGTAAAACTCGATCCAGTTTAGAGTTGTGAATGTAATATGCATTTAGTATACCAGGCTATTATCAGGATCAGGAGAGAAATCAGCAGTAGAGGACAGCAAGTTTATAAAGAGAGAAGCTATATCTACAGTTGCAACAGATATAAGATACATTTAGGAATTAGGATTTGCAACATAGTTAGAGGAAAAATTTGATTGAAAGAAAACTTCAAAGAAGTACGATATATCATTTGTGTCCGTTGCTGTTTTGTTATTACAATTCATATTCGACAGATATAAGCCAGATTTTCGTTTAGTACTAACGAATTTATAAAATGAATTAGGAACCTGACGGAAGTTATTTTTCATACCAACCTAGTAACATTTATAGGACCTCCTATTTGTCAACCTATTTGCTAACTAGCTTCGGAGTTCTTTGAAATCTTTTAAACTATCGTGATGTTATAAACTCTGAGTGACTAAGTCGCGTGACGCGTGGCTTAGAGGAGTTCCTTTGAGAACATTTTTGAAAAACAATCATCAAAGTATTTTTTAAGAATATTTTAAAAAATATCACAAGCTATGTCAATGATATCACAAGTATATACATCAAACCAATCTGTTCTGCAGAGGAGATAATTCAACTTATCAAAGTAAGTTTTCGCAAAGCAGCAACGGTTAATGTAAGGTACGCGTTCCGGGCCCTCGAAACTGGAAACTGTCAAAATCGAGTCGATATAGATATATAGACAAATACCGAGAACTGGGACATTATAAGAAATATAACCATCAAGTTAAAAGTTTTTAATGTCAGTGCGGATTGTTATACAAAATTGGATTCTCCGAGTCGTGTTAGGAAGCATGGGTAATAGATTTTTGAGCTACTTTTTACTGTTTCCCTAGAACTATTAACTTCATTAGTTCTGTACTGGAGGATTAATATGCGGCCTTACATATATAAAACTCTGCTATGCCCAGCCACAGAAGTATTTCCGAAAGTATGCGTTTGTCTATACTTTGAACTTGTCATGCCCGTCTATGACAACGACTTCACTTAAGACGGTTAAAACTTGAAACAACAAAAACAAAACTTTTTACTCGAACGGCGTTAACTTGTCGGCATTCTTAAAAACTAAAAAAAAAAAAACACACACACATACACACACAAATACACACAAGACAAAAAAGTTGAGGGGCGTAGACCACAGAGCTGTTAGTTAACTTTTATGCTAGGGTCGTCTCGTCGACTGATGAAGCTCGAGACAATGAAGCTCACAGACACACAAACATGTACGACCAACTCTCGAGGCAAGTTGGCAGCGCTGTTGAAGAAGCAAACTACGAACTAAAGTTATTAAGTGGAAGCAAAAAGCAAGTCGACTCAGAGTATGAGAGAAAATCAAGCAAATGAAAGAGTCTAAACGTAAAAACGAAAATGGTTGGCAACGTTCTAAGGTTGTGCATGCTCCAAGTAAAACAGCGAAAATGTGGCAGAAAACATTTCTTACTACGTCTTTCCTGCAGCATAGTCGTGCGTAGGTTGCATGCAACAGCAAAGCAGCGCGGCCAAAACGAGACTTACCACAGTAACACATGCGCCAAAGCAGCTTAACTACAGCACAACGACTTCAAGGTCTGATTAGAAAAGTTGCAGCAACTATTAATAGTGTCGAACAAAAAAAAAGTTGAACTAAATTAGTAAAAATAGTGAAAAAAAACCGAGTCGTCTTATGTCTTTTTTTTTTTTTGTTTGCAACTGAAAGTCGCTTATAATACACAATTAGTTTTAACAAGCTGTGAAATATTTTAAAATGATGTAGCTGCAAGCTGAGCGTATCTTTATTTAGCAATTATGACAAATAATTTAAGAGATTATAGGCGAGGGCAGTAGCATTACTGGTATATATATACCAATAAACTAGTCGATGTAAATTATTAATCAGTCAACAGAAGTCTCAAGTATTTGATGTCAATTATGCATTTCGTACCAACCAGAAACATTTAAATCAAACTTTTATAGCATAACAAACTAGCATAAGCTTGCAGTCACGTTGATCTTTATTGTCGAGTGGTACTGAGCTCTGCTGAGTCGTTTTCGAGTGGCTTGTTGTTCCTGGTTGGCGGCAGCGGTGGCAGCGGCATTACTACATAGCAAAATGCGCTTTTGCTGAATGAGTTGCCAACACAGCCTAGTCCTCCCTCTTCTGTGCCCGCAGGACTACACGTACAACTTGTCTCGTTTTGCCATTTGTGGTTCTTATGCAGCGTAATTGTTGATTTTATGCGTACCTGTGCATATCTGTCCAATTGTCCGAGCTCGCAGGCCATTAAAAACTGCAAAACGAATGAATCGCACTACATTGCCTATGACGATGATGTTGATGACGACGACGACGTTGCACATTGCACATTGCAACTGCATGCAACTATCTGCACTAACCTGGCCCGGCCTGTCCAGGCTACTGTACGAGTATGTAGTATAAGCTGGAATCTGTTTCATTTGGTGCTGTTACTTGCTTCAGCGTGAAATGCGTCAAATTACTCCATAGGTGGAGTCGATGCTGCACGCAATTAACTCACTCACTTATTTTGTTCGCCTGCAGTATTCATGCATGTAGCCTGAAGCATGGAACATGGAGCATGGTTAACCGCTGACGTACAATGTTCCGCATCGTTCGTTGCTTCGCATCATCAATAATTAATGTCAGTGTCAAGTGAGTTGGAATTGATTCGTGAAATGGCACTAAAATTTCCGACTGTATTTATTTCATACACTGCACATTTACTCGAACGCCTATGGCTGAAGTGAAGCAATATGGAAATGTAGGATTTTATGTTGGATTTGGTAATATTGAAGATTCGTTCAAGTTCCATATATATGCATTTTGATTGTTGTTCAATAATTATTAACTTATCGCAGACAGAGTAAATAGTATAAAAATGTTGACACAAAGTTATACTTTCTCTGGAACTTATTGATATCAATTATCAAGTGGCTGTATTTGCATTGGATCAGCCATGTGTTTTGGTTCACTCTAGATGTAAATCGCAAACTTTCTTCACAGTACATATCTATTGAACATAAATTAATTTAAACTCTGCATATTCAGTCAAATTGAGACTGAACTTTTTTAAAATTAAATTAAATTATATTTCTTTAAATTTGAATCAATTATATTATTAAAATGCAAATCCAGAGTTTATTAGTACTGTTACTGCTGCCTGCAAAGAGCTTTACGTACGATCATCATCATCATCATCTAGACGATCGCGTACTGCTGCGCTCACCACGTATCTCCAGTGGCGTAAACGATATTAACAAGAAATATCTAATCGACTATATTGTCTCCCTACGTTCACGCACGCCGATGTGGTTTTTCGGTGATAATCATTTTTGTATAGGTAGTGTACTGACCCGTTGGTGGGTGCTCACTGTAGCACATTGTGCCATGGAGTGAGTACATTTGCATAAGCCGATTTCCAATTTTTTTTTTAATTTTAAACAAAATCAGCCACCGAAAGATATTACATCGACCACGTTCGTTGCTTGTTGTCGCTGCCACACCGGATCGCATTAAATTTGTACCCGGCTTGACTTGGCAGGTGCCTGTGGAACAAATTCATGTACCGCTCAACTTTACGCTTACCAATCTCAATGATATTGCACTAATGCGCACCAAAGAAGCAATGCCACCGGCTCTCAAAGGTATCGAACGTGCACCATTGCCCACTCAACCAGCACCAGTTGGACATGAGTGCACACTTTTAGGTTGGGGACGTATGTTTCGTGTACGTAAATCGAATATTTAGTATCTGTAAGAGACTTTCATTCTTTCTTATATGCTGCAGGGAGGTCCGATATCTGCGGAAGCAACCACGGCCAATGTTGCCATAATGTCGCGCGAAGAATGCGCTCCTCGATTGAAGATATTCACTGCCGAAATGCTGTGCGGAGGTGTGAATGATGTAGATGCCAATGCCTGTGCAGGTGACGAGGGTGCACCACTCTTTTGTAATGGTGTACTCGTCGGTATGGCATCATATAAAATCGGCTGTGGTGATCCGAATCTGCCAACGGTCTATACAGATGTGTTTCATCACATAAATTGGATCAAGGATATTTTGAACGGCGTTACACGGATTCGTTTGGAATTTTGGATTTGGATTTTTCGGTTGGTTGTGTGCAGTATATAGAATAAAAATCTATAAAAAATATTAAATGAAAATCTTTACCACCATTTTTAACTCCCTTAAAGAACGATTTTTTTGTTTTTTATAAGAAAGGTTTTCATGAGGTTGATGAGGACTTTAAAAAAATGTCCAATAATTTCTTTATATTGTTGTTTTTTTTTTTTTTTTTTGTGTGGGATATACTTTTCTACGGAGGAACTGAGAAAGGTCCAAATATTTTTTTTTTTGTCCAAATATGCCAAGATGGTAAAAGCTTCTAATTTTTTTTTTTTTTTTTTGTCAAATAATAGTTTGGTATGAAGGTGGAGAAATATAAAATTACTAACGCAAGGTTGGTTCAAGCCAGTAAAAAAATTTTAACGCAAATGAAATTTTTTTTTTTGGGAACAGCGAGCTTTGGCAAAGACAGCCAAGAACTTTGACGAAGATAATTTCTAATTAATTTCTAAGACTGAGAGTTTAAGAACTTTCATAAAATCGTAGCAGTTGATGAAACTGGGTTTTATAAGTACGATCCGGAAATCAAACAGAGATAGCATCCATCCATAGCGAAACATGAGAGATGCCGATTGACAGTGCTATTCAAATGACGCCACCTTTTCAGTTTTGCTGAAGATATGAAGTAACACGGCACACCTGGGCAGCTGAATAAAGTGGTTAACTGTATTCTATATGGATTTCAGGCGAAGAAATACACAGTGGCGGTTTGAATGGATTTCCGACAAGCTTTCGACAGGATATGAAACGACGAACTATTCAATTAAAAAGACATACTTCCAGCTCAGTTGTGCTCGCTAGTACGAAATTTACTGGTCGAAAGGAGCTTCTCAATGATTCAATATAGTGTAGAGCCGTGTATGAAAAGTATCCACCCAGGTGTTTTACTAAGACCTACCTTGAACACTCTTAATAGTATGTATTATTCTTCACCAAAATGGAGAACTTCCTTATTGTCACATTCACTAACGACACGACCATCCATGCCAGAGACAGTAAAAGTTTTCTAATTTTCCAATGCGAACAGAGAAACAGTTGCAACAACATTTTATAACATTTAAATGAAGAACAACGAAGGCACTTGTTTCGTATGACAAACATCCAACTGCGGTTAGTTCATATTGTGCTGATTTCTGTGGGTTTAGTTGCGTTTAGATTTTATTCAATCCATTTTACGTATTTATCAAAAAAAAATATAAGTTTATAAAGGGCAAGTTTGAAGGGCTTCAGTTCCAGCGAAGTTACCATTTTCTTCTTCTTTTGCAATTGTAAATGAACTCAAACGCTAAAAAATATTTAGAAAATCAATAAATCATTTTAATATTTTTCGAATTTATTCACTTTTGAATAAATTGCAAATGAATAAAGTTTCAGCAACAGATTTAATATGGACGGCAAGAATTTCCGCACAAAATGAGAAAAGTTGCATATATATGTATATTGTATATAGGATAGGTAAGTCTGTATATACATCTGTAACTTTTCATACTCTATTTATTCACACTCAGCACGACTTTGCAATTGAAAACGCCAAAGGACTTGAATTTCAATTGCAGCAATATTCGAATGCATAGTCCTGTTAGAGAAAAGGAGGCGCAGTAGAATGTGGTGAACAGCATCGTCGATAGCAAATCTGTTAAGTGCTCTTTCTACTACGTATATTTCTTTGACGCTATTCTACACTCAGTCATACTCAAAAGAAACATTGCCAAACAAAAAAAATAGCCAAACAAAAAATGGAAAAGAAATGAAAAACGAAAATCCATGATGAAATCATTCTCAGACGACAGTGAAAGATAAGAAAAATTGTCAAGCAGCCATTGAAGTGATATAGACGCAACAGCGGCAGCAGTCAAGGAAACAGCGGACAGGATAAGGAATAACTTCTCTAAGCGCCGAATTATTTTTTTTTTTTCAGCTGTTATACTTCCTCTATTTTTGCTTACTTTTTGTCATGCCTTTTATGGTTGGCGTACACATTTTTCTGCTTTTCAATTTCAGTTTACAATTGTGCCATCTCAATTTCCGCTGCTTTGTGTGACAGTGGCATTTTTTCTTTCTTGGTTCTGCTTTCGTTGCTTGCAAATTTCAAATAAAAGCTGAGAAAAACGCATAGAATTGCTACTTTGCCGAATTTTTAACCCTCCAGGATACACAAATCCTCTCCAGCCATTGCTACGAATAATACGCAGTTTTTTTTTGTCAACTGTAAGGGAAATAAAAATCAAATTTAAAACGTTAAGCAACTAAGTTTGTAACGTCGTGAGTAATGGAGTAAGGAGTACATGTCGACATTATGCGAAAAGGACCGGAAGTGAACGAACATAAAAGTGAAGCGATATACAACATGCCGTTGACGTTGTCGATGAGCCATGCGACTGATTGCGCTTAGGGTTGGATGGCTGGCTGGCTGGCTGGCTGACTGGCACGATGAATGGCTGCCAGCAGCAGCAGCTAAGAAAATGTCACAATTTTACGAGTCAATATAAAGGTGCCTGGGGAATAATTTACCGACGCCACACAGCGTTCGTTCGACGCTGTGGCAATAAAACAAGCCAAGCCAAGCCAAGCCAAGTCAAGTCAGACATACCCAACAAAACCAAAGGTAAAGCAAACTTCAAGCATAGCAAAAAGAATTTTCCACATCTCCTTTGAATTGTAGCTTTTAAGCAGCTAAACGAGCGCATAAAAATTTGTTGCTACAAAAACACGTGTTCCTGTGACACGGTGCGGCCTGATAAATGCTAAACAAGAAAAGGAAAAAGCAATATATCTGCACAACATAAAAGAAAATGTAGTATAATAACAACATAAAATAAGTAAATGCCAAAAGGCTTAAAAATCAAGCAAGCTGCCTGTTTTTATTATCGTTTTCATATTTTCTTAATTCCGCCATTTTTCCTTTCTTCTTTTTCTTTTTGTGTATTTTTAATATTTTTCCAATAAAGCCTTATAAAAAAAACACACACACACACAAAAAAAGGGGCAGCTACAGTAGCAGCAGCAGTAGAAAAAAATTTTGTAATATTTATGTTGAGCAGATTTATAGCGTACGTACTCGTAGTAGTAGAAGTATGAAGATGCCAAGGATTGCCGTTTGCCTGCCAGCCAGCCATCCTGCCTACTTGATTTATTTATGCGCTCGTCGTCATCGTGCTCGTTGCTCTTGTTTTATGCTAAAATAATAAAGGACGAGCACCGCAACGGTTAGCGCTGCCTACTGTATATATGTGTGCGTTTTTCATTTTTTGTTTTATTTCTTCCAGCGTATTTTAGTTCATAATTTCACACAAAACCAATAAAGTTTCCATAAAAGAAAAACAAGCAAAAAATCGAAAAAAGCAAAAAAAAAAATGTGCATGCTGTGTAGCATAAAATCAAAATACACACACAGACACACCCACGCACATACACTGACACATTTGATATAAAAAAATAAAAGGAAAAAATGGCTGCCGTGCTATCGTTTTGCTCGTTCGTTTGTTCATGACAAAAACAAAAAAAAAATGTTGCATAATTTTACGCTGGTTCAAGCGGAAACCGGAAATGTGTCGCACTGTTGATATTTTGCTGCTTTTAGGCGCAACTATAGATAGACACATAAGTGTATGGGTAGAGCAAGTGTGTATGCATGTGTATTTACATGTAATTAGTTAAATCTATTTATGCGTTTATGTATTAGTGAAAGCCACTTCGCATTGAGAAGAAATGTTTTTAATTGTTTTAATGCAAAGAAAGCAGCTGATTGCAGTCACTTGATTCAGCAGCATTTGTCACCATGTGTAGTTTTGGTGAGCAACGCAAATTAATAATATTTAGTGAGGTTATTCGATTAAGGAGCCGAAATATATTATAAAATATTGCCCAAGAGTGATTTAAAGTCCAGAAACGGTTTACATATGATAAAATGGTCAAAGTTGTTGCCATATTGAAACTGTTTGAACTGCGCTACAAATTGATTATCCAACCACACCTCATTCCCCGCATTTAGCCTGCTGTGACTATTAGCTTTCATCAAACGGCTCAGTGGAAAGGTATTTAAGTCAAATTTTTTAATGATTTCATTTAACAAATCATGTGCTTATCATCTGCTAATGATTGCTGAAGTCGATATATATACGTGTTATATGTCAGGACATGTGAACAAAGACAACCTAAAGACTTATTCTATTTTTGGTGTATTTTACGTCAATCCTAATAAAATATCGCACAGGTTTTCAGCTAGGAATATATCTCACAGAAAAATTTTAAGTTGAGAGTGATATACATAGGTTATCTCACTCGACTCGAGCACATGACTGACAAAACCACCAGCTATACTTTCTTATATAAAAGCTAAAAATAAATTCAGTTTTTACAGGCTCAAATGTCGCTAAAGAACACTTTAAATAAATATATCTCTCTCTCTTATTTTTAAGCATTTTTAGTATTCAATACTTAATTTAAAAAATAAAATCACACACTTTAACAACTCTCAACACATTTGTAATTTTATTGTTAGAACACTTTAAAGTGGGGAATATAAAATCTTCAATTTCAGTTAAATTCTCGTGCTGTGCTATTTGTTTCATGTAAATTGCATTTTCAAACACAAAATTTAGTATTTTTCTAATGGTTTTTTAGCCAATTAGGGTGAAATATATTTTCAATCTACCGACATAGCTCATGTAAAATTTGTCTAACTTCAATTTTCATTAAGCCAAATATTTTACTATATATGCAGACAAAAATACAAATTGCTTATACGCAACGTTAGACACACACAGACAGCCATACACACGAGTATACAATATATATAAACTCATTTCTGTTGGTAAAACAGCTCAAAAGGAGTGAAAGAGAGAGTGAGAAAGACGAACGAACCGACAAACAGACAGACGAAATGACTGTGTGTACGTGTTTGTGGTTGAATTAACTTTATGCTTTATATACATACATAGAAATGTGTGAGTGTGTGTGTATGTTTTTATATATGTATGTAGTAATCATGAAATAAATTGGGGTTGCTGTGGGCCTGGTTTAACACTCTGGCACAAGGCAAATATTATATGTACATACGTGTACGTGTCTATGTGTTCAGCTTCCGGTTACCGTATGTTGTACGTAATTAAGCCAATGAAACGTTAAATGCGCATACAACCTACTGGTTTATAGTTATTTTCTACATAGACTGAATCATGTTTGGCATTTTTTTTTTTTTTGTTACTGTTTGTGTCACTTTATGATAAAAGCATGAGTTTCATTTGAGTTCCATAGGCATTATTATGCGCATATAGATTTAATAACACACACACACACACACTCATTTTGTCTACATGTAATAAATAACTTTAAACAATTTCAATTAAATTACTGCACTGGAATTTCGTATGGATGTGTATGTGTGTGTGTGTGTGTCTGTAATTGTATACAGCCGCATATAAATTACAAGGGATAGCTAGTCTGTGTAAGCATTGATTTTAGAATAGATTCAAACTGTGCAACGTTAATAAGCACAGATTGGCATTTTGGAGAAACAGTATATGGAAACAAATTACTCAACAAATTCGTGCATTCTGCATTAACTATCTTCCCCTATGCATTTGCATAAACGCGACTGGCGTCTCTTTGTGTTCATGAAATGTAATTTTATTTTCTCACATGTAGTGTCAAATATGACATGTCAACACACAGCAATTGTTTGTACTTCTGCGTGTGTAAGCACACAAGGACGTCAATATACATACATAATAACCTGCGCACACAAAGTCAACCAGCTGCGATAATTTACGTAACTTAAATAAACACGTCTATTACATTGACAACATAAACTATGCACATACTCCCATATTTGTATATTTGTATGTATTTGAATTGATGCACACTGCTAACCATTGCTGCATTTTGTGCGAAAAATATGAAACAAGTCTTAACTATTATTTGCTGTCATATTTTCTCGTGTCTGTAAATTATATCAAGATATACTTTCTGTGTAAAACTTCTGCGGAGAGTCTTTCTCTCAAGGACTTCCAACGTCATTCTGTCTAATGCAATCACGGTCCATTCCTCTGCGCTATACAGTAGCACCGGAGTACTTTAATTCTAATTTGCTTGTTCAGTCCAAAATACCATCTATGTATTTGCAAGCGTGATCTCCAGGCTAACGTTGTTGTTGTTGTTGTTGGTCTTTTTGGATCCAAGATAAATGAAGTTTTCTACAACATTGAAGTTGAAATAACGGAGTGCGAAAAGACACCAAGTATTTCGTCTTGTCATCATTCACCGCTAGACCTATGAGTCGAGACTGTTTTTCAATCTCTGAGAACGCCTTGCTGACTCGCCGTTCCTGCGTGCCGATGATATCAATGACATCGGCGTATGCGAGCAGCATCACTTCCTTTTGGAAGATCGAGCCCGAAATAATCTGTATGTACGGGCACTAGCGTAGCATGTATTCCATCAACAGATTGAAAATTCTCACGACCGCGCATTACCCTGCTTGAAACCTCTCTTAGTATCAAAGGGTTCAGAAAAGTCCTTTCCTACCCCGACTACGCTGTGTGTGTGTGATTGCGTCATCATGTAAATACAACCGATCTTTGTCGGGATACCTAATGCAGACAGGGCGTCGAAAAACTTCGTTTGTATCGTCGTGTCGAATGCGGCTTTATAGTCGACAAATAGATGATGTGTGTCTTTGTCTGTCGGGTCTTTTCTAAGATTTGTCGTAATGTGATTATTTGGTCACTGGTCGACCTTTTTGGTCTGAAGCCACACTGATATCGTCCTAACAGTGAGTCGGTATATGGCTTCAACCTATTACACAATATTCCGCGCTAGTTGGCGCAAACAGCGGGGTCTCCTTTCTTAAAGATAGGATAGAGAACACTGAGATTCCAATCTTTGGGTATGCGTTCATCGGACCATATCTTGCATAAAAGACTCTTCGTCGCCGGTCTGGAATAACTCAGCTGGCAGCCCATCAGAGCCTACCGCTTTGTTATTTTTCAGCTTTTTAATAACTGAATTGACCTCGTTATAGTCCGGTGGCTCGTCATTAGTGCCATCATTAACTGTTGGTTCCAGTGTCATTTCTCTATCGGCGGAATTTTAAGCTTCATTGCCTCAAAGTAGGTTAGAAAAATGACTCCTCCATATTTACACGTTCATTTGTAACCAGATAACCAGATTTTTGTCTTTACAGGAATTTACATCGGGTTTCATCATTTCTGTCACATAACCTCTCAAAATCCTCAAACTCCCGCCTTCCTTGCTCCTTTTTCTTGCGTCTGAAAAGACACTTTTTCTCTCTCCGTTTATCTCGATATCGCTCTCTATTAGCTCGCTTTTCTCCCGACTGTCTGCAGTTCTCTGCAGTAGCATTGCGACACTCCTCGTCGAACCAAGAATTAGTCAGAGGTTTTGTATGTTCAATGACTTTCTTGGCAGCCTAGATCAAACTTTGCTTTCGTTGGTCATTCTTTACATTTTGACCCTACAAACCCACAACATAAATAGCAGGGATATTTTGTAAACCCCTTTTATTGACCTAATATTAAATCACCACAAACTTACCATTGATATACAATCTGTAAATTTTCGTAAGTTTGTTTAAGTTTAGCCGAATGAAATGGAATTGACGCATGAAGCAAGACAGCTTTGAGACTTCTTGTTGAGTCTCCTTTCATTGTCTCTATTAATTAATTAATTAATTCAAAGCACTTTGGCTTTTGGTGAATCTACTTTGAGTAAAAAAAAACAATGTTTATAAGTGGTACAAGCTCTTCACAGAATAAAACTGTTATGGAGTATCATCGAGGGGATGTCGGCGCATCAGTTGACTCATATCATGCAATTCTTTTTTTTTTTACTCCATTTTGAACAAAAGAATCGTAGCGTCAAAACCAAAGTCAAATCATCCCAATTGCCAGAAGACCGAAAAACACGCATAAACCGGCGAACTGGACGGACCTTAAAATATGCTTATAATAAACAGATAGCTTTATAAAAGGCGTTATGCTCAATCGTAAACTTAAAATCTCTAGCGCTTATAGTCTCTGAGGCCTACAACAGCTCCATCGGCCTGTTAAAACATACGCACAAAAATACAAATGACACATAACCTTGTCCTTTTAAATACAGGATATGCAAATGAAAGACCAAGAAAGAAAGGCAGAGCTTGAGCTGAAAACAGCCAGACAGCAACTTTAATTGTTTAAAACGAACTGAATGCAGCATTGCAAATAGTTCTGCATAGCAATAGCAAATACCTGCACATCACTTGGCTTCGAGTGTGCTTCTCTGAAGTTTGACTCTTCAAACTTTTTGTGCTTGATTAGTACGGAATGAATGGAATTTACCTACAACAAAATGAAGTAACGTGTAAAGGGTTGTCCTTTTCCAATTAGCATTGAGGAATTTCAAATAATAAAATCGAATGCAATTCTGATTAACTATGAATGCCAACAATTTGAGTTGTGAAACGACATAAAATGAATGAATTCAAGCGCGCTGTTGTTTGCACAAATGTAATAAAAATGTAATGCTGCTGAATATCTGCTGCTACGTCGACTGGCGACATGATTAACTCGATAAGTCCCTTTGGGATATTTGCCATACGTACTCGTATGTGCATACAATTCTGCTTCGACATACCATTACCTTTCTGTCCTGCGTCCTAGTTTATTCTGGCAAGGCAATCACTTGCTCGTTTCGAAACAATTCCCAGCGACAGCCAAACATGCAACTATGCGCCAAATGTGTGTGAGTGTGTGTGTATGTGTGATGGAGATAGACATATGCATGTATTTGCAGAGCGAAAGAGAGCAACGATAAAATAAAATAAGAATAAAATAACGATTTATGCAACGAAGCGCACAAAAAAGTATTTCATAGGATTTTGAGTATTTTTTTATCCTGCTCGTGCGCTAGACTTGATTTTTTTCGGGCGGATGAAAGAAAATCCTTTTCTTTTTTTTTTGCCAGCAATGTTGCTGATGTTGCATGAAAGCCAGACTGCAACAGACAGAAAAGAACGCAAGCTTGGACAGGGGGCTGCGACTGAGAGAGCGTATAGCAAGTACAGATAGCTGAAAATATTATTTCTACAAACTCCGAAAAAAAAAATTAAAAACGAAAGACGACAAAAAAAAACAAGTAAGAAAAAACAGTCAGGCGTAACCGACTGTAAGAGGCCCTGTACCAGTTCAGGTCTCCTAACAAACACATTAAACGTTTCCCGAGCATATGACCAAACACATGACCACTTCTCACTGCTCGAATATGAATGAAAAGAAAAGGGGGGTCATTCAACTTCAATTGGTTATAAAATCGTTATTTATTATCCGATTTTTGATGAACTTTTTGGATTTTGACTAAGAGGGACGTTAACTTTATACTGGCATACTCAATTTTTTTTGTGCGGAAGAAATATTTCTCCTTGGGGGTGATTTTATGGGGAAGGGGGGGGAGGGGCAAATTTTCAAAATAAACTTGTGAAATTCCGGAGCAGTCCTAGACGAATGCAAAAAACACGAAGTCTCTATCTATTACCGTTTCCGAGATCCTGTCGTTCATACAGACGGACAGACGGACATGGCTATATCGACTCCTCTATCACTCCTGACCATAATGGGGGTAACTTTGGGGGGTCTCCGACCATTATTTCTACCTGTTACATACATTTGCACAAACCCAATAGGCTCTTGTACCTTCGGTACAGGGCCTAATGAAGAGCTAGAGTCGCAGATCAGACTTTTGAATACACTGCACAATAATAAGTTAGGCATAAGTGCATATTTTGAAGACAAAATAATTTTTTTGGAAATAATTTTCAAATATTAATGAATACATGGGATTGGCGGCCCTAAAATCAAGATCTTAGAGACTATAAGAGATAGAACCTTCGAATTCGCATATTTAGTTTCTATTATTCTTTCATCAGATAACTTGTATTCAATAAACATACCAATCCCCCTTAGGGAGGGGGCTCCCTAAGGGGGATTGGTATGTACCCCGCAAACCTACTCATTCTGAATTTTTCAGATATTCTGTATGAACATATTTTAGGGATATTATTAGTTTAGCTAGAAACATCAAATTTGGGCAACCTTACGTTAGTCTTTATCAAATATTCCATCTAGGCTCAGATCGGATCGCTAGAAAGGATAGCCCCCATACAAATCTGTCCAACTTTTCTAACTTGTAAATACATATGAAGTGTCTTGCCTGTTTGCCTACGAAATAATTCCATATTGGCCGAGCTCAGACCACTAGAAGTGACAGCCTTCATACAAATAATTAGGAACTGGAGTTTAGGCGTTCTCCTGTATTCAAGCAATCGCAATAGGCTAAAACTTTCTTTCTTGTTTTTTAATTAGGAAAGTTGTTCACATTTCTGTTGAAAATGCGCCAAAAGTGAAAAGTAGCACAAATGTGTGCATGGTGGAGATATAGCATTGAAAAGCAGTCATTCTCATCCATAAAGCTTTATATTTCAGTAGTCTATAAGAAAAAGCTGGTAATTTTCAAAATTTAAAGAAATAACCTTTTTTTTATTTTTGAATTGAAATTTTTTTACGGAGGCTAAATTTGAACGTTTGCATGTTAAAGCAAAGGATATCGTGCGACAAAAGAAACTTTCAGTGAAAGAACAGAATGAAAGAGAAAGAAAAATGCTAGCGTAGCAAGCCTAACATCTTTTAAACGGTAGGGAGAACGCGTGTGCATTTACAATGCATTTTCAACTTCAATAGTGTGCAAAGTGAAACGAAATTCAAGAGGGGAAAAGCATTAGCTTGTGAGTCTGCAACTCAGAGAATGAGTGCGTATGCATGAGTGGGAGATGCTATTGTTGTTGTTGCTGGTGTTTGGTTTTGTATAATGGTGAAATAACAATGGTAAATAATTACAATTCAGGGATATATTCTCTCTTGTAACCGATGAGAGAGAAATGTATATAGTGAATAGTTTATTAACTATACCGTTCTTTTGTTGCTGTTTTGATGTTCTTCTTTTCTAGGTTTTTTATGGGTTTGTTTATAATTTCGTATTTGCAATGGCTTCCTTTGCAACGCGCTTTTCAAATACTTTTTTTTTTCAAAAAGAGACAATATTTTCTTGGCCCAAACTAACTGAAAAACTAAGTATTTTTTATTTTTACATAAAGACATGCAAACAAAACATTTGTTTATATTTATTAAATGGTGAGTTTTTATTTATTTACTTTTTTTTTTTGTTTTGTGATGTTACAAACTTTGTCAAAAAATTATTATTCAAGTATGTATATTTCAAGCTGAGTGTGAAGCGTATAAAAAAGAACATCAAATAAAAACGGAAAAGTTTAAACGAAAAGTTTTACTGCTTTTGATTTGATTTACTAAAAGATACAAAACAAAAATATCAACCGAAAAAAAGAGTGAAAACTTGAAGTATTTTTTCGTTGAGCTTTGCATTTAATTCAGTTACTAAAATTTTTATAGAGTTCTGTCATAATTGCTTAGCTCTTGTATTCAACTCAAATGGATTTATGTGCGTTTTTATTAATCTGTTTGGATTTATAAAATATTATTGTGCAATTTTTTGAATACGCTGTTGAGGCTTATTTTATAGAATGTACTCAACTAGAAATGACATTAAGTGCGCTACTTAGTCGTGCTTTTATCCTTGTTACTCTCCTGCCTGTACTGTCTATTCTATCTTCTTGCTATCGAATTCGCTTGAATGCCAACTGAAATTTAATGCCAACAAATGCTTAGTATATACATATGTATGTACCTCTATACGTTGTTGCTTTTTTGGCAAGGATTTTTGCTAAAATATCTTTTTGGTTTGGATTTTCGGTCGATGTGTTGGATATTTTTCTACTACTACTGCATGTGTGCGCATAAGTTTTTCTATGTGTCTCCCTTGTTGCTAGTTTCCTTTGCAAAGTGGTTAAATAAATGTAAATCCTTTGGTAATTACTTTTCTCATGCCGACAATGTACTTTACTCTAACTATGTATGCATATATGTGCGTCTTATTGTGTGTCTGTATGTGTGTATAAAGTTGTGCATTATTTGACATGGCTTAGCAGCACAACATGCTCCGCATTTTTTTTTTTTTGTGAGGGTGTCTATGTGTGTGTGTGTGTGTAGATCTTAATAGAGTCGTCTCTAGGGAAATAAAATGTATTTTCTTTAACAAACTCTGCCAAATAGCAAAAGCAACTTATGAAGCATAAGGATTTAGTTTATATAGTGAGTAGCGTAAGTGTGAGTGCAACTAACTGAATATGTATTTTCATTAATGACGCATTATTCCTAACTCAAAGAATTATTATTGCACTTAATTTCAAAAATAAATACTACAGCCTTATAGTTGTTGCCTTATTATTTTTATTTTAATTATAAAACTTTATATTAGCAAGCCTTTATTTAAATAATAAAAATTTAGCAGTTTTTTAAGCCCATTAAAAATTAAACTTGCTGCTGCACAAAATTTAACAAATATAAAATAATACTCGTCAAATGCCTACTGTGACATAAAAATAACTCATAAAACTAACCACAAAAGCAGAAAAATGGCTAACAAAAATAGCACCGTAAAAGGACAATAAAACTTTTTGTTGTTTTTCTTTACATTTTCCAGCAATGTGGCCGCAAAAGTGCGCCGTTGAACTTTTTATACACAGAGAGAGACAGACCGAGAGAGATTTACTCATATAAACCACAAAACGCAAATTCTTTTACACCCAAACAACGAGCATACACTTCACATGTAGTATGCAAATATTTGCGCGTAGTTTGTAACATTCAGAAATACATTATAATAGCTGTACCCGGCACGCTTTGCTGCGCCCAGTCAAAATTATTTTCATTACACAATATATTCTCCTCCTACTCGACTCCAAGCACTTCTCTACTTCTTCCATCAATATTCAAAACCGATAAATCACATAACTTTGTTTATCTTATATCCCGATAATATTTGATTGTATAACCTATAATTGAAACATAGATCAGTGTCAGTACTTGCTACTAAGTTCGCTCCTCCTTTCAACATGATTTATACAGTTCATTCATTTATTTTACTTTTTTCTTTTCCAATTATATAATCTACTCAGCGTAGTATGATAGAAGATGGATAGATTCCAACGCCCAAAAAAGTAAATGTATTTTTTAACTAAAAGTTTTTATTTTTAAATTTTATTGTAATACTAATGGGTATACAATATTTTTGGCTTTTTTATATTGTGTATAAATATATAAATTGTTGGGAGTTCCAACTCGAGAGCAAGCAACGTACAATTGTCCGCTTGAAGTTAAAAGGCAAATCGTTGGAAATCATTGGAATTCGAGGAATAAGCATGGCTTTCCCATTTGAACTTGCCGCTGATAATCGTTGCCTCGATCAAATTTGGTGAATGTTTTTTGATAGTGAGTCGGGTTCCATTGCATAATTTTGGTACACTCAAATTTCGTATGAGCTTCACGTGTGATCCAACTTTTAATTTCAAAATATGTGGAGGCATTCCAGGTGGCTCCAATGAATTCAATGCCGTTGGATAGTTTACGACTTCCTCTTGATGCATAATAGTGTCAATAGAATTATACATCACTACTTCTCCGGGCAGTTTCGTTTCAATTTGTTCATTCAATTTATGGACGTCATCGTTTTTTGGAGCTGAGTTGTTGAGTTGTTGTAGTTGGTGGTTAGGTTTGGAATAACTTTTTCCACCACAGCTTGCAGGGTCGGCTATAGTTGGCAGAAATTTGGCGGAAACGAAATCACTTTTGTTATGGGATCAGTTGGATTTTTTCCATTTCCGATGTCCAAAAGTTGATTTGAAAACGTTTGAGCTAATCCATCTTGCAGTAAATGTACTCGCATGTTCGTTAAGAGCGTGATCTTTCTGACTCGGTTCCATAAATATAATGCTTTCAAGCTAGCATTTAATCCATCGGCGGGCGTTGATTCAGGAATAACGGGCAATGTTTTCCGAAAATCACCTGCCAGAAGTATCAGAGCACCTGCCATTGGTTGACTATTTTCTCGGAAATCTCGCAAAGTCCGGTCTAACGCTTCAAGCGATTTCTTATGGACCATGGTGCATTCGTCCCAAATTACAATTTGGCACCTCTTACGGACTGTGGCCATTCCGGAGTTTTTACTGATGTTGCACGTTGGTGTTTCTGTTTGGTTAACATTTAGTGAAAGCTTAAGGCTAATGTGCTGTCCGCCATCGAGTAGCATTGATGCGATTCCCGACGATGCAAGTGCAAGTGCAATACCATTCTGCATTCGAACCGACGCCAATATCAAATTGATGAGGAATGTTTTGCCACTACTTCCGGGAGCATCTAAGAAAAATATTCCCCCATTTCCATTTGCAACTTGTTCCATGACTTTGTCGCACGCAGTTTTTCGATCAGCAACTAAAAGTCTCGTTTGCGTATCCAAAAAGTGTTGTTGTTGATTCACGTCGAATTGCTGTTCTCGTACCAGGTATCGGCGTTTCACGACATTTCTGTCTCGTATCGATGCTGGCATACCAAGTTGAGAAAGGATTTTGTTATTCTATCTATCTATCTATCTATCTTCTATTAATATGAGAGCTTCATTGAATATGTCGTCTGAATGCTCCCGATGGCGGGCACTGCCCCCACCGATTTTGACCAAACTTAACACGATTAAATTTCCCGAATTGAATTTTGTTTACCGCTTGTGTGGGGGTGGGGCATAGCCCATAGACAGATATATACAAGATTAATTTTTATATATATATAGATATGTTCATAGTATATTCTCAAAATATTGGTCCTAAATGATAGTTAAGCCACTTAGTTACACACGCTTTAGATAAAATAAAATAATTGCGTTTACTTTTGAGAAACACATGTTATTTCAAATAGCTGATATTTAATCACAGTCATGATTTCTCTGTCCTTTTATGGGATCAAATTATCGGTGAGAGTTTGGTGGTTTAAATAAAAAAATTGCATTACCCACTGATATATTCCCGAAGTGAGAATGGACATAAATTTTTGATGAAGATGAACAAAAATAAATGGACGGTTCCCGCTTATAGAAGAGGATGCCAAGAGAAAGCGTATATAAAAAATTTTAATAGAAATTATAAAAACACTAGCGGACCTGGTTTGCGTTGCTAAGCCCCCTCTTTGTCTTCCTTTTGTAATGTTGAGGTATCGACGAGAATAAAATTTTTAATGTATAATTTTTCAATATTTGGTTTATTTTAGTTGACCTCGCGTGCTCTGCTACGCAATCCATTGTGTTTCTATTTTATTAGAACACTGCACAACATGTAGCTGAACCTCGCTAAATTCTTAAAAATCGGTGAAGCCGTTTTGGAGGAGTTTGGTTACAAACACTGTGACACGATGATTTTATATACATGCTAGATTTTTATTCGACTGAATGGTCTTGGAAAGTGTGCGTATAAAAGACAAATAACCATGTGGCGGGCGTACCATTTTGTCACTTTAGCTTCATATATGTAATTCATAAATACGAACATCGAACAGATGGAAATAACTATATCCACTCGTCTGTAGATGCTGATCAACAATTTATATACTTTATTATAAAGCTAACAGAAGTAGTGTGAATCTGTATACGAGTACACGTTTTTAATGTATGTGAAAATGTATAAGTTTATGAAAGTCCAACAGTTTGCGTATTTTGTGTGCGTAAACTCCTTTTCAATACGTGTATCCTTCGGGCAAATAAAGCTTCAAATTACATAAGGGTGGCAAATTGAACGCACATGAATGAAAACGCATGTAAAATTGCGAAATGAATTAAACCAAATTTTATGCTAATTACCTGATAAATGTAATGGAAGCAGATTGAAATATTTGATGGTGTAACTAATTGACGAACAAACATTCGAGTAATGCAATGTAATGGTTTGAAAACGCTTTGATGTTTACTTTGTAGTTATTATTGAAGAACTGGTGGTACGACACAAGGGAATTATTTAAACTAAATGCTTATATGGAAATGTCAATTAATTGGAGTCTTTGCTGTACATCTAATCTATAAAGTAGCGCTTCAAATAATGAATTTAATGCTTTATCAGCTACTCGACCAGCAACGCAAATCAGTATGAATTAAGACAGCTACACGTTTGGTTTGATTAGGCGCAAAGTTTATATTTGATTAAACAAACAAATAAAAATGAGTTTAAAATACCTTTTGGTATTACTAGTGGGTTTGACCCACACTCAGGCAGATGTGGGTAATATGGTTTGCTTCTATGATGCCGAAAGCTTTCTAAGAGAAGGTAAGAATTAGAGAATTTCTTAAACCTGTTGATAACTTGACAGCATCAAAGCGACATACTAACCTCAGAGGTTATCAGTTGAGATGTTTACTACAATAAATAAATGCAATTCCACATTTGTACCGACAGGTCCCGCACAACTTTCGTTGCGCGAACTGGAACCAGCTTTAAATTTCTGCAATTATTTAATATACGGCTATGCAAGCATCGATAACACCACATATACGCTCAGCCCACTACATCCGGAGCTAGAGATCAGACAGAATCATTATCGCAACATAGTTGAGCTGAAGCGTCGCTTTCCACAGCTGCGCGTATTGCTCTCGGTGGGCGGCGATCGGGATGTGTTGCAAGATGAAACAGCCGAGAATAATAAGTATCTACAGTTGTTGGAGGATGAGAAGCGTCGCTTGGATTTCAAGTATAGCATACAAACGACCTTGGCGAGTTATGGCTTCGATGGCATCGATTTGGCTTGGCAATTTCCCAAAAATAAAGCAAAAGTGACGCGCAGTGGACTGAAGAAGGCGTGGAATGCGGTAAAGAATTTCTTCGGCAGCAACGCTGTGGTAGACAAACATGCGGAGGAGCATCGTGCACAGTTTGCAGCATTGGTGAGCGAGCTGAAGAGTGAGCTAATACGCAACGGCCAATTGCTGACGTTGACCATGTTGCCACATGTCGACGCGGAGCGTAAGTTGATTTATTTTTTTTTTTTTCTAATTACAATTAATGACAATCGTTTTTTTTTTTTTTGCTCATACTCTTAGTATTCATTGATATACCAGCTGTGCTGCAGCATGTGGACTTTGTTAATCTTGGCAGCTACGATTTCCAAACGCCAGTACGCAGTCCAAAGGTCGGCGATCTGCCAGCACCGCTATATGCCATGTACGATCGCGATCCAAAGCATAATGTTGACTATCAAGTGCAATACTGGCTAAATCAGACGGCACCAGCGCGCAAGCTTAATGTGGGCGTGACTGCATATGGGCGCACTTGGATTATGTCTCGTGACTCAGGCATTACAGGTTATCCACCCATACCGCACACGGAGGGCGCTGCAAACGGTGGCAAACAGACGCAACACGATGGCTTACTAAGTTGGCCGGAGATCTGCGAGCTGCAGCATGGTAACAAGGAGCTGACAGGCGAGGCGGCAACACTGCGTAAAGTAGGCGATCCTACCAAACGTTATGGCATCTATGCATATCGTGCAGCAGATGACGATGGCGCATATGGACTATGGATTGGCTATGAAGATCCGACAACAGTAGCCATCAAGGCAGACTATGTACGCGCCAAGAATTTGGGCGGAATAGCTTTGTTTGATCTATCAATGGACGACTTTCGTGGGCAGTGTGCCGGCGAGAAATTTCCGATATTAAGAAGCATCAAATATAAGCTGTAACTTTGTAAAAAAAAAATTATAAATCGCATAAACTTGTGCAAAAATAGAATACAGCAATGACAAAAAAAGGGAAAAGTTGTTTACTTTAAGGCGCTTTGTGCTACAAACTTTTATAGTAGGATTTTCTACAGTGCTCAAATTGAAAAGCTTAGTAAATGCTTAAGAAACATATTAGGGCGGCAAACCAACTGAAGAGTTTTCATTTTATGTGTTAGCAGGAGTTATTCAAAAGCCTAATTAAGGTAGAATGTATCCTACGCCGTATGTCTGTGCATATCTACGAGTAGCTAATACTGCATCAGATTTTATGACGAAAAAAGTTGCCACATCTTAATTTTGTTTAACATTTAATTGCACTGTCCACTCGTAATTTAAACCCTTTTAAAATTTTAGTTTCAGTAAATACTTTCTTCTAATTTTTTCAATTATGATCAAATATTTTCCTAAAATAAAACTGCGCTTTGTAGCCCTGTTCAAACTTGCCACCTGCCACCCAAAATCCGCACGAAAAGCAAAGTCTCGAAGTATGCTACAGTATTTTTAACGCCACTTGCATCAAAGCGAAAGTAAATTGAGACTCCAAGCGAAGACGGAAGTAAAGCATAAGGCAAGAGACCGAAAAAAATGGCGCGAAAAGGCAGAAACAGAAAAAACAGACAGACTTACATACAAAGCAAAAAAAAAAAAAGAAAAAAAAAACAAATAAAAAACACTATAGCAAGTAGACAAGAAAAAAGTACGGTTGGAAGGCGAAGCATAAAAGTGTAAACCAAGTGGTTTCGTGCAGGAAGTGCGGCTGGATTGTAGTCTTGGGTTGAAATGTAGCGTGAGATGGAATGCGCCCCGAAGTACTTGAAACGCTGCTGATGACGCGGCGCAAAGTAAAAGTTCAAATTAAACCAATTAGTTTGGAACGGCAGCAGCAATGAAGCGTGTAAAATGTTCGTGCCTGCCGGTATCTTTGCGGTGGAATGAAGGCGTTTTAAATTTGTGCGAATGTTTGCGTGTGTTCGGCAGCACCACACTGCGCTAAGCTACGCTCAGTAAAAGCCGGATGAGCTTTAATTCATTTTTTTATTTTTATTTTTTTTTTGGATTTTTAAATTGTTGCTGCTAACTTTCAGCTGAAAGATAAAAGTTGTGCGCCCACGCAAAATGTAATGTTGGGTTGCTGGACGGACTATTGAGCACGGTAAATGCGCAGTCATAAATTAATTATGATTTAACAACTTGTCTATGCACGTCACGGCAGGAGCAGAGGCTCGTTAGTAAGTGCTTGGAATAACAGGCGGTAAGCTGATGTTTTTTCTTTTTGCGCATAGTAAAAAAAATTTCTTTTTAATGAGCACAAAGTTTTGCTTAACATTTTTTTCGTTATTTTTATTTTGCTGCAAAAAAACACTTTTAGCTGCCATCATACTTTTTCAACTTTACCTTAAGTAATTTGAATAGTTAAATAGAAAAGTTATATCTTCTCTTTTCATTTATTTATTCGTTTTAATGAAGATTATTGCATATGCTTAATTTCACTTTAAAACTCCCAGCAAGCGTATACTCTTCTCAACTACATCAACTTAATTTAACAGCGAAACACTTTTTATTTTGTTTATCCCTTCCAGACAACTGGTTATTTAAATACCCGAGAAAAAAATTCTAGGCTGGAGCAGATCCAATATATCGCGATGAATTTATATTAAACAGTATGTATGGGCTTAAAAAAAAAAACAGCATAATTTTCCGTGGTTTAGCTTTAGTTTTTACAGGCTAAATCACGGTTGTTTCTTTCTCGAAAAACACTCAGAAAAAGTGCTCAGAACTAGCGAAAACTGGGAAAAATAAAAAAGGCATACCCACACTAGATAGCTTCACGTTTTCTCTATGCAAAGGAAAAATAACCAAAGCCATATTTCAACATAACTGGTCGACGCACAAGAAATATTTCCCTACTAATGAAAGTCAATAAATTTATACACGACGGTCAATACTTATATTTTTGCTATATGAAAAATTCCATTTAAATCGAATGAGTTTTCACAAATATCGTTCTAAAGTAATGCTTTATTTACGAAGGTACTTTTATCCTTATCCAAATTAAGACGTTATTAATCATAAGAATTTAACTTTGAACAATGTTGTTCTAACATCATTTGATTTTAATGAAAACTTTAGGAGATATACTTACTTATGTGGCCATCAACCGTCTGCCGGTCATGGCCGCGTCTAGAAAGGCGCGCCAGCCTCCATAATCTTGTGCGCGCTGGCGCCTGTCGTTTTGAATGCCAAGTACGGAGAGATCTCTCCATACCTGGTCATTCCATCGAGTGCCTGGTCGTCCTCTATGTCGGCGTTCACCAATCAAGTTTGGGGCCCCCATGTACACCATGCGTGCTAGAGCTCTTTCATCCATTCTAATGAGGTGCCCAGCCCATTGCAACTGCTGGAATTTTATGCGCTGGACTATGTCAACCTCGTACAGCTCGCGGTTCATATGGGACCTAAACTCGTCGCCGACTCTAATAGGACCAAAAATCCTGCGAAGAATCTTCCTCTCGAAGACGCTGTCTCGTCCGACTCAATCACGGTCCATGCCTCTGCGCCATACAGTAGGACCGGGAGTATCAGCGTCTTGTATATCTTTATTTTCGTCCGTCGAGAAAGGGCTTTACTTCTCATTTGATTGCTCAGCCCAAAATAACATCTGTTCGCAAGCGTGATTCTTCGCCTGATCTCCAGGCTGACGTTGTTGTTACTGGTTAAGTTTTCTACAACACTGAAGTTGAAATTCTCCATCGTCACTGACCATCCAAGACGCATTGACGTTGTTATTTTTCAGCTGCGGCGGTCTGTTCTGATTGGAGCTTGCTGACGTCTAGCTTTCGTGGCATGTTGGAACGTGCGGCGTGCACTACGCTGAGCCTAGTGCGTACCTTGGCTACGACAAGATAGTGGTCCGAGTCAATGTTGGGACCAAGTAACGTTCGCACGTCCAACACGCTCGATGCGTGCCATCCGTCAATCAGAACATGATCAATTTGGTTGCGTGTTATTTGATCAGGACTCAGCCATGTAGTCTTGTGGATGTTAAGATGTTGAAATCTGGTACTACGACTTGCGGCGAAATCGATTAGCCTCTCTCCATTATTGGAGGTAGTGTCGTGAAGGCTAAATTTTCCGTTGAAATCGCCAAGCACGATTTTGACATCGTGTTTGGGACAGCGCTCGTACAGGCGTTCCAAGCGCTCATAGAACTCATCTTTAGCATCGTCGTCTTTCTCTTCCGTCGGGGCGTGCGCACAAATTAGGCTAATATAAAAATATTTAGCCTTGATGCGTATCGCGGCTAGTAGTTTCCTACTCACCACGAAACAACATCCAAATTCGTACTTACTCGCATGGCAGTTGTAGTAGATGTCATAGGATGCATTGTAGAGCAACCTATCCATCGGATTTCTTGGATTGCGGTGATGGCAGCCTTGCATTTTTCGAGGACATCAACCAGCTGGATATTTGCACCATCCCAATTAAGGGTTCCAGGTGCATATCCTCAATTCATGATCCTTGTAGCGTTTGCGGGGGTCGTCATCAAAGGGGTCCTTCCGATGCTTCCTTTTCGTTTTCATTGGGGGGTTATTTTTTAAAGTGGCGGGTCCCAAGCCCAGCGCACCAACCCCTTATTAAAGGAGAGGGGGCCCCTTCGCCTTTTCACGTTAGCTCACCTCTGAACTGATGTTCAGAGGCTACCCAGGAGATACGTGTCCTAACGGACGTGCGAGTTGCTTGGACCGTTTGACTCAAGAATCATTGTTGGTCATTCCCAGGTGAATGGCAGTCAACAACTTTTCTCACAATGTGAACTTGAGCAAACGATCCCAATCTCCCAAAGGAGATATAACAGTTCTAAAGTAAATTTGAAGCAAAATAATGATCCAGTATTGTACGCGCACTTTTATTATACGGAGTGACGTGCGTGGTGAATGGTTATAAGCGGAGAGCGGTTGTATATAGGCAACTGCTTTTTTATATATAGTATTTCTGCCATATCTCATCGTAAATTTCGTTATACCAAACTGGGCACCGCAAAGAAGGGTAATGTTTCTCTTGGTTTTAAATTAGCGCATTATGTACCAAATTTTCTTAAAATTTTGTTCAATAGATAAAACAAAATATTGAATATATATATAGCTTCCGTTCACTTGAAGGGACCATAAAATCTTTCAGCGGGGACGGTAATTGTTAAATAAGTTCAGACTAGAAAAATTAGTTACTAGATCAATATTTTAAATATTTCGATAATAGTTTTGTTTAATGGAAATAGAGGACAGACAAAAATGGATAATTCAAGTCATTTCGTCGAGCGGTCTAGATTGCTTTATTTAATATGTTACAAACTTGGCGCCAAATTACAATATTATACACACTACGTGCAAAGAATATAATAAACTATTCTGCTTTTGAGGTATAATGCAATTGTGTAATAATTTTATTAATAGAACACTTCAAATTGTTTAATTCAAACTCAAAACTTTTTTTATCGAACTCATAACTTATCGCACAAACGTAGGCATACTTCATTTGCCGCCACTCATCTTGATATCCTCAAATGCTTTTTGCCACAATTTATCAAACTGTTTCGGCAACTTGGACTTTAAATGCTCCGCTAAAGCTCGCGCCCCATGTAGATTGGCTTCCTCGTAGTATGGCAGCGATGTACTTAAGAGATTCAACCAGCACCGTAATTTTGGATATTTCGTACCATCCACAAAAGCATAGCTCAAGTCAAATGAACTTACGGTTGCAGCAATACTAAAATCAGCAATGGTAAGCGTTGCGCCAGCAATGTAATCATTCACATCTAAAAACGCCTCGAGCAGCGCATAGGCCTCGTTTATTTGCTCAATGTTTTGCTTTGGAATTTCACTAACATTTTCGACGAATAGCAAACGATGTAAAGGCTTCAAGCACGAATGGAAAAGTACGCCAGTTTCGAAATGTAGCCGCTGATCGACTACAGCGCGTCGATAATAATCTCCAGGATAAAGTGTATCATCCTTGCCATATTTTCGCACTAAATAGGCGCAAATTGCATGCGAGTCCCAAATACAGTTGTCGCCATCCTCTAACATTGGCACCGTGTGTTGCGGATTCTTCTTAATGTAATCGGCGGCTAGATGCTCGCCGGCCGCGACATTTACCTCACGGAATTCGTAATTTATGTCCAGCGCCTTCAAGGTCAGCAGGCAAGCACGTACAGGCGGACTTTTCTCCACGCCGTAGAGTATTAATTGTGCAGAGGACATTATTTAAAGAAGAAATTGCACCTAGACTTTTTAAACGTTTGTGCTTTTGCAGGCTGAGAACTATACTGAAGTTAGAAATGCTAACTGATACGCAAGTAAATTAAAATAAAGACGTCTTTATAAAGTGATAAGATAACTTGACTAAAAATTGCGACAGATAAACCAAATACGCTATAAGGATCATTGAAGTGTGGCCAATTAAATTTAAAAACAACTTGTTTTAAACTGATACTAAAATAAATTGCACTAGCTTAATTCTGCATATAAGTATAATTTTAAAAACATGCAACCGGACAGACGGACGTCTAAACGAAAATAAATCGGCTTTTATATACCCGTACAACTACACTACTTAAAATTCTTAAATTGTTCTTAAATTGAAAATAAACGTTTGCCAAGTAGCGCTTTCGATATTCAATGCAGCCGCATTGTTTCTTTGTGTTTGAGCTTATCGTCCGAATTTTAAGTTTTAAAATCAAATACGTCATAATGCTGAAAATATAATCTACAAGTTTAGAAAGATAAATATCACAGAAATAAGTGTGCAAATAAAGCTGTACTAGGTGTGTCATTCCATAATATTTGTTTTTCTGATTGTAGACTACGTACTAAGTAGTTTGTATTGTGTAAGACCTACTAGTTTTTGCTTTACACATTTATATTTGTAGTAGTTCTGTAATTAGTTTAAACTTCGCTACGTTGGGGCAAAGAATATTGCATATGGCATCAGCATGACACACAATGATGTAAGAATACCGTTCCGGACAGAGCAGTGCTCACGATATTTCGCATATAACAAATGACCCGGTATATCAGTTATATTTTGAATGCCACAACCAAACCAAGTCCGAGTATAAGATATGGT
This sequence comes from Leucophenga maculata, assembly GCA_035044805.1. NCBI lineage: Eukaryota > Metazoa > Arthropoda > Insecta > Diptera > Drosophilidae > Leucophenga > Leucophenga maculata. The sequence continues at coordinate 348,223 of JAWNNP010001173.1, forward strand.
ACATGTAAACAGATTTTAAAAAAGTTATGAGCATCGCTCGAATGGAGTCTTTTGAACTGCTTGCGGCAGCTGTTTACGGCGAGATCTGCCGGTAGCTGCTTAACATGTGCACGTAATCGATCGATATATCGGCTGATGTGTACATTTATCTGCTCCAATCAGGGTGCAAGACTGTTTTGCGCATATACCAAGGAGCATTCGTGTTATTTCGCATAATCTTGTTTTTATACACTTGTATAGAATTAATGTCACTTTTGATACCTGAGCTGAATGCATCCCAGAGCATACATCCAGGTAGGCATACCATTACCTTATAAATCAGTGAATTGTTTTCGGGGTTGAGTTTCTACTTTGACAAAGTAACTAGTTCAGCTTTTTCAGTTTACCATAGGAAACGAGTAAAGTTGTACGAATATGTTTGTGGTGTCATTCGAAAACCAAAGTATTATACATGGTTCACATGCGGTATGAATATGATGTTTACCCTAACGAAGCGACAGTATTCGTGCCAATAAGTGAAAGTGTAGTGACTGGAATATTATATTACAATAAACATAGCCAGCAGCAAGTTGTTGTTGTCAGGTGCCGGTATATACACAGTATGCAGAGCTAAACGGACATCTTCTACTTCTAATGTAAAATGTGGATTGAGCCATTATGACTACAAATGCAGATAATCCAATTCTTGTAATTTCAACTAGATCTTTTGAAGACTTCCTAAAGCCAAACTGATGTTCATGGAAGACACTCTGGACGCCCAATACATACCAGATTCATCAAAGGGATATTCTTTCGAATATTTTGAAGAATTTAGGTAGCAAGCTTATAGGTCTGTAGGATGCAACAAGATTTTCCGGCTTGGCTGGTTTTGTTAATATAACACTCACAGCGCCCTGCAATTTAGAGGGGAATTGATGGATGCAAACCATGGTATTGAAAGGCAACCCCAAAAGCCATATTGCTCTTTCCTGTGGGGTCTACTTTATTCTGCTATTCATTTCTATATTATATCAAAGTCAATGACTTGTAATTTGCATACCTTAACGTCTCTTGCTACCAATATTTATATATTTTGTAATATTTTTCCTCTTTTGACCTCGCACCATGGCTGTAGCCCTTACTTGTTAGTATTATGCTTTATCATTTTAAACTTCTTTTGGCAAAATTATGAGTTTTTAATATTTGAGTTTACTGTAATCTCAGTGTGAAATACTCAGTTGTTTATGATACCTGAAAAGGGATATAGTATGTAGTATATTGTTTATACCACGTACCATGGTTGTAACTTGCAGAAATTTGTTATGCCATAAAAAAATTTAACCCGAATCGATTCTAAATACGGCATAATATAAACTATCATAGCTAACTGAACTACTTCTTGATTTATTACTAATTTATGTGAAAGAGCACTCAATGCTATTACATACAATGGCGCTATGTTGCTGTATTCTATACAACAGCAATGCATAACACGATTTAGGCATATTGAACGATGACGAACTTGTAGGCGACCCTTTGACGAGATATCTGTAGGCAAGTAAAATATGCATTTTCAAAAATGTAATGTTTAATTTAACTCAACACACTACTCACCTCATTTTTGCCAATGCAGGCTACCATACTAAAACTATTAGTAGATGGTAAAGTAGCATTCGGTATGCAGAATAATCGAATAATGTCTTTCACAGTGCAGCGCACTTTAATAAGTATTGTATCGTATGTGACATCAAATTTGAAATATCTCTGTAAATTTTTAAAATGAAATTCACTACATGCTTTATGGTTAGTGTCACTTGTTTTGGTACTTACGCGCTTAAGTTTCTATTTACGCTTTATTACCCCATCACTTAAGTTTTCCGAACTGACATTACCATAAGAAAATCCTGCGCCGGCAGCACTCAACTGCAAGCTGGCGGAGATTCTGCCTTTATGCATTTGAATCGTGAAAATCCAATACCAAACGGTCTCACCTGATATATATATATACAAGTATTGTATGGCTTTCTATTTTCTCATTGATCTCCTGTTGCCATTATTCAATTTCTTGTTTAAAATCGTGTAACCCGTTGACATTCAGTTTCTTTTTAGTTGGCTTTGGTAGTTGGGTTTTGTAACTGAATTTTTTTCCTCTTTCGCCGCATATTTTATGCACAGTGATGGTTTTTTTTTTGAAGTTGTACATAAGGCAGCAGTTATGAAAGTGAGTCTAAAATGATTTGCTTTATGCACTTTTTATTTGTATTTACTTTCTAGCCAAGCGAAATAATTAATTGGTTGAATTTAAGATTGTTTATAACACAAACAGCTGGTTTCTAATTTGCCAAGCACAGTGAAGAATTGCCAGTCACCATTACTGCAATTTTTTTTGAAGTGTGAAGTTGGGCGCTTCTGTTCTGCGTCGTAGTTAAACTAAACGAATAGTAATCAACGCATTGTATCCAGTTGAACACCGGCCGGAGCTTTGTTGAGTTAATTTTTACTGTAAATTAAATTTTCAATTTTGAAAATGACAAAGGTTATATTGTATGGTACGGATATAAGTCCCCCTGTGCGCGCATGCCTCATGACACTCAAAGAGCTCGATTTAGAGTTTGAATACGAGGTAGTCAATCTTTTTGCTGGCGAGCACCTTTCTGAGGAATTTCTAAAAATGAATCCGCAACACACTGTGCCTGTGTTGGACGATAATGGCGTCTGGATCTGGGACTCGCATGTGATTTGTAGCTATTTGGTCGATAAATATGGTAAAAACGATGCACTGTATCCAAAGGATTTGGAAAAACGTGCGCTCGTACAACAGCGTCTATACTTTGATGCCAGTATATTATTTATGTCGCTGCGCAACATTAGCATGCCCTTCTTTGCCAATAAGGTAACCGTAGTGCCTAAGGAGAAGACAGATAATGTGCTCGACGGCTATAAATTGCTGGAAAAATTTCTGGAAGATAATACATATTTGGCTGGTGAGCATCTTACAATTGCAGATTTGTGTTGCGGTGCAACCGTTTCGTCGGTATTGGGTATCGTTCCTCTCGATGCCGAGAAATATCCGAATGTAGAAACTTGGCTGCAGCGTCTTAAAGAGCTACCCTACTACGCGAAATACAACAACAAGGGCGCCAAGGAGTATATTGAGATACTGAAAAATGGGTTAACTGAAATTGAATTGTAAAAAATTATAAATCGAAAACGGATAAAATGTGTAAACGGATAAAATGTTTTATTTGTCACTAATTTATCCTTCTTTTTTATCACACTAATTTATCCAATAAAAAGTGTATTCTAAATAAAAATGAGATGATTCTCAATAATACTGAAAATTTGTATATGTTCGTATTTGCTTCCATATATCTTCGCAATAAAGACATATAAAACTGTTCTTTGTTTACTATATAGTATAAATGTAGTCAACATAATGAACTAATCGCTATCGATTTCTAAACACTAATAGAACGTAAATATATAGAAACATAATTTATGCCCTTACTGACCTTGACTATCTAAACATGTTAATCTATATAGAATTTGTTTTATTAATTTCATATCTAGCTCTTTTATCGGTTATTACTCGCAATGTTATCGCTGTAAGCAGAGTGTTGTTTTCCAAAGGAAAACATAAAGCATAGAGTCAACGTAAGCGAATTATTAACGATAAAAATCAGTTCTGCGATAAACATTTGGACCCGTAAAGAACAAGTGCCAAAACGTGTTACGATCACCATGACTTGACAGTTTTCCTGCATATATAAGCCTGACGACCAGCACTGCCGCATATTAGTATATCACACCGCCATAACGAAACAACATGGTTAAACTAACGCTTTATGGAATCGATGCAAGTCCGCCGGTGCGCGCGGTGCTTTTAACGCTAAAGGCACTCAACTTACCCTACGAATATAAGCAAGTCAATCTGTTAGCACTTGACCAATTATCTCCGGAATATCTAAAGAAAAACCCACAACACACGGTGCCCACTTTAGAGGACGATGGCCATTTCATTTGGGATTCGCATGCTATCAATGCATATCTTGTAAGCAAATATGCCACAACGGATGATTTACATCCCAAAGATTTGCTAAAGCGCGCCGTTGTTGATCAACGTCTGTACTTCGAGACGGGTGTCGTATACGCGAGCGCATTAGCAAATATAATGAAACCGCTTATGAAAAAAAATGAGTCAAACATCATGCCAACGAAGATTGAACCAATCGTAGAAGCATACAATTTCCTCGAAGTGTTCCTTAAGGATAATACCTATATTGCGGGTGATAGCTTGACTATAGCTGATTTCAGTCTTATAACATCAGTAACTTCACTGACTGCTTTCAAGCAGATCGACGCGAGCAAATATCCGAAACTGACTGCCTGGATTGAACGTATAAAGCAGTTGCCATACTATGAGGAAGCCAATGGCAAAGCACTGGAAATGTTTGTTGGACTAATTAAGTCAAAGAATGTAAGAGTTATCAGTTAAAATTTTAGAACTAAATAGTAAAATATTTTATAAACAAAAAGTAAAGATTTTTTTTAATAAAAATCGCTTTCATTTGATTGTTTTGTGTATTATTCCAAAGATGTAGAACATGCATGGACGGCATTAATTACTGGAAACTTGCTGAAAAATGATTAGTATCTATCTGTTAACGGGTATTTTTGACGTTGATGCCAATTACGAAAATATGCATTGACTGAAATTAAATTGTTTAAGTGTAGAAACTATATATAATAATAAGAAAAATTAAATGAAAGTAAAAATAAAATAATATATAAACGAAGGCAGTAGAACAGACAAAATGCTACGGATTAGAATGTTATTATATAACAATTATATGAAAACGAATAACCGAAAATTATATTAAAATACAAAAGTTTGTAGTAAAATAAATTTTTTGACGAACTTTTCGCGTGTTCCCCTTCGATACGCCTTTGACTGTTTATCTACATGTAATATAATTTCTAAAATTTTATATCAAGCCTTCATATCTGGTTTGCTATTGTGTTAGAACATTATCGCATTGTTATCACGGTACACTGTATATTAATAGTCGCTCAAAAAAATACATAAAACATTGACTCACCGAAAGCGAATGGAAGCCAATAGCAACACTAACCAGTTACGCTGGTGATAACCACTAGGTTTCATGAAGAACACGTACAAAAATGCGTTTCGATCACCATGACTCGACAACTTTTCTGCATATATAAGCCTATCGGTCAGCACTGCCGCATATCAGTTTAATTTCATAACGCCTAACTGGCACAACATGGTTAAATTAACGCTTTATGGAATCGATGCAAGTCCACCGGTGCGCGCGGTGCTTTTAACGCTAAAGGCACTCAACTTACCCTACGAATATAAGCAGGTAAATCTGCTAGCACTTGACCAATACTCGCCGGAATATCTCAAGAAAAACCCACAACATACAGTGCCCACTTTGGAGGACGATGGCCATTTCATTTGGGATTCGCATGCTATTAATGCGTATCTTGTAAGCAAATATGCCACTACGGATGATTTATATCCCAAAGATTTGCTAAAGCGCGCCGTTGTTGATCAACGTCTGTACTTTGAGACGGGAGTTGTCTTCGCGAGTGCACTAATAAATATAATGAAACCACTCTTAAAGAAAAATGAGTCAAACCTCATGCCAACGAAGATTGAACCAATCGTAGAAGCATACAATTTCCTCGAAGTGTTCCTTAAGGATAATACCTATATTGCGGGTGATAGTTTGACCATAGCTGATTTCAGTCTTATAACATCAGTAACTTCACTGACTGTTTTCAAGCAAATCGACGCAAGCAAATACCCGAAACTGACTGCCTGGATTGAACGTATGAAGCAGTTACCCTACTATGCGGAAACCAATGGGAAAGGACTGGAAATGTTTTCTGAACTGATTAAGTCAAAAAATTTTAGAGTTATCAGTTAAACTTAAGTTTTAATTAGTAAAATGTTTTATACTCAAAAAAGAAATTTTTTTTATTGTATATATTTGATATGTTTGAAAATTCTATAGCAACTATAGCTACTTCATGGAAATTGGCTTGGTAAAAACTAGTTATTTGAAATCGCATGTCATGTGATTTTTTTTATACCAATGTCATTGCTTACCACAAGCAAACGTAATCGCTCTTAAAAAATTTTGATAGCATTATATTTACCATAAGCCCACAGCAACATTCATTAGCTAAGGCTAAAAATTTGTCAACTAAGCAAAGCGAAGAAGTTTTGCTAAAAATAAATTATAATAATAAATAACTCGATTCACTTTAAACCAATCAATTATATGAAAATCTGAATGTCAGAGTAAACCACATTAATTAGTTTCGTAACATAACCAACAAGCGAAGGGCAATGGAAAAACTGTAAATAGTTCATTCTTTGTACCCTTCTTACATAGAATGAAAAATAGAAGTACATATGTATAAATTTTTTTAAATATGTAAGTCTGCAATACTAAGAATAAATTATATTAATAAAAAATATATGCCGAGGAATATAGAATGAGGCCTAAAGACCGGAAGCCGAGTTTGTGTTTTATCGGAAACATAAAGAAAATTTCAGTTTGTCTAAGACTCCTTTCTCTCAAAGAGGCAAAAGGAGGAACGGACATGGCTTTATTGACTCATCTTGTCGCGATGAACACAAATATATATACAATGTGGAATCTCCAATGCTTTTGAATATATAAAAAACATTGACTAGATTTCAAATAAATTACATAAAATAAACCTTACAAATAGGTCTGCTTGTGATTTAAAACTAATTTTTTTACCATATGCATACGTGATTATTTACACGTTACTCGACAAATCCAAACACGCGTTTTTAAAGTTGGTTGTTTCATTGGGTTAATCTTCAAAACGGCTAAACCATTTAACAGAAGAAACTCTTTTAAGAGTGCCATAATATTATTTCCTCAATTGATAAAATGGGCAGTGCCATGCCCTATATATAAGAAACAAAGCAACTTCGTCATAGCTAAGCAATTTTTTAATGTAGAAGAATACGAATTAAAACAAATCTATAGAAAACGAAAAACCAAAATGAGATTAGATATTGACCCTCACTCTGTTGGTTTTTTTTTTTTTTTTTTTGTGAGAATGGTTCCTACTAATCGTGATACAGCAGCCAGTATAAAACGTAGAAATGTATAACTTTAATAGATAAAATTGAACTTCTTTGAAAATAATCCATCATTCAATTCGTTCAAACTCAATATTCAAGTTGACTTGGTAACCACTTCTATTTAGTAGCACAAGATAGCGTCAAAAGAATTGATGTTTTGGAATTTTTGTAGCCTTTAGAAGTTTAGATAGCACATAGTGCCAGGTAGCGATATATGTACATATGTAATATAGTAATTATATTAAAACTATGTCCAAAACAAAAATAGCAAATACTCCAAGAAGGAAGTATGTAGTTCCATAATTAAGAATCCAAAATTTAATACCTGGGTTGAACTTATGAAACTCTTGCACTACTTCATGAACAGTAATGACAGAATACTGGAGATGTAGTTAGTGGCTTAAATTATATTTATTCTACTGTGTGCTAGTATTTAATAAACCAAAAAGAATATACTATTTTTAATTGAAGATATATAACGATTTGTACTTATTTAATAGATTCTTGTTGGAGGTTAGCTTCATAAAATATAATTATTTTTAAATCATTGTCAAGTGATAAGTTTTAAATATTTCCCCAATGTTAGTGCACACCACAATGTGACGTTATCGCGAAATAACTGTTAATAACATTATTTCTATCAAAGGTTGACAGCAATTTTTATTGGTTTCAAACATAGATAAGCAATAGATTTGGCAATATTAGCCACCAGAATAACTAAACCCAAATAAATTCAATGAGAAATTTAACAAGAATGAATTACATAAATATTGTATTTTGGTGAAACATATCATTATTAATTTTGTTTTCTAAATTTGAAAGCTATAGAAAGAGATGTCCTTGGTAACAAAAGTTCTTCTAAAATGTTTTTATGAACTTACAAAACTTGTAATTGAATTCTAACCGACTTCTACCAATCCAATTAATCTGAGATTGTACAGGAACTTGTAAATTGGAAAATAATACAACATGGATAATGGAGCCATGTTTATAAGTAATCATTTCATACTCTTCACTCATGTTGTACTAGAGTATTTACTATTAAACTATAATTTTGTCTCTGTGCACAGATGCTACAGAAGTTCGACGAGTCGACTCCTTCTATCTCAGTATGTCTATCTGTCAGATTATTAACATATAAGCAAGAGTATGCATTTAAAAGTCCATATAAACATTATAAAAATACATAACTTGAATATATAAGATAAGAGAAATACTTTCGACACGTTTTGTCCTTTAAAACATTAAGTTTCAATGTTCAAATTGACTTTGTACTTGATGAACTTTAGATAGTATATACTATCACAGAAATATATACATATCAGTCTATAGTTTGTCATGTGTATATAGATATGATCGTACATAATAATATTTTTTAACAACAACTTTGTTCAAAGTGATAATAGAATATTATACATTGATTATTGGAAAATAAAACTGTGCCGATAACAATAGTTAGCAGTGTTTCGATAATAATGACTTGACTCTTTTGCTGCCACTATTTAAGTTCTTCAGTCAATATTGTCACTTATCAGTATAAATTCACAACTCCTGAACGACGCAACATGGGTAAACTAACGCTTTATGGAATCGGTGGGAGTGCTCCCGTACGCGCAGTGCTTCTTACGCTAAAAGCACTCGATTTGCCCTTCGAATATAAGCAAGTTAACTTGCTATCGCTCGATCAACTCTCACCGGAATATCTCAAGAAAAACCCACAACACACAGTGCCCACTTTGGAGGATGATGGAAACTTTATTTGGGATTCGCATGCCATCAATGCATACTTAGTTAGTAAATATGGAAAAACCGATGAATTGTATCCCAAGGATCTGCTTAAGCGTGCTATTGTCGATCAACGTATGCATTTTGAAACGGGCGTGGTCTTTGTTAGTGCAATGATGAACATAAATAAGCCGCTGATGAAAAATGACGAGACGAATATTCTGCCGCATAAAATTGAGCCCATTGTCGATGTATATAACTTCCTAGAAGTCTTTTTAGAGGGACACAACTATATGGCCGGAGATAGCTTGACCATAGCTGATTTCAGTCTTATAACCACAGTTACATCAATTGTATACATTAAGCCGATCGATGCGAGCAAATATCCAAACTTGAATGCCTGGGTTGAACGCATGAAGCAGTTGCCTTACTACGCTGAAGCCAATGGCAAAGGACTGGCGATGTTATATGCAATTTACAAGGCGAAGAACATCACAATTTGTAATTAGACTGTTAGATTTTTTAATTTAGGAAAATAAATTATTGAAAATTATTATCACATGAAATTTCTTAAGATGATTTTAATAAGTAAGTAATAAGTAAGTTAATATGGTGTAACACAGTAGTTTGAATACACTTCATATATGTAAATATGCAATTAATTGGGAAGTTAATAGATAAATTAGTTTGGGACACACAAGCCACCTCAGAAGCTAATAATAAAATATTTAAATTACATTGATTGGCTTGTATGAAAAAAGTAATTTGTAAATTGAAAATTAATATTATATTAAGTAAAGATAAAAGAATTAGCTTGAGCTGAAATTATGCATATTTGTGTTGTACAAGGGCGTATCCATTGGGTGAGAAGCCATTGCCCCTTTCCTTCTATTTTTGCAATATGTACCAAATAATTTTCTTTGTTTTATTAAATATTTTTGTACCACTGAATTAGTGTCTATTATTTGTTGATGGTTTCTAAGGTTGTCCCCTTCGAGGACAGCTTGCTAAGCCCTTGGTATTGTATATGTGTACACATGTAAAAGAAAATTTTAATAATTAGAACCGGTTTTAGTATGACAGTTAAACTTTGGACATATAATTTACATATGTCTCTTTTGACAAACCACAAATCTCCATACCAAATTCCATAGATTGAGAGAATAGTTTGCGAATTTTAAGAGGGCCGGGCATGACTAAAAGTTGCTGCCTTGTAACGCTTCCATTTTTTGTTGACCGCATAAATCTATTTAAAAATGAAAGAATTTTTAAATCGGCCAAGTATTCCCAGAGATAACAACCGGTTTACAGACTTACATACTTTCTCTGATGCACACTATGTGTAAAGAGTATAAATAAAAAGTAATAAGCTCAAGTGTTTGCACACATAAGTGTTTATATGTAAGCTGACTAAGTCAAGAGCGAACGCAGCAGTCGAGTTTGCACACTTTGAGGTACGCTGTAACTTGTCTAAGGGTCTTTATTTGAACCATGGCCTAGTATTGATGTAATGAACACCAAATTGTCTGTTACTATTATTATCTCTTTATCGGCGCTAAATTTCTTTCCAGCGAGCTTTCTCTTGAGGTCTGGGAACAGGAAAATGGGGGTCCTGATCTGCAGAATAAGGTGGATGCGGAAGCAATACGAAGTCCAATTCATGCAATTTTGCTTTCTTTAAATTACACAAAATTCCCTTTTATCCATTTATATATTTATATTTATGCTGAAATTTGAAATTGGAGGCGATAATGACGAGCGTAATAGACGGGAATAAATAATTTTTTAAGAATACATAGAAAAATACACACACGCAGACAGATAATAAATGATATGAATCTCTATTATTAATAAAGAGCAATAAGCAAGCCAGTTTATACGTAGTCATTCTTTATTTCACCATTTGTTTTTCGACGCTAGATAGTGTCGAAAAGTGATAGCTACATATTACGTAACTAGAGGCATACATATGTATATTGATTTTACCCGAAAACAAGACAATTGTATAAAATAGTCGACTCATCTCTGGTCAAAACAAAATCATTTATTCAGTCGCTCGCTACACTCAGACGCACACACAACATGGTCAAATTAACGCTCTACGGCATCGACGCCAGCCCACCGGTGCGCGCTGTGCTACTCACGCTAAAAGCGCTCGATTTGCCCTACGAATATGTGCAGGTGAATTTATTGGCGCACGAAGAACTTTCACCGGAATTTCGTGAGAAGAACCCAACGCACACGGTGCCAACGCTGGAGGATGACGGTCACTTTATCTGGGAGTCACATGCCATAAATGCTTATCTAGTCAGCAAATACGGCAAGACTGATGCGCTCTACCCAAAAGATCCACTCAAGCGTGCTATTGTTGATCAACGTTTGCACTTTGAATCGGGCACTCTCTTCTTCGGAACTTTGCGTCCCATAACACGTCCATTACTTTTCGAAAATAGGACCAATGTGCCGCAACGACAGATTGATGCAATTAATGAGATTTATGACTTCATCGAGATTTTTTTGAAGCATAACGCCTATGTAGCTGGTGATCACTTGACAATTGCTGACTTCAGTCTAATTACATCGATAACCACGTTGGATGCTTTGGCAACGATCGATACAGGTAAATATCCAAAATTCGCTGCCTGGATTGATCGCATCAAGCAGTTGCCATATTATGCGGAAGCATGCAACAAAGGAGCCGAAATATTGACTGGCATGATTAAGTCAAAAAATGTGCAGATAGTACCTTGAATTATAAGAATTGAGAACATCTGTATAGCACATGAATAATTAATAAACAAATGTTTTTGTTCGAAACTGCAATTATTTTAAAATTACCATGACAGCTGGCGAGCCTCCTCTCAAGTTGCAACTAATTTCCAAGTAACTAAATTTGTATGTGTGTTTCGCATTATTATTGTTATCGCACTACAAACTATACTATAGGTAAAAAATGGTTCATTTTCGAGTTCTACACCGTACACATAACGGGTGAACCATTTTAACAGTCCGCAACGGTCAACACTACAAATTCGTCAACTTACGGCAGATGGACTTGTACCAGCACGCGTTCGAAGCGTGAGCCCAAAAATTCGTTTACTCGGGAAAAAAATTCAGCAATCCATTCTTCCTTAAAGATTAGGCTAGACTGTGATAAGGAATTTGGTTTTTATTATTTGCAATTGTAATGAAGAACTTTTGGTTGCAGAAGACCGGCTTTACGGCGTTATAGAGACCCTTTTTCCTCGAAACCATGATCTCGATATTTGGCGATTTAAATCCACGTCGTCAAGCCACAAATTGTCTCACAGTTTAAACCCAATATAAAATAGGAAATGTGTATATAGCCCGAAATCGTATAGAAAATGCTGGAAAGTCAGTTAAGAGCGACCATTTGAGTGATTTCATTTAAACAATGATCTGCATAAATTTATAAGGTGGGAGATAATTGTATAATCAGTTTAATTGCATAAATATTTGTGTTTGTTTTAATTTTGCCTCAAAACAAATGCAAAATATTTAAATGGCCCACCCAGTATTTCTATACCATTCACACATAATCTAACCTGGTACTATAAGTTTGTTTGGAAGTTTGTAACGCATTCAAACATAAGTCTTAAGTGTCTGCTAGCTGTTGTGTATTTTTGTTAGAAAAATGTTTCAGCTATCAAGCTGTAAGCCCGGAAGCTAGACTTTGTGAGGTCGAATTTCTGTCATACATCCTAGAAAACTTTAAGCATTAAAAGATTCTATTATAACAAACGAAAATACATACGATCGTTATAAACGGGGTTTATTAATCCTTTTTTTAATATTTGAATTAATTCTGATGCCTTCTCCTTCTTTTGAATTCCTGAATAGATAAACGCTTTAAATATGTATCACGAGAATCCCTACGCCGCTTTTTTAGTTTTATATAAAAAAAAATTTTTCTTAAAATCTTTAAACTTTAGATACCGCATTGTCTTACGAAGGAACACTTCACAAAAATATCAATATCCTGCTCATTGTTTGGGATAGCCTCGTATAACAAACTAACCACCATATTTACCTTTCTTACCTTTTACAAAATGTTTATCCTTTATTGCAGCTAAGAAAACAATTTGAAACTGTGCGTGAAGGGTACTAAAGTTTCTTTTCAACAGAAATCATCTTTTTTTATTTCTATTTTTATTGCTTCCCAAAAAAACTGTAATTGTCAAAAAAACTGTGTTTGCCTTTCTGAAAAGTTAAATACTTTAATCTAATACAATTTAGTAGGGCGTTTCTACACATGCAATGCGAAACTACAATACAAGTATATATAAATAAATACTTAGCTAGGTATTTGCACACAAATTTGATTTAAAAGTGTAATTAAATACAAAGCACTTACACGTTGTGTTCAAAAAAACACTCATCGCAGTTGCTGTAGTCGGCTCGAGCTGTTCAGTTGTCTAATCTAGACATCTATTTATAATTTGTCTCGCTTGCAATGGGAAAACTTGTGCTATACGGTCTAGAGCCAAGTCCGCCGGTTCGTGCCTGTAAACTGACTTTACACGCACTAGGATTACAGTACGAATACAGGCTCGTTAACCTGCTGGCGGGTGAGCACAAGACAGAGGAGTACATGAAGAAGAATCCGCAGCACACGGTGCCAATGCTCGAGGACGACGACAAATGTATTTGGGAGTCGCATGCAATTTGTGCTTATTTGGTGCGTAAATATGGAAAGAATGATACACTGTATCCAGATGACTACTATCTACGCGCTGTAGTCGATCAGCGGCTGCACTTTGAATCTGGTGTTCTGTTCCAGGGCTGCTTGCGTAATATTGCCGTGCCGATATTCTATCATAATAAAACTGAAGTACCACGCGAAAAGATTACGGCAATCTATGAGGCATACGATTTTCTGGAGTCCTTTCTCGATACGCAATCGTATTTGTGTGGCTCAACAATGACTATTGCTGACTTCAGTTGCGTTTCAACTGTAACCAGTTTGCTGGGTTTGGCACCGATCGAGGAAAAGCGTTATCCAAAGCTACACGCTTGGCTGGAACGCATGGCGGCAACAGTGCCAGACTTCCAGGCCATCAATGGCAATGGCGCACAAATGCTGATCGATATGTTCAGCGCAAAGGTGACAAAAGTTGTTTGAAATTCAAGGGACAAATAGAATACAATATAAAATTTGATTATTTAAACACAAAAATCTGTATACCTGTTTCTCTTCGCATCGACTTTGCTGATTATTGGAGGTCAACATGCGCTGCGAATTATCAATTAAAAATATATGTATATTAATGTACATATACATGTTTATAAATTTGCACATTGAATAAATTCAGAGTTAATGTAAAAATAAAATGTATTATTTTTTTTTAACGAAACTTTAACAAATATCACAAATGAATATGAAATGCTTGATTATTGTATTTAATGCATTTTTTTGAATTGCGTTGCGGACGCGTATACGAATAGCTCTCATAGAATTATTGCACTGTAATTTCTCTTTTGAAACAAGTCCGTCTTGTAGTCTACAATATTAAGGCGTAACCGCAGAAGATGATAAAAAAACTTATATAGAGTGCCGCACAAACCAAATGATTTGATTCGCGCCATGTGCGCAAGAATGTTGATAACTGCGCTGCGTTTGCTAGTTCTTAATATGAATTGTTAGGTGCTGGAAGATCAGAACAACCACGCTGCGTCAAACAGCGCAATCACGCCTAGACTAATTAACTAGAAGTCTTGCGTTTTTCCAGTGCTTTGAAGACAAGTTTCATGCGTTGTACGCATTCACGATGATTTGTCTCCCAAAGCAACGTGGTCAGACGGCCAATTGTGGCTTCATTGTCATCAGCGTTGCGCTGCCATTGAAGCAATAATTGATAGATGACCTTGATAAAAGTTTTAACGATAAATTAAATTTGATAAATAGTTAATATGCCATTAAACACTCACCTCTTTGATATTGCCGTGCATTTGGTGATCGATAATCGCTTGCTCAATCTGTCCCTCCGAGTGACCCAAGTCACGCATTACTTGTTTCCAACCTTCGCCAAGATGCGTTGCTACCGTATCTAATAACTGATGATTAGGCTCCTCCTGCGACTGCATCATAGCCACTATTGTAAAGGTTTTCCGAAGTGGTTGTCGTTTTGCGCCACTTGAATTCGTTGATGTTAGCGCCGCAACACCAGATTGGCCATCTGCAGCACCAGAATTCTTGCTTGCGTTCAATTTTTGGTTAAAATTGTAAACGGAGCCAAAATGTAAATTACTGCTATTCGAGAAGTTCATTACCACCTGTTGCTGCGCACTGTGCACATTCATGGTGTTCATTGTGTTGTTGGCGGAAATGGGGTTTTGAGCAACGTCTAAGTTGTTGCTATTGATCAAGGCACTGGAAGAGCCTGGAAAACTTACCGAGTCGACTACTGCCATGGAATTGTAATTTGGATCAGAAAGTTCACGTATCACAGATTCTGTTAGTTCAGCAGATGCAGTGGGTGTGTTTGATACGTTTGTCAGCGACAAGGACGTATTGCCATTGTTCTCCTGCTGTCGGCTATCGTCAACAGGTAGCGCATCTGTTTCCAAACGTCCCTCCGACTCAGTGTCCTTAGCAAAGATGCTGGGCAGCAAATTCTTCAATTTTGGCATACTCGTGAGCTGACTGTTCGATTAATTAAGAAATATTTCCGGAAATACCCCAAAGAATTGTAGTTTTTTATGAGAAATAAGATCAAATCAACTCAAGCAACAATCTCACTCTCACTAAATATTGCACTGCTCGCACTCACAAAGAAGCATGTATATAAAGATTGATTAAAGTAAGAACGTGTGGCAACAATGCGCAATAGGCTACGAAAAGCGAACGAGCAGTGCGTTTCTGAGTTTCAATTCCACTACTTTCAGTAGCATAAAAATTCTGTTTTTTAGGTATACACTGTCTACAAGACAGTGAAACTGATATGGACGATGATTATTTGTAGTTGTCCATAGTTTTTTAACCTTAAACTCAACTCCCGCGTTGTAAAAAAAATACTCGGCATCAATTATTTGTTACGCTGCCATTTTGGTACAACAAATCAAATGCACTTTGGCTGAGGCTTTGGAAAAGTAATTGAAATCAAAGTCAAATTAAACTTCGTTTTCTTCTGCCTCATACGCAAATTATAAAAATACATATACATTTAGTGAGCAATTTAATGGAATGCAGAATCAAGTGTGTGATATCGTAGTGTTGCTGTGCTTATGCCATACTACGAAATTGAACTATGGTAACCCGAGAATATATGCACTAAGTGGGTAACACTGTCACTCGTCGTACTACACGGTGTGCTGCTAATAAATAAATAAAGAAATACTAAAACGCAAAACTTGAATAAATTAAGTTACAGAGTGAAAATAAATTAAACAATTGCTTGGTACACTTTAAATATTCGTCAGCAGAAATCTGCGCAGCAAAAATTTCATACAAGCTCACTGCTGGTTTTTTTGTGGTGGACGCGATTAGTGAATGAGTCATCCACTACGTAGTCATTGAATTGGCGCTGCAGATAAAAACAAATACACACACATATATACACACGTATATAGCTGAAAACAAGTTACTAAGAATTTTGCAATCGGCTGACGTCATCGATTTAAAATGAAAACAGTTGTTTCCGCTGCCGCCACGAACAACGCAAACAGTTCAACTGCAACAGTTGTTGCCAACATAGTCCCTAAGACAGAACCGGACGAAAACATGCAGTTTCAAGCACCTCTTACATCGTCTACTCCAAATGGTGCCAACAAACGTCCTGCATCGTTGGACCTGAATAAATCAACAGCTAAAAAACGTTCGCTTATAGCACCGCTCCTAATTGATTCGCCGGATTTGCAGAACATTAACAAAACACTTAATACACCAGATTTGGAGAAGATACTGCTCGCAGGCAATATGCAGACGCCGCAACCGGGCACGGTTTTCCCAACGAAAGTGGGTCCAGTCACCACCGAACAGGAGGAATTTGGCAAAGGCTTCGAGGAGGCACTGCACAACTTGCACAACAGTAACAATTCGAAGACACTGCTCGGTAGCAACACTTCGTCCAATACTTCGGCCACAAATACAACAGCGAACAGCTCCAGCATGACTGCGATCAATGTTGGCGGTATGAGTGGCGGATCCTTTACCTACACTAATATTGGTAAGTAAAAATGTCTAATAAAAATATGAACTATTACTTACTATTTTCAATATTATTTGCACAGAAAACTTTGCCGTTATCAAGGATGAACCACACAATGGAATCAACTCGCCGCCAGTCAGTCCCATCGATATGGAATCGCAGGAGAAGATTAAACTTGAGCGCAAACGTCAGCGTAATCGTGTTGCAGCTTCAAAGTGTCGGAAACGCAAGCTGGAACGTATTTCAAAGTTAGAGGACAAAGTAAAAATTCTTAAGGGTGAAAATACCGATCTGGCGATGGTGGTCAAAAACCTTAAAGATCATGTGGCGCAATTGAAACAACAGGTTATGGAGCATATGGCTGCCGGCTGCAACGTACCCCCCATGTGCAATGATGCTCAGCTTTTGCAGAGCAAATAACATAAGGATTTGTGGTGTGCTGATGACGATGAAGAAGTAAAGGAAGCAAGGGTTGGGGTGGGTGATACGCAACAATTGATGTGTCAAAAAGAGCTGCATGAAGATGAACTAGAGGACTTTGAAGCGTCAACGGAAGATACAGTTTTGGAAACGGATAGCAACCATGAACATCTACTCATTGATCAGCACCAGCAGTTGCCAATTGATCTACTGCTGAGCGCATCTACAATAACAACAACCACAGATACGGGTTCAAGTTACTCAACGGATTCTTATAGTTGCACGCCGCCGGAAACTGAAAACATATTGGATGTGGATGAATGCGCCGTGCAGCCAATGCAGGATGACGAAGACGACCCTGCTGGTGGTGAACGCTCAATGGTGCTGGTTATCTTTACGGACTACAATGGCCCATAAAGAAATACCAATTATGTTTGTGCCTTGGCAAGTCGCGAATTGGTTTAGCTTCATTGCTATGTAATTTATTGTTTATTGGTTCGAATTAATGTGCAAATGCCTTCTTTAAGTTTAAAACGCTTTTATTTAAATATTTGATATGTAGTAGTTTTAAGCCAAAGTATTACGTAAGCTAAATACACTTAAAATAGTTGTTAACTGTGTTTGTTTAAAATATAATTTTATTACTTTTTAAAAGTATTTTAAATCTTCGAAAAACTTCTTTTAATACTACGTTTGAGAGATGTAAAAATCAAAACATTCTAAAATTTTTTATCTATCATTTTTAATTTAACTTTTCAAATCATGACTCAATTATGTTCTAAAACACTGTCTTGGACTGCTAAACTAGATTTTCTAAGTTTCATAAAGGCTTTGTATTCTACAAATTCCGTCAAATTGTGTTATAGCATATATTATGGCGGCAACGGTAATGCGAAGTCAACTAAGCCGCCCATAGTAGCAATACACGGCAATCTTGGATCAAAGGAATCCTGGGTCGACATGGGCGATATGTTGGCCAAATCCACGAATCGTAATCTCTACGCAGTGGATTTGCGTAATCACGGTTGCAGCGCACATACGAAAAAGCATAGATCGTGGGACTCCGCAGAAGATATCAATGAATTTATCGAATCGAAGGAGCTAAAAATAGTTTCCGCCATTGGTCACGGCTTCGGAGGTTGTGCTGCAATGTATCTTGCGCTGAAATATCCCGAGGTAGTAGATAGCCTTATTATCGTAGACATGACACCGTTCTCAAATCCCAGCGCAAATCAGGATATACAGGAGTTATTTATTGCTATGAAAGCCCTCAAAGTCCCGGACAAATCTCCGGCAGAAGAAGCAAGACAATTAGCGAGCGTCGTCATAGAAAAGTACGTAACAAATGAGGTCGAATTGCAGTATACACTGGACAATCTGAGCTGTTATTCAAATGGCGTCTACTATTGGTCAGCAAATTTGGAGGCGCTGCTGCGCTCAATAGATTCATGGCAAGATTACATTAGACGCTTGAAAACTTTTAAGCCTTATACTGGTCGTACGTTATTTATTTGTGCACAGCGTGCTTCATTCGTAAGGGAGGACGATTTGACAAAGATCAGAAGGTACTTTCCGAGCGCAGAATTACAATGGCTGGACACAGGACATTTAGTGCACTTGGAGGCACCAGGACAATTTTCTAAATTAGTTATTGATTTTCTGCAATAAAAATTCTTTTATTATTATTATGCAAATGATTACCTCAATTTTGTTTAGCATTGGACAAAATCGCGAATGAATAACTACTTCGAAGCAAAGTTTGGATGAAAAGTTCTCGATTCAATGCACTGACCTACACTTCAAGGAAGCAATGCAATGTCAAAACTGAATGTATTGCAATTTGAATTGCTTGCACCTTCTGCAAATAAATTAAAGCAAAAAAGCATTTTTAAAAACTTGTATTAATATGAAGAGCTAAGAACTTGATAGAAATTAATATCTTCGCTGTCGACCCAAGAGCAAGAGAACTTAATCTTATGTTGCACCGTAGATACCGCTTTTACTTGCTTTATTTTTCCTGGCTTGTAAAATTTACTTACTTTTGAAAAAAACCAAAGCAGAGACTTGACCGGAAGTTCGAAAAATATAAACAAAGAAATCTATTGGCAATATTAATCTTATTATGTACTTCCTATATACTATACATGCTTTTTTATGAAGCGTTGCATTGTTGTTAAATTAATTCATTTAATAATAAAAATGTTATATGAAATAAAAGTATTTTACAAGTTTTTGTTTTATTAGCATTAATCAGCTTCATGGTCGTGGCTAAGATCGTCCATAAATAAATACCAAAACACCTTTTTTTGAATAACATTGCAGGTAAAGCAGCAAAGTCTGGAAATGGCCTTTCACATTCATTTAGTAATTACAAAATGAATGTAAACTATTTTTAATGGAAGACATTATTTCCCGCAAGTATCAATCAATCAATGGTCAGTTTGTTGTTTTTATTTATAAAGGATAGAGCATTAAGACGTAAACAAGGCAAAATACACATAGACATGAACAGTGTAACGCCATTAGCCCTTAACAGAAATTTTACGTTTCAAATTAAAGAACCAATTGACTTTATTTCCACTGCACTTAAATTCTGATCAAATAATTCTAAGGACGCTCTTTTCATATATAACGGCTCAACACCACCAGTTTCCGGTTGGCTGGCGCTCGACGATGGCTCCGGAGCCATCGTCAAGCCCACGATGCTGGACAGTGTAAACATCGATGCTCGACAGTGTAAACACCAGTGTTCGTCAAACTTGCACTATATTTGATGATGGAGTTACCAGCACGCTAAATTACCTAGAGTTGCCAGCACGAGAGTTAACCGTTTTGTACTAGTCCACTAAGAAAAACAACACATATTGCTGATGCAACAACAACAACTATTATTTGTCGAGTTTCATCGCAGCCGCAAAAAATATGGCCGCACATTGAAAAAATTTAATTATTTAATAAATAAGTCTATAAAGTCAACTACAATAATTTCAAAAACCAGTTAAGTGGTTGTTTAATACGTTCATCAATTTAATTTAAGTGTTTCCATAGTTTTAATGTGTTAAAAAGTTAAGCGTAAAGTCGTCGGTATCAATGGGCACAGACGCCAGTTAATTATAAAAAAGAAACAAAAGAGTCTAACAAATCTAAGTGTAAATAAGCAGAGAGTTATATACATACAACATATAAACGGAAAGTCAAAGTCAAATACAGGAGCTGAAAAATTTCGTTTTAATTTGGTAAGTAATTTTGTTGTTTGCGGCAACGATTCAACAGTTGCCGCAGACGAAATTGTGCAACTAAATTTGATGCAAGAAGTGCTGCCACGCTAGACACATTAGGTATTGCCTCTTGTTAATCTCGTCCACACAAATTAATGGAACTGCAGCTGCATTTGTATGCAACATGCAAGACCAACAACAACGGCAAGAACTGCAGTAAGGAGAAGCATAAAAAGTGCATCAGCGATTTTTCTTTAAATGCACATTTCTTCACGTACATATGTTCATATGTACATAATTGTATTGTGTATATATTTATTTCTAACACAGAGGTAGGCTGCGCCCTGCAGTCCGTTGCACTTTTGCATTTAAACATCTTTTTTGGGGTGGTTTCCTTCGTCTTTCAAATTTTGACAAGGTGACCGCTGCTGCAACGTAGCCTGTCGTAATTTGATTTAGTAAAGCATTGCACAAATGCATCCTTAAGCAGGGTTTTTTATTTTGCATGTTGAAAGTTCACACAATTGTCAAACAATGAGACACCTTTTTATGCGCTTTGTCTGCACTAATACGAAAAGAAAGAAAAAAATTATAAAATTAAAATAAAAGACGACACCCATTTGCATTAACAATCAAACGCATATTTTTCTATATATTGCAGCTGCATACGCATCAGCTAGTAATACAATATTGTGAAATAAATCAACACCAAAACCGCCAAAATGCAACACCATGTGCATGCAACGCATCGGAGTGCACCACACATGCGCGCCAGTTATCTTCATATGTCACAACAACAATCGCAGCTGGCACCAACGTTGGCAACAAACACATCAGCACATGCGCCCCAACAGACACAGCAGCAGCATCATACGCGCGAACAAGGCAATACTAGGTAAGCAGCCAAGCAACAACCGTACACAGCAAATAGATCACCGTTTGTCTAGCAATTACCATGCCATGCAGTCGTCACTAGATACGTTGACGATGTGGAGTAGCAACTTTAGCAGCAATCGTTTGCCAACTCGCTCAGCAATTATGTTAATTTCTGTCACTGACAATCGGTGTGAGACTCATCATCCCATTTTCTCAACTCATAAATTATAATTTCAGTGCGCCTTTGTTCTTTGGCACTCAGCATGACTTCCGTTCAATAACGGGTTTCTTAGATACCACTGCCGCTACGGATACAACTGCTACTGCAATTATCCTTGTCAGTAGTAGCAATAAAAGCGTATCAACGAGATGGTGGTAGTATTCGTCTTAGCCGCTCAGTTACTCTCGAAACGATCGCCCATTCTCTCTCTCACTCTCCCTGAGTCTGGGAGTGTTGAAGTCTAGTTTTGTGCTGCTCCTTGCCAGCGCAACGATCATATGTTTATTTTCATATACTCATAAGTCGCTCACCCATTCATTTGGCTCACTGGCTTAATGCATTGCGGCAGTCGTTGATCAGTTGTGTTTTGTATCGCGCTCGCGACGTGTGAAACATTTATTTGCTTTAGTTTGGTTGTGCCTAATACTGCGTCTAATGTGCAGAAGACGCACACGTTTCAGTAACCAGCATGTAAAAAAATCTAAAAATCACTGCGAATATTACGAAAAGGTGATAAAATATATATTTGATATAAACGATAGTAAACGAAGTGAACTTACTAACAAATAAAAGCATTAATTTAGTGCACACAATTTTCTGAATGAGCTACAAGACTGCAAAAACTAGATTTCTAGATCTACACCATTGACTTAGAATTCGGATCGCAAAAAAAACCATTGTGTTAGTTTAGTATACAGTGTCCTTCAATCAATCTTATCTGCATATTGTGAAATTATGCCATTTATAGACATTTCAAATGGTTCAAGGATTAGACTCCATTTTTTTTAATAATCTATTAATTTTTATATCAAGTTTCATGTTGTAATTAAATGTTTAGTGTGTTTTAAGATGTTTTTAATTTTTGAGAAGTTACTGTAAAATATTATTTGTCAACGAATATTATGTAAGTTGAATGTGAGGACACAATGTCTATCATCCTCGTTCAGATTGTCCGTTGTTTTCTTGGACTGACAAAATTAAAACTGGGCCTTCGTGTTAACATCAGGGACCGACTTTCAACTTTGCAAATCATTATAATCGATGGTTTAAGCACAAGAAAAATTAAAACTCTTCTTGTGCTGCCGTGGCACCGATCTTCGAGGTGATTGAGACTATTAACACGAATTCGCGGATGGAGCTGAAGAGTGAGAGAAACGTTGAAATGCATAAGTGTATTGCAAACATATAGAAAGCGCATTAAAAGAAAGAAAATATGTATGTAGAATTTTATTAAGAAATTGTGAGTACATTTTGATTAGTCGCTTCAAAGTATGATAGAAAATATAGTTACACACTTCCCAATATAATTATTGTATGCTTAAGTATATACCAAGATGGTAAAGAACTAACCCGAACTTAAGATTTAGGGACAAACTTTATTATATGGAAATAAATGTTGCGAGTCATGAAATTTAAAGATACTCTGTAAGAGAGGCTTCGGGACTAGTTTTTCAAAACTATCTCCGTTTAAAGATAATTTTCCTGACAGATATATAGACCTAGAACGAATCGTCTCATCGTAATTAAAACGAATATATACTTTATAGTGTTCATTTCTAATATATCCCGCTACTAATATTTTATGTGTTGGGTATAACAAGAAAGAACGCTTCAGTTGAGATTGCTCGACTTTGAAATACTCTTCGCGTATTAATTTTTATGGTTCTTTATTTGATCTTGATCGTGTGATAGGTTTTATTAGGATTGACATATCTGAGGAAGGGAATAAATTGGTTTATAGTCTCAAGATGCCGAGTCAGCTTTCCAAACTAATCAACATGTCTATATCGGAGAGACTGATATTCCTTTTTATGCCGATTTGTATTTGTAATACAATTTACATGGGTGAAGTATCTTTGAGTATGTAGGAAGGATGGCCACATATACTATTTATATTCTTTTGATTAAGATTTGAAATACAGAAACAAACACACAAATTAATCTTGGTCGAATACGTTGAGTGCAGCAACAAATATCTCCGCTTAATGTCCACCGTTATTAATCATCCCATTTTCCATCCGGCAAATAACTTCTTCGCATTTAACTAATAACGTGACATATTAATTGCCGCTCCATAAGACAAACGTGTAATTGTTAAATAAAAACTATCCGACAGATCTGTATTATATTTGGCTGGTTTAATTTAAAAAATAGCAGTCAAAGACGGTGATATCAGTTTCCCACCTGTTTCCAAACATATCAACTTATTGAATGGACGATTTCTTTGAATGTTATTCAGCATGACAAATAGACGGAATGGTCGTCGTGTTGTTTGTTTTCTAATCATTCGAAAAATTGCCACGGTTCAAATTGACTTAAGAAAATAACAAAATTCCGGGAACTGATGCGTAACTTACTTAACTTAATGCATTTAAAAATTGTCTAAGTTAAATGAACTGTAATGATGCAATTATGCATAATTCCCATACGGTTTCAAGTTTTCAGTTCATTAAATTTAGGCGAATTTGATTCCAATTTGCAATTGCAAGCTCTACTAAAATGTTGCTCCTCGAACATACATCTAACTTCTATCTGATGAATGTTTGAGATCAATGAAGTTACCTACAGGTATAAAATTTGTCAGCACGCACACTCAAAGTGTCATTGGAAATATTCAAATATTTGCGCTGACTGACAGTGCCGACTAGGGATCAGCTCAATTGAGACTGACAGTTGGCAAAAAATGACAGGAATGGATTGCACAGTTCGCAGCTCAAGGCAAGGAATCAAAGGGAATGTGATCGCGGCTTTTGTGCTTTGTCAGTCAGTCAGCATCAGTCAGTATTTCCGCTTTTGTTCAACCCCTTACCGCTGTTGTCTTTAAGTACAATGAGGAGTAGCGCTGCATCAACAAAATATACATAAACAAGGGAAAAAGAGACTTTGATTTCTATTTTTTGGGTTGCTCGTCTTCAGGTTTGGTTTGGCATTTTGTGTGTGTTTTTATGCGTGCTTGGATTGGTTTTGTTTTGAGGCATATTTTTATTTGTGATGGGATTTTAGACAATGCCAGGCAGACAGTCTTTTGTCTACTTTGTTGCGATTGCGCTTGGTTTAATCCATTTCAAGTTCAGTCAATAAAACCATCGTCGCCAACAGGCTACTCCAGCTTATGCTGACCTTTATATACATATATATATATATATATATATGTATATTTTTTAACTCTTGAAGTTTTTATTAGGCTTAGAAAAAAAGGAATAGAAATACTTTGACCACAAGCCAGTGTCGTTTTTCGGCGATCATTATCTTGAAAATCTTAATAATTGTGTTGTTCCTTTTTTATTTGTTGTATATGATACGATATAATTTTATTGCATTTCATTATCAGACTTAATAATCATCATACGCAGTCGTTGCATACATCGGCAAATCAAATGCAAAAGATACGCCAACAACATCAGCATCTGAACAATATTCCAAAGTGCGTGCAGCCGCAACAACAACCACAGCAGACATATAACAGTCACACGCAGCATCATAATGTGCCCTATGCTCAGATGGCGCCGCATCAACAACATACGCATCCACATTTACCCCTGCCGCCGCCACACATTAATAGCTATCAACAAGGTGGCATGCACGGCAGCTTGCATAAATCGCAACCGCCGCCGCAGCATTTCTATATAAGCAACAATAACATTAAGCCAAAGTTTAATGTGAATCACAACAACAACAACAGTACTCACTACAATGTGAATAATAATCACACATATGCGCCCAAGTCTATATTACAAAACACCAGCCGAGCATTGAAAGCCAATAGTAGCAGCTCCACCACCATAGCGGAGGCAAAACCAAGTTCCACCAGCGCGCCGGAATCAACGACACATAAAAACAATATAGTTATTACACCCGAAGTACTGCCAGTGGTTATAACTAAGGCACCAAATACTACTGCGGAGAATGTTGCAAAGACAGATGAAACTACATCGAACGCATCGGATGAAAACACGCCCAATGACACACAAGAATCAGAGCAACACGTCATTGGTGCGACATTAGCGAATGAAGATAATACAGTACCCAGAAACTCGAAGGATAAAACAACTATGTGTCTTGTCAACGAATTAGCTAGATACAACAAGGTAATAATTGTGTTTTTGTTTTTCATTTAAAATTTGCATAACTAATTAAATGCCTCTGTTCATCACAGATAACACATCAGTATCGACTCACCGGTGAACGTGGACCGGCACACAGCAAAACTTTCACGGTTACCCTAAGGCTCGGTGAGGAGGAGTATTCCGCCGATGGCTTTAAAATCAAAAAGGCGCAGCATGTAGCGGCCGGCAAGGCAATCGAGCAAACGAAATATAAACATCCACCGCCGAAAACTCGTCGCAGCGAAGAGGGTAGCAACAGTCGCATGCATATAACACCTACTGTGGAATTGAACGCTTTAGCTATGAAACTCGGCCAGCGTACATATTATCTCTTAGATCCTACACAACTGCCAACTACAGATGCTATGGTACCACCAGAATTTAGTTCAAAAGCATCTTATATCATGCCACAACATTCAGCGGCACCGCATGCAGCTGCCTATTTGCGTCGTAATGGCAATTTTGTTACTGGACCGCCACCGTTACATGCACAGATGCCGCCGCTACCTCAACAGCGTTTCGGACCACGTGCTTATCCGCCAAAATATCCTGGTCGATTTCCAATGGGCTCGCATATAAACAATCACTTGGTGCAACCGCACGGGCCCTATGCTCCTATACCTGTTACACCCAGTAAAATAACTCTTTTTGTGGGCAAACAAAAATTTGTTGGTATAGGGCGCACATTGCAGCAAGCTAAACATGATGCTGCGTCGCGTGCTCTGCAAGTACTCAAATCTCAGTCAACAAATCCGCCTGAGGAAGTGCTAGACGACTCGCTTGAAGATAGCGATAAGAAGTCCCCCATATCACAAGTGCATGAGATAGGCATTAAACGCAGCATGACCGTGCACTTTAAGGTATTGCGCGAGGAAGGTCCAGCACATATGAAAAACTTTATCACAGCTTGTATTGTGGGATCCATTATTACTGAGGGTGAGGGCAACGGGAAAAAAATATCAAAGAAACGAGCGGCTGATAAAATGTTAATTGAACTGCACAAACTGCCGCCGCTTACTCCTACAAAACAAACACCCATGAAACGTATAAAAGTAAAAACACCTGGTAAGGCAGCTGGAGCAATTGGAGCGACACCAAATGCCAAGCCGGAGCGTCGTAAACGTGCAACAGTTGTGGCCGGCATAGCCGGTATAAAAGAAAAGTCGGTAGAACTGGATGATGAAGAGAATCCGATTACCAAACTAATACAACTGCAACAGAATCGCAAAGAGAAGGAGCCGGTCTTTGAGCTTATTGCGAAAAATGGAAATGAGAATTCACGACGTCGCGAATTTATAATCGAAGTGAACGCTGGCGGCAGGATAGCACGCGGCACGGGTAGCAGCAAAAAAACAGCGAAGAGAAGTGCAGCACAAAGTAAGTTGCATGCAACAAATTTATAGAATCTATATGTTGAATTTATTTTTATGTACTTTCCGTAGATTTGATTGACCATCTGACGAAGGAAGCGGAAGAGAACGGAAGCGATGCACAGGTAACTAATTCGAATAGCGTACCACCAGCATTAGCAACAAGTTCAACAGTTACTGAAGTCGCATCGACAACAGCAGAACTGCCAATGGTAACAACACCGGCTGGCCCAGTGCCTGGCATACTGATTATACGTCAAAATAAGAAACGTAAGTTATATATTTTATTTTACGATGTGTCTTTTATAACTTGAACGATTTGTTTTTTATAACAGATGCTGCCAAGAAGAAGGAAGCTGCAGGAGCTAAAACTGCAACTGTGGAACCCACACAAGCAAAGCAGGATGAACCCAATGCAGATTCAGGTGACAAAAAAATAACTACAAGCACAGCGCCACAGAGTGGAACAAACACAAGCACTACTACTGAGTCTAATAATACTACGTCAAATGCAAATGATAGTACAAGCAATGGTAGTGGCACGACAAGCAATGTAGATAACAATGCCAGTACAAACGGCAATGGTACAACCGGCAACAGCGGCGCAAGCAGCGCCAACAATCTACACATGAAGGAGCAGCTGCTTTACTTGGCCAAATTGCTTGGCTTTGAGGTTAGTTATTTGTTGCTAATGATTACAAAGTGCAATTCATTAAGTTCTATTATTACAGGTTAACTTCTCCGACTATCCCAAAGGGAATCACAACGAATTCCTTACAATCGTTACGCTTTCAACGGATCCACCGCAGATTTGTCACGGTGTCGGTAGTAATTCCGAAGAATCTCAAAATGATGCAGCTAAAAGTGCGTTGAAAATACTCAGCGAACTCGGTTTAAACAATGCGAAAAAGTAGAGTGTCACTAATTTAAAACAAACTACTAACTGCAATTACCCGTCCAGATAAAAAAACAGTAGCGAACAAATTATACAAATGGAAACATCGCTAAAAACTAAACTGCGTGCAAAATTATAACTTAAACGAAAACAAATCATTGGAAAGTACTCAACTAAAACAATAACTGCTGCATGAAATAGGAAAATGTATGTTAAACAACTATTTATTTATTTATTAGTTATTTATTTATTTATTCGTTGTTGAAAATTGTTTATGAATATTTATGCAAAAGCAATAACTATAAAACGATAGCCACAAAAGCATTTTACAATTATGTATGGCAAAATCTGTTAAAATATTTATTAATTTATTTGCGAATTAATAGAAAACTTATTTTAAGCGAAATAGAAGGAAAAAAATTAAACTTAAATTTAATTGATGAACAACTAAACAAAAAAACACAAAAAAAAAAAAAATTATAGATAAATTTGACAATGTGAAATATTTCAAGCCGCGCGAAATATTTAATGCGCCAAATAATTTGTGGTGCTATTGTACGTGTGCGTGCAAATGATGTCTCCAGTCAGTGTTGTCTCTTGTGCTTTCAAAATAAATGTAAAAAATTTGTGCTTTTTGGATATAAAACAAACAAAATCAAGTGGTAAAAATTTTTGATTTATTTTTTAAGACGAGAATCGAGAATAAAAATAAACATAAGAAGAAGTAGCTACTGAAACCGTTTGTGTGCACATTTTTGATGGAACTCGTCTAATAATGAACGCAGTTATTAATAATAATTAGAACTGCATCATTTAGTTTATAAATTACCTTGAAAATTTAAAAAGAAGAATAAAACATCAGGTATTTATAAATTAAATATGAACATTTAGTTACTTAAGAAATAATTGAACAATTTATAACGATACTGCGTAGGCAACAATTTGTATCTGACACTAAAAGATCGCTGCAAAATGTGTTGTTATCAATTGTTCATACAAAACATAACAGCTAAAATAATTATTTAAAACTATTTATTTAAATAGAATTTAAATCAAGGAACGTAAAAATCTAAATACAATTTACATAAATTATATATAATTCATAATCAATGTATTTATAAAATAATTAAAACGATATCAATTTTGTAAATGTTCAGTTTTTTTAGCATGTGAAGAAGCAACACTTGTAAAAAATGTCGGGTGTTGAACAGCTAAGAACTGAACATATTTATGAATATATTATGTGTTGTTTAAATAACTTACTTCTTTAATTGTAGTTTGACATTTTCTTTAACATATTTGCATGCCTATACATACTTTTATCGTTCTTTATAAATCATTAATTTAATTGTTTCATATAATTTCTTATATATCAACACCTATTTAAACAGCACATGAACGTTTTATTGTATTGTGTAAAATGTATTGTGTATCTGAGCAAACAATATGCATGACTGGCACGATTTAGTAAAAATAGAAAAATGCTGAGAAGCTATTCACACTTGCTATTGAATGAAAATGATTTGCTTAGGCTAAAACATTTTCAAAACTAAAAACTAAATTCGAAAACTCTATTTTTTACATACATAAGGCCGTACATGACTGGAACGGCTCGAACTGGTGAAGTACAAGTATATATAAACTCCTACTCCGGTATTCACTTTGTAGAAGACTTTGCGAATTCTTGTGATTCTAAAAAAGTTTAGTTTTTTCATTCTTAGCAGAACTCCAATATAAGTTTGTGCAAATCATAGAGAAAGTGTACCAGATTTTCGTACTTTCGCAAATTCTTGACGAAAGTTAAAACCTCAAAAGGCTAAACTTTATGGCATAAATTTGACTACCCTTATAATACTTTTTAAAAAAAGTTAATGCACTTTCAGTATTCGTTTAAAGGCGTTTTCAAAACTAAAAAAAAAAAATAAGAACATTAGTAAAAGTCATGCATATTGTATGCGTTTAATTTAAATTATTTAAATATATAGAATATGCTAGAGATTTTGCAATGTTTTTGATAATTATAAAAATATTTGCAAAGTCTCTGCTATTGAATTGTTTGTTAAAGTGTTGCAAATTGAAATATATAGCACACATGTAGTAGTTGCCTAATTAAATCATTTTAGACAACGTAATTTTAAATACCCAATTGTCTTTCAATGAAATAAATTATATGTATTATGTTGTAACTTAAAGATTTAAAGAGTGATTATGTCCGCTGAAAAATAAATAAATGAAAATAAAGAAATGAAAATAAATCACGCTGTTTTTTAATATTTAATTTTAATAACTTCATCATAGTAACTTATATAAATATTAAACCTAAACTCTTTGATAATTGGCTGTTAATTTGTCGAAAATGTTGCAAAAGCTATAACGCCTAATGGCTAACATGTCGCTATAAACACCGTCTATGATGGGTTTATGCTCGGTCAGCTCGTTAAGCTTGTGACACTCTGTGAGCATCAAGCAGTCAATGGCGGTCCTTACAGCTAAATACGTCGCGCCCTAAAAACACAAATTAGCCGATGCGTCTGTTAACTTGTTTTAGTTATGCAGAAGCATCATGTCAGTAGCGCAGCATAGCTTCCAACGAACTGTAGATACACTATGCGACTTTCTCCGCAAGTATTTGCCGCTGCTTCTGAGCAATACGTTGCACAATTCACGCTGGCTGGGGCGGTTGAAGAAATACCAACGCAAACTTAATGCATAATAAAAACATAAAATGAAATTAATGCAGAGTGTTCGATAAACTTGCACATTTCCGTGCTTGGGGCGCTTCAAACACCCGGCGAAAATCAAAGCGTATGCATTTCTTTTAAGCTGACATCGCTAACAGTGAGACTTCAATACGGCTTAGTAGTAGTCGACTAGGTGAATATTTTTTGTTGGCAGCTTGATTAATTTATGGCGCTGTTAATAATGCGGCATATTATGAAATGTTAGTTCGCATACTCAAATGCGAAACGTAGCTGCCAAACGAAGAAATCAATAATATGTTAATAGAAAAAAATTAAGTCAAAATTAACATGGAGTTTTTACGATTGCTACCACCAGCACCAACACCGCCTGTATTTCTATCTTTCTTTTGCGTTGAGTTTAGTATGATGTAATATTGTATATTGCGGGTTCGTTTGTAGTTCAATCGGGATTCACGTTGAGACATTAGAAATATGCAAAAATATTTCACGTTTTATGCATTTGTATATTTATATTGAAATACATTGGATCTTGGATATATATTTATGTTTAATAAATATTTTTTATATAAGTAGCGCATAAGCAGCATGTTTCAAATATAAAAACATGTGTACAATTCCATCTAATAAAAACAAAAGATTCAAAACTTTTTTTGATGCTGATTATAAAACATTTGAAAAAATACCTAGCTCAGCTAAACATATGTTGACGACACGTTCATCTGTGCTTGACATAACCAATCGAATGAACGAACTAAAGATTACAACATTATATTATACTATATTATTTTATTTTATTTCAAGTTACTCACTCGTACGCTTCTTTCCACTTTAAAGAAAGTGAAATTTTATCTGCTTGATTATGGCATTTAGACGGACTTTTGATTGTTTTTCATGTTTTTTTGATTTTGATTTATTTCGCATGTGTAAGCTCTAAAACATGTATTTAGAAGTGAACAAACACACATTAGTTTTTTCTTTGTTTATAGGAGATTCGTCTACGGATTATGTGTGGTTGACTGAATGTATACTGGCATACTGTCGGTATGGATGAAGCTTTGCGTTAGTTTAATGCTCACGTGTTTAACTGGGGGCAGTTTCGAGTAGCTAAACATTTTTTAATCACACACAAAATGATATTTTAATTTTTGGTCGACTAAAACAAAAAAAGTAATTAGCATTTTTATGCGTATTAAAATGATTTAAATATCGGTGGCTAATGTTGGGTTTAAACCTACCAACTTTTATTTTATTTTTATTAAAAACAAACAAAGTAAAGTGATTATTCATTTTCTTTGGAACTTTCAAATTTGTTCTGATTACTTTTTAAATATCATACTACATCGATGATCGTCTTCAGAATTGATGATAGAACATGCACAGTGTGACTTTTTGTTGGATTGTGCCTCAGGCTGCGTAAACTGTGGCGCTTTCCAGCTATAAACAGATGTTATCGATTATTCCCATTGGCATCAAAAAATCCGATCCGATCATGGAACGATAACGATCTTAATCGGACTATTTAGTTGTTAACTACTCCGCTCAGCGAAAATTTGACAAAATATATGTTGCCAAGTCAAATATGACATTTACATCGTAATATTAAGAATGTCCAACATAAACGAATTCAACATATTTTGACATACGACTATGACTATTTGTGTTCTTTAAAGAAAATAAAAATTTATTTCCGCCATAGAATTAAATTAATTTATTATTTTTTTTTTGTGCGATGATTTCCTTCAACTCGGAATTACCTCAATATGTGTGCATCAATCAACTTACTTTGACTTGACTTGTGGCGATGAACCGCCCTCAAAATATATTGCTTACGACTGGAATTCAAGATTAAACTAAAGAAGCCCATCGAATATGGCTGTTGTCACTGAAAATGTTTATTCTGTGCGTGAACTAATAAGAAGCATGCATGGGGACCAATTTGCTTACCATACAAACAATATTGGATGAACATTTACAAATATGTAAGACAGCTATGTCCGCTTTGGATCCCACATAATTGGTGCAAACAGTAACGTTGAAAGCGGCGATAAAGGGGAATCTTTGACTGTAAAGGTATCTACATATATCTCCTTTGAAGAATTTGCTACCTACGCCACTGGGTGCAAACAAATATTGAACAAATACAAAAAACAATTCGTCCAAAGAATTAATTCAGATCATGATGAATCTTGAATATAAGCATTAGAGTCAGCAAAAAAAAAGTACAGTCAATTATGTGGGTCTTTCAGAATGAGCGAAGTCTCGCAAATGTTTTTCGTTCTTGCTTTTTTGCAAGAACATTTGTTTGTCAAAAGTTTTAAAAGAACGCAGGAAAACGAGGGACACTATTTAGTTTTCGGGAATAGCAAATATAATCAAATATTTTTAAATGAAAATTACTTCATTTTTTTTTTATATATATTCTCCATGAAAGTTTATGCATTTATTGAATTCGCTCAAACCAATTTTCGAAGCTTTTTTTCCACTTCCTCCAAAACATGGGTTGTAAACGCATCAACAGCTTCTTCGGACGTAGAAAAACGATCAATACGCAGTTTTTTTTTAATAAATCAGGGCTGTCCATTAATTCAATATTTTGAGTGCTGAAGAACTCTCTTGTGTGTGCCGATGTGTGAGAGCTTGATATGGATTCAATTTCGACGACATTTAAAATATAGAAATCAAATATTTTCCTTCAAATGCAGCACAGCGCTGTTAGTGTTGTCTAATGCTTTTTAAATGAACCACCCGTTATTTATTTAATTAAGTAGTTTGTGCCATTAGTATAGCAGAGCATTGAACTTGCGAAAATATTAAAAGCTTAATAACTTTAGTTATGAAATTTAAGCAAAATAAAATAAATAAAACAAAATAGGAGTTATTAATTTCTTACTACAAAATAAAAAAATATTTAATTAAGAATTAGTTTCTTTTTGGAATTCCGCTGTAAGGTGTGGCGTGCGCTTTCCAACCATTTGGTATTTAATTATTATCATACACATATATCAACAATTCTAATTACCCACACTTCTTCTTAGCACACTTAATCAAATTCTCGCGACAACGACCCACATGTTTGCAAATTAATTGAAATCCGTGTTGCCAATAATTAAATTATATTCAATAATATAATTGGTCTTTTATTTTCGCGCTGTTTTGTGCATGAATGATAGATCTATTAAATTTTCGACGTAGACCTTGCTTTGGTTGTAGCGCCAAAGCTATTTAAACTGCATTTGAACAGCTTTTGATTGATGATGCATTTGGGAAGATCTACATACATGCATAGAGAAATGTTTCGAACTGAACTGCTGCGAACCTTTGTTGCGCACAAAAACTGCCAAAATCTGCACATTGTTAGGGAAATAGTTGTTATATACTAAAGCCTTAACTGAATTTTAATTCATGTTATTGACGTTTCGACGTGTTAAATAATTTGTTACTTGTCACCAATGGTGGTGGTGGTGATGATGATGGTGATTCTATAAATTTTTTTTTTTCGAAGACCACATGGGTATGTTATGTATGTAGATAAAACCAAGAAGAAGCCGATAACATTCATAAGCATATGTCCTTGATCTGCTTTTAAACAACATAATAACAGACAACAATAGCAGCAACAGCGAACAAGACATGTTTAAACATTTAAACGCGTTGTCTAAACTAATTAAAAAAAAAAAAAGACTACCGCAGAAAACAGCGATTAATTTATGCTTTTGTGCTAAAGAGTCTAAAGAGATGCTATCAACTGTTTTGTGCTTCTTCTATTTTTAAGATACAAACTATTAATTTGCATTGCAGCGTGACCCAATTTTTTACTTTTGTTTTTGTTTTTTTGGTGTAAATATTTAAACATTTAGTAGTGCAATATTTGCACAAATGTTTCCAACGCAATATTAAGACCAAGAAATGCAGCTATAAAAGTGCAACAAGTTGCAATATTTTGCATTACAAAATGAAACTTACATTGGCACTGTACGTTTTTGCGTTATTTGTGGCACTCGGCTGCGGCATTGAACAACTACCAAAGGATTACGCGTACAGACCCACCGATCCGTCGCGCCTTAGTCTGGAAACGCTATTTCGTGCCTATCTAGAACTAGGCGAGTTGGCTTTTGGTGATTGGATGCCACCGGAGTCGGTGCTCAATCTACTGAATCATCAGCAGTTTCAAGTGCCAATACGGCAATAGTTCCTTGCGTTTGGATCATGGCAACAGTATCAACTTCAAGCAAAAAGAAAATAAAAAAAGAGTAGCTGTCAGTTGGCTCATTATTTAATTGACTAAACACAATATGTTTATATCTATCTAATACATCATGTTAGTTCTGAATGATTTTTGAAAAAATTTGTTAAATGAGTTTTTCGTATCATTAATAAAATCATTAAGCAACAATTTAATTATGCACGCTTCAGTTTTAAGCTGCTCTTTGTATAACTGCCAACCAAACAACCAACCCATCCTAACCAAGTTGTCTATTGTTCGCCAATCTTCGTCGCTTATCTATTAACATGACACATTATAAGTTTTCATTCATTCATTTCTTTTTTTTCTGTTTTTTTTTTTCTGCCATATTACTCTTAGGTCTTTTGACAAATCCGCTGAAAAAAGACTAATTTTCAGGCCATCCATCAGTCGAATCACACCTTCAAAAGATACATCGTTCGATTTTATGCAAATATTCTAATTTAAAAATTATTATGCAAGCACTTCAAATCAATTTGGCAGCAATTCATTATTTTGCATGATATTGTTCAACAGAGGATGATAAAAAAAAAAAAAAAAAAAAACAAAATTAATAATAAAATTTGTATTAAGTGTTTTAAAATAAAGCTTTATTATTTTTCGTACGTTGTTATAATTTAAAAAATGTTGTTTGTTCTGGCCATTTAGTTGTCTTCATTTTTGGTATTTCACGCTCGATTTAAGTGTTTTCATTTCATAGTTTAAGCGGTCGCTTACTTAACTTATTTCAGGCAATTTTTTACGCATAATTTTTTCGCACTTCTCATAATTTGCCCGCGGTCAAGCGATGCGTACCAAAGATACTTCTCAACTATTGGAGTAGGCGTTGATTCTCATGTTCAAATTTTACTTCCTGCACGTGCTTAATTTTGTCAGCATCAAATTAAATTATTATTAAAAGTTTTAATTTGCATGTTTTAAGATAACCAATAATTATAATTAAAAGTAATAAACTATTATTAAGAAGAACCGACATGTAATGCTTTTTTTTTTTTTCATATAAATGAGTTTAAAGTCAAGAACGTAGGTCATACGGTAGCTCAGTGCGCTAGATGTATTGTATCTGAATTAAATTTAGCTGACCTTGACTTTAGAATTGAATGTCAAAGCATAGCCAAAATGTTTTAAAGATTATTTTATAGTGTGGGAACTTCATAACTAGTGCTTCTTTGAAATCTATTAGTATGAAGCGGAGATGTGCAAGAAACTGCGGAGCGTACAGTAAAAAATCAATAAGCGCGCGTGATGTGCAGAATTTTCTAGCGATACAATATATCAATGCGATTCCGGCGAACCAGGTCGCAGTCGTAGGGGTTTAGGAATTTCTTTCTCTTGCCACATATTTAGTTCAAAACCCTTCGATTTTTTTTGTAGGCAAAAGTGCGAACAATGTAGTAAAATACATTTTTTAAAGAACTTTTCAACAGTTAGGGGGTGGGGGGGGGGGTGTGGTCATAGTGAAGTAAAGTCCTCTCTTAGAAGACGAAGATCTCGATCTATAAATCGCTGATACTCCTGGTCATAATGTATGGCGCAGAAGCATGGACCGTGATTGAGTTGGACAAGACGTCATTGTAAGTCTTTGAGAGAGGAATTTTCCGCAGAATTTTTGGTCCTATTAGAGTCGGTGACAAGTTTAGGTTCCGTATGAATCGCGAGCTGTATTAGCTATTCGTTGAGGTTGACATAGTCCGCGCATAAATTTCAAGCGGCTGGACTGGGTTCATCACCGCATTTGAATGGATGAAAGAGCTCCAGGTTGAAGTCCAGCTAAGACCAGCTATATAATATATAGCATTGCTACCATTGATTTATATAAGGTGATCCGACTATAAAATTTGGAAAAAGTACATTTTTTTGCACTTAAAGAAGCCGAGGCAGACACCACAAGGTATATTCATTCTTGATCACCATTAAAAGCTTATCAAAATCCGAGTCGATATAGACATGTTTGCCTGTCCATAAGAAAAAGAGCCTTCAAGTGTGGATATTTTTACTAGAAGGAGTAACCCTTATACAAATCTTTCACTTGTATTGTATGAAATCCACTTTAATGTGGTTAGTCTTGAAACGTGAAACTTGGTGGATCCTAAACTAGTCCCAATAAAATATACAACACGTATACTACTAAGAATCTCGAAGTCAAGCATAAACTGAAATTAAATTCAGTGACCCTAAAAGAAACTGGAAAATGGAGTTTTAGTAAAGGGCTATATTGCTGTTATTTAGCACGCGATACCCTACGGCAGAATTGTATCCAAAAGAATTATCTTATGAAAAAAACTGATAATTGAAGAACCTGTTTCTTGGTGAAAAGACCCTTAACAGTACCTATACGTAATACATACTAAAAAGACACGATTCGAGTAAAAATTAAACAACAGAATGGAGTTTGAATTTTTTTATTATTTATTTTTACTGTCATCTTGTAAATCGGAGCTATTAGCTTTTTTTAAGCTGTCATTAATGATCTTCAATTATCACTTAGATTCGCCTGTAGCCAACTTCAAGATACCCGTTTACCTTGAGTACAGACTTTGGAATCTATTAACAAAAAAAAAAACTTTCTTTTCATACAAAATTTCAAAAATGCTCCTCTAAGAAGTTGATATCTAGTGGCTACACAAGTAGGCTTATTAGTTTATATTTATATTTTATGGGGTTAGGACTAAATTAAATATCCCCGTTTGAGTCCTGGCAGTTATCTTGGTTATTATAGTACCATAACGATAGACAGACAGACAGATAGACAGACATACACTATTACATCAACTGTGCTTCCGATGCTGATCATCACTCATTCAAAGAAACTTACTAAACCCTTGCCCTTTTGGGTGCAGTTAATTAGCTTCTGCGCTAAAATATTTAAGATTGATTTAAATGCGTACAAAAATATACAATGCAGCATAAAAATAAACCTCTGCCTCATAAAAACCCTAATGAAAACGAAAGTGAACCAGTTCCAGTATCAAATTTCCCGAGACATACAAAAAAAAACCTCGCTTCCCTGCTACTTTTGTCGTCGCATTCACTTGCCAGTCAAGTTAGTTTATAATTTTTTACATTATTGATACCAATTTATTTTGTTTTTTTCTTCTGTCATTTCCTAAACCGCGGTTATGCTGATGTTGTTGCTGGGCTGCTGCAGGTTTTTTAGGTCGGATACAAGTTGCGGTTCATGCTGTTATCGTTTCGGTCTTCTTCAGCACTCG
This sequence comes from Leucophenga maculata, assembly GCA_035044805.1. NCBI lineage: Eukaryota > Metazoa > Arthropoda > Insecta > Diptera > Drosophilidae > Leucophenga > Leucophenga maculata. Next base: position 386,510 of record JAWNNP010001173.1, read on the forward strand.
GTCCCCCAATCAAAGAAAACAGCATCAACAACAACAACAACCATTCATATGTCGTCGGACAGCATCAGCATAATACAATAATACGCAATCGATTGTATCTTTTATATGTATCTTCTGCTGCTCTTCTGCTTTTACTTGATGCTTTTTCGGCTGTCGTTGTCTTCTGTAGCAAATAATTTGGTTATCTTTGAATTTTAAGTTCAGTTCAAGTTCGCGTCTCAAGTCGTACAGTCTAACGTTGAAAAAAGTTCCGGATGACTTCAAACTAAAAAACACCGTGTTTATGTGTTTGTAGTAGATCAGCAAGGATATTGAAGATATTAAGAGATACTTTTTTGCTTCTATATATTGAATAGAAGTGAATAGCTTAAAGTGTTAACCGGTGTGTCTGGCTTATAATACGAAATTCTTCATTATAACAAAACAATTGAAATAATTGCCAATTAATTAAATACATAAAAGGATATTACATAACCGGAGCATTGGAAGTACATTTCTAAGGTTGGCAACAATTTTTATAAATATTTATGTAGAAATTCCAAAATGTGCTACATAATTTCTTAAGAGCCGGTGAAATATTCTCAATATAATATTTTATTATAAACCGTATTTTAAGATCAAAATTTTCAGATTTTTTTTTTGTTTTTTTTTTTTAAATTAACAGAATTTTAAAATGAAAACATTTAATGAAATATTCAAATATAACTTTTTAAGTACTTACTCCAGAAAATAGTATTTGCGTTTCAATAGAAAACCACCAATGATAATTGAACTTATTTTAAAAACATGTGAAAAGGTTCAAAATATATTCCACCAATTGTATGATTCGTTCCTTCGTCGGAAAGAATAAAACCGCTGAATTTAAATAGATAACGTTTATGATATGACAAACATTTTATCCTTTTGTTTTTAAATGCGCGAAGCCCCCAAAATATAGGGTGGTTAGTCAATTTTTCTAAAATGTTTAAATGTATAGTTCCAACTCGGACCACTAAAGAATGCCGACTTTCTTTACATCTGTGGTTCAAGTAGAGATCTTCTTCAACCAGCTAGCAATTTTTTCCCGTGTCATATGTACCGTTAAATATATAAACTTTTTTAACATTTTGTTGGGTTATTTAAACTTCACAGAGATAAAATCTCTGTGTAGAGAAGACTTCCAGAATCCAATCCGTCTATATGCCAAACTGTTTCAAGTCTACCTGAATATATTATAATTTTGCAGCAGTAAAAAAATTTTGTCAGCTTAAGATATTTCTGTAATTTCTTGATATCTATATTCTATATATATAAAGAAACTAAAAGAACTTAGGCTATTTTTTGTTAAAAAATTGGAGGGGCGATGCCACACCCGCCATATAAGCGATAAACATAATTTGTCACATCTTTGCATGCATTTAAGGTGCTTGGATGAAATTTTGTATACATGTTAATGTGATCGGAGCAAGTATTTTTAGAAGGATTGGTCAAAATCGAAGTGAGCGATGTCCTACCTCTCATATGAACAAAACTCACAATTTGTCATATCTTTGCATCCACTTAAGGTGCAGTGATGAAATTTAGTACACATGTTAATAGGTTCAGAAGAGTTAAACCTCTTAAAGTTTGCAAAACCGGAGTGGACGATGTCCCGCCCTCATATAAGTGATATACAAAATATATAATTTTTTTCTATCAATTTGAAGTACAGAGATGCAATTCGGTATACATAGAGCAGAAGTCATCATATTAATTTTTCGAATAGGAGGGGGCTATAAGTAAACTTATCTTCAAATAATTTTACATGTATTTCTTGTTGTAAACATTTTTTTACCACATTTTATATTTATTTAAAAAATTTTTTTGAGTGCTCAGACTTTTTTTCTTATATTAGACTTTGCGGATTTGTTTTAGAATCATAGTTTAAAAATATTTTGACTAATTAGGCTGGATTCACAATATTGAGTTATTATGCAGTGAAATTTGGATAGTTATAAAGTGTTTAATTTATGGTTCTTAAGAAATTGACGGTTAACTCAAGATTGAGTGAAATCGAAAATTAACTCTAATTAATACAATACTAAGCAATACTATAGGAACGTTCCTCGCCCCTGAGTATAAAAAATTCTTAAGCAGTAAATTTTATTATATTTTCTTAACTAGGCGAATTACTTTCCAAAATACCCTCGTATCTAGTGCTTTTAGGAAGTTTACAGGAAAATCCAATTTGGCAGAGATCATTTTTTAAAATTCTTCTATCTTTAAATATGAATACAAAGCATTTGCTGCTGTACTGATTCCGGGAGCAACTCTCATCTGTCACCTGTTAAGCGAGCGTACTTCATATTACAATTAGTGACGTATCTACTCATAGAGTCACATAAAAATAGTAATGGAGTACTTGAACCACAGCTCAATTATAGCTCAAAATGAGCTTTGATACAATTGACGTCAATCGAATGAATAAACGAATTCAAGCTGACAAGTCATTATCACAAGTGGTGGTCGATCGTACCGCCATAAATCGCACATTGTGAGAAAAACCCAAATCGTGAAATTAGATGAAATGTTTTTTTTTTTTTTTTTTACATCCGTGGGCAGATGCTCTTGCAATCGGATATTTATAGAAATTTATTGGCCAACTATGCTGAGTTGAACAAAGGAATCATGTTGTTAATTTGAATGATTTTAGAATAATGGAATTGTTTGACTGTAAAATTAAAATAACTTGAAACATACAAATTCTTTATAAAAAAAACCTCATTTCATTCAAACAATAATTTGTTAGGCATAACCTTTGCCCTGAATCTTTGTCTAATATTGGTTTTAATTAATTGCTACAACAGCTAAAGTCAGCTGTCAGCTCAGTCTGTCTGACTGCCTGTCTATATGTAAATCAAGTTCAATGTTTACATTTTGTTAATCTGCAGACCGTTACAAATCGAAATTCCATATTTTAAGCCTAGGAGGTATCAATTTAAACTGAAGCTTAGTATGATGTACTATATCGTTCAAAAGCATTGATTTAATGAATTCACACTGACATTCTCTTTTTTTTATGACTTCATTGAAGTATTGTATCTTCAATCTTAAAGTTTATACAAAAAAAAAAAAAACTAAGCGGCGCCTCTACAACAATAGCAGTGGTCCGAGCTAGAAATGATGCTGCAGAATTTAAGATTAGAAACCAGCGCGCTGCTCTTGATAATGACCCTGAAACCCAAAACAAATGAAATAGAAAACATGGCAGATTAAATCGATGAAGCTGAGACTGCTTGTAGGCAGATTTTGAAGTTGCACTGCATAAAGATCAAATCTAGAAACATGTCTGAAGGGTTCTTGAATTAGAGCGGCATAAATTTTGGTATTGAGTGCGTAATTCTTGCTACATATATTTATCAATAAATCAAACAAATGTCGTTAAAATTCAATTATATATCACTTAAAATATTATTATTATAGACAACACACTGTGTACACTACAATTAGTTCAGTTTGTTAGTTTATTGATATATTCAAGTGGAATGTTCTGTTATAATAATGCATAATGATAGTTAAAGCCATACTAGTTATGCAACAGTCATTGAAGGCTATTGGCAATATTATAGAAATATACAAATATTCCCTGATATCAGTTTATATCAATGAATTTGAATACCAAAAATACACACATTCTGTTTTGAATTTTTGTTGTCTTGACCAATTTGTTCAAGTTGTCAGCAATACATTTGCTAATTTTGTTGATTTATAGCGCAGCATTAAGCGATTCACACTTTATACCGTTTGCATAAATTACGAGCGTTTTAAAATAGTTTAAAATGCGGCAGAAAAATTTCAATTTGCTGCTTAAAATTCCTCCGCTTTCAAGTGCTTATTGGAACACTTGATACTAAAATGGAATTCCGAAAATTGATGTTATTTTACTTCCTCAATGTTAAATAATTTATAACAATTTAAACGTGTTTGTGTAAGACATAAATCCAGATGTGCTTTAGTTATTTAGCAATGATTAAAATTTTACAAGTTTGTGTCTTAAGTCTTTTGAATGCTGCGAGTTATTGCAACTGTAATGTAATCGTATAAGAGTGAATTCTCCGAACAGAATTTTTTTTTTAAATTTTCATACAAAAAACCAAAAGTAGGAATAGGTCTGTATGGAGCTACATCTTCTAGTAGTCCGATCAGGACCAAAGTTAGGATTGAAAGTATATAGAAGAAAAAACAAATTTGCGAATTTCTCCGAAGACCTCAGGCAAACAAATGGCCGGATACCATTCAGAATTTACCTTTCTAAGTTGTTCAAGCGGCTGAAGAAACAGGCGTCCATTTGCAAACAAATGGCCGGATACCATTCGGATACCAAGCGTCCATTTGCAAACAAATGGCCGGATACCATTCAGAATTGACCTTTCTAAGTTGTTCAAGCGGCTGAAGAAACAGGCGTCCATTTGCTTCGCAGTGCTTCGTGCGCGAACATTTTTTGTTGCATTTGGCTCATCTTGCAACACCCACACGGTCGATTGCTTTTTTTGTTTCCAGCTTATATGCATAAATCATTTGAAGCACCTCGAGTGTATTGTTTCATCCTTTCTTTACACCATTACACACGAGTCTTTATTGAGCGAAATTCAACGCGAACAATCCATTTTTACGGCAAGGTGTTCATGCAAAATCTTATATACGCTGGTGGAACTAATGTTTAGGGATGTAAACCTCGTATTATCGGTTCACATACAGCACCGTTGTTTTGTGGCATCACAACCTCCCTAATTTCTTACCTTCTGTTTCGAAAAATATTGTTTTTTTATGAATCTACAAATTACATATTTACACCCAATCATGGATCCACTTTATAATATACAGCGATTCTTTATTTGGTCCATTTATTATTAATCAACGGATTCTAGGGAACCTAAATAGAAATCTTCGTTAATTATTGAATTATTTATTTTTAATTCAAAACCTAAGTTACATTCTCCTATATTCAATTGTTTTTAAGACATAGATTGTACCTTATAGAGGCTTACAAGCAAACATTTTCCCCAGTGTATCCTAATTGTCCCTTTCTACCCTATACCGATACGTACAAAACACACATTTTCTATATTAAATATTAAATATAAAGTTTTGATTTTACTTTGTGGTCGTGGTAAGCTAAATTTCTTGAGGGATACTTGCATTGCATATTGCACTCTCTTGGCAGGGCTATTAATGTTTCTTAAAATTTGTTCAAAATCAGTTCTGTAGTTTCCGAACTAAATGTAAAAGAGTAATAAATAAATGTTGATTGATGTATGCAGATCAGTTGTTTAAATCAGATCAAATTATTTTTTTTTATATCTTTGTCCGGTTTATAAGGAATAGCCAAAATAGTGCGTACGTTCGCAAATAATATTCCGATTTTCATGTTCAAATTGGCAAATGATGAATCCAATTAGGCATGCCCACACAATCACACACATGGTAAGAGACTATACAGTGCGTTCAAATTGTAATGGCACATTTTTAAATATTTTTGTCATATGTTTGCATACGTAAATTGTGCGGGAATTGATTTTTGACAAATAAATTTGAAACGCCGCCGCATTTAGATAAATAAATATGTAAATGAGTAAGCAATACAATTAATAAATACAAAACAAAAGCAAAATGTAACAATTTATTAGATATTATGTGTGATTGAGTCATCATGATGTTATGGCGCGGTTACGTGAAACTTTTGGTAGCCACCACACACAGCGAAGTAAATGAAGATTTGGGGCTATTCTATTATTATGTAAATGCTTTGTGGCAGTCCCATGCCACAGACTTGGTATTCATTCATATGTAAAACGCTTTCAGAAACGCTTAAACCGATGAGTTTTATGCGCACATAATTTTTCAATCAGTTGAGTGTATTAATTTTACGAAATATATGAATGAAAATGTAAAATTTATTTCAATCTTCCGTTGTTTTCAGTGGCGTTCAAAATGCGAGAACCGAAGTTGGTTTGGTTACTTTTTATAGCGATTGGCGCTGCACATGCAGACACTAATTTTGAGGATGCCGACAAATCGAATGAGTATACTAATCAAAAGTTCGACTTACGACATACGATACCCGGCGAACCGGACGTTGACTATCCGATTTTGAGTAAAGTGCCGAAGACGAGCTTCATTTGCAAAGGACGTCATGAGGGTGAGCATTAATATTTGTTGATGTGTTTTTAATTGCTTATGTGCGCCACACATATGTATCCACAGGCTATTATGCTGATGTGGAGAGCCGCTGTCAGGCGTTTCGCATCTGCACGCATACAGCGCGAACACCGCAAGGTTTCGGCTTTCTCTGCCCAAATGGCACACTCTTCAATCAGCAGCACTTTGTCTGTGATTGGTATCGTAATGTTAACTGTGACGAATCGGAGCGTTACTTCGATATGAATGCCGCCAGCCGCGTGGGTAGCACACACGACATGATGGAGACAGTGCGTCAAATGATGGAATATCCAATGAAGACTATTTCGAAAGCTTTACAAATGTCCACAGGCAGTGCAAAGCATCCCGCAGTACATGAGCGCGGTGGCACAGCGGTAGTTAATAAGAAAAACGCTGTTACCCGTGCGCAGGTTGAATCCGCTGCCGCCCAAAAGTCAACCATAACGAATATCGCAGTGGAGCGCGGTGAGGCATTGAAGAGTGAACAAATTGCAGCCAGTGGTGCAATTGCTAATGATGAGGGTGATGTCTATGTAAATAGTTTGGGTGAGCTTTCTACAGATCCGGGCATACGCTTCGATCATACCAATGCACACATAGTAGCCGAATATCCGCGTGAACATCATCTGCAGACACAAATGAATTTTGCCGAGCGTGTAAATGCTGGACTGAAGGAACTAGACGATCTGCCAGAGAATGCAGTCATGGCACCGGACTATATTAAACGTATACGCACGACGAAGGACGAGGCAACACAGTTAGACTTCGTCTCGAATATAAACGGTTTACTCGAAGAGGTTTCGAGCGATTTGGATGCAAGCGTTTCAGGTTATCAATCGATGAGCCCGGCAGTGAAGTTGAAGCAACCCTTTAGATTTTTAAGCCGAGGATTCGCTATGCAGCATGACCGTTCGAAGCAGGCGCCGTATCAGTACGTAAAACCTAAACAGACGGAAAGTACTGTACGTTTTACGGTAAGTAGGGTATTTGACTGATTTATATTCACACATATACATACATAATAGTTTCTTTAGTTTTCTATTCAAAACTTTTGTGTATTTCTTGTTTGGCTAATCTGTTCTAAAACTTCTTCTCTCACTTTCTGTATTGCTTGACTTACACTTTCGCTTTCTACATCTTTCTATTTGGCACACTTGAATACCATTTTAATGACAAAAATAAAAAAGCCTAATGACATTCCCATCGATATACAAAAAGACACAAACACATATCACACACACAAACATGCACACGAAAAGGACAACGAAGCAATCGAAGTGGCAGATGAGTTGACAACTGAAGAAGTTCCGGTGCAGGTATTTGTTGAGGAATATCCCAGTGTCCTGACAACAGTGATACCGCCGGACACGGATTTGACAGCACCGACCACTGAAGTGGTTGAAACAGAGTTAATACAGCCCACAGCATTACCTGAGTTGAGCATAGAGACTACTTTTAAACCGACAGAGGAGCCAATTTCTCAGGATTTAGCCGTATTTACGACAACGGAAACAACAGTTGATCCAGTTAAGGTGGATGTCAACCAACGAGCAGCGAATTTGCTACTTGCCGGTGTTAAATTGAGCTCGCATGATCAAGAATCCAACATAATATCGCACGATGAGCAGTTGGACTCGAAATATATAGTCCCAACAGTGGTTGATATAACGCCGGAGACTGTGAGTACTACTTCCATGCCTATGAGCACATCTACCGAAACTGTTACTGAAATAAACAGCATACAGGAGCGAATTCGCAGCTATAGGCGCTTCGCACATCAGCAAAGAGCAACTGCAACGGCGACTTCAAAAACTACAGCAGCAACAGCAGCACCACTAATCGTCGGCAAACGTGCCAGCGTACGGAAAGTATCGCGTATCAGTGCTAGAACGACGACGCCCAGAACGTCAATCTCAACAACAGCGACGCCAACACGTAGTTATCTGCAGCGAGTGGCAGCCAGTCGTTTGCGTTTAACTCGTCTGGGTGGCGTAAAGTCTGCAACGGCAGCAGCCACAACTTCGACGACGACTTCTGCTCCTTCAGCGGCACCGCACGTAGACCAACAACATGGACCCGATAAGAAAGTTGTTGTGCGTAATATCGACAAAGAAACGAATAATTTAAATAGTTTAAATGAGTCAACTCCAAGCCAATCAGCTGCAGCCACCTGGGAGAGTGTGCACAACAATTTACAACGTTATCAGGTTAGTCGCCAACGTGGCACAAGACCAACACCAACAACATTGGAGCCACCGACTGTCGCTGCAACGCGGGCAGCCAACATGCGAAGCACAGCACAGCGTGGACGGAATCGATTTTCAAATTTTAAGACGCAGGAGCGTACGCGCACAGCTGCATCTACAAGTACTAGTCCAACAACCACAACTTCCAGTCCGGTACCCGTAGTTTACACAACGTCAACTGTTTCACCACAAATCTCACTTGCGCGTCAGCTATCCAGTCTGACAGCCAGTTTGCATGATTCCATCTACACCACACTGCCAACGTCTACACCTGTTTCACTACATACACAGCCACAGACACTTGATCCAATAGAGCTCACCAACATAAACCCAACCAATTCACAAATTATGGATACAGTTACGGCGAAGCGTGCGGCACCACAAGACACAACCGCCGCTTCTGCCAATTTCTTGTCGTTTGATAAGCTAACTCAATCCATTGTTGATGATTCCATTTTACAGAATTTTAAGAGCACACATTCCACAGCCAGGCAAGCGAATTCCATTGGTAATTATGTACAACAAAAGCCAGCGGCCACTAGAAATAGCTATCAATATGGCAGAGAAGCAGTGACAGTTGGTGAGTAGTAGCTGATAGTTTTATTTCAGGATTTAAATTCACTAATTTCGTCTACAGCAGCCACCAATGCGCCACGTCGCGCTGTTGTACAACAAAAGCCAGGCATTGTTATTGCACGCGCCGAAGGACAACGCATAGCGGCGAACTCGGTTAACAATATCATAGCAAATCTGGCGACGCAACCACAAACAAAGCCAGCATCTGCTGCACCCTCTTATGTCTCTTTGAACGATTTTCTGCATAAGAAATTCGGAAATAATAATCAAAATACGCCGACAACAACGACAACAGCAGCAACATACACACAGCAACAGCAGCCACAGCGTCAGCAACAACATCTTGGCTTTATAACGCAGCAATATCAACCACAGCAACAAAGCAAATATGTTGCGCCTCAGCAGCCGATACAACATCAACAACATATTGCACAAAGGCCATTGCAGCAACAAGTTATTTATCCGACGTCTTCAACTAGCAATCAAATAAATTCCTTTCAACAACATACGTTGAAGCAGCCGCAGCAACATTTTCAATATCAACAACTGCAACAGCCAGCAAAGCAAACCGTACAGTCTATACAGCAGCCGTATCTGACGCCGAACATCTTTATACCCTATCAACAGCAGCAGCAACAATTGCCACAATTTCCGCCACTAGCAATGCAGCAACAATTGCAAGCAACAGCTCCACAAACTGGCAGATCGCTTGCTACCAACAGCAATTTCTTTAATGTTGCACTGCCAGCATTGCCCAACGGCTTGATACCAGCTGCCACACTGCAAATTGCACAGAAACGCAGCGACAGTGACATTGGACAACTTCAGCTGGTGTCCAACAATGCAAATGCGCGTGCTTTCTACTCGGGCACTACGTCGTATGATGTTCCGCTGAGCAGCATTGGCCGTTTGCCGAACGATATTACACAACAGTTACGACAACGTCTACGCCGGATTTAGATTTGTTTTCTTTTAGAGTTTAATTCTTTAGTTTTGCGTCTAAGTTAGAAGATCATATTTAATCCTTGTTTCTATTTATTTCCGCGCCACTTTCCCAGTAGTATATTACCTTTTTACAGTGTAAAAATCGTATATAGTTATTAAATTCTTAATGTATTTATTTAAAATTTAAAATAAAAATCTAGAAAATCAACTGAAGATGCTTTTGTTTTGTCTTATGCAACGCAAAAATATTTTACTGAAATTGCGGTAAGTGGTGTTTCTCTTTTTTTTAATTTTTTTCAGCATCTCTTCAAATTAAAATACATACTAACTTATTTTTAAATACAATTTATTTTAGTTATAGACCGTTTAGTGCGTATTACATACAATATTTCCATTTTGTTTTTTTTAATACATCGTACTCTACAATTATTAATAGATTTATTACTTTATTGTTTTACAATTTTTGAATGTTCACAATTTGCGGAAAATTTAAATATTATCCTTCATTTTTATATAATTTTTTTTTTAGCATTTATTGCTTGTTTTAATAATTTGTATATTGTGAATAATTTTTAAGATTAATATGGCGTAGAGTATTTTACATATGCAATTCGTTATAGGACAGACACATTTGACTAAACAATTACATAATGTATGTATGTGTGTACAAATTGTAAAAACAATATATGACAAACTAATTTAAACTTATTAAAAGTGATATTCATTCTCGTTAGAAGTTGATTTCAGTTTGGTTTTTTATTTGCTTTGGAGCAGCGTTCAGTATAAAAAGTGGTTTTCTAATCTTTTACAAAATTTCTTTTTTTTATACTCTTAACACATGTATTAAATACCGGTTTAAATTAGCTTTAAAATATAATTATTTTTTTACTTAAGAAACTGTTTTGAAGTCTTTCTACATTATTTCAGATTATATATACAATACATATTTGTACAATATCAATATAGGTAATATCGTATTACTTGCGATACATGTGTGAAGAGTATTTAAGCTTTGTTATTACCAAAGCTACCGTCGATTTTCTCTGCTTTTGCATTGCATTTTATAAAATGAAGTATAATAAAGATTACTAAACTAATAAACAATCAATAGCTAACTTTAGTTTGAAATAAATTATTTACACAGAAAAAAAACAAACGAAATTTTAATTTAATAGTCAAGCTGAGCATGATGTGGTAACTGGTTTTAATATTGTACCTGGTTGCAACTGAACTAAAATCTGTTAATGGGCTGTAGTTGTGTAAAGATTGTAAGTACAATGTGAAATTTCCTTTTGCTCAGCGTCTGTATATCAATTTTGGTTTGTCTCTAGGCAGTTGGTGCCTCTGTGGCGTCAGCGGCGCTTGATACTCTCAAGGCAGCTCGTTAGCACCAAACAACGTTGACTGGCGGTTTGTATTCGAAGAAGGTGACGTATTTTTCGGTGCATGTTCGTGGCAATGTATTTTCAGCTCGGATTCATTCAGACTCCAATGCGTTTCTAGTGCACAAGGTGCATGGGCTACAGCATTACATGCGCGTGCGAGACAGCACAAAGTGGCACCCGCTTGTTCGCAAATACTGCAGTAGTAGCGCGTACTATCCCAAACGGCGGCGTCTAAACCAACAATACGTGCACCGACTAGCAATACATTCGGTGCCCAGACCACACAGTCCTCGTGTACCCACACTTCATAACTGTCCTCTGATGTCTTTGTGATGCCGCGGAAATTTGAGATTAATGTGCTTTCAGCACTGCAGTCAAGTGGATCAGTAGCAGCGGCCGCAGGAGCGTTTGTATCTTCCGGAGCTGGCTCATCCGTAAGTTTTCGCTTTCGTTTATTCTGGATAAATAAAATACAATAGCAAACGTTTAAACAGCACTAAATTAAAATAACGCATTTATACTCACCACTGTTGCTTTAGACAATGCGTTTGCTTGTTGTGCTGCGGCCAATGTTGCTTGCACTACGGGTAGATTACGTGCGCGCATCTTCACCATATCAGAGAGCTTGCGCTTATTCTCAAATATCGCATTATATTCCTGTGCATCGGGTGCATTTACAGCCACACGGTATTCATCACAATCAATAGATACCAGATACGGACCAAAGAGATCACCCGCACCGAATCGGTGCGGTCCACGTTTACAGAAGACACAAATCCACGTTGAATCTGTTGTATCGGCATCATATCTATTGCTTAATGTCGAAGAATGCATGCCGCGTATATTTTTGCGTTCGTGAGCATAGCTAACTGGTTTCTTAACCTTGATCTGCTTCTCAGTAACATCGTCCGCGGTGGCAGCATTTATGACGCTAACACTTCCGTCACGTTTAACTAATATAAATGGAGACTTGTACTTTGAATCTGATGTGCTAGCACTACTTTCTTTTACAGCCGCAGCTGGTATGCTCTCATCGTCTGAGGATTGCTGTTTTCGTCGTTTATGTTTCGCATTTTTAACGTTACCTTTCTTGCCAGCATTAGCCTTTGTATTTCCCCCTTTCGATTTCTTGCCCCTTGCAACCGATGCATTCTTTTTTTTTGTGTTAGCAGTTGACGGTGTAGTTGACTTTTCAATGTCGACTATCCGCTGTTGTTCAACTTGCTTTCTCGCAGCAGAAGCTGCTGCGGCAGCCTCCTCCCTCTCTCGTGCAGCTAACGCTGCAACAGCCGCAGCAGAAGTACTTGGTTTGTCATCGTCGAAGTCTATTTGAACTTTCTCTGTTTGTTTTTTGCGTTGCTGCGTAGCTTTTTTAGCAGCTTTAGTCTCTACGTCCATTGTTATACGTAAAAATGCTGGATCCATGCACACAGATAATCTTCGAGGCGGCATCGGTCGTTTAGTCTTAGCAGGAATTGGCATTGGTAAAACTGCCGCCGGCGAAGCAACCGCAGCAGAATTTATACTCAGTTCTTCTTCAATTTGAGTGACAATTGTCTTTGGAGACTCTGGCCTTGGACTGGGCATTGTAGATTTCATAGCTGCTTTTGTTGTAAGCGGCCTGTCTAATCGAATCTCAATTGGAACTGGTGCAGGCTCTCTTGTTGGTTGTTCTTTATCGGCTGCTACATCAACTGTAGTGGGTACAGAAGTTTCTTTCTGATTTGCGATTGTATCCAGCTCTAGTGCCAAACTTAAATCGTCCTCGGTAGCGGAATGCGTAGACGGCCGCTTTGTGCCGGATTCAGTTGTTTCCACATTTTCCGCGGGCAGTTCGTCATCAATGCCCGCAAACATTTCTTCAAGCTTGTTTTCAACCTAAAATGCAAAATTATTTAATTTATGTATTTTTATTTATTAAATTTAGTAACTAACCTCCTCAAAATTATGCACTTTCAGAGGACTATGTTTCTCAAGTTCTGGTTTATCTGCTAAATTCGAAGGTTGTTTATTTTGTGAAGATAGTTTTGCATCCTCGTCTTCTTCTTCATCGCCATCATCAGTATTTAAAATCACCGGAGGAATTCCCCTTTCTTGAGGAGCTGGCGAGGCCGGTGTATCGGTTTCCGCCATTATTCTCGTTCTGCTTTCATTGCTGCTGTGACTTGTACGTGTACCGGCGCTAGAGCTGCTCGACGAACTGCTACTACTAATGCTTTGCGGACTGGGTGGTGCTGGTAAATTTGTCTTGGCTACCATCGTTTCTTCCGCAATTTTTTTTTCAAGTTTCTCTTCACATTGATCACCATCGTCGCTAACAATGTGTGGTTGCAGCTCTGTAATGTTTCGCTGTATAAGCGCTTGTCTTTGCTTCTTCGTCTTAGGATTACCACAACCTTCTGCATTGTATGCATTGGAACTGTTGCTGTTGCTATTTTCGCTGCTGATTGGTTTAAAGCTTGCAGCTGGAGCAGGCCTAATCTCAGTCGTTTCTCGTGATTGTGATGCTGGACTCAGCGCGTGTGCTTCTGTCGCCATTGGAGACTCTATTATGCGTCCATTTTCGTGTGTGTATTGAGCTTGATTGTGCAATGTTTCTTTATCATGATTACTTGGTGGAGTTGCTATATTTAAACTGAAGTTGCTATACTCTAAACTACGTGGTGATTTGCGTTGAGCCGGTGAGATTTTCGGACTTCGGCTGTTGCTCCCACGGTTAGGCGTACGTTGTTGTTGCTGCTGTAATTGAGCTTCAATTTCACCTAATGATTTTTCGCTATTGGTCAAACGCATAACCTGACTGGACTTTCTCTTACGACGTATTCGGCTACTGCTGCTATTACTGTTGGACTCCAGAGATTCCTCATTCGATGTAGCAGTAAAGGGTGACTCGGGTGCATCTGGCAATGTTGGATTCCTATCAAGATCGGCTGGTACAGTTTGCAGGTAGAGCGACGTGCTTTTGTATGCTGTGGCCGGAGTTGTTGTTGTTAGATCCGTAATAACAGGTGATTCGTCGGTTTTAGCAATTTGACTCTGATTGTTGCTATTGGATCTATGTTTAGGTAGTGCATCCAGATTTGTTAGATGTGGAATAGTGCTGCTGTTGCGGGAATGTACTGGCTGTTGTTGAGGTGGATGTTCGCTGAAGTGTTGCTGCATTTGTTGTTGTTGTGAGGATGGTGATATATGTTGACTATGATGTTGTGAAGCGCTGTAGTGAATAAGTTGTTGTTGTTGCTGCTGTGATGACAGCGCCGAACTTCCGGATTCCTGATGCTGTGCTAGATGCTGCTGTACATAATTTAGCGCATGTTGCGTGTTCTGCATATGATGCTGCATATGTAATTGATTGTAATCCATTGGCACAGGCGGCGGGGGTCCATGACCACCAGAGGGCGACTGCATTTGGTGGAGAGTTGGAACGGGTGGCATTTGTGGTGCCTGCTGCATTACTGGTGAATGTGGCGTAGGCGGCGTATGCGGACCATTGTATTTTATTTGACTCGGTGGCGGTGGTGGTAGACTATAAGCTTGCATAGACTGATGTTGAAGCGCATGCTGCTGGTGATGTTGATGCGGGTAATTACGTAGAGGAGAATCTGTTAAAATATAATTGATCAGTTACAGTAATATGTTGCGGTTTAAAGTATCATACTCTTTTTGGCCGACGCTTGTTGATGTAATGAAAGCGTTTGCAACTTTGATGTCGTCATGCTCGTTGTTGTGTAACTACAGTCTTTGCTGACCAGTTCAACTGGCTTCTGCGCGGATTTTGACTATAAAAGAAATTCAATTACAATGTAAAGGATATTGACATTTAATTTCCCAAATACTAACTTCGCTCTCATAACTACGTTTCAAATGCGACATTTTTCCGTAGTTTTCTTCGCGATTCGTTTGAATATAGTTACCGCCGCTATTACTACTACTGGCGGGCTGAGGCAACAACGACTCACAATCGCCGTTGGAATTGAGATATTTGTTAGAACCAGACGAACTGGCAGCGTTAGCAGGTGATTGAGACGAACCCGATGCGGGCGAAGAGTTTTGGAGTATACCATGAGAATGTTGCGCGGAGATATGCAGCTGCTGTGGATGTGCACCCGGTGGATTATTTCCTGTTAGACCGTGTCTGTAGTTGAAGAAATAAGTTAAATAGTTTAAATCATGGTGCATAAACTAACTTACATAGCTGGAAAGTTATTAGACGTATGCAAATGTTGTTGTTGCTGCTGCTGGACTGGGTGTTGCTGTTGTTGTGACGCTCCATGCGATGATTGCTGTGATGTTTGTTGTTGAGGAGCCCCGCTTTTGTTATGTGATGGCGACGGTGCGCTGCGGCTGGACTGCAGCGAAAGATCCATAGAATCGAATGGTAATGTTCCCGAAACGTATGGTGGCGGCAACAACGAGTTCATCTGGTGATGCTCCAACTGAGAATTGAAAAGTGAAGGCGTAAGAAAGCTGTTGCACTAAAATTAGGCTTTAAATAATATTTAAGGCAAAACAGTTCATTATAAACGATAAAGATTTAAAGCAACTACAAAAAACAGTTTGGATTGGCAATCAAATGTTGAGTTGTTTTTTTTTTTTTTTCTTTTTGATAATATGGAACAAGGATAAACAGAAATGCAATGGTTTAAAGTAAAATGTAGTTTTGTACATTCAGAGAGACATGCTGCTTAGACGCTAACTAGCGAATTATTTACGTTTTTATGATTGGCCGACATGAAATTGTATATGGCATCCGGCGGCTGAGCCGGTGCATGCCAGGCTAGAGGCGAGCGCACCAGAGTACGTTCATTGGACATGTGCGCCAACTGTGGCTGCCTGGGTATGTAAGATGGTATCTGGAGAAAGTTGAGTGAAACAACAAATGAGAATTTTAAATTTAAATTTATAAAATAGAAATGACTAAAATATGTAGGTAGTCGAAGAGTACAGAGTACAGCGAGACTTACTTGCAGCGGGTTCCATGAAGGATTCTGTGCTGTGGGCTGACTCAAGTGGCCATGCGGATGATTGTTGTTAGACATGCTAATGCAAATATTCTATGTTTAATTTAACTTGATGTGGTACTACGTAGGATCCGTCTCGTCTAATTTTATTTATTTCCGATATTAAGTGAGTGCATATAACGACGCCAGGTAATAAAGTTTCAAATGCATGAATGTTATTAATTAAATATGAATGCGACAAATGGAGAGCTAATTATATGTGAACAATATGTGATGGCGGCGGCGTTGCGGAGTAAAGAGTTGCTGCTGGCTTACGCTGAGAAATAGCGCGTCGAAAATTGCTAGAAATGTGAGGGGAGCAAAATAAACAAATTGCTTTTTGTTTTAAGTGTGTGTTTCGCTTTTAAGATCGAATGTGAAGCACTATATTATTCACAGGCTGACAAAATTTTTGTTACTGGATGACAGCGAGGCGGCAGTCAAACGGATGTCCTGACAGCCTTTACGCCTTACACGAGCGCAGTGCCGAGGCAGAAAAAATCTAATTCGAATTCTTGTACAACGCTAGGCCGCCTGTTATTTGGATAACGCTGAATTTTTTACACAATTAGAACAACACACACACACAAACATTTATACAAAAACAAATCTTTGAATTTTCATACCTACGCCGAAAAGTTTTTATCGGCACGGCAATCCTTTTTGCCCGAGCTAGCGAGCGAGTTTTTCTTTTTTTTATGATTTTTAATTTTTCTCGTCTTTTTCGCGTTCTCTTCTATGCGCAGAGCACATTTTCGGCTAAAACGCATCTGTCAAAAATTGTTTTTGCAAGCTCTCTTTCTCGCTTGTTTATTGCTTGCACGTACACACTACAATAAATTAGTAAGGCACATTGCCATTAGCACAAACATGAGTATTAAACTGCAACAGTGTAGAATTGTAAAAAAAATGCGGCAAAAGCAATGTATTTGCTTCAACGAATGCAAGCTTAATCGAAAAACTTTATTTTCATTAAAATAGTATTCCATTTTGTTCGAGTACCGTTAGCGTACATTTCGTGCCGATGTTGCCGGTTTTTATTTTCTGCTTGTTTTGTTTTGTGCTTTAATTCGTTGCGATGTCACAAGCAAGCCTTGCGAAACGTATTTTTTTAATTTATTTTTTACGTATATTACTTAGCATGTGTATCTGCATGCGAGTTAAACGAAAAACAGTCAGGCATTACACTATTTGCATTTGTATATTTTATACTTTTATTTGAATTGGTTCAATTAACGCCATCAAAAAATTGGCGAGCGACAGCGACTCTGAATTTGCACAAGGGTGCAATTCGCCAAAAAGTGCGTTAACATGCGCATGTCAAAATACAGTGTTGGAAAGTACTTCAAATGGTTTCATATATATTATAAACAATGAATTCTGATTAAAACGTATAGTGGAAAATTAGTCAATGTTTTGCTAATCAGAAAATTAATTTGATCAGTAAATCAATTTCTTTAGGTTCAAAACATTTTCTACTTTTCGACTGTTAAAATATCTCACTGTTAAGTGTGTGAATGGCAATAAATCACAAAAAGTGCGACAGCACTACGCAAACCTGTTGACCGGCTAAACATAGATAAAATGTCGCAAAATCTAAGTAAAAATGTGAAAGGATAAGAAAATGTACGATTTTTCAGTAACGACATACAACAGACAACAGTAGTAACTTGGGAACTGCGCTTTGTCAGCGGGACTGCAATGCTTCGGGCATGAAACGTATGAAGCAGAATTTTGCGAAGGAAATGTGCAAAACTCTTTGTACTAGCTACAAACTGTTTTTAAGGGGTTTCATCAATGACGCGGGGTGAGTTTGACAACGACAAGTGCATAGGTACACATGTGTATACAAATGTTTTCATGCCTTTACTGCGTATGTATGTATTTGCCTAATGCTAGACAAGCCCCACTTTTTAAAAGATTCTCTTTATCAACTAAGTGGTATAGTTATGCTTAAAAGTCTCTTATTTAAATGGCAGATAACTTTCGGCTTACTTGCCAGTGAAAATCAACTTTTGCTTTTGCTCTTCTCCGTGCTATGTTGTACAAGAGTCTCTATGAATGAAATTGGAGAAGGTATTGTCGCGTCGGTCTACCTCAGATAGAGTAAAATGGAGGATGTTGCATGAACCAGAATTGAAAAGTGGAAGCACACGAGCAGCAGCAGAATTCCTAGATTCTAGAATAATGTGTTTAAGACAGAGCGAAAGTCTCTCGCACTATTTGCTGCAGCAACAGAATGCAGATTTTGTGTAGACATTCGAACATGTCACTGTCTAGCATGGTCCGCTTTAGGAAATGTAAGGAAGCGGGAGTCACAGAGCCTCTTGGACATGTTATCTGCAGCAGACCAGCAATTGCAACAGCAAGGTTTAAACATTTTGACAGTCCCTAATCGAGCTACTAAAAGTCAGTGCCTCTAAGATCTACGTCCTCGTCCATGCAGTTACTTAGTGTCACCTAAACCTTACGATGCTACGATACTGTTTTATTTCTATGTTTGTGTTGTTCTCGACTGCACTTTGTAAATAAAACTAAAAGTTTCCTTTGGAATTTCGTGCTAGAAAATTCAATGAAAGAAAATTGCGAAAATGTTAAATTCTTGATGTCCAACTATACTAGCCACTAAGATTTATTTATTTCTCTAATTAACTTACAAATTGTACTTTACAACGAAAATGTTGGCTACATTTTGTTTATATTTCCTAATCATTCAAATTAAGTGAAATTCGTTATATAGTTCTATACATACTCCTAGGAGCTACAGATATAAAATGCTTGAAAAGCAATTACAGCAACTTGCGAGTTTTATTTATTTTTGAGACTAGTTTGTGCAATACAAACTCTGCAATGCCATGCAATTGTCAACTTGCGTAATTTGAAAAGTTTCTAGTGGTTCTTAATTTTTTTCAATGGCTGCTAATAGTAGTTTATACTAAGATTTACGATATAATTTTTTTGCGTAAAGTGAATCGACTATAAATTGTATTTTAATGTTAACTATGTAGTTTGAATTAAATCTTTTAAAAAAATAATCAGAAATGCGCCATGTATCAGTGCTGCAACTCGCGCATATAACGCATTGTTCAACACTTGAGAACAGCTGTTCTTTAACAATTGGCGCCAAAACCACTGCATTGTTTTCACCGGCGTTTAGCGCATAAATAAAATTTGTTTGTGTTATTAAAAACGATAGAAACATGGGTGCGACACGACGTGGTGCTTTTATTGTATTTGAGGGTTGTGATCGGAGCGGTAAATCGACACAGAGTCGATTATTGGGTAAGCGTTACGCTACTGCACATGTTGCATTCCGCTCCAATATTTAATAAAATAAAATTCTTTTGTTTTTGTTTGTTTATTCTGTACAGTTGACTTTTTAAAGAAGTGCGATATACCTGTAAAACATCTTGCATTTCCCGCGCGTGAATCAAACATTGGACAAATGATTAATTCCTATCTAACGAACAAACAGGAACTTAGCGACGAAGTTATACATTTGCTTTTCTCGACAAATCGCTGGGAATACAAAAAGACAATTGCCAACTATTTAGATTCGGGTACAACACTTGTGGTCGATCGATATTCGTACTCCGGTGTGGCATATAGTGTTGCCAAGGGCCTTAGTTATGAGTGGTGCTATGCGCCGGAGCGTGGTTTGATACGCCCAGATGCAGTGTTCTACCTGAAAGCGGCAAGTGAAGAGCTAACAGCGCGTGGTCAATATGGCGAGGAGCGGTATGTATGAAATACAATCGATGCATATTTTAAGCGCATATATAAATATTTTTTTTGCAGTTATGAAAAGAGGGAGTTCCAGTCTAAGGTAGCTGAAATTTTCAATCGCATTTGCACCGAACAGTCCAGCTACTGGCATGCTCTGGATGCAAGTCTGACCGCAGAGCAGCTGCATCAGCAGATTAGTGAGCAGGCGAAGCAGCTGCTGGAGCAGGTGGCTCTTAAACCGCTCGACGTGCTAACTTAATCGAAGCATACACATTCCCAGAGTTGCACTCTGATAAAGTAAGCCGTTTTAAATCGTTGGATTTTAGTTGATTTATGCGTATTGTGTTCATTTGTTGTACATACATGCAAGCGTTTGCTTTTTCCCTTATTAATATTAATTTTTATTATATCACGGTGTATACATAAATTAATCGATGTGATGGCAAAATTTATATATTTGTGTATTTTATTTAATTTAATAAGTTGGAACTTTTGATTTATGACGCTATAAAATGCAATGCAATACCCTTTTTTAAATTTGTTGTATAAGTTTAATGGTGGCATTGTCAAACTTACAAATTTTATTACCGACCTAGAGCATTCTTTTGTCCTTACGATCTAACACTGTACATATACTGGTTCAAATTCCAAAGAGAAAGTGGCGTTAATATGTCGGGAAAGTTTAGTTCTGAGAGTTTGTTTTTTGTCTTTCATTGCGAATGTCATTTTTTTAATTTTCTCTAAGGTGTTCCGAATCTGAAGTCAGATTCTTCACAAAAGAAATGGTGGTCATGGATTTACAAACTTAGCAGATATGTTTAAAACCCTTGGCATCAATTTTTAGCTTGTCAAAAGGAATAAAAGCAAAGTTGAGGCTGAATTTGTTCTTTTTGCTTCTGCTCTTCTGAATTAGATGTTGCCACCAAAGAACCAGAAATGACAATCAAATCATGAAAACTATCTTATTGTTAATTGAAATTTTGTTGAGCATGTTGTAGGTGATCTTATTGGCGCTTGGCTGCTTTTTCTCAGATCTATCCGACTGGAGTTACCATATTTTCCTTTACTTGCTTTGAATGGCAAATTAGTTTATGAACAGTGTTCACCTACATCTGTTATTTTTGATAATTGGCAATATATGAACAGTCAATTCTCCATTTTTAGGCTTGTTTATCATTTTCCAATATATTATACATATATGTTTCATAAATTCAAAATCAAATCAATCAAAAACTTAAAGCACGAAATGAAAGAATCGGTGTTTTCAGTTTGTCAGCAGGTTTATAGCGCAATACATTTTAGTTCACATTATAAGTGAATATGTCTGTGAGTTGCTCCGTAATTATTTTTTTTTTTTTTTACCGACTTTTGATATATTTGGAAGCGTAGTAAAGCTTCGTTTAAACGAAACTAAATACTTATATTTGTTTGCAATTTTTTATATAAACGTTTTTGTAATTGTTTCCATCAGTAGATTTAAAAATGTTTACATTTCTTGCCATATTTTTTCTGTGCCTTTAAATTAAACACATAAACAGCGCAATTGATATTTTTTGTTTGTTTGCTCCTTTGCGGTTTTTGTTTATTTTATTAATTATAATCTGCAGCTTACAAACTATTTAAAATTACATTTTATACACGTATTGCATGTTTATTTTTTCAGCTTTAAATGCGAGAAAAATAATAAATGGTTGGTTAGTTGATGCCGTCTAGTTAAAAAAATGTCCAAACAATATCTATAATATGCTTCGTTAGTCCACTATGAACGCCTCGTAGCCATTATCCTGACGTGTCAATGCCGGTGCATAGTCTGTAGAACGCACTGGCAACTGCCGGAACCCTATGCCAGGCGCATAGTCACTCACCTGCGGTCGCTGCCCGGAGAAGGGACTAAACCGCTTTTGCGTCTCATGGTAAGTAACAATGTCACCGTATGCATGTCGTGGCCACATACACTCGCAGCCAGAGGGTACAATGCGAAACTCCGACTCCCAACACTCGCCGGATGTATCCTTGTTGCGGCGTATCAAATGTATGGTGCGATTCAGTTGGATGCACGCGAATCCAGCCTCCGAGCATACCTAGAACAGAGTAAGCAAGAAGAGAGTTGACAATAAGTGAGATAACGCATAGAACAGTGTAGCCGTGTAATTGCGTGTTGAGTTGAGGTTGTTTGTGCGTGTGTTGAGTTTAGGTTTACTTTTGTTTGACTTGTGTTTTTGGCTTTTTATCTAAGTGACATGCAGCTGCATGTGGATTTGACAGTCTTCCAGTCAATGCATGCTCAGGTGTTAGGTGGCGCTGACGCGAACCCTTGAATCAAAATGTGCAGCTGGCTACGAAAGAAAAACAATTCCGCTGGAAAATGCGTTCAAGTCCAGCGAAACTGCACAGCCTGCCTGGTGGCTATCAGTGTACATATTAGTACCAGTGTTTAATTGTGAACAGAGGGTCGTCGATGACACTAAAACCGAAACATGTAGCTTTTATATTGTATGTGTATATTGTACCTTGTTCTTGTTGTTGTCGTAGTTGTGCTGCAACTGGTGTGGCGCATAATTGTGTGCACATGTAACCTCGGTGTAGTCATGCGGTCGATACTCATACTCAGCGGTTTCCAGCTTAATAGTCTGCCGCTTAGTAGGGCAGAGCGATTGATAGGTGGTCTGCAATGGGCGCTGTATATGTACATATGTTTGTATAAAAGTTAAGCAATTAGAAAATGATACTTAGCTACTATATAGTAGTACGGAATCACAAAAGCTACTTACGTGCGTTTTGAGATTAGGCATAACGCTGCGGACCAAACGCTTGCGTACATTCTGTATGCCGTATGGCAGCTCCATACTAAGCTCACTAGTGTCGTCCTCCATCTCTGTATCTGCCACAACATTTGAATTCTCTTCAGCTACTGCATAATCCGCTGCCATTGCGCCAAAGCCGGCGGCATCGGCATTTCTGTGACTGCCAACGTTGCGACTGCAGGAAATAGAAATCGCAATGAATTTGTTGCTATTATTTGCATCTTTTATGAATTTACATTCCAACCCATACCAACTATCTCTATATATTTCACTATTCTGCCCCTACAGCTATGTCTACTCTTAGCTTTGTTGTCCTAGCTACGCCGGAAACGGATGTGGCTGCCATGAGACTCGTCGTCTGCTGTAGGCAAAATACGCTTTTAGTGCACAAAACCGATTTCTAAACAATTCGCGTACACCCTACTCCCCGCACGCAGACTTTCAGTAGCTATTCAACTGCAAAATTGTCAATGCAATTTTTAGTTTCGAGCATTGGACCGCAACGGATAAGAGTTTTGTTGTATATTCTATTGCCCTATGTCCCTCCGTCTCGCGCGCATTGCTTTGGTTTCGCTTTTATTTTGGCTTTCTCTATTTTCTCATCATTGACACTGTAATCGCATAATCTGCTAATCCTGCGCGCGCTCACTACTGTCAACATTCCTCACTTTTTATATTCAAATTGCTGTTTTTTTTTTTTTAATTTCAGCACGTAAAACTTTGTTTAGGCCTTGGATCCTGGAGCATGGTCAAAAGCATTTTCGGTTTTTTTTTAAATCTTTTTTCACAACAAATATGTATAATAAATATCGCTGGTCATCGAAAATCACGTTCTGGAATGGCGCCGTTTTAAGGCGCTTATGCTTATTGATGACGTAAAACGTTGGTATTTTTTTTAAACATTCGATCGTCAGTACGGCTGCCCACCTGAGCGGATTTAATATTTAAAATCAATCGATTGCTCTTGAAACATTTTAAAATTGAAAGCGAAACTAAAAACATGGAAACCCAAGTACCTACTTCTGATTAAAAAATTTAGCTGAATTAGTTAACTTAATTAACTACGCTTCATGTCATACAGCCAAGTTAGTAAAAACATTTTAAGGATATTCGTTCGCCCCCACCTTTTAATTTTAATTGGGATTTTCTAATGCAAAAATAGAAGATTCTTCTTGACAAGAAGCAGGCGTCAAGAATTAATCGCTGAAATCGATAGCTTTCAGAATGATCTTTCTTCGAAATTAAGTAGAATCAGAAACACGCATTCGAATGTATTAATTTATATTTATCTATACTAATATTGAAAAGAGAAAAAGCTACACTATCCCCGGGTAACATAGGTTGTATTATTTTTCCAAAAATATTAGGGATTCTTACTAAAACTCCTATAACGTTACCCAATAAGTAAAAAAAATTATCTTAAAGATTCCTTACATCGCGTGCTCTGCGAAAAAAAAAATATGACTTGGCACAACACATAATTATCTACCATTGTCTAACCATTAATTTGAAAATTGGAGAGTGCGGTGCCCCAAGGAACATAATTTTTATAATCGGTTTACAATCTATCGTCTGCACGTTGGGCCGATCGAATGTGCCCCACCCCCATATAAGCTATAAACATAAATAGACATATCTTTGCATCTATGTGAAGTACTGGGATGATATTTGGTATACATCTTAACGATAACAGGGGAAAATCACATCATAAGTTTGCTCAAGGCCGGAAGAGGCGGTGCCCAATCCCCATATAAGCGATAAACAAAATTCAAAATATCTTCGCATCTTATTTAGGTACGCGGATGATATTTTGTAGACACGTTGGTGGTATCAGGAGAAGTAAGATCCATTAGAAAATTGAGGAAGGTTCGCTTTATAGAAAACATACATATTTACAAAATCCATTTTGAGAAAAGTTTTTACGGGGCGTAGCGTGCTGGGTGCAGCTATATATTATAATTTCGTTTTGTTGATTGATGAGGTTGCAGAATTTTAACTCTTTCCGATTTTTCAAAGAAGTTCAACGTGCACACATTCGATCGGCCCAACGTGCAGACGATAGATTGTAAACCGATTATAAAAATTATGTTCCTTGATAAAACGCGTTGGTATAAATTTATCAGCAAAAGTTTTAGCCCCTACTATACACATATCCTTGGTCAAAGTCAAGAGGCGAGTTGATAAAGACATGACCGTCTGTTTGATCGTCTCTCTGACTGCTTGAACAAAAAGAAATCCGAGATTATTAGGGCTAGATCTTCTAAGCACTACATAGGGCAGCCCCCATACTGTCACTCATTTTTGAGCATTCGTATACAAATTGAAACTCAACTAGATACAGGGTATCTCTAAGTCGATCACACTAGGCTGCAGCGTTATTTTTTTTTTTTGCATCTGCTGAATTTTTATTAGAAAAACTGCTTGTCTTTGAATTATACAAAATATGCAGCGTATGTAAAGTTTGTCTTAACCAAATCGCTTTCTATGGTTTTTCTTTGTTTTCACACATCCATGTGCATCTGTGTGAGTGTGTGCGTATGCCTATTGATATATGCCAGCAAATCCACTATTACCTACCTTGAGCTGCTGCGTTCGACAATATCATGGCGGCTGACGCCATTGTTGTTATGACTATCGTCGACGACATTGTAGTCATCGTCAGCGACAACATCAACGCCATTATTGTTGAAGTTTTTTTCACTATCGCTGTTGTTATTGTCGTTGTCGTTGTTGTTGTTTTCATTGTCCTGCGACGCTGCAGTGCGACGCAGCGTTGCGCCTACACTTTTAACAGCCTCATTTAAGTTGGACAATTGCAAACGGAAGTCATTTCTAGCATCCTGAGGATCAACATCAAAATCGAGTTGTTGTTGCAATAGTGCTAGTTGCTGTTGTTGTTTGCTTTTGTTGTTTCTACTCTTGTACATGTTTAGACTCTTGGGATATCCGTGCTCATCGTTGTTGGCAACATCATTGTATTTGTTGTTGTTGTTGCTGTTATGGCGTTTGTATTTGATGTTGTGGCTGTTTGTGCCTTTATCATTGTTCTCATCATTGTCATCAGAAGGAGCAGAAGCAGCACCGGCGGCGGCAGCAACATGAACAACGGTGGCAGCATTGACATCAGCATCAGCATCGTAAAATGTAGCTATTTGTTCTTGTTTTTGTTGTTGCTGTTGCTGCTGCTGCTGCAAGCGCTGTAAATTGGCAAAATAAAAGGGATCAAATTGTAGTTGTTGATGCCGTTGTTGTTGCTGTTGTTGTTGCTGTTGCAATTCAAGTCTCAATTGTCCATTGAACTGTTGCAATACATGTTTTCCATGTTCTTCAAAGGTATTTTGCTGTGGCTTTGGCTGTTGCCAGTTTGTTGTAGCTTCGCCGTCAGCAGCAACGCTTTGAAAATAGTAGTGGTTTTTTTTGTTATTGTTGTTGCTATTACGGTTGCCATTGTTCGCTAACAATTGTTGTTGTTGTTCCTGTCTGCAGTCCAGCGCAAGTGTCAGCTCGGAAAAAGCGCAAAATATTGCTGCAACAATAATGCCGAAAAGCAACTGTAATGAGAAATAATAAAGTGCCAATTAGAATAAATTATGCGGCACATTGTTCTCTTTCGCATTGTAGAACTTGAATTCAGATACACCTGCAGACAGATATATCTACTTACTCGTACATAGTATCCATCACAAAAAGGAATAGCATACTTTCAGGCCGTGTAGCTCCGTTCTTGTGTGTAAACTTTTTGCCACGTACAAAGCGGAAGTTCATAAAAACGAAAAATTTTGCATTCCATACAAATAGCTTGGAAAAGTTTTGCTTCACCAAAACTTATGACAACATGTATAAAAAATGGAGAGATCAAGGGTAAGAGAAAATACAGAAGTTCTGTCTTAAAACTCAATTTTATAAATTTTTTTGTTGAAGATTTTGAAGATTTCTTCATAGTTAGCAAAGTGTGTTTAAGCAAATCTTTTAAATCGACAAAAGGACATTGGAAAAGAAAAAAAAAAAACCAAGCACAAATCCAGCTTTAAATGCGGCGGTACTAAGTCAAGAGCGCGAGTGTAAAGGGCGCCGTTGAAACTTCGGCATTTGTATTTTACTATGGTTTCATAACTTTAGGGGATTTTTTTAATACCCTGCATACAAATTGTATATTTTGGGTAAACTGTATTTCTTGGAATATATGTAGCACGATGAAGAGTTGAAGTTCTTATCTACTCTACGTGAAGAGTAAAAAAGGAATAAAGACTAAAAAAGAGAACATTGACGGCATACTTTCGCTTGAGTATTTTGCATGGCTTACTTTTTTCAAAATATAAAAAATAAAAAAATAAATAAAAATTGAGTTCTTGGTATATTTTACCTGTATGGCATACTTTGTTATGATTAATGTAAGATACACCAAATTTGCCGTTTTGTGGAGGAAAATTTATAGTGAAGCTACCACTAGATTAGATATACATATAAAAACATTTGTTAAAATTTTTTTGAAGGGTATTGGAAAATCAGTACAGCTTTCTTCTTTTATTTCTTTTTCCGTAAATCCTTTTTTCTGCGCTGTGGCTCGATTTACTGCAACTAAAACTATTTGGTCACGTTCAAAGCATTTCTAATGAATGTGGTATTGCAAAAGTTGCTGCGCAACATTCGAGTCTTGTAATATATAAATGAATATACATAAATTTATAAGTAGATATATGTATTTCAGTGTGTCTCGGGTCGAATCGGGCAACTATTGTGCGCGCGTGTCGCATATTATCACTGAACCACATGGTAACAGCCAGGACTACACAATAATATCGCTGGTTTATATCGCATTGAGCTGCTTCAATTTCGGTTAGTTTCATTGCGTATTATTGCAACGCATAGCTCAAGGCTTCCGCTTCCAAAAATTCACTTGTCGCCATCGCCGTATAAACTAGTGCGAAAACTTTGCGCGTTTCAGCGCTGTTTGACCCTACTTTCGAACGCCTCCAGAGATGTGCCCGTCTTCGGCAGCTGAAACTGATGAAAGTTTACATAACATTGGGTTTCAGTTCGACTTGTTTGCATTGCGGTTGCGGTCTGTGCTCCAACGCTGTCACAGACAACGAATTGATTGTCGCCGGAAATGTTGCCAAGGGAATTGTACTAACTTAGTCTCTTTCATGCGTGGATTTGTACTTATCTACTTTCGTTTGTCTTTGACTACGTCAATGCGTATGAGTGCTCGACGCATACGAGCGGAAGGATGGTAGAATATGCATAAGTTTTGGCATGGAGAAAAACTTTCTTGAAGATTTAGTTGGTGGCATAGCAGCTTTTTGAGTATCAGTTGTAGTGATTTGAGTGGATAGACTGTCTCGTATATCTGTGTGTTGCAGTCGCACAAGTTAAGAGCTGAAAAATCAGATTACGAAGTCGATGAGTGCTGTGGCTTAACATGATTAGCTTGAGAACAGCATGTGCGACATAAACATGGCGGATTTGAAGGAGGAAATTTTAATTTAAGCTTGGAATATTACTCGAAAAGAAGATATAGCCCCTACAATTTTACAAGAATCAGAATATTGTCAGGTGTCCATTGGCTGAATAGCAAACGACTGTATGTTCCCTATTTGCTGTGGTGATGAAGAGCAATTGGAAAGTAGTCCTCTCATAGTGTACGACATTTTGTATTTCTAATAATGCAACCGATTCCTTAGGCAAGAATTCATTGAAAAGTCTTTTCATTAATTCTACTGGAGTAGAGCGCCAATATGTAGTAGAAAGCAGTTCGAAGGCCATAAGTTAAAGTTTTGGAATTTTCCTTATTTTGAGTATTATAGCCAAATCTGAGATGCTGTTAAAAAAATTGAACCTTTTGCTACATTTCCCGCAAAGTCACTTCTTGTGCAGAATAGCAGCCAAATACTAAAAACTGCCTGCAAGGGGTCGAACGGTCATACCTTCTGAATGATATAAAATGTCTATTTTTTATTTGTTTTTATTTTTTTTTTAAACATTCATCATTTTTTTATTTTTATTTTTTTTATTTCCTTAATACTTTATTTTCAAAAACTTAAAGTATTACTCCTAGTTGGAGCATAGGGCGAAACATTCATCATGGCAAAACGCTAATTGTCATGTTTGATGCTGCTACCATTAGGCCCCAGAGAATGAGGCTTATCAAACGGAATACAAACATGAACTTTTTCAAATTACCCCTTAACGATGCAATGTATCTCAACATTAAGCTCAAATCTGGCCAGGATATTGACAATGCATTGCAAGTCTTCTCTGAGAAGATCTATGCAGCCTCCACCGAAACCCAGAGATTGAGTTCACGCCCTGCCAAGCGAAAGGCTGTACAATTTATCCTGTCTCGCGAGCTGCGCAACCTTCTCCAGGAAAGCTTCGAAGAACTTTAATGCGGACGCAACACACAGAAAACAGGGCACACAGGCAACGTCTCAAGTATGAGCTAAACCAGCAACGCACTCAGATGTTCGACAAAATGCTGAGGAATATGGGCACCGAACCCGATGCAAAGTTCTTCCTATACAAGGCCACACCCAATTCGACTTGCTCCCATCAAAAACGCTCTCGGCAAATGGTGCCGCACAGAGCAAGAGCAAGCCGATTCCTTTGCAGTACATCTCGAAGAGCGATTTCTGCCCTTCGAGCTCACAACAGAAGAAGAGGTAGATGCTACTAGACCCTATGTATCAGCAACTTCAGCTCGACCTGCCTGAGGACCAATTTGGCCTTGAGGATGTCGAAGACATAATTAAGCGTCTGAAGCCCAATAAAGCACCGGGACACGACAACATCTGTAACCGCACATTGAAGGCGCTGCTGGAGAGCGCTGTCCTCACTATAGCGTCAACTTTTAATGCCATAGTGATGTTGCCGTATTTTCCGAAGGTGTTGAAGCTAGCAGTCATCACAATGATTGCCAAGTCGGGCAAACCGGATATGAGCCCCATATCCTACCGACCTTTAATTTCGAAGGTTTGAGAAAGACTGGTCATTGGTAGGCTTACGATCATTGCGGTGTCCCGGAGCCTGATTCCAGACCATCAGTTTGGCTTTCATTTTGGGCATGTGCCTCACCCTATGTCGATAGCATACCCCATTTGTGTATATGTACGGCACACCCTTGGAACAGCCGGCTAAGGTTATCTACCTGGGCCTTCATCTAGATAGGAGGCTCACTTTTGAGGGCCACATCCAAGCCAAAGTGGTGAATTGCCGGAGCCGGATGCGCAGCATGAACTGGTTCCTCAGCAGCAGATGTAAACACTCCTTGCAGAACAAACACACCGTAATTGAAAGATAATTACTTTAATCTGGCGCACTGCTTCAATATCGAATTGGCTAAAGGTGCGGAAGCTGCAGAACCGAGCCATGCGTTTAATTCCTGGATTTCCTTGGTTCGTCCGCAATTTGGCACCGGTGCAAGATCTTCTTTTTCAGCGGCTACAATGACAGACTCCAAAATTATGTCAACAAGCATGCGCGAATGCTGGTTAGCTCGAGGCCGGTCAGACGCCTGAAAAGAAGGCAGTTCACTAACCTAGTCATCATCCCACTGCAGCAACTACAACCACGGCAAAGAACAGCAATGACAACAACAGCGTCCACAACAGAGACAGCCTCAGAGACGATGAAAGCAAACCATAAAACTTATAACAATACGAATTGTTGATTATTTTATTCAAAAATTCAAGAAAATAGCTAGGCTCGTGAAACACTAAAACAAAAAAATCATGGCAAAATACAAGACTGCCTTCTGCTTTTTAGTTGCAGCAAATAAAACTCGGAACAATCGCGTTGCATTCATAGTGTGCTGACCGATGCCATACCATCTCCATCAATGTTCTCATTTTTTCGTTGCCTAAAATACTTTTTATTTATATTTTTAATTCCGCGTGAAACTTTATTAAATATATAAATAAATTGGTGACCCGTTTTTGCACAATTGAATTTCGTCCGAAGCAGCAATTGTTTAAACTTTGTCCTTTGTAGTCTCTACTTCAGCCACTTCATCCACCTACAATTCCGCCAGCACTCTACGGCAAATGAAAAACATTGTAAAGTTGGGAAATATTCGATAGAAACAATCCAAACAGAGTAAAAAACATGCTTTACAAAACCCGATTGTTTTTATTACTATTCCCTGATGTTGTTGCTCTCTACTTGCTGTAGTGCAGCAACTTGCAATGTTGCTGTTGCGCCTTGTTTTTGTATTAATTGTTGCTGTTGTACTTCTTACTCAAGCCACTCCACACTGCAGTACAATGGTTGCAGTCAGTCTATGAGGCAGCAAT
Source organism: Leucophenga maculata (assembly GCA_035044805.1). Classification (NCBI taxonomy): domain Eukaryota; kingdom Metazoa; phylum Arthropoda; class Insecta; order Diptera; family Drosophilidae; genus Leucophenga; species Leucophenga maculata. The sequence continues at coordinate 417,660 of JAWNNP010001173.1, forward strand.
AAAAGCAACAGCAACTGCCACATGCCGAACCAATTGTTGTCACAATTTGTTCTCCTAGTTGTTGCTGCTGCTGCGGCTGTTGCTTGTATTGTTTGCAATATTCCGATGCGATTATTGCCAATTGTCAAATATTAGTTTTTGTTATGGTTTCATCAAAGCTATGAAATGATTTTAATTAATTTCAAACTTTGCCAATTTTCAAGTAATAACTTTTTCAACTGGCAACTTTTCTTTTTGTTTGCTTGTTGGCTTTTTAGTATTGTTCAGCTGGTTCTTCTTTTTATTTATTTTTGTATTAGTATGTTTTGCTGCAATTAGCCATGAGTAGCATACAGCATAAAAACCAATAAAAACATATGTGCTGTACTGACTAGAAATATGCCTAGCATAACTAATGAGCAATTGTCTGGTTGGTTGTCCGTTGGTACTTCTGGTCCAATCTTTTTTTTTGTGTGAAAAGCCGGGCATTGAAAAAGTCAACGTCGTCATCACTTGTTACATGTTTATAAGCACGAACACAGATAGACACGTACATATGCAGTAAGACTGTTGTTATTGGCAATAATTATGTATATGTTTTATTTGACTATTTTTTTTTTATTGAACGAAATATTAATATAATATATTTTTTTTAATTGTAAAACAAATAGCAGTTATAAAAAGTTATTGCAATTATCTGTTAAAACAGTTTCTATTCGTGCAAGCAGTACCAAATAATATAAACAGAAATAGGAATGGAAAAATAATTGGAAATAACGATAAAATTTTAAAATACTCACACGAATGTTTCTTAATCATAGCAACACCAACAACAGTAACTTTTTGTGATATAACACAATTTATTAAACAAAAAATCAGTGTGATGCCATTTAGCTACGCTGCGCATTTAAGGGTTAATGATTAACATGTAAATTCATCTGTTAAGTTTGTTGCATTATATTATGTTAATTAACATGATTTAATTTATTAAGTGCTGTCAATAACAGTTTGAAGCGGCAGTATTTGATTTAGACTGCAGCTAACAGTTGCTCTGTTAAGAAACCGTCTTGCAACTTTTCTCCAGTTTAATTTCAATAATTCGTAGATGCAATTCGTTATATTATTAGATAGTTGCTTTGCTTTATCATGAAATTAAAAAAAAAAATTTGAAACATTTTTTTTTTATTTTATACACTGTGCCAGCGTTGTGAAGCAACATTTGTCTGTGTGCTGCACACCTAAATTTCTCCGTGCTTTAATACCACATATTGCTACTGTTGTTAACAGCATTAGACAGGTGCTTAGTGTGCTAAATTTGTCTGTTTGTCTGCCTGTCTATCTCAGTGACCATTCAACGCAAAAGCTGGATGACAGCAGCACTGTAAGCTACTCACAATCACACACACAAGCTTACTCTGCAATCCGTGTTGCTATTCCAAGCACATTTGCTCAGCTTCATGTTTCCTTTTTGCAAGCGTTTTAATATTTTTTGCTGTTGCATACATTCCGGCGTATATGCAACGGAAGCTGAGATTATAGCTTAAAGTCTATGGCATTGCTTTTTTTTCTATTTTTATTTTGTGTTGTCGACTTAAAGGAGCAACTGTGCAAAAAAAAAAAAAAACTGCTACTTTTTGCTAGTTTTCATAATTTTTTTATGGCTGTCCAGACAGCACATTTTTTTTTATTGCTGCTTCATTCTTTTACATTTTTGGACAAAAGGATGCGCTGCTGCACTATATCCGTATGTCTTTTTTTGACAGCTGTGCACTTTACTGATGTTGTAACCAGTATCGTGCGCTTTCTCTCTTTCCGTGTGTATGCGGCGCTGTTTCAGACATTTGCGTGACCAATTAGTGTCAAACGCTTTTCTGCTTACACTGCCCAAAAACTGAACTCTCACAGCGTATCATATATACTCATATATAAATACATACATACATACATATATCCCTTTGTATATATTTTTTCTTTTTTGTTGACGTTTTATATACATTTTAATATATTATATTGTTTGCGAGCATGCAGGCGCATTCATTTGTGTGTCACTGTGTGTGTGTGTGTGCACATCCGCTTTATATGTTTATTTCGTTGGCTGTTTGCTTGGCTGCCGCTTTCACTCTTGTCTACAGTTTCCTTTGCTCGTTGACTTTTTTCATTTCGCTGCTGTTGCATTTGTCTGCGTTTCTGCGCATTTTGTGGCTTTGTGGCTCTTTGCTTATTCATTTTTTTCTCCTTCCGCATAAAAAAAAAGAAAGAAAAATGCTGCAAATATTTCGTCTTCTAACGTTTAAATCTCATTTAATTGTCGTTATGGCGTAGATGTATTTAAGTTTTTAATTAAATTTTGCCCAGTATGCCACGTGAGTTGCCTGCATAGACAGCCTAAGCGTGGATAGTTAGATTTATAGACATTTATATAGACAGACCGATAAAAGTAACAAGGGATCCCAGCTGGAAACAGAGCTAAATGAAAAGTGTTAACACTTCAGTGCTGTTTTTCATCGGCTGTAAGATAATGGCGACTGTTTTATGTTGTTTTGGAAATTGTTGAAATTTTTTCCAATTCCAATTATAGAAATTCACAAGAGTTAAACGCCGTATTATTCTTGCTGGCTCTATCCTTAATAGTTGGAAATATCTTATTGTTCATAACTACTAAAGATGCACAGACGTATGAACCGACAGACAACTCGACTGTTGATGCTGAGAACGAAGTATATAGTATACATATATACACGTATATGATTTTTTCACGTCTCCTTCAGCCATGGGTACACAAATTTACATCGTGTACGTGCTGTTCAGATTTAGTTTTTTCTAACTTAATTACTCCACTTAAATGCAAATGCTGTTAATCACATGTGACACTTGATGTCCTTGTTCGTGCTTAATTGTCCTTTCTGCTTTTTTAGGCTTAAAACATTACTTGCCGAAAAAGTGCACATATTTCAAGTGTGTCTCTTACAAGTGTTTTGGTTTTGTGACCGCGCTATTAGCTGACCATACACTATTAAATTTAATGCGGCATTAGTGGAGGATTTTTTTTAGTTTTAGTTTTTTGCTTTGTCTGTTGTTTTTTTTCGTTTTCATATGATTTTTTTTTTACTTTTTAGACATTTAAATTAGCTTTGTAATTAGATGATTTTTTTTTGGTATAATAGAAGAGATTGGTGCCATCTACTACTCGCTCAACAGTCACTGTTTTAATATGAACCTCTTTAAAATGCGCCTTAACGATACAATGTATCCGTACGTTGAGCTCTAATCTGGCCAGGATATTGACGATGCACTGCAACCCTTCTTCAAGAAAATCCAAGCAATTCTTCGACGAAGCTCAGTGATCGATCTAACGCTCTGCCAAGCGAATATATTGTCTCATGAGCTGCGCAACATTCTCCAGAAAAAATTTAGACTCCAAAGCACATTGCTGAGGACGCAACACGCAGAAGACAGGGTATGCTGGCAGAGTGCAGCGTGTGAGCTAAACCGGTAATACATGCAGATGTTTGGTACTGAATCAGATGATAACGTCTGCCTATGGATGGCCAATAGAAATAGCTAACGACACCCCATTCGTCTAGCTTTCATCAAAAACGCTGTCGTCAATTGGTGCTGCTGCCTCGAAGAGAACACCTTTCGAATTTGAATCAGACGAAGAGGCAGATGATACTCTCCCACCAGCACCACTCCAGCTCGACTTGCCTGAAGACCCATTTGGTTCCAATGATATTAAAACAATATTTAAGCGTCTGAAGCCCGATGAAGCCCCGGGTCACGACAACATTTAATGTCGAACTTCAATGCCAAAGTGAGGTTGCAATCGCAATCATGCGCAAACTAGATGATATTTACATGTTCACCTCTGAGAAATCGCCGCAGGTGGTTACCGATATCGTTCAGACGTGCGTAGAACGATATCGAAGACAGTTCGAACAGATAGAACGGAAAGCTCAATGCCAGGAAAAGCGTTAACATGTGCTTCATACTCCGGTGGCAATGGTCTGAAGCAAGTAAGCAATTTCGCTAATAAAATTTTTCTGAAGAAAACAGCAGAGAGCATATATCTGCGTGATAAAAGGATTGAAAGATCATTTAATTTTAATCTATCATTATACGATGGAAGAGGTCCTTTTCTTTTTTAAGAGAGAGAAAGATGAACAAAATTTGCATCTGTGTTAGTTGTAACATGCATACGCTGAGTGTGTGTGTCTCTTATATTGTGTAGTATGTACCTCAAACTGACTTAAAACTTCTTTAGGATTACCAATTTAATTTATATAAAACGTGTAAGTAAAATATTTTCATTCTGTATAGAATAACGGAAAAGAACGACTGCTTGCTGCTGAATAAATATAACGAAGCGTTTTTTTATTCACATATGCACTATGTAAATTGAAAACTGACTAAGTATTACACAACATATTAGTCTCCAGCGCCAACATTTAAGTCGCACAACACAAGCCACTGTTGACTTGGTAACTTAAGTCTGTTTAGAAAGCTCTCCGCGTAGTTTTAAACTATCCGCAAAGCGTTAACAGTTGACAATCAGAAAGCCTGCAGCGAGTGCCTTTTGTAGCGAGCTAATCTATATATAAATTAAGTAGAAAGTATCTAACAAAGGCAAAGGATTAAAAATGCCAATGCTAAGCTGCTAAAGCAGCTTGAATACGTTGCTCCTTGCTTCTTTTCATATAAATTTAATCGTTTTAAATATATATATATATAGATATATATATACTGCTATATCGTTTGTGCGCTTCATGCCTCTGCTGTGGTAGTAAAAGCAGCAGCAACAAAATGATGCATATCCTTGCTGTAGCGCTGACTGCTGTATTTGCGGCAGTCAGTTTGTGTGTGCTTCCGACGCCAGTTGGCTGCGGGTTGCCTTCTATACATTGACTCCTTTATACTTTTTTTTTTTGTGTGTTTGTTCTTAATGCTGTTTGCATTTGTATGCTCTGCTCTGTCTCCCTGTGGCAATCGCATTGACTTGACTTTTGTGTGCATTATTGATTTATCTATTATTAAAATCAAAGGAAGTCAAAACGTGATTATTTATCAGATTGCGTGTAAGTGACAATGAGGACTTGTTGCACTAACAAGAGAAAACTCATGCATAAAATAAGTTAAAAAAAAAAAAATTAATCTTTAATCCGTACAGCTATTGATTGGATAACCTCGAAGCATGTGTCTGTGGTTATGCATCAGAAATTCATAGTATTTCTCTTTGTGTTCGCTTTGTATTTGTGCACTTTTTGAAAATGCTATACCCTGCTCTGCAGCGCAAATAAATGTAATAGGCAAAAGGATATGTAGTAGACAAAATAAAATTTATTTATACAATATTTTTTCTTATAGGTGCATACCAAAAATCGAATGAATAGAGCTTCGTTTGTTTTCAGTGATTTTGGATGCCACATCCAGCACAATACGCTTTTTTGTTGTAATTGGATGAAGCTAGTTATTCAGTTATAATAAGGCCTAAAAATTCATGGCGCCCGAGCAGGGAAAGTGAGAGTAAAATAATTAAATAATTAAATTTAATTAAACACGTGTTTTTAACAACTATCCAGTTCACTAAATGTAAACAACAAAGTTAACTTAACCATGGACAGATTACTTTGCGTACGAGTAGGTCTACATGACTAAGTTGGCAGGGTATTTCGAAGTCTTGTATGCACAACTGCAGCATTCTTACTTGTTATTGTTGCTGCGGTCGTTGCAATGTATCTTTTATTGTTGCTGCATCTGCTTTGATTTTCGATTTTATGTTGTTTTAAAGTATTTTATAAAAATCTTTTAATACGGAATAACAAACTGCATTAAAAAGTGTATTTTTATATGCTAACTTGAAAAAATGTTGAACATGCTGCAAATGTTTTATAATAATATATGTATATGCCTAGCAAAAAGCCTTCAGGAAACTATTACTTCATCTCTGTTTTTCAATTAAAAGTGTGCATTATAAGTTTATTAACAATTTAATAAGTTTGCTGCTTGTGTATGAGAACACGAAATCATAAAAAGGTTCAACCTGCAAACGACTAGGTTGCAGAAATAGAATTTTAACGTAGCGCCATCTGTTTGTCGTTTCAAAATTTCAACATCGTTTATCAAAATAGATTGAGCCGCATTTTACGCACAACTTGACAGGCATTCATTCGTAACAACATGCAGATACATTGCTCCTTGAACTTGTCTAATGCTCTAAGTACTTACGCTCAAGCAATTGAAATCCGGGTGGTGTTGGCGGCATCGTTGGAGAAGCTTACGTCAGCAGAAAAGGATACGTGTTAAATGGATGCAGCAATGTCACCCACACACACACACATACGCACACTCTGACACTTATGCTTTGTACATGCCATACAGCTCCCAACGACGTAATGTTTAAACGAGTTGAATTGTGTAAGCGGGGTATGCAAGAAATGTAATAAATGCCAAGTAAAATATTTTTCCAAATCAATTTTAAACGCTTCAGGCTTGAGAAGCGTAGACAAGAGAAAAAATAATAGAAAAAAGAAAACTTTTGTGCGTCACCGAAGAGTTAATACGCTGCAGAAATGCTACACATAAGAGAAAATATGTTTAGTTAACGCTTATTGCTTTTGAATAAGCTTGATATATTACCTTTACCACCAATCATTAACAATTTTTAAGCTATCTGCATCATTGAGATTGTGTATGACAGTCATGAAGGACAGACGGACTGCATATATTAATATTTCGCCATACGAAATCGGTTAGAGAAATCCCTTGTTACAACTAATGCTTAGACTCTGCTATGTTAGGATGGATTCATGTTTATGAAATATCTCACAAAAATTACAAACCTAATTTGGAAAATGTCACATGATAGCGTTTGAAATCATTTGCGGCAGCCAACTGCTCTGAACGATTCAGTTTGTTAAAAAATCAAACGCAGTTGGATGAAGATTGTAGTTTCTATGTATATGTTTAAGGAACCATTCATAGTCCCTATCACTTATAGTGGTTCCTCAAAATTATTTAACAACATTCAACTGCAGCGGCAGAAGCTGAAAGATTGCGCTTGAAAGCATGCAAGAAGAAAGAACACTGAAATGAAACTCGAAAACCTACAAGGATACAGTCTTGCTGTTAAAGAAGAGCTTACGGCACCAAAACATTCGTACTCGTGACACTTTAGTGGGCAGTGTATATTCTAGGGTGTCCAATAGGTTCAAAATGGTGTTGGTGAAACTAAAACACGACCAAACTGTCGAATTTTTACAAAAAGTGATTTCTCTCAGGTTGCTGGCAAAGCTCTACAATCGACAATCGGCAAGGCTGATGTTACCTGAAGATTATCTCCGCAAGAAAGTGTATTTGCAGGCAGAGTTATCGCTAGACAGTCCAGTGCAACTTGAACGTCTCGAGACCATGAAGATCCCAGGCGAAGATAGACTTGATAACTTTTTGCTGAAAGCCATGCCAGCCAAAGCAGTACTTATTTCGGTTTCAATATGTTACGTGATGCTTTGGTTAGATTACATACCAAAGCAGAGGAAAGACTGTATGATCCATATAACAGAAAAGTGCCCGACGGCAGTGAATTCATACATACCCAACAGCTGTTTCGTGCGGTAGCCAAGCTGTTCAAAAAGTGTCTATTGACAAGAATGCTGCCGCTTGATACGGTAAAGGAATGGAAAACGTCTGAATCTCCGGAGCAACTAAACAGTATGATCAACTTAATTCTTGAAAGTGATGACCTACTTACAATTAAATATACCGCAGAGCTTTAACGGAGTGTGGCACGATGGCCCATTGTTCAAACTTTAATGTCTGTTGCCAACCCAATTGTACACAATACTGCGAAGCTACTCGCTCTTGATCTACGAAATGTATAATAGTTCTGCAATACTGTCCATAGATCCCATAGGATCTTACTTACTGTGTGTCAACCACAGTCGATGATTTCCTGTACTTGTAGGATTTCTGATCGTCACTTACATCTTGCCATTGAATAACAGTCCTGTGGACTTTCTGGGAATTTCAGAATTAATTTCAGTGTTTCATGTATCGCAATTCAAGTCATTCCAAATTAAATAATAAATATTGTTAAGACTTTATTTATTACGGCAAGTGGGGGAGGCCCATACTCTACGTTATAATTAAGGCTTAAAGTATTTTAAATTTAAAATACTTTGTTACAAACTCTACGATATTATAACAATACTCAAACTCATTTTTAGAATGCAGCTCATCATAACAAAAAAGGAAAAATATATTTTGCTGATTTCTGTTTCATGCGTTTTACTTCCATTGTCGTTGCCCTGCCCAGTCTACGCCTTTTCTCGTGCTATTGTTATGCTAAAAAGCAACACATTTTCGTTTATGCTGAAAGAGTGTAGTGTAGTGATGTGATGTGATGTGATGTGTGGCAAACATAAGCGGCACAAATCAAAGCATGTGGGCACATGAATGCTTACCAACAAAAATATTTCAACGACAAATACCAACCATACTACTAAGCTATTCATTTTGAAAGAAGTTTTCGCTGCAGCTCTCCAGTGAAATGTGGGCACCTTTTTTTCTTTTTCTATCTTTTTCTTCTTATTCTGATTTTTCCATTTTCCAATTTCTTTTCATTCTTATTTTTCACTAAAATATGCCATTTCATTTTGCGTATTCGATTCGATTCTTTTCTCAAGCCATTTCGTTATTTGAATAACTAAGAACTCAATATTTTTCTTGTGCGAAGCAAACTGTCTCTCGGGACTGAATACAATGCGCCACCTACAGAGAGGCGCATGAACCTATTGTGTACGTCATGTTTTGATTGAGGTTTGCCACTGTGAAAAAAGTGAAGAAATTCTTTCTTTTCCGTTTTTTTTTTTTTTTTGCATAAAGCAAATTTATAGCCTAAGCAGCTAGCGGAATTATTGTTCAACTTGAAAGTGTTGCCCTCGGGAATTGCACAGCAGTAAATTTTGTTAAAGACAGCAAACAATGTTGGCCTTTTTCTCGTTTGCTTTGATTTTGTAGCAAATTAAACTTGACCAACTGTCACCGGCAGAAACAGTGTAGATTGAATCGACTGGTTGGGCAGTGTCAAACCTATGCATACATATGCAAAACTCCTTGCTATTCGCACTGCATGCTGTGCATTTGATGCCCGGAGCAAGCTGTGCGCTTAAGTTGACTTGGACCACACATTAAAATGTGTCAAAACGACAAAATGGCAGAGATTTTCATAATCGTAATTTCGTTGAAGAAGTTAGAAGGAAAGGAGCATGTCATCAAGAAATGGCTGGACTGTTTTATTGACTTGGGATTGGACACGCACACTTAGATAAATATATATGTACATGCTCGAACCGATGCTTCCCTTAAGACTCCGCATTCAAGTGTTGACAAATGATGCTTTGACATTTTTGCATATGCCAAAAGTTGAATCTTATATTGATTAAGTTAAGACAACTTGAGTTTGGTTATCCTTATGTAAAGGTTTGTGTGTGTGCGTCTATGTTTAGATTTTATTTTATTTAATTTGTGTATTTGAGGTATTTCGAGGAAAATTAAGTTTGGGATTTTAATGAAATTATTTTGAGTTAAATTTAGATTTCTCAGTAATTGTGAAGTAGGCAAGAATAGTGAGACGCAGTAAATGCAGCATGTTAGAAAGGTTAAACTATATATTTACATATTTATTTATTCAACTGATTTAGCTTTTGCCGCCTGTCAGTCCATATCTGCAGCTCGCTTCATACAATTTTGCTGCTTAATTCTGAGTTTTGGTTCGGCATATATCTAAATCTATAAATTTCAATTTGGCTTCTTAGAACTCGCCATAAAAAATATAATGAGTTCTAGTGTAGGCAACAGCTTTATAGAGTTGAACAAAAGTTTAATAATAGAAATAAAAAAGTATTTCTTATAATAAATGTTAAAAAACATTTAAAAACAGTTTTTATACTTTGTACCTTCAGCAAATATAAAAACCAAAAGAAATCAAATGAGCAAAGGAGTTTCAAATAGGAATGCTTACGTTTGAAAAGTTCATGGTGGCCATGTCATAGTAAGTTACAGCGTTGAGCACGTTTGACAACGAGATCTTCAATTCTATGAATGATAGAGTCTTTAGGTATAAATATTTGGACTTTCCTTAGCCATAAGCAGGATAATGTGAAATATTGGTGTATATTTTTTTTGTTGTTTTATTTTATATCAATACTAATTTAATATGCAACACACATGTCTAATCCGGACATTAAAAGTTGCAGGCGCAACACAAATTTGTGCTCATAGGGAGTACAGGGTATCTCGAAGTCAAGCATATCTGACTGCAGCGTTATTTGTTTTGAATTACAAGTATTTATTCACTGTGTAAATATTATCCAATTATTTGGTATCAAATTTAGTTCATTTAAATTAAATTTAAAATTTAATGACGCCCGAGCAGGGGCTACTGCTATTCTGTATTATATATTTGAACGATTGCAATAACTTCGAGTATAAAGAAGCATATTTTATCAAATAAATATTTTATTAATATCTGTATTTATGTAAATGGCATGACATAGAAGCAAGTATTAAGTTTAAGTGTTCATGAATGTCCATGCAATCGTTTAGTCTGCTGCAAAACATTCTAGCAGCTCCATAGCATGTCTAGCAGTGTAATTTGTTGTACTTTTTATTTGGTAAGTGCTATCCATCAAGTATTCTTATCTTAATATATTGCACTTTTCTTTCATTAGATCTCTCACCATGTCACATATTCGAGTTCTCTTACTTTGTTTCATTTCATTTTTAATATGATAAAAAAATATAAATAGTTATGTACTCCCTGTTAATATCTTTGGCAATTTAAACTTCTTCAGCAGAACTATGCTCAGTGAAACAATTGTTGTAATTATTTTCATAGTTACAACAAATTGCTTTCGTTGGCTCAGTCAACGTATTCTGAGTATACTGAATTGTCATGTCTTGCATATTTCCTGTTGTTAGTTGTACGAAAAGTTGCACAAAAGTTGTCCGACCAAATGGCTGCATGCAGCGTACGGCAGAAAGACATATCTGTATAGATTACGAGTGAGCAGCATACATTGCTGTATGCACTTGTTGGTATTTGAGTGTCCTGCATACAGGATGTCTGACAGGCGGACTGACATAATGATAGACAGGCGTTGACCACAATAAATGCTGAGCTTATATTCGTTATTTGTCTTTTTGTTGCATCCGCAGGCTGACTTTTGATTAGTTCGAGCTGCATGCAATCATGTTGTCTTTCTTCTGGACTGGTACGACAGAATTAGTGCTTCAAATGACACAAAGTTGATAATGATCAAGTTGCACTTACATTTTCTCGCTTTTGTATGCCACTGGCAGATATTCTAGCCAATTTATATTTTCGATGGAGCTGCACGAAATTTTAAGTGTTTATATGGTTCATGCTTGAAATAAAGAAGTGTTCTCGTTTTGTCAAGCAGAATTGCTTCCGTAATACTAGAGTAGTGCATTGGCAGGGATAAGATTCTGTGGCATAAGCCTTGCTTGACTGAACATAAATACAAATAAAATAAGTACCCTTAGAAATACAATTCTGTTTGTTTATACGAAAAAGATTTCCATATATTTGAGTTGATTTTTTTTTTCTTGCATTCACATATATTGCATGTCGTTTCGAGTGGCAATTTGTGCGTGCATCGAGCCGCATGACAACTTGAGCATTCTTCTTCAGCATTATTCGAGTTGCATACAAAAGTTCATACACATCCAAGAAAGAAACCAAACACACTCTTACGAGGCGCACTATTTATATTTCGGGAATATCAAATAATAACAAAAACTTTTGAATGAAGATGGATTTATTGTTTTTCAAAATATTTTGCATGAAAATTTATCCATCCAATGACCGATGACTTTCTGTAAGGATGGCATTGGAAATCTGTTAACGGATGAACAGGAATCACTGAGATTATGGAGGAGAAATTTTTCCAACCTACTCGGAGGCGATGAAGCGCACAATCCCGTCGATAGCGAAATGACACCAGTTAATGATGGCACTTTTGTAGAGCCACCGGACTATAACGAGGTCGATTCGGTTATCAAAAAGGAGAAAAATAACAAAGCAGCCGGCTCTGATGGGCTGCCAGCTGAGTTATTTAAGACCGGGGGCGAAGAGTTGGTTAGGAGTATACACCAACTTTTATGCAAGATATGGTCCGATGAACGCCTATGACCCAATGACTGGAATCTCATCTATCTTTAAGAAAGGAGATCCCGCTGTTTGCGCCAACTACCGCGGAATAAGTCTTCTTTCCATTGGGTATAAGATTCTGACACGCGTACTGTGTAATAGGCTGAAGCCATATACGGATTCACTGACAGGACGATATCAGTGTGGCTTCAGACCAAAAAGGTCGACCAGTGACCAAATATTCACATTACGCCCAATCTTGGGAAAGACCTGTGTGTTTAACAAAGACACACACCACCTATTTGTCGACTATAAAGTCGCTTTCGACACGCCGATACGATCGCAGTTTTTCGACGCCCTGTCTGCACTAGGCATTTCGGCAAAGTTTGCCCGTCTTTGCATGAAGTAAAGTAAAGCACTCTCTCGAAAGACAAAAAGACGCTAATACTCCCGGTCCTATTGTATGGCGCAGAGGCATGGACCATGATTAAGTCAGATGAGACAGCGTTGAAAGTCTTCGAGAGGAAGATTATTCGCAGGATTTTTGGTCCTATTAGAGTCGGCGACGAGTTTAGGTCCCGTATGAACCGCGAGCTGTACAAGCTATTCGATGAGGTTGACATAGTCCAGCGCATAAAATTCCAGCGGCAGCACTGGGCTGGGCACATCATTCGAATGGATAAAAGAGCTCCAGCACGCATCGTGTACATGGGGGCCCTAACTTGATTGTTGGACGCCGAACAAGAGGACGACCGGGCACTTGATGGAATGACCAGCTATGAAGAGATCTCTCCGTACTTGGCATTCAAAACGACTGGCGCCAGCACGCACTGACTAAAGTAAGCAAGTAGTAATGAACCATCAATTCGATGTTTTGAGTGCTCAAAAATTCGCTTGTGTGACCCGATGGGTGAGAGCTTGCATTGTCATTGTGGAGGGTGATTCGTCTTCGGCGGTTGGTTTTGCGAATTTTTCCGAATACTTCAGGCTAAAGAAAGGGTCGTGTACTAATCAGATTTGATCGTCGTAGGCAGAAAAACCATTTGCTTTGCAGTGCTTCATGCACGAACAACTTTTGCTGGATTTGTCTCGTATTGGAACTTCCACACGATCGATTGCTGATCTTATAAACGTCTTTTGCAGGACCGCGATCGTATTTTTTCAGCATTGCTTTGCACCAATCCACACGAGCCTTTGTTTTTGAGCGATTGTCAAATTATGCGGAAGCCAATGTTCATGCTAAAAAATGTCAAACTTTATTTTACTATTGCCAGATTTTATCTATTTACATTAGTGCTGCCACTTTCCGAAATATGTATAGAGCCCCTCGTACTTGTTGGATTCACTGCTAAGCATGTATGCACTTATACATAGATCACAATTTAGAATAACCAAAATAAATATACATAATATTTAGTTTTCCTTCGTTCTATATTATTTGAGCACATTTTTTGGCAATGGTGCTCAACCGCAAAGTACTTGAAATCAACTGATTGCATATGTTTAAACATATATATAGTATATAACCCATAAGAGTTTTTTATATAGTGCAGCTCAACGTGTATAGGAATTTGTAATAATAAGCTCAAAAGGATTTAATGCAGATACATGTATAAAAAGAGGGCTGTAAGATAAGCCAGTGATTAAATAATAATTGCATGGTGCTCATATATATTAAAATTAAATTATCACTTATCATCATCAAAATCGGTTATCATCATGCAAAATCATGCTCATATATATTAAAATTAAATTATCACTTATCATCATCAAAATCGGTTATCATCATGCAAAATCGTATAAGGTATGGGATTTATTAGTTTGTATATACACATAAGAATGAAAACTATGGCTGAAGAAAATAACAAAAAAAAAAAAGAAAAAAAGAAGAAAGGACCCAGCAGGAAATACTCTGCAGCTTGTTGTAATGAAACTCGCATCATCTGTGCCAACTTCTACTAGTGTGCCTAACGCCGCAGGAGTTGCTACAACATATTTATATTCTGGTTTTCTGGTACAAGCAAAGAGCGGAGCTGAGCTTATCTGCGCTGAAGAAACCCAAACCAAACAGATAAGCTTCGTTCCGCTCAATTTCGAGTTAATCTGAATTTATATGCTTTCAAGAGCGAAACAAATTAAAAGAAGAGCAAAATAAATCATTAACATATTGTGTTAGGACTGACATACTTCGTTCATCGAACAGTGAAATTCAGACCTTTCTGTTGGTCAACAATATTTGTTTTAGTAGTTGAACTTATATCTTCTAGCAGTCAACAGTTGCATCTGTGAGTGGCTCTGGGGAATGATTCAACGAAAATAAATGTCACAGATCAAATATATGGCTCTTCTTTTTGCGCGACTCAAGTTCACGTGGTCTGCGGAAAAATTTAAAAAAAAACTTATTAGTTTTGTATATGAAAAAGTATCTGGTGAGCACGTGGAATAGCTGACAGACATGTTAAACTCCGCTATTAAACTTAATATCTGCGACATGAGAAGAACTATTAAAGTCAGCTTTACACAACTCTCGCAAGTACAGAAAAAGCTGAGCTGACTGAGTATTTTATCAGCGCTGAAAAGATATATCATAAGCTGTGCTGATGTTTAGATTTTGATGTCAGCTCTCTGTATTTTGCAAAACATGTACGTTGTGCTTTATTTGTTCAGTCAAATAAATATGCCAATTTGATGATATATGCTATACAAGCTACTATTCGAAAATATTTGCACATATTTGCCAATAGACAAGTTTTCTTATGAAACAGCCTACGTGTTTTCTTATTAAAATATAACAATGTATCAGCTTAAGAATGAGCTACAAATATTGAAGAAAGCAAGAGTGCTCATTAGTTCTTTCCATGACGAACGACGAAACCACTTTACTATAAGCCTCATTATGCGCTCATTATAATACACAGGAATACACGCAGCTGACCCCGCTGCCGTACCTTTTTTGATGTCTGTATTAATACAAATAATGCGCATAATAAAAATCAAATCGAAATGAGTTATAGCGATGACCAAACGACTGGTCAGGTCAACAGGACAAACCGAACAGACAGCAGCGGTTATCGGCAATGTCGAGCGAGCGTAAATTTATGTAAGCGGTCAACAGCAAAAACAGAAAACCGAAAAAAATAAACATAAATAATAGGCATACAAAAGGGATAATCAAATCTGAGGCTTGTGAAATTATGCACAGCATTCGCATTATGTTCTAGCATGTTTGTGATAATTAACAAGGATGTGCCTCGGTGTGAAGGAACAACTTGTGACAGGTTAGCGCCGGCAGTTAGTCAATTAACTGAGTAGCCATAAGTAGCGAGGGCGCGGAGACATGCCATTACATAAAACCGCAAATAAATTGGCTACATATATTTTTAATTAAGCCAAAAATAAAAAAACCAAATTAAATAAACTGAAAACAGAATAAAGTAAAAACCGCGAGAATCATATAAAAGATCGAAAATAAACATGCTGCGCAAATGTATATTAATTAAATTAACTCAACGACAAATTAAACAATGGCTGTCATGATACAAACACATGCATATGTACATCTGAAAGTATGCGACACACACACACACACATGCCACACATTTAAACAATTCATAATGATTTTCATAGATTTAATCCAACCAACATAATGGTTGTGTAAATGAAAAAGTTAATTTAATAAATAATATTACAATAAATAAGAAGAAAATAAAACAAAACAAAACAAAACAATATGAGCAAAAACAATGCAATCGAGTATGCTCGACTTTGAGATATCCTGTAGCCATTTAAGTGCGGAATTGTATGAGTACTTATTGCTTCTTAGTCATAAAGAGATATTAAATTTCTAAATTAATAGATACAAAGGTCTCTTTTGCATATAATAAGAAAAATATGAACAAACGAGGTGTTAAGAAAGTAAAAAGAAAGAGAAAGAAAGAGAGACAAAGAGAGAGAGAATGAAAGTGAGAGAGTAAGCGTGTCATGCACATTGGTACAGCTAGCAACGCTACTAAATCACAGATAAGAAAGCAAAAAATACGCCAATGGATAATGATTTACACTGAAAACACTAGCTTCGCTATAATATATTTGTAATTGTTTGATATTTCAGTTTTGGGATGGTTAGAACTTAAAAAAAAACTCGATTGATGTGCTTTTAATCTACACCAAAATATCGTTATAACGACTATATCTCAGTTTGCGTATCGAGCTATAACTCTTTTCACGACCTTTCCATTCATTTGCAGCCAAGCAGCGAATTGATTTCCATATATACAAAGGCATAGCGTATTCTATTGTCGGGCATGCTGTACTGCATTGTTATTGTTTCTTGTTTATTTTGGCTGTTGTTTAAAACGCTAAAAATTTCGCAACGTAAATTAAATTACTAATACCCCACGTACGCGCTCGTATGGTTGTAGCTGCTTTTAGCACTTTTGTCGAGAGCTTAGCAAGATTTTTAGAGTGCATGTGTGTGTGACTGTCAATTTGTATTTGATTGTATTTATTTTTTTTTTTAGTACGCATTATTTTTTATACATATACCATATAATATAAATCGTTTTTAGTTAAATGATTTTAAAATCCATTTACATATTTGGCATTTTTATGCAAATATTTTGCATGCATATTTTGCGCCACGAAAAAATGGAAAAAGTCAAATGTGAGTGCTTGATTAAATTAGCATATGCGCCAAATGTGAATTTTATATACAGCTATCTAGAAGTATTATATTATATAAAATGAAGCCCGATTTCTTTTTTTTTTTGTTTTCTTTCCATATATATAAATATTCTATTTTATGGCTTTTGACAAATAAACTAAAAGGATATTCAAGCCGGAAGGCGTATGTTATATGTGCTTATATGCCCTGTTTTTATTTCGGTCCAGTTTTATGCGAAAGCAAACTCGTAAAAAGTATTTATTTGTTTGATTTGTTTTTAACGTTGCCTGCAGTTGTGACGAATTGACGAATGTATCTGTGGCGTGATGCCACACAGTACAGTAGCGTAGTTTGTTATGTAGATTTATATTGTATTATGCATAAATAGTGTCATTGATGGCTATGTGGCAGTAGACACTAGTGTTTGTATTTCAGTGCTTAGTTCTGTAGCAAGTCATTGCCGAGCATCTGTGCTGGGATTTGCTTTCAAACGCTTATATCCGGTTATTGTTTGTGACACAAACTGCCTCCAGAGCAGCAGACATAAAATGCAAAAGTTATTAGTAAATGAAATAGAAACAAGAAATGATTTTTTTAAAATTTGATTTTAAATAAAATGTTTAGAAATAATTGGATATGAGAGAAACTTAAACAACATAAAATTTTATTATCAGTTTGTGATCAGCTTGCATGAAAAATGCCAAATTATGCGTTCATTGAATGGTGGGCACTGTATAGCCCTTTGAATTGGAAAACTAGAAAGTCGTTTAATATGAACCCATAGCGAGTGATTCTGTCTGACATCATCTATGAAGAAATATGAGTTAATACTTCTGCTAGCTGATGAAGCACACAAAAACCTTTTTCTTATATTGGTGTAACGGTGTCCCGATAATGACTTCTGATTCTAATTTGGAAATTTCGTTTGTTGTCGTAGCTGTTCAAACAACAAATGAAGCTGATCGCTGAACAGAAGTTTACTTCTCAAGTTATATGTGAGCAGTAGAAACATATCACCCGCTCCGTAGATAGGGCTGCCAAGGATGTCATTGGTAATACAAAATCTGTGAAGAATTCTTGTTACGACGAGAAGAACGCTTCCTATCAGCGAACTCTGCAGTCGGGAGCAATGCAAGCTGTTAGAGAGCGATATCAAGGAAGCGGAAAGAGGAGAAACGCCTTTTCAGACGCTATTAAAAAGAGCAAGAAAGGCAGGAGTTCGAGGTTGTTGAGATATTACGTGACAGAAAAATTCTATCAAAAGGTCAAGCGTCTCACTGAATGGTTTAAACCCGGAATAACTTTCTGTAAGGATGACACTGAAAATCTGGTAACCAATATACAGAAATCACTGAGATTATGGAGGAGTCATTTCTCCAACCTACTCGGAGGCGATGAAGCGCACAATTCCACCGATAGAGAAATGACACCTGAACCATCAGTTAATGATGACACTTTTGTAGAGCCACCGGACTATAACGAGGTCGATTCGGTTATCAAAAAGGAGAAAAATAACAAAACAGCCGGCTCTGATGGGCTGCCAGCTGAGTTATTTAAGACCGGCGGCGAAGAGTTGGTTAGAAGTATGCACCAACTTTTATGCAAGATATGGTCCGATGAACGCCTATGACCCAATGACTGGAATCTCATCTATCTTTAAGAAAGGAGATCCCGCTGTTTGCGCCAACTACCGCGGAATAAGTCTTCTTTCCATTGGATATAAGATTCTGACACGCGTACTGTGTAATAGGAATCCATATACGGATTCACTGACAGGACGATATCAGTGTGGCTTCAGACCAAAAAGTTCGACCAGTGACCAAATATTTACATTACGCCCAATCTTGGGAAAGACCTGTGAGTTTAACTAAGACACACACCACCTATTTGTCGACTATAAAGTCGCTTTCGACACGCCGATACGATCGCAGTTTTTCGACGCCCTGTGTGCACTAGGTATTTCGGCAAAGTTTGCCCGTCTTTGCATGACGACGGTATCTAATAAACAAAGCGTTGTCAGGGTGGGGAAAAACCTCTCCGACCCCTTTGATACCAAGAGATGTTTCAGACGGGGCGATGCTCTGTCGTGCGATTTTTTCAATCTTCTGATGGAATATATCCTACGCCAGTGCCCGTATATACAGAGTAAGTGGGGCTCGATCTTCCAAAAAGGAAGAGATGCTGTTCGCTTACGCCGATGACCTCGATATCATCGGGTCGCAGGAATGGCGAGTCAGCAAGGCGTTCTCAGAGATTGAAAAACAGTCTCGGCTCATGGTTCTAGCGGTGAGTGAGGACAAGACGAAGTACTTGATTTCTTCTCGCACGCCGTCATCGCGTCTTGGACGGTCAGTGACAATGAAGCATTTTAACTTCAATGTTGGTACAAAACTTCGTCTATCTTGGATCCGAGAGAACCAGCAACGACAACATCAGCTTTGAGATCAGGCGAAGTATCATGCTTGCAAATAGACGCTTTTTTGGGCTGAGCAAGCAAATGAGAAGCAAAGCCCTCTCTCGAAAGACAAAAATTAAAATCTATAAGATGCTGATACTCCCGGTCCTAGTGTATGGCCCAGAGGCATGGACCGTGATTGAGTCAGATGAAACAGCGTTGGAAGTCTTTGAGAGGAAGATTCTTCGTAGGATTTCCGGTCCTATTAGAGTTGCCGACGAGTTTAGGTCCCGTATGAACCGCGAGCTGTACAAGCTATTCGATGAGGTTGACATAGTCCAGCGCATAAAATTCCAGCGGTAGCACTGGGCTGGGCACATCATTCGAATGGATAAAAGAGCTCCAGCACGCATCGTGTACATGGGGGCCCTAACTTGATTGTTGGACGCCGAAATAGAGGACGACCGGGTACTCGATGGAATGACTAGGTGTGGTGAGATCTCTCCGTACAGTTATCAAACGATTTTCTTTGTGCAACTCTAAAGATAAACTATTTACGAGTGAAGAGAAAAAGGTAGAGAGTGAAAAATAGCTTCTAATATGCTACACTTGAAATGAAGGTTTCTTTTCTCCCTTTTCTGTCTATCTTTCTGTCATTGTATGTGTATGCCTGTATGAAGGATATTTTTGATTTGCTTCGGTAAAGCAGAGCAAAGCAAAGCAAATCAAATGAATGTCAAGTAGAACCTTGTTTTTCGCTGCTTTAGATACAATTAATTATTCATTATTGTTAATAGTATGAATATTCTCTCTCTCTCTCTCTCTCTCTGTCTTTGTTGCTTATAGTGTTCACCACTCAATTGTTTGTTTTCTTTTTCTTGCATTTTAACCAATGCGTCTATCAAAAGTCATAAATTACAAACAATGCTTCTACTCCATTCAATTCATTTTGATCCCTCTAAATTATTAGCTAAACACTACGTCAGTGTTTTTTTCGTTCCGGTGCTGTTCTACCATATGACGTTCGTTCACTTGTCCATCTGTGCGTATGTCTTTTTTGTATTTAAGTGCCACACTTGATGTGCACGTTTCAGTGATAACAAAAGTTTGACGACTCGCAAATAAATTTTGTTATACGTACGTCATATTAAAAAATATATGACTTTTCGTCGGCGTAGGTTTGATAAAGTCAAATGAAAAACTGTTGCAATATGAAATTTTTGTTTGCAATGTTTTCAAGCTAACCGCATTTTTTTTTGTGAGATACAATAATACGAAACTGACTCATACAATATTTGTATTTTTTATTTGCGATTTACTAAGCCACTTGACCTTCTTTATTAACAATATTTCAGCTGTAGGCACTTAAAAGCAGTTAGAAACGCACAGTCACACAGACGGACTCGCCAACATGGAATGTAGATTGACTGATTGACTAACTAACTAACTAACAAACTGAGTGTCAGACATGCGATGGATAGTCAACTATGACTGCCAAACATGAAAAAGTTCCGAAGTGATACGGCATGACTGCACTCAACTCAGAATACAGTTTGACGCAGACCAGCCAAATGCATATATATACCATATATGTAGTATATAGAGCAGTGAAGCTGTTTGTATGTTTTTTGCTGCCCAATTTAATAGCGACAGTGGCACTAAAAAAAAGCATCACTTGAAATAAAAATGAAAAGATTTCATTTTGTGTTTCTTTTTCGGAACATAAAAATATTAAACGCACACAGCCGGCATTTTACATAGCAACAATTCCAAGTGGTTAGCAATTGTGTATGTGTGGCAAAAAAGTTGGAAAATAAAAAATTGTGTTGCATAAATCTCGAAACCGCTCTGAAAATTTGTGTGTATAACTGTTTATATTTGCAAATATAAAATAAATATTTATACGGCAGCGATTGCGAGTCAGGCATCCTATTTGGACATAGGTGTGCAGTTTTTTCGCTCTTATAAATTTTATTTCTTATAAAAGTACTGGACTACATTATAGACTCCAGTCATCTTTTATCGTTGTCTTTGCTATCGTTGTACTTGTTATCGTTGTATTTATTATCGTTGTATCTATTATTGTTGCATTTGCTATAGTTGCATTTATTATCGTTGCATTTGTTATCGTCGAACTGGTTATCGTTGAATTTGTTAACGTCGCACTTGTTATCGTTGCATTTGTTATCGTTGCACTCATTTTCTAATGTAAAAGAAGACCAACTTGTAAGAAATTTTGTTTTTTGGAAATGTATTGCGTCTGTCTGTGCAGTTGCGAACACTGATACTGACATACAAATATGTTTTTCTACTTTCCATTCTCATCAAGCTACAAATACGAGGTTTGTTCAAAGAGAGAATATACACGTTCCCAGCATATGTTGACATGATCAGCCATTTTGCATTTATGAAGATATAAAATATGGACGTGTTTTGGTGCACTTGGCGACGTTTTGCCAACAAAAAAAAAATACAATGATCAAAGTTTCCTCGGCATAACGGTTGTTGCGTGCCATTAAATTATATTTTGGATGTTCTTCTGAAATTAATTAACTTTGAAGATTTTGCTCAAAATGGCTATAGCTGGTGACGAAACATGTTTATGATGTTTCAACCGAAACCCAAACATTCTAATGGATGCAGCCAAAAGAACCAAAACCATGCCTAAGCTATCGTATTCACCGAGCTTAGCTCTCTGCGATTTTTTGCAGTTCGTAAAACTAAAAAAAACCCATGAAACGACGGCGTTTTGCCACGATTGATGGAAGAACTCAAGATTTTAAAAACCCACATCAAAAGCGCATCGCAGATTGGTCAAAGCGTATTTAATCTGAGCGGTATTACTTTGAAGGTGCTAAAATATTAATGAAAAGATAAATATTTTGCAAGAAAAAAGTCTTCCTGTTTTTTTTTTTTTTGTTGAACAAACCTCGTATGCACTGTTCATTAGCAAATAAACTCATTTTCGCCTTTAGTCGTCTGATTTAAGCGCACGTGCTCCACATGTACATCAATATAACCACAAACAGACATACTTACATATTTTTGATTGATATTTCGGTTTTTTATAGTATTTGTATGCATATGTATTAAGCTGAATATTTGCTTTATTTTGTATTTACGGACCACATTGCACAACCACGCGGTTTGACTATGAATAAATTTGTTGGCGCAGCACACATTGCGTATGAATAATATTAATTGTACTTTCTGCTGTTCTATTTTTATATTCCTTTCTGTTGCGTAGCAGCATACATGAAATTCAAATCAACGTTAGACTAAGCTATTTTATTATATATATTCGATTTTAGAAAATCAGCATTGATGACAGTATAATGATTTAGCAGCTTTTAAGGCGTAGCTTTGAGTGCTGCTCTTCAGATTGTATTGTATATATATGCACGAGTATATAGCAAGCACATCACAATCACATAAAATGCAGCATCACGTACCTAATTTAGCTGTTAAGTAAATTCGAGATACTCATGTAGCGCGTAGGTTGTTTGTTAAGTTTGCAGCAAGCTTAATAGTTGTCCTAGGCGCAACTGATGAACTGCCCTCGTTTGGTTCAGTGCTGCAATGATGCAGCAGCAGCATTTAAAATGAGCTGTCAACGCTTAGCTGTTGCTGTTTAACTTGCAAATGCAAATTGCCTTTTTAATTTAAATTTAGTATAAAGCTGCTTTGACAAAGCCTGCAATACGCTGCATATAAAGTGGATATGCGTGCGTTAGTGCAATATTTAAAGCGACATTCCGGACAGACAGAGAAGAATTGCATTTTTAAATGAATGCCAAGTACGAAGAGAACTCTCCATACCTTGTCATTCCATTGAGTGACCGGTCGACCTCTATTTCGGCGACCACCAATCAAGCTTGGGCCCCCTATGTAAACCATGCGTGCTGGAGCTCTTTCATCCATTCTAATGAGGTGCCCAACCCAGTGCAGCCGCTGGAATTTTATGCGCTGGACTATGTCAACTCCAACGAATAGCTTGTACAGTTCGCGGTTCATACGGGACCTAAACTCGTCGCCGACTCTAATAGGACCGAAAATCCTGCATCTTTCTCTCGAAGATTTTCAACGCTGTCTCATCCAACTCAATCACGGTCCATGCCTTTGCGCCATATAATAGGACCGGGAGTATCAGCGTCTTATAGATATTGATTTTGGTCTTTCGAGAGAGAGCTTTACTTTTCATTTGCTTGCATAGTCCAAAAAAGCATCTGTGTGCAAGCGTGATACTTCGCCTGATCTCCAGGCAGAAGTTGTTGTTGCTAGTTATCTCGGATCCAAGATAGACGAAGTTTTCTACAACATTGAAGTTGAAATACTCCATCGTCACTGGCCGTCCAAGACGCGATGACGGAGTACGAGAAGACACCAAGTACTTTGTCTTGTCCTCATTCATTGCTAGACCCATGAGCCGAGACTGTTTTCCATCTCTGAGAACGCCCGGCTGACTCGCCGTTCCTGGGTGCCGATGATATCGATGTCATCGGCGTAGGCGAGCAGTAACACTTCCTTTTGGAGGATCAAGCCCGACATACTCTGTATGTACGGGCACTGGCGTAGGATGTATTCCATCAGAAGATTGAAAAAATTACTCGAAAGCGCATAGCCCTGGCTGAAACCTCTTTTGGTATCAATGGGTCCGAGAGGTTTTTCCTACCTCTCGCATTGTGACAACGCATTGTGTGTGTCATAGTGTCAGCGTGCAAAAAGGGCGTCGAAAAACTTCGATCGTATTGGCGTGGCGAAAGCGACTTTATAATCGACAAATAGATGGTATGTGTTTTTGTTAAACTCTCAGGTCTTTCCCAAGATGGGGCGTAATGTGAATATTTGGTCACTTCTGCGGTAGTTGACGCAAACAGCGGGGTCATCTTTCTTAAAGATAGGACAAAGAACACTGATACTCCAGTCATTCAGTCCTAACCAACTCTTCGCCGCCGGTCTTGTATAACTCAGCTGGCAGTCCATCAGAGCCTGCCGCTTTGTTACTTTTCAGGTTTTTAATAATCGAATCGACCTCATTACAGTTCTCTGGTGTTGCTCCCGACTGCAGAGTTCGCTGATAGGAAACGTTCTTCTCTGCAGTAGCATTGCGACTCTTCTCGTCGTACCAAGAATTAGTCACAAGTTTTGTATAACCAATGGCTTCCCTGCAGCCCTATCCATGGAGCGGGTGATATATTTTCACTGCTCACATATATCTTGAGAATACGGAGAGGTTTTCCGGAACAGTGTTTTAGAAGGCTTCGGCGGTCTGTTCTGATTGTAGCTTGCCGACGTCTAGCTTTCGTTGCATTTTGGAACGTGCGGCATGCCAAACCATCTGACAAAATGTTCCGAGTTTCAGCAATCACAAAAGAAATTTAATTTAAAATTTTTGTTTGACGAGGTTCCTTTCAATAAGAAATTCCGCTTGTTGTTTGTTCACACTCTGTAACTTATTAATGTATAATACTTCAATTATATATGCATAAATCGATTGATATGTGCGAAGAGCATATCAAAACTTCAGTTCTTTAAAAAATGTCGCTTTATCTGTCTTTTTATTTATTTATTTATTTTCTCTTTTAACTTTTTAATTTTATTTCAACCGCAACTTCACGAAACAAGCGCGCTTAAAAAGCGACAAATCTGTTTAAGCCATTTTTTATAGCAGCTCATTTCTTATTTTTTATTTGCGCCACTTTGCATCACTTTGAACGACGCGACGCCTCTGATCCATTCTGCTTTGGTGTTTCTCTTTAGCTGGTGTTGCCACTTATTTTTTTTATCATTCGCTTTTACTTCCGCAATCAATTTAATTCGCGCTGCGTTTTATTTCATTTGGCCCTACGCCCTCTACGCTTTGTGTGCGCTTTTGCTACATGCAACCGTCATTCCTCTGATGTTTCCATGCGTTGCGGAAATCGAAATTAAACTGTCCCAGCGGACTGTACGGTGCGGGTTGGAGGGTTTGTGTCGTTTTGTGACTTTGTGCGAAATAGAATTTACGAGTATTTTTGCCATGCAGCAGTAGTTGGTGCAGGAGGAAGCGCAGCGGCAGCATCAATAGTCATCGTCCTTGTGCACTTTACTTGTCCACTTGCCACAAATTTTCACTGCGCGTGAGTGTCTGTGCAAATATCCTGTTTCGCAAGAGAAATGACTTTGTGGTTGATTTTACACCCAATGAACGTGGAAATCGCTGATCTGGCCAGCCAGCACTTAATCCTGCATTCAAGCACCACATATCGTACAGCTCGAAGAGCATTTGACGCCCGGCGACGCCATGCATGTTCAGTGGCATAGTTTTATGTGTGTGCGCGTCCTTCGTACTTTCGTTCATGCCATGTGTGTGTGTGTGTGTGTGTGTGTATGATGTGCTCTTTCGTTTCTTATTTTTCGCTTTTGGTTTCGTGGTCAAAGTCATGAATGTAAATCGCTCGCTTTTGAAGTCACTTCTCGTTTACGTTGCTTAGTGGATTGCCGCTTAGTATTTGTATCTGTGTCTATATAGAGCGAGTATCTATGCATATGAGATTTTGCTTGACCACACACATACTTACACTACAACAGAAACAAATGTATTCGTTTGTAAGTCATACAGACAGTCCCAACTGGCAGCAGTGTCTGCTTGTTTGTGGTAAATATAGATTCACATGCTTTCAATTTGGTTCGCTTTTCTATATCTTGGCTTGGCTATGTGTGTGCCTGGGTATTTCTGTTTGCTTTTCTCAGCCACAACAGTTACAGCCATGCATATTTTATTGACACTCAATAAAAGGATATTAGTATCTACATTTCAATTGTTTTTGTTTCTGAACGCTCTTTTGGCGCCTGACATTTGTTAAATTAAACGGCATATTAATATCTATTAAGCTGGAATGATTTCGATTTCAGCTGTTCAGCTGTTCAGTTGTTCAGTCGTAGCTTAATTGGCTTTAAAGCAAAAAACAAAAGTTAATTTTATTGTTTCTCATTCAACTGCCGCAAAGTAGACAGAAATCAATGTTATCCACAGCAGACAAGCTAATGAAAACGCCTTCAATCGTTCATTCATTCTGTGCGAGACAGCTTTTAAATAGCTATTTGAAAAATGTTCAAAATTATTTACGCAAACTTTTTCGATTAAGCCGCTCAAGGAAAGCCGTGCATACAACTACAGACTAACAGCAACAACATATTATGCGACAACGCAGCACTTGCTGTCCTTCGTATGACAAGAAAGTCAACAAACAACAAAAAGTACCAGATGAAGTATAATAGTGCCGTACTGTGCTATTCTTCAACGTGTTCTGCTCTATGTCGCATGAAGTGGTCCATTTGCGTTCATTTTGTGTGGCATGTTTTGGTGGTGTATCGGGTTTTTACGAGCGAACTTTTAATGATTTATATTGGTAAGGAACGCTGCTCAAAAGGCGTGTGTGTGTGTGTGTGTGTGTGGAGAAATAGATGGTAAAATGTTTCAAGCGTACCGCTAACTTACTTTGGAAAGTTTAGCTTCGAAAAAGGAACAACAACAAAACAAACTATGCGCCATAGACGGCAACAACTTCCTTTTGTGGCATTGGTTAGATTTACCATACACAAAAAAGTGTTGCCATATTTTTCAATGACGGAACGCGCCTAAAATGCTGCTGGCAAAAGAAAATTGCAATAAACTGGCAAATTTTCCTTTTTGATTTTCATTGTTATACACGGAAAAATAATTCTAATTTAATTTCAAATTTTATTTTATTTTTTTGAACAAAGTTGCTGAGTCTAAAAAACTTTTGTTCAAAAAATACTTTGAAAATAAAGTTTATTCGAAAACATAGAAACATGTTCAAAATTACTTCTCTAGAGACCAATATGTCAATAGAGACGTCATTTTGAATGGAATTTTATCTATAAAGCATGACCTTCTAATGACCTTATCTGTTTGAAATACTTGTATGTTTCTGATTTGAATCGATGGACCGAACAGGTTCAAATTGTGGTTCAGGCGCCCGATGCTGCCGCAACTTCGTGTACATTACCTAAAAATACCATCACCGAAACCAAGAAAAGGCATCATTAATTTCAATGATCCATTGTAATCGTACCAGCACAAGTGATGCCGAATGTACAGGTCGCCCAAATAGGTCGTCACGCTTGAAATCATCGATAAAATCCATGGAATGATATTGGACGATCGTAGAATTAATATTTGAAAATAAGACCCTATTCGCGATTCACATCGATTACCATGAATATTATTCAGAAATTTGGAACAGATTCGATATTAATTTGAAGCAGAAACGACTACATTTGACGCAGAAAATAAATGGTGTTCCATCAAGAAACACCTTCCTTCTGGTTATCTGTAATTTATGAAGAACGGGTAATAAACCAACCAAGCTTGGACTTTAAATTCGCTTAATAATCATGCAGATGAAATTTGTCTATTTAAATCGCGTACATGCTCGATCGAGCTCCGTGATGTGATACTTGAATCTGTTGTGTACGCACTTGCAAACATGTTGCAAGCTGACTTGCCGACTGCTGCTCAAATATGGTGTGTAGGGTGTTCATAAGAATTTAAGAAAATTGTCAGGGCTTTTCGAAGTAAAATTTTGTTTATTGCTCTTTAGAAGCTTATGAGTTCTCCTACACAGTTTAATAGCTCAACAGATTTTTTTCCTACGTTTATTTTATAACAATATGAAACATTTTCGCGCAGTGTAGAAAAAAAAAAAAAAAACAACAGCAAAAATTTGGCAATAAGCGAAAAAAAAAGAAACATTTGAAAATTCGAAGTTTTATTGTCAGCATTCATTCGCTTAAATGGGATTTACAGCAATAAAACATGAATTTAGTCAACTTCCGCATCAACGCGCAACGCGGTCGCATGATGTGCGGCAATTCGCGTGGAGTCGACTCGAGTATAATGTAGTGTACTGTAGGGGGTGTATGCTGAAAAATGGAGCGCACCCACTAACACCAAAGCGTAGGAGTGACAGTCCAAGTGTCGTTTGGATAGTAGACATTGCTGTGCTCTACTGTTTGCCTTGTTGTTGCTGTTAATATTGTTGTTGCTGTTGTTGGTGTTGTCAGTGGTGTTGATTGAAATTTACGATTTTGGCCAACAAAGCTTGACTTTTCGGTTTCAGTCGTTCCTTTCATATTTTTTTTTTTATTTTAATGTTATTTTTTTTTTCATTTCATTTTATTTTATTTCTCGATATTCTTTATTTTTGTGTGGCAGCAGATCTTACAAGCTGTCGCCTGATTTGGCTTTTGTTGAAGCCAAAACCGCAGACGGTGTTAACGGCAAACGGAAATGCCATTCAAAGTGCGCCAATTGGCTGCGAGCGTGGTGGTGGCAGCAGCGGCAGCGGCAGCAGTTGCTTGAGTTTCGGGCGCCATATTGTTGCGTGCCGAGTGTCAATTTTATTGCAAACGGAAGCGAATCTTATTTATGCGCAACGCGCGAATTTTGCGGAAATCAGGCAAAGTGTCAGCCGTGCACGCCCAATTATGCTCGCTGAATGCGCTTTTGCTTGCTGCTGATGAGACTTTATTATTATTTTTCATTCGAAGAAACGATAAACGTTAAAATAAAAACCAATGCAGGAAGGGAAATGGCTGAAAATCGACAAAGTTTAACTTCGACGCAAATCCAATTAAATGACAGCGAGCGATATTTTTCATTCTGTATAGACACTTTTATATTTATTGTGCGGGTGTGGCATGCTTTTATTTCTCTAGATGTTATCAATACACAATTTAATCACCCAGAATGGCTTTATATCAATTCCAAATAATAATAAAAATCAATCCATGCGGAATACCCGGCCGAACGTAGTCAGGTGACTATGAGTAAATATTAAGTGGCTGCAGTGCAATTGACTCATTTATATTTTGTTTGTTTATATTATTTCGATTGTACGATTGTATATTTTCCTTTTATCTTAGAGACAAACAGACTGATAAATTGAAAAGCCGACAGACGGACACATGATGAGTGAAATACACTCAGCGCAGTTCGTGCGTTCATTTAATCATTCAATTCATTCGAACAATGCATGATAATTGACTTTGGCGAATGACTGGGGAAGCCCACAATTAGTCGAGCATAATGACTGCGCATTATTTGATGTAATTCATCAAAACGAAGCAAAGCATGAAGTGTGAAATACTAAATGTCAGTGTTTAGGGGTCGCTTTGGAGTGTTTGCTGTGAAGAGCAAAATAAAACAGAATTGAAAATTGCATAAATATTTCATTTATTTATTTATTTTTTTTTTGATTTGGGAGTGACTTGACTGATTGACTGTTATTTTGACCTGATGTTCGGTAGTGGTTTTTCGAGTGTGCTGATAGGCATTAAATATAATAAAAATGGATTTATTGAATTTAATTAATTTTAGAACCAGTATTGTACTAGATTATATTAAATGCTTGTGTATTTGTATGCAAAAATATGAAAATAAATAAAGAACCAGTCAAAACTATTCTTAGATTTTTGTTTGCATGTGTTGCAAAAGGAGAGAACTTTGTTGGACTGTTATCCTACTTAAACATTATCTATATCTCTCTCCTTTTAATACATTTCTCACAACAACAAATTAGTGACACTGTTAGTTTTATTAATATTTCTTTCTCTGTATTTGTTTAACACGATCATCCTTCGTGATCTGGATTTACCGACTATAATGGATGAAATAAATCGTCATAGCTCAAGATATAATGATTGGCTCCATAATCACATAAGCTCGCTGGCTTCAGCACTTGCTAACAATTTTACGGTATATTTATTTCTGATGCGGGCTATATTTATTTCAACAAGTGGGATATTTAAATCTCTGTGAATATTTTCGTTGCGGATGTACCATGGGGATCCTGTGATTATTCGGAGGATTTTTGATTGCATTCTTTGAATAATTTGAATATGGCTTATGCTAGCATTACCCCAGAGCCTTATGTTCATATTGGCTTTATTATGCTATTATAAAGAAGCACTTTGTAATCGGGCCTTCTAGGGCAGTCAGTTATGGCATTGGCCTTAATGCAGAAGCTAGGGAGCTTCTTGCAACGAAGGAGAGCGATCCAAACACAGGACCCGTGGGACCGTATTTTGTAGAACCGAGCTGCAAAAGAACTAAGAAATGTTTTACATAGACTGAGAAACGATTTCTTTGAACAACTATTCTCTGTGGAAATACACTAAGTCACACAAGAACTAACCATTTAGACAATCCCCGATCCGGTATTCTGGTCCCGGAGGACTTGCTGAAAGTGAAAAGCAGCAGGCAAATGTTTTTGCGCACCATCTGGATGATAGATTTACTACACATGACGTGGCCATGTTGGCGCAAGTGAAAGAGACTGTCGAAAGTTTGGAAACACCGTTACAGATGTGCCTCCCAATCAGGCCTATCCGGACTTTAGAAATAGCAAATATCATCACAGACTTGCCGAAAAAAAAAGCCCCAGGTATGGACAGGGTATGCTACGCTACTTTGAAGATCCTGCCGATATGTGCGATCCTTTATATTGCGTTGACTTTCAATGTTTAATGTTGAGGGTCCAATACTTCCAGGCTCCGTGATCCATATGATTCACAAGCCAGGTAAGCCGGATGATGACACTGAGTCATACCTGCCAATTAGCCTTCTGCCTTCATTATCGAAGGTATGGGAGAGACTGATTGCTGGCCAACTGAAGGATTTTATGAATCAAAACAGTATCCTGCCAGATCACCAGTTTGGGTTTAGGGCATGACATGGCACAATTGAACAGGTGCAAGCTTTTGATGACCTTGAATTTTGTAATGCAGTATTTGTCGACATGCAGCAGTCATTCGAAAGAGTCTGGCATGACAGCCTATTGTACAAGGTTAAAAAACTCCTGCCAGCGCCTTACTTCAGCCTTCTTCGGTCCTACCTAGAAGGACGAGAATTTCAGGTTAGGTACCGGGATACCTATTCTGTCCCGCGTCTGATAAGAGCTGGAGTTCCACAGTACAGCGTACTGGGACCGCTGTTTTTTTCGCTCTATACCGCTGATCTATCTATCCCTGACAATGACTACATGGAGGCACTCATTTCGACTTATGCTGATAATGTTGCCGTTCTATACAGTTTGAAGTGTCGCATCGAGGCAGCAGATGATCTTCAGGGTTACCTCCACATATTGCCAGCTTTGTGTAGACGCTAGAATGTAAACATAAATGCAAGCAAGACTACGAATCCATTTTTTACGCTTAAACGCATGGTCACTGCAGCTATTCAAATAGAAGGTGTATATCTGCAGCAGCCTTTACTAGCAAAATATCTTGGTATCAACCTGGACAAGAGACTAACCTTCCAGGGTCACTTGACAGCCACACTAAAAAAACGCCGCCTGAGGATAGTTCAACTCAGATGGCTGCTCAATAGAAGGAGCACACTTTTACGGATCACGGTGATCTTTGTGTCTTACTTTGAAGCATCTGTTAGTTAAATATGATTCAAGTTACTTATCAGTATTTTGTGGAAGCAAAATATGTACTTTGTGAATTAAACCATCGTGCCAAACTCGTTGGAATGCTTGCTACATTGAGGAATAACGCTTGTGGTGTTCGAAAGCAGTTCTAATTTAATTTGTGATTCGGTTCACTTGTTGAGCTTTTTGTAGGTGATTTGCAAAGACATTCGCTTGCTCTTCTTTAGTACGAGCCCAATATTCAGAAAGATGTCTTAATGGTGATCGGGGGTTTAATCGATTTCTGAGCTTTCCATGATGTGGCTTTTGCACCAATTTGAGTTAGACTTTCGATGTATTATTTTTGGAATAGACTTTCCTCCAACTTAAGAGCTCTATCTAAAATACGTTTTGCTATTTTACGATATGGAAATGGTTTTTATTAGTGAGATGAGTCTCACAGAGAAGTATCACATCTACTTCGTTATCTGCCAGGAACTTACATAGTTCGAGTTTGCGTTGTGTGACGCCATTAGTTTTGTGGCACTCACTTTAGTGAAATGAGTTTATGTACACAGATAAAAGAGAAACATTTCTATGACATTTAGGTGTGTGCTAGCAGTTTCACATGATGTGATTTTCTCTGAATTATTCCGTAAATGAAGGAACTTTTTACAGTGGCATGATTTGACTGTGTACTACTTTTTTAGTACGTTGTCATATGATATAGTCGGCATCGTTGCTGAGTTACCAAAAAAAAAAACGTGTTGTTGAGGGGAGTCGTTTTCCGTTGAATGAGCCTATTGTTAAGCTATTTGTACATAGGACATCCTCTGTAGCTTGTAGCAATTGTGAAATATTGTAGCGTTTGGTTGTGGAGGTCTTCGCAAGCAACACAGACTGAAAGCAGTGTGCAATATGATGAGTGAGTTGTATAAGCTGCAGGATTTGCATATTTGCAAGAAGCCTCAATGAGAGCACTATGGACTTCACTGGGATAACCTTTAATACTTCAATCAAACCTTTACTGCTTTTAAGCTGATAAGTGTAAAAGTTTTTCTTTTGTTCATTGAGGTAATTTGCAATTGGTCTATAATTTTTTTCCGTGTAAATTTGCAATTTTGCTTTAGAGAGCGGGACACTACGAAAATTTTGTTTCCCAATAAGTTGCTGCACTTTTAACACAAGTGCATGATAACTTTCTTCTCGAATATAAATTGGAGGAGGTTTGGATAGATAGATAGATAGATAGATAGAGAGATACAGATAGACAATCTATTCGATTGTGCCATGACAGCTTTTATTTTTAAAATTTTCTTTGCTTATATTTCAAAATAGTTTTATTAATATTTGATATTTAGCCTTTTAACTGTTTTGTTGGCTCATGAATAAATATAATTTGTTTGAATATCAGCTTTCATTATAGCGATGACTTTTTAAATAAAACGGTTACATACTAACTGAAATGTTTTGTAGACCATTGCAAAAAAAAAATGTGTGTACTTGTTCGCACTTCTTGCTTAGTTTGTTGTCACGATGTCACATAAAACTATATGACAGCTAAAAATGCAAAATATGCGCCACACGCCGTGCCATTAAATATTTATTTATATGCAAACGCACATACTTATTTGCAAGAGGCAACGCACAACTATGCGTATGCGTATTATTAATACTATATACTTGTATAAAATTTAGCAAACATTGCGTATACGCATGGCTAAATAATGTTTGCTGCTTCACTCATTCATTCATCGGCCTGTCATATTAAAAATGCTACTCGTGTGACATAAATGCAAACGCTCAAATGACATCATATTGCTTGCTATTTTCTTATTAGAATATTATTGCTGGTTATTTATGTGAGCTGATTTCTCAAATACGCTCGCGACTTTAGCGTGATAAACGTTGCATGCCCCCGAAACCTGCCACAAAAAATTTAAAATTTTTTTTCTATCTGATTACGCGCAAGAAATGAGCAAAGCACAAAGAAATGGCAGGCTAATAAGTTTGCAACGTGACATTTTGACACAAAGTTTGCTCATGAGCCGCAAGGAAGACGGTACGTCAAGCTGACTTTATCAGTAATTTTGGCTGAAAGCAAGAAAAAACGTAACGAAACACTCTGGTGAAAGTGGTACTATTAGTTAGAATAAATGAAGGTAGGCAGGCAGGCAGGCAGGCAGCCATTCAGTCGGTTCGAGCGCTCCGTAAGTGGTAAACTAAATGTAAATAGACGTGACATAAACGCCAAAACAAACCGCAGCGAAATGTTTAACGCTGAAAAGTGCTGCGCTAAAACTTGCTATTGAAATAATGGCCGCAGTGAAATCGACCCAACAAAACAAGACTAGACCAGGCCAGACCACCACAGAACTGAACCGAACCGAACCAAACCGAAGCGAAGCGAAGCGAATAGAATAGAAAAACCAAACCGAAACTCGCACAAACTCAAACTGTAACTGACAATAAATGCCGCAGGTTACGTTTAAATTGCTTAAGTGTGCAGAAAGATTTACGCTGTGGCCAACAACAACAAAAACAATAAGAAGAGCAGCGGCAACAGCGGCCACCAGACGAAGGATGAAAGCGAACGCTAAAAAGCAATTGTCTGGCATGCTTTGGTCGTTTTGTATCGTATCCTAGGTACTCGTAGTGACGATGTTGAAGTCTTGGTTGGTCGCCTGTTCATGATGCTGTGTACAGCGCAGCGGCATTGCTGATGATATCATAAATAAATAAGAAAACGTCATTTAAATGCGGCTGCCGCGACTGCTGTTGCTGCTGCAGAGTGAAGTACTTGAAGTACTCAACCATCATGACTAGGACAACGGCTGATGAGAGTATGCCTGCAGGTGTTACAATATTATTAGTAATAACAACAGCAACAACAACAACAACACCAACTAGAGCTTCAAGTACTCGTGTATATATATATATATATATATGAGAAGGGCTTTTGTCGGTAATCGGAGCTGTTGTGACAGTCACAGCGCACTTTGTTGCGTAGCCATTTTGTTTTTTATTTGAACGTTTTTTTTTTTGTTGCTGTTTAACTTTCAACGTAATTTGAATGCTAGTGGGGAGCAGTGCGCAGACAATAGGCTAAAATAAGGTCCTCTGCGAATAAGAGCTAATCAAATAGATAGGCAGATACACGGACAAACATACAAATAGACAGATGTAAAAGTAAATAGCCAAATGTTTTGACAACTTTGGTTTGGTATTTGAAATTGGTAAAGTGTTTGGCTATCTTTTGGCAACTATTAACAAACTTCAACTACGAGAGCAACTCTGAGAGTACTCAAGAAATGTTAATCTACAGACAAATGCTTGCGACAGTTTAAGTCGGTGATAGATATTTCAATAAATATTTTTTCAAATAACTGCGAATTGCAGTTCAATTGGTTGCCATGCAAACCTCACGTTATCAAACCTCTTATCAAATATTGCATTTAGTGCCAGATCGGCTCACCAAATCAGTCCTGCTTTTCTGAGTGTTTGTATGAAAAATATTTATTGTTTTTGTTTATCGTCAAAAATTGGAAGAGCTTGCGCAACAAATAAACCCTAAGAACTTTCGCTGTGACGCAAATATATTGCTTTCCCTCCCACTTTCTTGCTTTGTCTTGGTTTTTTAGCTTTTATTTGCTAAGACTGCGCTTTGTCTTTTTGCAATCGCTGCAGTTGTTTGTCTATATGGTTACTGCTCGTTTGCACATTATTGTCCTTGTTGTCCTTGTTGTTGCTTTGTTTGCTATATCTCTTGTTATTTCAGTAGCGCTAAAATTTTCACTGTTTGTACGGCTTTATTTATTTTTATAAACTTCTCTGCTATCTGCGCGGTCTCAGTTTATTTGTTCTTGCACTGATGCAACATGGAATGCACATAAAATGATGTTTACTATAAGCACACAATTCTATTAACCATCTAACTGGTAGCAATTTGAAACCATAAATGTCATCACTTTGGCTGCTTTAGAAATATATTAAGTTTCCATAAATTTGACCTCTTTTTATGAACGAAGAAAAAGCAGTTTGGTGCAAATATATAACCGGATATCAGAAACATTGTCTATGTTGAATAATTTCACATTATTAAGTAGCTGTGAGATTTAGGCACACAATTAAATGCTTGACATGAGAGATTAAATTATAGACTGATTGACTATTTATAAATTGTTTGGAACTATCTTTATTTATGACAAGAAAGCTAAACAGTTGGTCTTACAATTGATTTATTTTGCTTTAAGTTCATAAGTGCGAAATTTTTTATGCTTGCTGTCCAGCTTTTTTTTTTTTAGATTTCCTCACACTCCGTCTCTCCGTCTCTCCGTCAATTTATGTGTAAGTGTGCGCCCTATTGCCGTAATCTTTGATATATTTTTTTGGTTTTTATAAACAAAATGATTGCGTTGTCACCACAAGGTACCTCTCATTTACAAAAACCGCAGTCAACGTTATCTTCTGCTTTTGCTAGTAAACTCTTATCCATATATTATTTCACTCTCAAACGCACTCATATAATGCTGCCTTACGGCTGATGCCTGCCTCGTACACATAATCTAATTTCTACTTGATTTTATTTGGCACTCCACAAAGATAGAAGCTACAACGGCTGCTGCTAATCAAGCTAATGCTGATGATAATGGTGACGTTAACGACGTTGTTATTACTGAAGATTTTCACTTAAAAAGTTTACAGCAGCAGCTTAATGAGCACATGTACGTGTATAATTTGTCGCCATATTTATTTGACTGCTGACTCAATTTAAACACATTTCAACATGGCTGAAAATGTAGTTTTTAAATGTATCTCTTTGCTGGTTAGCAAACATTTTCGAGCCATTTACATTTTATTAAATCAAAATTCCATTAATGCATCACATTTAATTAAGCGGCATCCTGACTGATATTTAAAATGTTATTTTCTGAAAATATTCGAATGTTATTTTGCACAAATTAAGTTTAATATTTAAAGTGATACCAACTGAAGGAGCGTTGCGAAATTTTCCTGCTTTATAAAAAACAAAAAAAATATGCAAAAATAAACGCGTAAATTTATAAAATAATATTGACTGCATGTGGTGTGCTGTGCAGCTGCTGCAGCACTTTTATGTACTGCACACAAAATATTGTGTGAAAACGGCAACATACGTCTGCTGGCTGTGACCAACGTGCACAACAACGTGCTGCAACAATTTGAAGCTCATGTTAAGTGCATAAGAGCTGCGCATTTACCGACGTTTTCCGTCTCTGTTATTTTCGTTTACTTTCCTGTTTGTTGAAATGAGCTGCATCCGTATCCGTACTTTGACTACCGCAGCTGCTGCATTGCATTCTTAACGCTTGAATTCAACTGGCATGCACTTCGAACTTCAACGCACACCGAGCTGAGAGCGAAGGATACTTTTATATGTTCATTCAGCAGTCATTCTGTAGCACTTAATTCTGCAATGCATACGCATACGTTTACACACGGTTTATGTCATATTTTATACGCTCGCACGGACATGCTGTTCGCCATGTCGACGAATTTGATGCATTTCCGGAAGTTATGCGCTCGTGCTTGAAAATCTTCTTTCCATACATCGTATGAGTGTATATGTGTGTGTGTGTACGTTGGTCAGACATGCTACTGTTCAAATTTATGTGCAATCTTAGAAAAATAATGATTATCTTTTATTTTATGGTTGAATGCCGCAAAATGTTTGCAGCAGCAGCAAATGCCAGCAAGAAAATTCGTGCTTTCTATTGTGGCGCTTAAGCAAAAGTAAGTGTATTTTTGTACACTGCAATCAGTGTTCAAAAGTGTATACTGATTTGGTCGAAATGTATGTTACAGCCAAAAAGCAAAAGTTGCCGAGCTTCAGACTCACGTCGCTTAGGCAACGCAGCTTAAACTATTTAAACTATTAGTTCTTTAGTAAAATTCTGCACTCAAAAACATTCTCAAGACAAAGAATGATAAATATTGAATCGAAATTGGGCTTTGCAACCTAAGAAATGGACCCTGGTCTGGTGAGTAGTGGCTGGTTCCGAATATCAACTACTTAACCTTTCTAGAGATTAAATTGAAAGTAGCCTGTCTTGGAAAATCTGTATCTATGCGATACAATAGCTATGCAGTTTAAGATGACATACTGAATTTGGAACATTTTAGCATCTTCTTAAAGCATATGGCAGCTAGAGATGCAGCTAGAATCTGACAGCTAAATCTTACCACGCACTTTGTAGATAACCCGACTAAAGTCTAGAAGTGCGAAGCTTGTGCTCCACAGTTTAAATTGAATGATGACCTTAAAATAAAATTTCTGAAGCGGGAACAAGAGATCTAGAGGAAGTGGAACAAGCTTTTAATCTATACTGATCTATGCAGTTGCTTGCGCTACTTGGAATAGCGTGTAGCAAGTAGATTGTACTAGGGAACAGGCTGCTATTTGAGTTTTGTTTTCGCACACCAAAAAAACTAAACTTATGCATTATGGTAGCAAGTCCAATTTGAATCCTGCAGTAGCATAAAATAATAGTTCGATAGTTCAAGAAAATTGTTACTACCCGAATTCTGAGTCGTTTTAGATTATAGTTATAGCAGATATTGTCGTAGAGTGTTGCTATACTTTAAGTCTTTTTCTGCCATTCACACACCTAACAGCTCTATTTTTTAACTGTGACATTAGCTTAACCCGCTCTATTAACAATCGTTAAAGTGATGTTTGGCTTGGTCAACAGATTACTACTTACTTAAATGGCCATCAACCGTCTACCGTCTACCGGTCATGACCGCATCTAGGAAGGCGCGCATAGTCTAGTGTGCGCTGGCGCCAGCCGCTAAAATTTTATGCGCTGGACTATGTCAACCTCATCGAATAGCTCGTACAGCTAGCGGTTCATACGGGATCTAAACTCGTCGCTGACTCTAATAGGACCGAAAATCCTGCGAAGAATCTTCCTCTCGAAGACTTGCAATGCTGTCTCATCCGACTCAATCACGGTCCATGCCTCTGCGCCATACAATAGGACCGGGAATATCAGCGTCTTATAGATCTTGATTTTTGTCTTTCGAGAGAGGGCTTTACTTCTCATTTGCTTGCTCAGCCCAAAAAAGCATATGTTTGCAAGCGTGATTCTTCGCCTGATCTCTAGGCTGACGTTGTTGTTGCTGGTTATCTCAGATCCAAGATAGACGAAGTTTTCTACAACACTGAATTGAAATTCTCCATCGTCACTGACGTGAGGACGGAGTGCGAGAAGACACCAAGTACTTGGTCTTGTCCTCATTCACCGCTAGACCCATGAGCCGAGACTGTTTTTCAATCTCCGATAACGCCTTGCTGACTTGCCGTTCCTGAGTGCCGATGATATCGATGTCATCGGCGTAAGCGTGCAGCATCACTTCCTTTTGGAGGAACGAGCTCGACATACTCTGTATGTACGAGCACTGGCGTAGGATGTATTCCATCAGAAGATTGAAAGAATCGCACGACAGCGCATCGCCCTACCTGAAACCTTTCTTGGTATCAAAGGGGTCGGAGAGGTTTTTCCCCAACCTGACGACGCTTTGTGTGTTAGATAGCGTCTTCATGCAAAGACGGACAATCTTTGCCGGGATACCTAGTGCAGACAGGACGGCTTTATAGTCGACAAATAGGTGGTGTGTGTTTTTGTTAAACTCTCAGTTCTTTTCCAAGATTTGGCGTAATATGAATATTTGTATACGGGTCCATCTTTTTGGTTTGATGCCAATGGAAAGAAGATTTATTCCGCGGTAGTTGGCGCAAAACTTTCTTAAAGATACGACAGAGAACACTGAGATTCCAGTCATTGGGTAAGCGTTCATCGGACCACATCTTGCATAAAAGTTAGTGAATGCTGCTAACCAATTCTTCGCCGCCGGTCTTAAATAACTAAGCTGGCAGCCCATCAGAGCCGGCCGCTTTGTTATTTTTCAGCTTTTTAATAACTGAATTGACCTCGTTATAGTCCCGTGGCTCTACAATAGTGCCACCATTAACTGGTGGTTCCGGTGTCATTTCTCTATCGGCGAGATTATGCGCTTCATCGTCTCCGAGTAGGTTTGAAAAATTACTCCTCAATAATCTCAGTGATTCATGTTCTTCTGTAACCAGATTTCCATTTTCTTCTATACAGAAAGTTAATCCGGGCTTGTAATC
The DNA here is from genome assembly GCA_035044805.1 of Leucophenga maculata. Taxonomy (NCBI): domain Eukaryota; kingdom Metazoa; phylum Arthropoda; class Insecta; order Diptera; family Drosophilidae; genus Leucophenga; species Leucophenga maculata. The sequence goes on from JAWNNP010001173.1 coordinate 457,455, forward strand.
TTAGGTCAGAGGCATGACCTTTTCATAAAATGTTCGAGCTTCATTTCTGTTACGTAACACTACAATATGCTCAAACTCCCGCCTTTCTTGCTCATTTTTCTTGCGTCTGAAAATGTGTTTGTCCTCTTTCCGTTTCTCTCGATATCGCTCTTTAACAGCTCGCGTGGTTTCCGACTGCAAAGTTCGCTGATACGAAGTGTTCTTCTCTGCCGTAGCATTGCGGCACTCCTTGTCGTCCAAGAATTCTTCATAGGTTTTGTATAACCAATGACATCCTTGGCAGCCCTATCCCTGAAGCGGGTGATATGTTTCCACTGCTCACAAATATCTCGAGAAGACGGAGAGGTCAACAGTTACGCTTAGCTAAAAGTTGAAAGCTTGATCCTTCTGAATAGATAAAGTGTATCTAGATGTCGCGCACACTCAACTGCTGCTGCGTTCTTTCTTCTTTTGTTGTTTTATTGTTGTTCTTGGTAAATTTTGGCTGTTGTTGTTGCTGCCAGCGCATAAACTGTGCGACAAGTGAATCGTAAAAGACATAAGCTCATAATATTTTGCACAATTTTATTACCGCTGTCTGTTGCGAGTTTAGTGAAGCATTAAAAGTGATTTAAAAACAAATATTTTGTCCTTTTTTTAAATTGATTTTAATTTATGGTCTTTAAAAACTTAACGCACCAATCATAGACAATTATTCACGCAATCCGTATTAAGTGTTTAAATCGTCGACAACCGCTGAATTCGGTGGCATATTTGTACAAAGATGTATACCATATATATATATATATATACGGTATCAGACTGCCCGACCAGTTGTTTGTATACGCAACGTACTATACGCACAATTTCCTACTCAATTGATTGGCAGACAAGTTTGACCTACTTGGTCAATTGTAATTTATCATTGAATGTTTAATCGTTTAAGAAACATTAATGTAAAGTGAAGTTACACTGAGAAGCATTGCAACTGTGTTGTATAAAATGTTTACGTTTCAGAAATTAAAGTCAATGAACATATATTTGCCAATCACAGTTGAATTTGCCAATCACAAAAGAAGAAAAAAGTTAAATTGTGCAATGCCAAAGTTTTAATGACAAAATAAAAGGGAAAATAATCAAAAATGGGAAGAAAAACAATAAGGCTTCATAGTGCGCTCCATATACTGCGGGGCGCTATTTAGACAGTTAAAAAGTGTTGAGAATACTACTGAATGGCAATAATTTGTATTATAAACATAAGTGAATGACAGGCGAATAGCTGTGTGGCTTTATATTTGGGAAAAAAAGTCGAAGAATGCTAGGAAGTTGTTGTCTTTTAAGAAAAAGTCAGATCAACATTTTCGCCAGTGACCATTAGAAAAACTAAAAAAACTTAACAAATTTCTTTTTTTATTTTCCACAGTGTATTAGCTTTAATCGCTTGGCACATTTTGGGGCTGATTTAATACCTATTAAAAGAAATAAAAAAAAAAAAATAACCGAACCGAGTGCAAGTCAAGATTTTGTAGGGCGCCATAGCTCGAAAGCCACATCCTCGTTCATATCCTGCGACGCAGCACTAGTATGGCAGCAGCAAAATCTCATCCGCATATACGCTGGCAGCCGTTTCCGCTGTTGCCTACTGTTCATATTTGCGTTTTTAATGCGCGGCGCGTGTAAAAAACTTTCAACGGATAACGTCACTCAAACGCGCATTCAAGCATTACAAATTATATATATTATATTTGCGCATTTTCTCGCCGATTTTTGTTTATCGAATTATAGAGTAAAAACAGCAGCAGCATGTGGCAGTCTAAGTTGAAATCTTAAAGATGTGAGATTTAAATTGTAGCAGTCTGATATATGTATGTATGCGCATTTAATTGCATCACGCCTTCCACGCATTGCTAGATATCAAAATGCCACTCAAAAGCTAAATCGATGCTCATATTTTAAATAGCTCACCAGTTGCCAGCCATAATGTCAACCATAAATTCTAATTAAACTTTATGTTAGGCGCGCATTTACGCAGGCAGAGTATAGAATGGTAGAAGCTACATAAACCCAGTTAGATATATTGTAGGTTAGCGGCAGTCAAAAGTTCGCTGTGCTGGCAGTTAATGGCATTTTATGCACGCGCGATATTTGTTTGCTGCATATAATTATATCATATTACGTATACGCCGCGGGGTGACGCGATTATTCACAAACGCCAACTTGCACTAATTTAATTTAGCTTTTTAAGCGCTCAATTGCATATTCATTCATTTATGCATTTTCTGCTTGTTTCCATTTCATTGCATTTCATTTTCAATTCTGCATTGCATTTAATTTTGCATTTAATTGTTTTATTATAAACTGCACGCCGCCTTTTAACTGACTTTAGCTGATTCGTTGGCGTTGGCGTTGGTATGGTGTGTTGGCAAGTTTAATGTGCTCAGCACTTGCTGCTGTCAGTGCGAAGGGCATTTGCTGAGTGCTATAAAATCGTCGACCTCATTCATTTGCATGCCAGCATTGTTGAATGGGAATTTTTTGAATTTTCTCTGCATGCCAAAAAAGTTTTTAATGCCATAAAGAGCCATAAAGAAAACTGAAGCCCTTTTGAGCGAGTTTTGGGTCATAGTATGCCTTCAAAAGATGTTCTCTTTAAATTAGGTTTGGCTTTTCATAATATCATTTGTGATGATATGTGCGCTCATAGCCATTTTTAATGCAAAGTATTTACTAAGAGGAAGTCCGGTAGGTTGGGACTCCGCCATTATTTTACTTAATTTCTTTGGACAATATTAAATTTCATTTGACATGGTTGAGTCGCAGTTCGAAGTTCGACAGCAATTTGGACACTAAAAGGAGTGCCAGTGAATGCTATGCTGTTATTGGTTATATGTACTTTATGAAGCTGTCATAAAGCCTAACTACTTTCCATCAGCTTGGCAAGCTGTTATCCATAAATCCTGTAAACCAGAAAGCAATCCTGAGGCACATCGGTCAGGCCAGTACCGAAAGTTTAGAAGAGGCGACTTAACTTCTAACTTTCTGATATTGCACACTCTAAACTTTTATGTCAAATCACCAGTTCGGTTTTCGCTTGAAGCTGCATAGCTCCAAAAAGGCTTAAATAGTATGTTGCAGCCTTGTTTATCGACATACAACAAGCCTTTCACAAGGTGTGGCAATGAGTTCTTCTGTCAAATAATCGTGAAAAATTTTCTGCTTCATTCGGTTCTTTATTGAAGTTTGTTCCTTCAACATTTCTAGGTTGCGCAGGCGTTCTTCAGGTAACTGTGCTCGGACCAATGTTATTTAATATTTTGCTGATCTTCCGATGCCTGTACTTCTGCATCAAGTGCTTTGATTGTCTCTTATGCAGATGATGTTTCCATAAGAGACTGTGAACAAGACACTACTGCTGGCCTGCAGAAATATATCGTGTTGCTGGAGGCATTGACCAAAAGGTGAAACATCCAAATCAATAATACCAAATATTTCAATGTTTGCTTTAGACTAAAAAGGAAGTATTTACTTCAAATCAAACATAAAGTTTGATAAAATATCACTGACTGTGTTGCTCCATTATCGGAAGAAGTGTTTAAAAAGAAACTTTTTTTATTGAAGGCAGAGACTTATTGGCAGATAGGATCAAGGGTTCATCTCTGGTTTGCCTGGCTTGCGAATCTTTGTGATGACTGCTAGCTTTCACACCTTCGGAAAATAATGAAACCTCATTTTGGCATTGAATATTTACATCATAGTGAAGACAGCTCTCTCCGGCAGCGCCTTTAATGTGCGGTTACAGATGTTGTCGTGTTCCAGGGCATTATTGGGCTTCAGACGATTAATCATGTCTTCGATATCCTCAGAGGCAAAAAGGTCCTCAAGCCAGATCGAGCTGAGTGGTTTTGATAGAGAGAGTCTCGTAATATCTACCTCTACGTCTGATGTTAATTCAAAGAGCAGAAATCGCTCTTCGAGGTGTGCTGCAAAGGTATTTGCTTGGTCTTGCTCATGCCTTTGTAAAGTCTATATGCTATCTAGATCGGTGTATGATATTTTAATGGAGTTCGGCATTTGTATCTAAACTAATAAAACACTTTTTTTTCATATAAAAATCCTAAAAGATGGGACAGATTTGTATGGCAGCCACCATCTCTTGTGGAGCGATCTGGACCTAATTTGAATATTTTATGGTTTTTAGACCAAATTTGGCATTTCTAGTAAATTAATAAATATCAAAAAAAGGTTTTCATACAAAAACTCAGATTGTCGAAAAAGTTAGCATGTTAATTTCTAATTCCCTTTTAGGGAGGGGTGATAAGCATATTCTTTGAAACTGAAAAATAAAAAGGAAAATCGAAATATCCAAATCGATCTCGATTTTCATACGGACAACCAGACAGACGACTAAAAATCGACTAAGAATATATAAACTTTTTGGGGTCTGCCACGCCTCATTCTGCCTGTCATACACTTTCACAGACTTTGTATACTCTTTCCCTATGGGAACGTGTTATACATATGTCAGCTACTATTTGATGCAATTGCATGAGATTTCTTACATTTGTAAAGGATAAAAAAAGTTTGGTTTACTTTTTAAACTTGCAAAAATTTTGAAGATGTTTTCTTGTTTTATGCAGAATTTTATGTACTGCATATTGCAGCCATTAAATATATTTAATTTTCTATTTTATTGCATTTTCCGACCACAAAAAAGCTTTTAATTTTAAGCACATAAAAACTAACTAAATGCATTTCACATCATACATTAAAAATCACATCACGTATTATGCTGCACAAAACCATTTATCATAATTCATAAACCACAAAATCTGAGATTTATTCCAAATACTAATGCTAGATGCAAGCAAATTCAACTGACCAACAACATTAAATAGAGACAGACGAACAGACAGCCATGCCACATGTACTTCTTGTATTGTTTGAACTGACACCTTGCTAGCAGAACCACTAGTAATGCCCTGAGGTCAATGTTTGTATTTAAATGAATGTTGGCAGTGAGAAAGAGTTGGCAAAAGTGCAAGAGAAAGCGACAGTTTTGTATAAAGCGATATGACAACTTAATTCAACTAAATAAACTTTTGCGGTTTGTATAGTTGCTCTATTCAGATGTTGTTGCTATTGTGGTTGTCGGCTGCTGCAACTTAACCTCAAAGCTGAATTTAACAAGACATTAAGCTGACACAAATTTACTTGCACTTGCACATAAGAAAACTTTCTTCATTTTGATTGGTTACGTCAACTGCAGAGAACTAATAAATATTTGTGTTTAGTAAAAGTGAAAGTGCAAAGGATATAAGAGACTTAGACGAGCGCAACAGGAGGTAAACGAAAAAGAAAATCGTAATTAAGATCAACTGGAAATCAAAGTATATGTATATATATATTATATAGCTGCTACAATTCATATTACGCATACGCCTAGTTAGCCAACTATACTTGCGCGCTGCTGTCCTGCCAAGCGCTTAATACTTAATACACTCATGCTGCGCTGAGTCCACAGTATACGTACATACATACGCTCGTACTACATAGTTTTACCAAAGGCAAATATAAACTTAACAGCAAACAACAAGATGCTTAAGCTAAACTCAAGTTTGCCCTCTACTACTACAAGTATCTGCATCTCTGTGTGTCGGTATATTCAAGGACATTGTTTACCTGCACACTAACAGTGTGGACTGCTCGAAAGTTTTATTAGTTGTATAAAGCATGGCATACATAAATTTGCAGAAAAAGTTACAAAAGCATTTGCACACAGCCACACAGAGCAATGTAAACACTATTCCGCACACAACTCAACTGAACTACAAAGTAAAATGACAGCAAATACGAGTAGTATGCATAAAGCGTCAGCGAGTCAGGTCACATAATCATAGGGCACACAAGTAACATTACGAGTCCGGTTCAGCTGAGTTTTTGCTTAGGTTCAGCACTTTTCGCTCACAGCGCACAAATTCCAAGTCCAAGTTGTCGAGTTAGTTGACTTGTCAGCGTGTTAATTTGCTAAATAATTTTTTGCCGAATTTTTGTTTCGCAACCAATTTTTTGTTTCTTTGTTTGTTTGTTTGTTTCGTTGTTTGCTGCTTGTACTAAAACGTGCAAAATATGCGCAAGATGTAAATGTCTTTTTCAAGACATAGCAAAAGGATGTAGAAGCTCACAAAGCACCAAACAAACAAACAAATAATCCAAATAAACCAAATGAAGAAACTGTTTCAGTTGTCCTTGACGTTGCATAGTGGTTCTGAATTGAATAAATGATTTTTTAAATAGTATATTTTTTAATAGACATGTATCAAGCAGCCGAATAGAATTTGGAAGTTCAAAAGACGCAGTAATAGTGCCGAGCAATACGTGCAAAGGACAAAACTTTTTTTAAATCAATTTTGTGGATTTAAGACGATGCCAGTTCGCATGAGGTGCACCCAAGAAGCTACTGATGATATGCACCCAACTTCTTCGTAAAACAACATCACCAATAATGAAAATTTCTACCTTAGTGTACTCCAGCTTTAATTTCAGACTCTTTTGTGAAGTAGTAATTCTGTCGTATTGTGAATGCTCTATTGTTGAGATATGAGTCAAGAATTTTGTGTGCGTTTTGAGGAAGCAATACGTTCATCTAGTGGTTGAGTTCGTCTTGCTTGAGCTACATAGAGAAAGATTACGGTACAATATTCGCGGAGCTCAAACGGTGTACGAGTCTCTGAGGGTTACCTGTTGTATAGTGTCATGGTTTTCACCAAACCCACATTTGTGAGTGGGAATGACAGATGAATCATCTTATATAACATGTCTCTGTTGATTCTATTACATTAAGCATTTCTTTGAAGGTTTAATATATGCTCCATATTAAGCTGCCTGAATCTACTGCTCAAATAACTTGAAGACTTCTATAAATGTTTTTATTCAATACAAACCATGGCGCATTTAATAAAATCCTTAATATTTTCGATAGAATTCATTGCAATATTTCGATAGAATAGCTGTGCCCAATATATTGGAGATATATAAGAGTTTTAGCAACTAAAATTTTTACTTTCCAGCCATGCCATGGATGCCATGGCCAAAATATGCCATTTTGCTTATTGGCATATTCAAATTTTTTTTAGAGTTCCATATTTTTTATATATCTGTGTGTTAGTTCGATCTCTATACTCATTTTAAACAAATCTAAATCCATTCCATTCCACGGTGCAACGCATTCATATTGTGGTGCTGCTGGTGGTCGTGTTCATTGGCTATGACGACTGCTGCGTCTTCTTTGTCGACAACATTGTGGCGTATGCGTAAGCACAATCAAGTATTTATTATGTTTTAGCTGCTTAATTCAAAAAGGATACTCAAGGATAACAAGCTGGCGAGCGATGTGCGCTACTACTGTTCAAAGGCAAAACTGCTTATAATTTCCTAACACGATTTCCGTGCGCTCTGACGCATGTTGGACGTGCTTACTTCAGTCTATATTGCTTTATTTAATATAATGCGTTTTGTTTTCTGTGCTTTTGTTTTTGTTTTTTTTTTTTAAAGCTGCTAACTACAAAATGGCATTTCTATTTGTGTGTGTGGTGTGTCTCGCTGAGCGCCTTTTGGGCACGTTCATCAATTAATGTTAAAGATTTAATTGTGCCACGTGATAACTTAATTAAATGCCATTAAGAGTGGCAAATTGTCAAGGGTGCAATAAGCACAAAGCTCAACACACAAACACACCCACACACACACACACACACAAATGTACATTAGAAATATTTGCAAGCTTATTTGTAAATATGTCGAAAGAGCAGCTGCACTGCGTACATTCTACATCATACTTTGTGGCTGGCCTTCTAATTAATTTATATGTTTTGCCATGAAATGCATTGCAATGTATGAAGGCATTGAATTGAATTTCTCAGAAAAATTTTCAAGCGAAAACTTTTTCGTCTCAAGCGATTTTTTTTTTCTCTCCAAGCATGCCCCACAGGCTTTTCATTTCTCTGCCTAAAAACACAAGAGGCTCTTTTTCTGATTGCTGTGCATATTTTGCACCTTTACGCTTGATAGCCTCGACTAGTTTTGCTTGAATATTATTTTGGTTCGTTTATTTTTTCATGTTTTCCAGGGCATATTTGCCTATTTTTCATGTTGCAGTTGTTTTTGTTTTGCTACATGTTTGGCATATTTAATAGAATTCTGTGGTCCAATGTTGGGGTTTGTTGGACTCGCAGTGAACGACTATGTATCGTTAAGCTGAAACATTTTATTGCTGTCACCGCTGTTGCTTTTGGTTTGCTTACCTTTGGGGCAAATTATAATTTGCGAAAAGGGTTTCAGTTTTGTTGTGCCGCTCTTAACGAAGGAACGTTTTTCTGTTATGCTTTTAGGGTATACAAGTTTAGTTTTATGTGAGTTCTTTATACATAAATTAAATTAGTTTCCATTTGGCTGCAATTGGTTTTGACATGCTTGGCAGGCTTGTTGCGTTTATTTTTACCGAGCACAAAAGTATGAAATTATTGCTGTACATATTATTGGTAGCGGAGCTTGATATATATTGTATGCGCTCTTCGCTTTCGGATATAATATATAGCAACAATTTGCATTATAAGAGCAAAGCGTTAATGCCTCAAGTTGCTTAAAAATTCATACATTTCACATAGTTGCTAGTGAAAGTATTTGTATCCTTGCTGAGAATCCAATGAAAGAATTGAAGAAAATTACTATTTAAGCCCTTTCATAATAGGCTTATATTTATAAGAATTTTTTACTTGACTAATTCATTCATTTTAGGGAGATGGGAATTGACTGCCATTCACTTGAGAATGGCCAACAATGATTCTTGTGTAAACGGTCCAAGCAGTTCACAACGTCCTGAACAGCCATTCGGAGATGAGCTAACTGTAAGAAGGCGACAATCACTCCGCTTGAATAGGGGTTGTTGCTCTGGGCTTGTGATCCACCGCCACGCCATGAAAATAAAAAGGAAGCTTCGAATGGAATCCTATGATGTCGACCACAGACCACGATTTGGAATGTCCGCATATCCGCACCCTTAATAGGGATGGTGCAAATATCCAGCTGGTTGATGTCCTCGAGAGATACAAGGCTGACATCACTGCAATCAAGGAAATACGATGTATAGAACAGGGTTGCACTAAAAAAGCATCCTGTGATAGTTTCTGTCCCGCGTATTGTGTAATATGCTGAAGTCGTTTATGGATTTACTGATTGGACAATAACAGTGGCTTCAGACCAAAAAGGACGACCAGTGACCAAATATTCATATTACAACAAATCTTGGAAACCCTCTCGGCTCATGGGTCTAGCGGTGAAAGAGGACAAGACGAGGTACTTGATGTCTTCTTACTCGAAGTCATCGAGTTAGTGATAATAGAGAGTTTCAACTTCAATGTTGTAGAAAACTTCGTCTATCTTGGATCCGAAATAACCAGCAACAACAATGTCAGTCTGGAGATCAGACGAAGAATTACGCTTGCAAACAGATGATTTTTTTTGGGCTGAGCAAGCAAATGAGAATTAAAGCACTCTCTCGAAAGACAAAAATCAAGATCTATAAGACGCTGATATTCCCGGTCCTATTGTATGGCGCAGAGGCATACAATAGGATTCAGACGTAACAGCATTGGAAGTCTCTTAGAGGAAGACTCTTCGCAAAATTGGTTGGATGAAGAGTTTCGGCACGTATGGTCTCCAAGGGGGCCCAAATTTGATTGGTGGACGCCGAGATAGAGGACGACCAGGCACGCCTTGGAAGATCTCTCCGCAATAGACATTCAAAACGCACACAAGACTACAGCAGCTGTTGCGTTTTCCTGAATGCGGTCCTGACCGATCGACGGCTAATTTAGCAGAAAAATCCTAATTTAATTCTTTCGACATGGGTAAGTGTGATGTTTTAATTAAACTGCTCAAACACATGCTAATGATGAAGTGTAGTCATGTGCGTTGGGTTACTATATAACATGCTTATTATATTCAGTCCAAAAAATCAACAATCTAAACAGCTTAACTCAAATTATTTCCGCATAATCACTTCGCTTGTACAAATATTTAATGGTTAGCAGCCACAATTATTCCGCAAACTTGGATTTTAATGACTTTAAATAACAGTTTACGAGCAACGCTGCATATCAAGGCCAAAGCGTAATCAGCGAACGGGTTAAATCGCGTATAAAAGCCAAAATTTGTTATAATTACACATTTTATTTATTTATAATTATGAAAATGAATAAATTTTTTTTAGTAAAGTTTGGCGTACTGCATGCAAATTCCGCGTAGCTGAAACTTTACTTGTTCGTGTGTGTGCTTTGGCAATGTATTCATTAAAAATGCCAAAAGCAAAACACAAACATTGGCAGAACAACATGGAAACCAAAAAAAAAAAAAAAAAGGATATCTACAATAGCAATAACAGCAACAACGACAACCACAAATTGCACACAGAAATACGAGAGTACAAATGTAGCTTGTTAAATTTTAATTGGTGGACTGAGCTTTTTTTTTTTTTTTGGTATTTGTCAGCGGATTTTGGTGTTGTACGATATATATTTTTGAAAATTAGTTGCGTTGTGCAACACTGAAATAATGCAAATAAAATTATGTATGCAATTCTAGTTGCGTTGATTTCATACGCAAGTAAATATTGTAAACAATTAAAATTGCATAAAGTCAAACAAATCAGCGCAAAGGAAAGGCTGTGCAAATTTTTTGCTTTTAGTTTTTGTAAATATTTTGGCAATTTCAAAAGGACACAAGAGTATCGAAGCTCGAGGGGTTTGCATGTTTATAATTGCATGCGCAGCGCTGTTTATGTAGTAAATCAGCAATTAAAATGGCGGCGGTTACAAAATGGCAACGCTGTGCGCCATTGTACCTTGAAGCAAACAATGCCTCTATGTGTGTGTGTGTGTGTGTGTGTTTGCTGCGATTTTTTGTTTGTTTATGCAACAAGCCAGTGCTGCACACATACACATACAAACAGAAATTTCGCTTTGTTTTTGCCGCTGTTTTGTCGTTTTGCTGCATGAGAAAATAAATCAGCAAGTAATTAAAGCAACGCAACTGTTGTTGCCACTGTTTACCGTGCCAGTTCGCTGTCGTTTCCTTGCCGCTTGTTATTTCCGTTTCCGTTTTGCTAGCATTGAGGCAGCCATTTTTGTTCTCTGTTGCATTTAGTAGGTTTGTTCTAGGCAAACAGAAATGTCAGTAAAAAGTCGTATTGTAGTGTGAGATGCTTGTATACAGGGTGTGGTTTTCTGCTTTTTAGTAAGCAACTACTTGATCAAAAATATGCTCATGTTCGCCAGAGAGCATAACTGACTACTTCCTATTAGAGAACTAAAAGCGCTGCTGAAGTTTCATACTTTGTTAAATTTTTATGGTTTTTTAGCAACAACTGTTCTGATAACTTTTTATACACACCCTGTTACAGATTTTCGTTAAACTTTTTTAATGCATTTAAATTTTGCATCACGTGTGTCTGTGCATTTGGTGAATTTATTTGGCTGCCTGCAAAGTTTTAATTGGAAAATTAATTTAATTTGCCACATTTTTCAGTTTGACTAGATTTTCATATAAATTCAATGGAAATATGGTTTATTAGTTTGTCGACTAGTTTGTAATGTGAAAATGGTTGTGAAATACATGCAATGAAGCTGCTATTTAATTTCTGAGCATTGATATATGATAAATGAAAAAATATGATTGAAATTAACTATAGAACTCAATTCACGCAAATATAGTTGCTCGATTAAATAAATTAAAGCTTATGCATTCTGTTTGTTTTGTCAATAATATCTACTTTCTATATATAATATTTCAATAAAAAAAAAGTTATTAAAGAGTTGCAGTATAATAAACTAAAAGAAATAGATTAAAATAAAATGTAACCTATTGAATTTTATATTTGTTTGGAAGCTACATATGTTTTTTTTTTATAGTTCACAACCAGTTTGCCGTATTTAGCTAATTTAACAAAAACAAAGAAGCTGGAGTCGAGATACCCTGTTCTAAACGACTTGTATGAGGGCTACGCCCTCTAGAGGTCCGATTTATGTCTATATGGCATATTTTCATAGGAATCCGGTAAGATACACCATATTTGTGCGTTTTTAGTTACATAAACAACAACAACAAAAATTTTTTATACAAAAACTGAGAAAGCATGGACAGATTTGCATGGGAGCTAACCTCTTTAGTGGTTCGTTCTGTATCTAAATGGAATATTTGTTAAGGATTAACGTAAGGTAGCCCAAATTTAGTGTTTCCAGCTAAACTAACAACATCAATAAAATTTTTACATACAAAAACTCAGAAAGAGCAGTATGTTTGCATGGTAAGGGTCAATTGGGCTTTAGGGAGGTGGTTCATTAAAGTATGAAGAGAATCTAAATACGCAAATTTGAAGGCTCTATCTCTTATAGGCTTCAAGACAGACAGATAGACAGAAAGAAGTACGGATGGATCAATAATTAATATACTTTATACGTTCTGTCTGGCCTCCTACTGCCCGTTACATACTAATGATGATCAATACTGTGAAAAGTTTTGTAAGTCCATTGGTCGGATACTTTTAAGACGTTGTCTTGTTGTAAGTTCCAGGAAAGGTATTTTGTTTGACTTGGTGTTGGAATGAGCCATAATTCTGTTATGATTATGGACAGAGAGCAGGAATGTGTCGTCTGCAAAAGTAGCAAATCGGGAAGAGGGCTCATTGGATTGTGGTATATTTTAAGTTAAAAGAACATATAAAAGTTGCCTTGATACACTCCTTTGAGGCATTGCTATATTAATTTGTCTGATTGAGGAGCAAGCGTTTTTAAATTTTATATAAAAGTGTCTAACTGATAAGTAACCTTTTAGCAGAAGGTAAAAGTCATGCGGAAGAAGAGATTATCCTTATGCTATACCTTGTCAAATGCCTTCTCGACATCGAGAAAAACTTCAATACAAAATTTCTTGTCATCAAGGTGTGCAGAAATTGTCTTTACTATTGTCAAGAATGGGTTACAGTCTGTTATGAAATAATCTTTCAAACAAATTTGATAAAATCGAGTGGAAGTATCTTTGCCAGGTTTAGGCATTGCTATGAAGGTATCATACTTCCATGTCTTTGTAAAATATTTGAGGCTTATTACAGTATTAAAAGAAATTTCGGAGACATAGTATAGCACTTTTTGGAAGTTCTTTAAGAATTTTACAAATTGAACTGCTTAAAGTTTCTGCTAGACGTGTTGACTTTTCAAACTCTATCATATTACGGAACTTTCTATATTATTTGCAGATTTTTATAATATATCTGATCGTAAATGTATATTAAGAAACTCTTTATATGATTGCCAATCAGTTTTTGAATTGGAAAGCGTTGGCGTCGACTTGTTTGTTGGAAGTGTAGTCAGGTCAGGTCGAGCTCATTTGGAGAGTGATCCGAGAACAGCTCAAAACGAGATTTAACAATAAAATAATTTATGAAATATTTATGTTTTTTACTGCACACCGTTGAAATTTGTTTACAGTTATTTGTTTCAATTGTTTGAAGAAGTATTTCTGCTTTACTATTTGTAAGCCGCGAACCCCATGCCATATGTTTTGCATTAAAAATGCCTGCAGCTACGAATCTTGGTCCTAAGTATTCGTAGTAATTGTTGTATTGAGCCAATGTTACTTTGTGCCTGAGAGTACTACACAAGGCCGAAGTTGTCAGGAGATCCTATAGATCATATAATATACAATGCTAAGAATGTATTTAAGATACTAGAGTAATAGAGACACTCGAGTACTAGATCAGCGCTAGTCTGCAAGTATAGTGCATCAATAATTGCTGAGATTTCTACGAATATGATTGTATTTGACTTTATCGGAGAAATTTATATGTTATTGGGATATGAACTAAAACCAAGTTTAGTTTGTATTTTGATGAGTTTGATGCTGTGCAAGCATTTATTTATTATTTTTATTAATTGTATTATTCTATATATTATTTATGTATAGGGTTGGAACAAAAGTCTTTTCGTATTTCGCGCTCTTTTTTTTCCAATTAGGCGTTTGAAAGGTGTGAGTGTCTAGTACTACTACTAATTCAGTTGTGAGCTACAGCGCGTGGAACATGAAGGTCTCGAAGAAAGAAGTTTGCCATATTTTACATTTTTAATACCTGAAACTACCTGAAGCAAAAATGCATCGCAAGCGGTTAAAATATTTGTGATGTCTACGGGACCGATTCAATTCGCGTAGCACAACAGTGGTTCACTCGATTCCCTTCTGGTGTGCAGGAAATGGAAGATGCACCACGCTCCGGACATCTTGTCTCCGAAGAAGTCGATAAAATAGTAGCAGACGAACCATCGCCCGGAAGCTGAATAACAGTCATTTGACCGTTCAAAGGCATTTGAAGATGCTTGGCTACACAAAATATTTGGGTGCCACAGGAATTGACATCAAAAAACCTCATGGACCGAATTTCCAACTGTGAATCGCAACAAAATCGACCCGTTTCTGAAGCGAGTGGTGACTGGCGATGACAAGTTTGTCACTTACGACAAAGTGAAGCGCAAACGGTCGTGGAATCATCAATTTGGCCCTCTACTGTGAACAACTGGACCGCTTGAAGGGAACAATCGTCCAGAAGCGGCCATCTTTGGCCAATAGGTGAGGAATTGTGTTCCATCAGGACAACGCCAGAACACACACTTCGATTGTGACGAGCCAGAAGCTTCTGGAGTTCGAATGGAAGGTCCACCTTATAGTCTGGACCTGGCACTATCGGGTTACCATCTCTTTCTGTCAATATCAAACGGTTTAGCTGGCAAGAAATTGGCCTCAAAAGAGGCTTGCGAAAATCGACTGTCTCTCTTGCCAATGGGGAAGCAAGAGAACAACAACAAGTTATTGATCAAAAATTTTACGCAATTTGTAAAGATTTGAAATAAAGGCGAAAATACGAACGACTTTTTGTTGCAAGCTAATATTTATTATTTGAATGTCACAAACATTTGCACAACTTAAAATATCCTATGGGTAAAGGATAAAATAATACTTGAACTATGAATCTACGATATTTTTTCTTTAATGTGTTACATACTTTCTGTTAACTTATAATACCCTACTCACTTCATATGAGAAGCTAATAGAAAAACCAATGGATTTGTTTTGCAAATACGATTTCTGTTGTCAGTTGAAAGCATGCTTTTTAGATATTAAAACTTAACAATATCAGTAATCACAGCACTTGTGTCGCTCATTTGTTTATTCAAATATTTAGCTATATGGTCATTTATATAAACACACGGACGGACAGACGGACGGACGGACGGACGGATTTTATAGCCAATATTTGCAGTTGTACGTGCTTGTTTTGGCACAGAACACACAAAATTTTAATTGCTATTTGAATTCTGCTCAATTTTTTTTCTGTTCTTATTTTGCAGTTTACTCGTTGTAACTTGTTTTTAATTTTTTTTTTTGTTTTTATTTTGTTTTTGGGTTATTTTTTTTTTCTTTTTATTTTGCAACCATTTTGGCTGCTTTACAGGTTGTGTGGTTATTGCTGCCATTGTTATTGTTAGTTTAATGGCGCGGCAGCACTCAAATTGCTCTCATGCGGTTAGATAAGTTCATTGTGTTTGCGCTACACAGTGTACACAATATGTAAAATTTATAGCAGCATTCTGCAGTGGCATTATTTTGAGTCGTTTCGAAAAATAAATAGAATGGTTTTCCAATTTTTAAATGGTTCAATCGAATTTTGTATGTCTTGTTAAATTATTTCTGATTTAACAGAATTTTCACAGCTACTAAGCTGGCATTATACTAAACGTATGCCGGCCATAACTATGCACATATGTAGATACTCGTTTACTTATGCCAAAGGCGTAATTCTCATTAAAGTTCTTCTCTTGTGTGCAATGGTTCATTTGCATATTTGCTTCAAGGCTTTCGTTGAGTGTAAAAAATTGGGTTTTAAAAGTGCACAATTTGCACTGACTCGGACATGTAAGAGAAAATACATGCATAGAGACAGATGCTACAATGCAGAATTTAAAGAAATTTTGCAGAATAGTTTTTTTTTTGGCTTTTTGTTTTTGTTTTTTTTTTAGAGAATTCAACCAGCGTTTGACTGTTGCATGCAGTTTGTTACAACGTTTTTGTTGTTGACGTTGCGCTGCCGAGTGGCAACACTAATTCGTGTTGCATGTGCCAACAAGACAGGCAGTCGAGTAGAGCCTTCGCTTGACTGACAGTTGCCGACAACACAATACAACAATAAAGGCGATTCAGAGCGTATAGGCACTCGTTGGCGTAAACTCTGCAGTTTTATATAAACAAGGTTCAATTTAAAAGTTTAAGAGTAGCATGTAATTTAAAAGAAATTTAATTAAATTATTTAAACCGGAAAATTAAGATGCGAGGGAAACTATTTATATATCGGAAAGTGGCAACACTAATGGCAATAGGTAAAATCTGACAATACTAAAATA
The DNA here is from genome assembly GCA_035044805.1 of Leucophenga maculata. Classification (NCBI taxonomy): domain Eukaryota; kingdom Metazoa; phylum Arthropoda; class Insecta; order Diptera; family Drosophilidae; genus Leucophenga; species Leucophenga maculata. The sequence continues at coordinate 473,933 of JAWNNP010001173.1, forward strand.
AAGTTTGAAATTTTTTAGCATTGTCTAAACTTTCGACGTAGATTATCTGAACAAAAGTTTGTCGATGAACTCAGTTCTTTGTATGGCGATGAAGCACCATCAAAAACCATAACTAATTCAGTGAAAGTCGCCCAAAATCGGTTGTTGTTTCACAAAACATCGATGATGTGCGTGAACTGATAATGCGAGTTCGACATGTTACACATCGGTAGATTGCGGCATGCCTAAACATTAGTTCCACCAGCATATCTTAGATTTTACATGAACACCTTGCAGTAAAAAATGTTTGTTTCAGTTGGATTCCACATACTTTGGCAATGTGATGCAAAGAAATGCTGTAGAAATACGTTGGCGGTGCTTCAAAAGACGTTTATAAGATTGTCACAGTTGGCGAATCATGAATATATGTGTTTAAGAAATTGTGTGGGTGTTTCAAGACGGACCAAATCCAACAAAAGTTGTTTCGCGCACGAAGCACTGCGAACCAAATGGTTGCAAGTTTCTTCAGCCGAATCGATCATGTGGCCACTGTTTCGTTTGAGCAACGTAGAACGGTCATTTGTTTGTCTGAAGTCTTCGGAGAAATTTGCAAAACCAACCACCGAAGACGAATCACCCTCCACCATGACAATGCAAGCTCTAATGCATCGGCACGCACAAGAGAATTTTTGAGCACTCAAAATATCGAATTGATTGATCCAAAGGGGAAACATAACTGCAAATAACGAGCAGTCTTTCGCAAGAATAGAAAGGTTTATTAGCCAAACAGTTTGAAATAAAAAATAATCTCCTCAACATAATATCTCCACCACGATTTGTCTCAAAGAACAAGATTTCTTCAATGTTTTTTAAAAAACTTGTTTGAAAATTTATTGTTGGCGGAGATTATAATGCCAAACTATCTTGGTGGGGATCAAGATTAGCAATACCAAAGGAAGAGAGCTGTATGAATGCATAAATACCAAAAAATTTTCTACGGGTAAACCAACGTATTGGCCATCAGATCCCCTCAAAACTCCGGATCTTTTGAATTTTGCAGTTTATTTTGAAGTATCATGACATCATCTGGAAATTTCGGACCACTACGACCTAAGTTCAGACCATTCGGCAATTCTTATTACATAGGGCACTGTTCTTCTTCTAGCACTATCAAATAAATATAAAATTGTCTCAACTAGGATAGATATTTTATCATTACAAGGTTGAATAGATGCGAAACTAAATATGTACAAATATATATCTCAAAACTGATTTAGAAGTGGATATGGCAGTGGACTCATTTACAAATATTATACATGAAGAAGATCTGATGTCACCAGTCAAAAGTTCTACAGCGAATACTGTTTTTATATCTGCTGAGCCTAGAAACCTTACAAAATTTTAAAATCCAGGCATGTTATATTTAATGAAAAAACTGCTTCCTACACCAGAAACATCAAAACTATATAATATCCATGCTGGTTGCCCACAAGGCAGAGTTCTGTGACCTATTCTTTATACATTATTCACTGCTGATCTGCCTGTAGTCAGTGATGTTCAAGTAGCCACTTATGCCGATGAAACAGCTATAATTGCATCTAAAGACACTGAGGCAGAATTATATCAAGTAATTCAAAATGAAAAGGTTAAAATAGAGCGATGGCTTTAGAAATGGAACATAATATTTAATACTGAGAAGTTGAAACACGCCACATTTGCTCTATAAAGAGGAGGTGAGTATTTGTCCGCCAGTATTTTTAAATAATACACAAATTCCTCAATGTGACTCCTCAAATTATCTTGGACTCGTTATAAATCGGAGAATACCTTGGAAAAGTCATATTAAAGGCAAGACAAAGAAAATTAATATAAAATAATAAGGTTCACACAGTGCCGCAGATATGTTGCAATAATAAATAAACTTTTTGAGTTTGCGCTTAGTTTTAGTTCAAATTTGTGCATATTTGTCGAGTATATTCGACCGGCTGAACAAAGCTTAAGTCAGAATTTTTGTATTTTTTAGTTTTTTATTTTGTTATTATTCAATACGTAAGAAATTAGTTCTAGCGTTGCCACATTCTACTAAATTCTGCGACTATTTTTTATGCAGTTGGTATAGTTCAAGTTCACAGAAAACCCTGAATAAATACGATGAGCTGCACAAAGAATATGTTCATGTGTATACCAAAAATTCGTACATGAAATCTATTCCATGCTAACGAATTCTTTGAAATTTTTAACTTTTAAAAAGTTGGTAAACTTTAAAATCAGTTCATAACTGTAAACACTGCCAAACGTGGTTAGTTTCATTTTCGTTGAATTTTGTATTTTTAGAATTTAGCTGCAATATTCTTGTAGTTTGTTTTTGTTAATTTGAAATTTTCTAACCATTTGCCGTCGCTCGACTTTCATGCATTTTTTTATATTTTTTTTTTTTGTGGAGTTGGCATTCCCCTGGCACACACGCATGCATAAATATACATTCTGTGAGTGTGTTTTAATTGGCTTATGTGTAAGGATTTTTTTTCAAAAAAAACGCTTTGTGGATTAATGTCAACTGCTTAGTTTGCATACAAAACATGCATTCATAATTCTGCAATTTCCAGTTTAAAGCTGAGAATTATTGGTTGCTGTTGCAATTTTCAATGAATTTTGTTGCTAATTGTCGTACTTGCTCTGTCCGATACCTCAAAGTCGTACAGATTCAATTATCTGAACTATTTGTTGGATTGTGCATTCTCAGATGTGCCTTGTTTGCCTAACATTCTTGTTATTGCCTCAAATTGAAACCAAACTTGAGTTTAGCAGACTTTTGTCTGCCTCTGCTTGTGCTCGTTTGTATCAAAATTTTGCAGGCATATTTTTGTGTTAACACATTTTTGACTTTACTCCACACTGCAAGAAACTTTAGAAATATAACATTTGCAGCTGTCTGTGAATTTCTGTTAAATTCTTTTGTTAAAAGGGAAAAAAAAGCAAATAATTGAACAAAAAATTTCTAATAGTTCATACACCAAAGAGTACATATTTTGCCACTTACCCAACTCTTCGAAACCATGGCGTATGCGTAATTTCTAAACAGCAAATAATAATTTAAAGTTTCAATTAATTGTTTACTTTAAAGTTTTAATTTGAAATTGTTTTCTAGCACCACGAAATATATTGAAAAGATATTTCGTTTCACAGTTTTTAACTATTTATTGTATTTAGTTGCTATTTAAAATAATTTTTATGCACAATTCGCGTATGTTAATTTAAAATAAATATATAAACTATTATTGTATATATTTATTATAGGTTTTGCGATTCTAACGCGCACTCCAAATGGAGCTAATTGAAGCTATGCACTGAATAAGCGCTGCGTTCGAGTTACGCTATTTATAAAGCTACAACGCCTAAATGCAGACAATAGTTGATTAATTTTAGTTGGCCGCGCTGCTGCTTATTTATTTTTATTTTTATGATACGCCACATTGACTGGGAAAAGCCCTCAATTTTATATTATAATTACTACTGCTTCTACTATTAATGCTGCCTAGCAGCAATCAGTAAATATATTTATAATATTTACTGATTCTTTTTTTGCTTGTTTTATGCTTATCTTATTCGCATTTTTTATACATTTAGGGTATTCACGACACTGTGCTCATCTGTGTGTCATGACAGCCATGCAGCAAAATTATTCAAACATATATTTTGTGAAATCATTTTGTGTATTTTCTATATTGAAGATGCCACCGCGGCACCGCCATTTTTCTAAGATGAGATTTCTTCGCATAATTCACAATTTTCTGGTAGAACTTAGTTTTCTAGAGTTCTTTGTGCTTATATACATACCAAATCACATAAAACTATACCAAAAATTAAAGCATTAAAGAAAGCTGAAGTCTACTGGGCTCGACTACGAGATAATACCCTCTTTCTAACGATTTGTATGAGGGTTACCCCTTATGGCGCTTCGATCTTAGCCTATATGGATTATTAACTTGAAAGTTACTTCAAATTTGATGTTACTAGCTAAATAAAAAAAAAAATTAAATAAACTCATTGGAAAATGCCAATCCCTTTTAGGGAAGGGGGTTAGAGTGCATCTATCTTTCTATTATCTATCTATCTATCTATCTATCCATATCTTTCTTATCTATCTATGTTATCTATGTATGTTCCTTATAGGAAGCCAAACCATCCAACCGATTGAAATTCACAGACGAACTATAGTTCAGCCAGGAAATGGTTCGAGTCAAGTTTGTTCAAATTCGGAGGGGGCTATGCCTCATCGCACCATATAAGCGATAAATAAAATTCAACATATCTTTGCATTCATTTGAAGTAAAGGGATAAAGTTTGATATACATGTTAATGGGATCGAGAAATCGTGTTAGGTTTGGTCTGAATAAAAAATAAATATTAAGGTTAATCGGTCCAGCCGTCATTTAATTACCGTCATTAGCCGTCATTTAGTACCTTACCGTCATCTGCATTTGTTAAAAATGTTTTGGTAAATAAAGAAATGCTCTGTTTATATGTTTACTTCGAGAATCTGAAGTATTTACTTTGGATTACACGATGATGCAGTATTTTTTAGTCTTTATATATTAATTTATTTTGATAGGAACCAGGATTCGATATATTCTATAACCATATCATGTCGCACTACTGCATAGTTCCAAACTGCTCGCTCGCAGCGTAAGGCTAGCTTGCTCCTCCTATTGAGCAACCAAAAGAGCTGCCTTAGTCCAGTGTCCAGCGTCTTACCTAGGTATTCGACCTTGTCTGCCTGATCAAGGACGATGTTGTTAAGGCATTTTTTTTCTAAGTGTAAAATACACTTTCCTGCATTAAGTTAAGGTTAAGGTGGACATACTCATCGCATTAAGCTTTGTAGAGAATTGCAACGTCGTCTGCGTAAGATGCCAATATAACTTTCTCGGTTGGCATTATATCCTCATCAGGGACATGGAGATCTGCAGTGAACAAGGAGTACAGCAACGGTTTTCACGGGATGAACAGTTGAGAGCTTCTCTCGCACTTTCTCTTGAAAATGACGATTTTCCAAGTAAGATCGTATCATCAAGTATAAAGGGTATGGAAGGATAGCCTTGACTTTCGCTAACAGACCAGCGTGTCATACGCTGTCAAAGGCTTCCTGCACTTCCACATAAACTCCATTGCAGTACTGCTTTTCATCAAATGCCTTTAATATTTGGTTCCTTGCTTGGTATAGCTCTTTGGTAGACTCCAAGCTCTATAACCCGCGTTGCAAAAATTCTTTCTAAAACCTTCGACAGGGATGGTATGAGGCTTATTGGACGATAAGAGCTTACAATATCTTCAGGCCAGGCTTATGGATCATAGTGAAACTCCCTAGTTTCCACTTACTAGGGAAATGCTGCATCCTCAACATTGCATTAAATATTTACGTCGAATTCAAGGCCTTTGGGCCGGGGCTGTGTTTCTAGGCAAATGCCGTATGACTCCCATGACTTCTTCGGGACGGACTGCTCTCATTGGAAAACCCATTTAAAGAGGGACTTCGCGGAACTGCACCACTCTGGCCACGTCAAATTGATTGCGTAGATGTTAGCCTGATCTTCCTCGGATTTAGCTAGCACACTATCGAGATCCTAAACTCAAATTAAAAATGTTTTCTTTGTATTACTTCTGCTAGAAACATGAAATTTAGCGTTGACCATATCATGCAACCTCCACATAAATCTTTTTTACAAATAGACTCGCTACAGGGTATTACACATATGAGGCAATTCGATTATAGCTTTTTTTCGTATTACTATTTCACTTTTTGTTCACACTTTACATAATCTGCTGCTCTTTGCAATGTTTTCGCTTTAATGCTACGGTAACTATATATATTAGCTATAGTTGGACTTTTCCAGCGATAAAGCTTTCCAATTTGATTTATGAGCGAAGCCTTTCCACAACAGCACAACAATGTGGCCATGGCCGTCATTGCGTTTGCTGTCGACGTCAGTCGTGAGGCGTGAATGTTAAATTAAATCATTTATGCGTATTAGTTAGTATATCAGACATACTTACGCACACACGCCCACACATATGCACACACATAACTTCGCTGCCTCGCTCTCTCACTCTCTGAGCGAATTGTTTGATGCGCTAAAAATTATGCAACATTTTCGATTGTATCATTGCTCCTAATGCCGCATAATTTATCATGTAACAATGTTTGGCTTACTTATCGCTTTAAACGGGTTCGGCTTAATGCGCTTCATGCTTCATTTGAATAAGTCAAATTTACAAATCGTTTCATTTGTTCATTTATATATATAATCTATATATGTAAGTGCATGTGTATGTGTCTGACCTTTCACCGCTTTGTATGTGTTGGCATACGAGTCTGTATTCGAAATTTGCATTACATGAAATTTGTGGCTTTTGTGCGGTGATATTTGGCTGATGTTTGGCTGATTTGCGTGAAATTATGTTTTGAAATACTTGATTTGCCAATTGTTTCAGAGTAATTACTATTCAGTTATATGAGTGTGTACGTAATTACGTAGACACTGTTGTTTCTGTGATAAGCTTTGATTTGTTGCAGTCAAATAGCAATGACCATGCCATATAACTTGACTATGCAGCGTGCTGTTGTAGTTTTAGAAATGCTTGTCTACTGTGATTGGATGATTATGCTGCATTTATTATAGAAGCCATATTCAAAATGTTTGCATGTTATTTTGATTTGTCGGATAATGTGAGGAGTATTTATGAGGAGTGCAAATCAATATAAAATAAACACCTTAATTTGCGAAATCGTTTCAGTTCAAGTTTTTGTTTTGTGTTCGGATCACGCATCTAATGGTTGTGCGTTTAGAAATAATTTTTAAACTATAGAAATGTGCTCACAAAGATTGAAACTAGACTTAATATGAACATATTTCTAATATAGGCAAAGGAATGTACGTTAATGAAAAAAACTAATTGATCATCAAGAAAATTTAGTGAACTACCGCATTGAAAAACTTCAAAACATGTTGAAATATTGTAATCCTCAAGAAAAAGGAGTCACTGGCTGCAAATGAGAGGAAATCGATGTATGAGTGCTTTATAATTGACGTTTTCCAGTAGAACAGTTGTGACAAGACCTGTGCTAAAAAAACTCAAAGTTTATAATGAAATTGCGAGGACCCACAACATAGAAGTCAACCAGCATAAATAGAGTCTTGCATTAGAAAACGTATCCTTTGTGCAAATACGCCAAATTACTGCAATTCAGCAGTTACTTTAATTTCATGCGCTGTCTACTTCTATTGCATCTATTCACTGCTCAGCTAATTTGATTAAAAATGGCAAATGTCAAAACATTTTTGATTTTCATTTGTCTTTTTTGCGCGCAAAAGTCTGGACAGATAGAAAAATGCAATAAATAAGATGTTGTTCTGTTATTTTCATAGCATTGCCAAAAAATTTACACCTAGTTGGAGTAACCCCTTATTCGTACGACATCGCATGACTTCCGGTTTACTGTAGTCGGTTGCGGCAATGGTTGCAAATAAATTTCTACAAAATTAAAATGGCCGCCCCGAGCAGAGTGTGGCGTGCGAAAAGTCAAAATAATATGCATTTGCTTTGAATTGCTTGGATTTGGTTTTGGCTTTGCCTATTTCAAGCAGCTGCCGTTTTCGTGGCTGCCCTTGGTTGCCTTGTGTCGTCTCATTGTGTACGCTTTGGCTCAGTGGCTATGCAAATAATTTGAAACTGCTCGACATTTAAACGCATTGTTTGCATGTTGCTCAAAGGGCATACTACCTTTTATTTTTCTCGGTTATTTCGGGCATCTTTTTTTCATTTCATTTCATTTCATTTTGTGGGTTTTATATTTTGCAGCCACCAGCATTTCTAACCTTTCGCCTTTGAGCTTTAATCTTTTTGAGTGCTGTTAGCCGCAGACATTTTGCTGAGCAGTTGATTCCTTTTATTGCTGCAGTGTAAGTATTAGGACTATACGAGCTGTTTGGTTCGTTTTCAATTCATTTATTGCAAAATTGTTTCTCGCTTTAGTTTTGAGGCTGCTTTAGTGAATTAAAGTTGAAATAACTTTTCTTTTTTTTGGGTTTGTCTGTTACCAACTGATAGTCGACTCGAGTAACAAGGCAAAGTTTTTTCATGAGTCTATACGAACAGCGGCTTCATTTGGGTTTTTTCGGTTTTAAGTTTTTTCCGCACCAATTGGATTCTTCTGAAGCTGTTGTTAGTTAAATGCTTTTATTGCATTTTGCGGATACCAAAACCAGTGCTTTTGTTGCTGCTTTGTACTATCTGTCTTGCTCTCTGCACAGTCTGTCCGTCTGCCTTGATGCTTGTGTGTGTTTGTCCACGACTGGCGGCCATTTGGTTTATGCTCTGCAGCTCAGCTTCAGTTTTGGCTGTTATTGGCATTATTGGTTGCGGTCGCAGCGCTCTTCACTGCATCCTTCCATTCGTCCTTTAAGCAGTTATTGCTGTTTTTAGCCTTTTCGACTTAATAAATTCCATTGTATGCGATTTTTTTTCATACCATTCGCTGCTAGTTTGTGCAATTGCTGCGTGCTGCTGTCGCCGGATATGCATGGCATTCAAAATGGAAATTGCTACATGCTCTCCAGTCAGTATTCCACTGCCCAGTTTTTATCAGCCTTGTGGCCTGCATTCTCGTTGCTATTATGTGCATGTTTCGTGGTATGTTGTCGCATTAACTCGACCAAATGGTGCAGCAAAATGTGCTTATTTTGCGCTTTTTACAAGCGTCAGACCGTCATGCCTTCCCAAATGTTGTTGTTTGTGAAATTTTTGAAAGAATTATTTTATCGTATACATATATATGTATATATATATATATATATAAATGGCAGGTGCCAGTGGTGCATTGTTTCTACAAATAATACAGTATATTTTTTTGTTTGGCCCTCAGTTTGCGCTTTAAATGTTTATGGCCAATGCTTGACTTATTTTTAATGTCAGCCAAATATTTTTCGGAAACATGTTTACCACAACTTTTGAGTGTAAAACTTTTGCTTGTGGCTTTTACATAAACATTTTTTAAGGTAGTACGCCCATTAGAGCGTAGGGAAAAGGTAGCGCGGCACCACTTGAGACTTGTGTCCGCAGCTACTTAGAGAGTTACACAAGAGTTGAGTTGAAAGCACACAGAAATGGAAGCTCGTGTAAAATGTTGAGTTGTATACGCTTGTTGAACAGGCTACTTGTAAAATGTTTTGTCTTTTCTTAAGAAAGTTCTGTGTTTAAGTAAGCGTATACACTTTAGCGACCGACATGGCGTTTGGGTTTTGTATGTATGTGTAAGCGGAGACACGCTACACATACAATTGAGCGTTTATACGATTTCCCAAAGGTGTGGTGTCAAGGCGCAACTGGCTAAAGTGAAGCTTATCACGCATTTAACGCTATTTAAATTTATTCTCACAAATATTAAATTGCTTAAAAATGTATTTAATAACAATTGAATTCTGATATGTAGGTAGCATAAGCGAACGCATTGAAGGACATTGTCAGAGAGACAGAGATAGAGAATGCATAGTCATAGGTCACTTGCATATGTTTCTTGCTATTGTTTGCGGCTGCTTTTGATGCTTTCCCTTATTTATTTTCAACGTTTTCAACGATTTAATAAGGATATACTATGCTTACTTCTCATGACAGCGAGTAAAAACTATGTAATCCAATTTTGTTTAACAAAAAAACTTCATCTTTATTTCATTATATTTCAATATATTCTCTCGACATAGCCAATGTATATTATATTGCAAACTAGGCTCGCAAGGAGATTTGAATTTGAGGTGGCTTTGTTCAATTTTCCCTTTCTAAATGCTAACTTAAGTCGCCTTCAACTTTCAATCGGTCATGGCTGTATTCAGGAAAGCGCACCAGCTGCTGTAGTTTTGTGTGCTCTGAAACCTGTTGCTTTGAATGTTTAGTACGGAAAGATCTCTACATAACTGGTCTCATGCAAACCAGGTGTGCTTTAGCTCTTTCATTCATTCGAATGAGGTGACCAGCTCAGTGCAGTCGCTGGTATTTGATGTGCTGGACTATGTCAACCTCATCGAAAAACACATACAGCTCGCGGTTGAAACGGAAACTAAACTCGTCACCGACTCTAATATGATCAAATATCCTGCGGAAAATCTTCCTCTCAAATATTTCCAACGCCGTTTCGTCTATCACAGTCCATGCCTCTGCGACATACAATAGGAACGGGAGCATCAGCGTCTTATAGAACTTGATTTTCGTCTTCTGAGAGAGGGCTTTACTTCTAATTTGCTTGCTCAGCTCAAAATAGGATCTGTTTGCAAGCGTGATTCTTCGCCTGATCTTCAGGACGAAGACGAAGTTTTCTACAACATTAAAGTTGAAACTCTCCATCGTCACTGAATCACTGACCGTCCATGACGCGATGAGGTCGTGCGAGAAGACGCCAAGTAATTCTTCTTGTCCTTATTCATCGCTAGACCTCTGAGAATCTCTGAGAACGCCTTGCTGACTCGCCGTTCCTGTGTACATACTAACTCTGTATGTTAGGCTTGATAATCGAGAAATAGGTGAGTAGGTTGGAGATATGACTCCTCCATAATCTCAGTGATTCCTGTTCATCCGTTACCAAATTTCCATTGTCATCCTTACAGAAAGTTACTCGGGTTTAAAACCTTCAGTCAGACGCTTGACCTTTTGATAGAATTTTCGAGCTTCATTTCTGTCACGTAGCATTTCAACATCCTCAAACTATCGCCATTCTTGCTGCTTTTTCTTGCGTCTGAAAAGTCTGAAAAGACCTCTCTCCGTTTCTATCCATATCGCTCTCTAACAGCTCGCGTTGCTACCGACTGCAGAGTTCGTTGATAGGAAGCGTTGTGACGCTCCTCGTAGTACCAATAATTCCTCACAGGTTTTGTATCTATAACCAATGACATCCTTGGCAGCCCTATCCATGGAGCGGGTAATATGTTTCCACTGCTCACATATATCTCGAGAAGAAGGAGAGGTTTCCCGGAGCAGTCGGGAGAGTGTGTTTGAAAAGGCTGCGGCGGTCTGTTCTGATTGCTGCTTGCCGACGTCTAGCTTTCGTCACATGTTGGAACGTGCTGCGTGCACTACGCTAAGCCTAGTGCGTACCGTGGCTGCAACAAGATATTGGTCCGAGTCGATGTTGGGACCACGTAACCTTCGCACGTCCAACACGCTCGACGTGTGTCATCCGTCAATCAAAACATGATTAATTTGGTGTTGCTAATTACTTCTTTACATTATTGAAAGTTGTGTCCTTCACAATTTTTCGTTTCAAGCGCTCGTAGAACTCATCTTTAGCATTGTCGTTCTTCTCTTCCGTTGGGCCGCCAGCCGTTCGTCAACAGGCGTGAATCTGGAGACGAGGCTACCGCATCCAAATTCGTGCCTACTCTTATCGCAGCTATAGTAGTTGTCATACGATGCTTTTTTAGAGCAACCCTGTTCTATCCATCGCATTTCCCGGATGTCAGCCTTGTATCTTGCGAGAACGTCAACTAGCTTGATATTTGCACCATCCATATTAAGATTAAGGGCATGCCAGCTGCATATCCGTAAATCGTGGTTCTTATATCGCTTGCCGGGATTGCCAAGTGAGTGGCAGCAAAAAAGAAAAAACTAAGAATTTTAACAAACGCAAGACACCCAATTGAAATATATTTGTGTGCAGGGTATTCCAAAAAAGAAAAAAACAAAAAAAATCTTGGAACAAAACAAGTTTAAAGTAAAGTAAATAAAATTAAATTTCAAATAAACTTTGGCCTCAACTTGCCGACTTTGCTTGTAAATATTTTATTTTCTAAAGTGTTCTTGTACAATTTTTTTTTTTTCACAATAACTTTAAAACGCGTTCTTCCACACACAGCGCCGACTTTTGCAGCTTTTACAATACTGTCAGCTTTTGTTCTTGCTCCTTGCGCAATCTCTTATTTCGCATAAACTTTTGGCTTTTGACTTTATTTTATTTTTTCAGACATTTTATTCCTGTCGTTTTTTTTTTTTTTTTTTTTTTTTGTCATTTTCTGCCTTCGTTGCCGCAAAGTTCATCAAGCGTTTGTCAGTTGTGAAAGCTGGCAAAAATAAGGAAAAAAATTAAAAATTTTGCCATGACTTTTGCTTCTGTTCTGAAGTGCAGCATTTAATTCTTTATGCTTGTTTTCTGTTCTTTTTTTTATTTATTTATTCGCATTGCTGCTAGTGTTGCAAAAGTTTTGATATAATTTTTGGTGTTGCATAACTGATTTAAAAATAATATCTATGCAAATTAATATAAAAGATGCACGTTTGTGCAGCTAACACTTGTAGCTTATTTTGAAAGGCCTAAAATAAAAAAAAATAGAGAAACCCTTTTTAGAATAATAAGTTTTCGAGGCGTTAGCAAGGCGTTGTGATGGAGCGTTCGCCGCATAATCAAAAGGTCGTCTTTTCAAATCATTCTGGAACTTCATCTGTGCAACGTCGGGTAGCATTCTTTCAATATTTTAAAATATAGTTTGTTGCAAAACTTTTTCATTTAATATTTTTTATGCTTTGCCCACAAATGCTGTTCTTATTTATTATTGTTTTTGTTTGGCTATAGTTCTCATACTTGTGCTATCAAGAAATCTCTTAAAAAACATTTTTAAACTTAATAAAGTAGAATGTAATAATTTTGTTTTTAAATTTATGCTAAAAAAATACTCTTCGTACACTTATATGTATAATGTTTCATTAAGTCACTTCAAGCAAGTTAAGCAAAATACCATTGAGAAAGCTTCACCAATAGAATGTCAACTTTTATGCAAAAAAAAAAAAAAAAAATTCAATTTGAATTCATTTCATTCACTGTTAACACAAATTTTCCAAACGTTTTTAATTTTACTTTTTTCCTCCCCATAAGCAAATTAGCTTTCTTTGCTTGGTCAAAAATTTAATTAGCTGACATTTTGTGGGCTGCTTTGTAACGAGATTTTGTCGGTTGATTTGCTTGTTTTGTGCTGCTGCATTTGACTTTGCTCTGGGCTTACGATTATTTACAAAAGTTGAGCATTTAAATGGTACGAAAAGTCGTCTGTGGCTGTGCTCTGTTTTGCCTGCCAATATCATTTAATATTTTTTTTTTTTTTATTTACTCGAAAGCATGCACAATTAGCAGCAGTTGCTGGTGCAGTCACTCGAAATGTTGCAACTCATGCATTTGTTTTTATTTTTCTGCTTAAGTTCCATTTAATTGAAATTTTTGCCACATTTACTCTTTTTTTTGGGCCAAGTGTTTCAACTTGCTCTTCCCTACTTGATTGTTTCGTAATTTGACATTTAATAAATATCTGCGAAACAAGGGTAGATCAAGAAGTTATTGAATACCAAGGATCTGATTACACTGCCCTGCAAATCTCAACTTTTTTTCTGGGAATCAAACGTAGTTTTCTGAACATATTAAACTTCCCATCACGTCACGTTTTCGAGAATATAGGGGTTTTTTTTGCCATTTTTGAAACATTGCACAGCTAAATTCTTATGTGGTACAAACTTCACTGATAACAGAAATTAAAGACTGAACCCTGCCCTTTAAAATGACACGAACAAATAAAATGCAAGAAAAAGAAAAATAAAATGCAAGAACAAGAAAAATATGTTAGCAGATCCTAATAAATTAAAATTCAGAACATATCAATAAAACTTCATAAATAATCCTTTCATGTTCTTCCATGGTTCAGCCTTTAATTTCTGATATCTGTGAAGTTTGTACCACGTCAGAAATTAGCTGTACAAAAATGTGAAAAAAGGATATTTTTAGGGGTTTCAACCCCTATTATCTCGAAAAAGTGACGTTATAGGAAGTATTATAGCAAGTTCATTCGCAAAATCCATTCAGGGCAGTGTTATTGATTAATTCTCTCCAGATTCACCAGACAGAGGAATCTGTGAAGACTCTCAGGGGGTTGCGCTAGACGGGAGATTTGCTAGAGGGACTAACTGCGAGTATTCCTTGGGGGATTCACTTTGGAAGATTCCTTTTGTGTAATTCATTCCCATGGGGTACTCTTTTTTAGAGATTCACTAGGGGGTTCCCTTTTGAGAGATTCTCTAAAGGTTTCCTTTTGGAGGATTCCCTGGGGGTTCACTAGGGGATTTTCTGGGTGATTTTCTGGGTGTATTCCTTATAGTGATTCCCTGGGGATTCTTTTTTTGAGGATTTCCTAGTAGGATTCCATTTGGGGCTTACTTAGGGAATTTCTTAGGACGATTCTGTGTGGTTGACCCAGACGAGGCATTAACTGTGGGGATTCCTTTGATGGATTCACTTTGGGGGATTGCCGTTGAGACTTTACTTTGGTAGATTCCCTGGGTATTCCCCAGACTGTGGGATTGATTTCCTAGAGACTTTGAAAAATTCATTTTAGAAAAAATTCCCCCAGTCTGGGAAATCCCCTAGGGCATCCGCACAGTGCTAAAATGTTATGTACTGTGGCAGTAAGTTTCTTCTCAGCATACATTTGAATCAACAGTTCGGCAGTTTTATCACCTGATTTAATATGTACATGTGTATATATCAGTAGTATAACGGATTTATCTCCAGGGAAAATTCAGCTCAAAAAGTACTCTATCCTTCAATTGAAATCGTTGAAGGAACATATGGGTGGTATGCAAATAGGTCCATTGATTACTGTTCTCTAAGTTATTCGACTGAATTACTGTTTGCATATGTAAGTTGGCACGACATTTCGAAATCATGTATTCAGGATTGCAGCCTCGTTACTTCTTATGCCTTGTTCCGAAGCTACAAGAGCCTATTGGTTTGTGCAAATGTATGTAACAGATAGAAATAATGGTCGGAGATCCCCAAAGTGACTCTCATCATGCTAAGAAGCGGTAGACGAGTCGATATAGCCATGTCCAAATGTCCGTCCGTATGGACGAAAGGTTCTCAGAAATGGTAATTGATAGAGATTTCGTTCTTTTTGCATTCAACTAGGTCTTCGCTGGTCTTTAAAAAGTTTATTTTGAAATTTCTTGAAGGTGTGCGAGCTAGCAGCTGCCACAAGGATAAGTACTGACTGAAAGATTCTGCATATGAAAACATTATACTGCCGAATTGGCAATGCTGATGCGGAATCGGATGGACTTTTGGCGTCGATTGGTAACTGTTCATGATACCTGGATTCACTATTACACGCCAAATAACAGAATTAGAGTCCAGTCGATGGAGGCTCAATGGGTTGGAAACGTATTGGCCTCCGTTTTTTAGGGATCGTCATGGCATACTCTTCGTGGAATACCTCGAAAAAGGAAAAACCATCATCAGCGAGTTTTACTGCGCATTATTGGAACAATCGAAGGCCGAAATCGCTACGAAACGGCCTCACATGAAGCGAAAAAAGTTTTGTTTTTGCAAGACAAAGCGCCGGCATACAAGAGCATCGCAGCCACTGCTAAAATCAACGATTTAGGGCTCCAATTGCTTCCTCATCCACTTTATACGCCTGATTTGACTCCCTCGGACTATTATACTCCCAATTCTCAAAAGATTCAGCACGTGCGAGGAGATCAGTGGTTTGCAGCAACAAATACACATAAAATTGTTTGCATTTTTCTAGTGCAAATGCGCCATAACTCAATTATTTCTTGGTGTGCGCCTATTCTACACAAAAGTGCAGATATGATGATGTGCTATAGTGCTGCGATTACCCTAAAAGAATTTTATAACTAATTGCCTTCTTTCGTAGACTCTTTAAACTGCTCTCGTACTCTTTGTACTCATTTGCGAAAACAAAACAATGTTTGCTGATATTCTCGGTTTATTGACAAACTTATTGGCTTATTGGCTCGTTCAGTCGTCATATCATATCTGTTTGATATGTTTGTATTAAATTACACGCGTTTAGATAAAGCCGGTTATTACGCGTCTAATCTTTATAGCAGCTTAACTATGGCCCATTCACAAAAATGACGCACACAATATACCTAATTTCTAAATATATGTGTTTTTTTTTTGTATTGAATTCGATTGAAATGTGCCCACATAGCAATAAGTTAGCCAACTGCTGTATAAGTAGGCAAATAACTACTGCTGACTGCCACAGCGCGGTGCTTCGTTTATAAATCACATAAAATTATTCAGTTTGACATTTACACATATCAAACACGCAACTTGACACGCTTCCTATACACTCGCATACTTATTATGCTTCAATTGTTTCGTTTATAGGCTGCAATGTCAGTAATAAGTAATCGCATAATTGTGTGTTTTAATTGAATTTCGCGCGACAGAATCCATAAGCGTTTATAACAAACAACAATATCAGCGATGTGGATCCAGTGTGATTACATTCGATGCTTAGCAGCACACTTCATTCAGTTCATCATAATTTCTATGCTGTCTACACTTTCTAGAGCACTTATTGGAATTTTTATGGTCCTTAGGCTGCCAACTGTGCGCCCCTGGCATTGGCATTGCCATTGGCTTGGCTGTCGTTCGCGTTTAATTGCACGTTCTATGTTAACTTTATGGCGCCTATAAAACCATGTTTACGACTGTTGCTTGGCACTGAGCATTCGGGTTATTAATACATTTGTGACATCAGTTTAGTTTAGTTCAACACGAATCGGACACGGCTCTCTGGTTGATGCGTAAACAAGTGAAAAAGGACGGACACACTTTACATGACATTTTGTCGACTTGAGATTTACTATAATCCATTAATGCTATTAGTTATCTATGATAAGTGCAGACTTAAGTGGCGTTTTATAAGAGACATGTTTAGAGAAAACACGGATTACTATTTGTTAATCCTTAAGATATTTATTTAATCGCTGTAAAATGTAGGCAGTTCTTTTCATAAAATGAGTTGAGAGTTGCCTCCTCATAGATATGTTAGGCAAAATTAAAAATGTATTAAATAAATTATTAATAAATATTAAATTCTATTATGTAATTTCAATTATATTCAATTATTCAATTTTGGCTCCAACAGCTTCCGTTTCACATCCGCTATACAGATTAAAAATTGTAAGTTAGCAACGATGACAGAATATTCTGAAAAAGAAAGAAATTCATGCTATTTTTTCGTGATAATCTAAATTGTGTGACTTATCGTGAAATGTTTTCATAAATAACACATCGTATAAACGAAGTACATATAAATGTCGCCTTGACGTCAGTGCTCTATATACTATATTAACTACGTCGTGTATTGATGCAGTTTGTATTTTGATATAGAAGTCGTTGATGACATATCATTTTATTTTCTTTGACTGCTAATCGATTGAGTTAAACAATTTGTCATAAATTTTATAAACGTCATGCTGTCTAGGTTTTTGTTTTTGGTTGATATACAAAAAAAGCATTTGACTCTATATTAGTTAATGTATGAGAACAACATTGGGAATTGAAACTGAAGCCTTCAAACTGTGCACATTTTAAAAAAAAAAAAAAACTTTGTGAGTATTTTACAAATAAGTAGCAGTTGATAATAATGTATATAATATAGCGTAGAAGCAATCGGTTTCCCAGCAAAGTCTCTCTACTTCGGTTCAATTCAAAACGACACCAATTTAAGTTAGAAGTTAGAAATTAGCGTAAAGTAATGGAAAATATATAAAGTCCAGATTTAATTAAAAAAAATGTTCGGGAAGTGGCAACACTAATTGTCAATAAAAAAAACTAATAATACTAAAATAAAGTTTGACATTTTTTAGCATGAATGTACTCACAACGTTACATTATGTAAAATCATTATTTGTGTCGTTTAAAGTGCGTTAAAAAAATCGATTTTCCCAAAAATATGTAAAATTCCAAGGGAAGCTTTTCGTTGGACAACATTCGAATTGGATTATCTCAACAAGAACTCTGTTCCCACTGAATATCGCAGGTGGGTTCAATCGTGGTCATAGTTGTTTAAAATAAACTTGAAAAATTCCGGAGCAGTCCTAGTCGAATGCAGGATTTTGATGCGCTGAATCCGAATCCGTGCTCGAAATTGCTCCTATACGTCAGGTTTTCGGTATTTCGGTAAAAAAAAAGATATTTTAAAAAATCAAAAAAAGGTTTGAAAGGGGAAGTGTGGTACTTTCAATTGCCATTCTACATTTTTTGATAATAATTTTTTTCCTTACGTCACGTAACCTCAAAAACTGCAAAAAACGCGTTTTTTTCACTTTTAGGTTAGGAAAACCTGATGTATAGGAGCAGCACGGATTCGGATTCAGCGCATCAAAATCTCTCGAGTATGTCAGGTCTGGTCTCTGGGTATAGACTTTTGTCAAATTTTGTCGGCCTGTGTAATTATTAGTTGGTTCTATATTATGTAGCTGTAGATGAATATGTGTTTGGGGAAGGTTTTGTTTCTTTGATTTAAAGCACGTTCTTTTCATACTTTCGATGGGAGGTAGTGGATTTTGATCGGTCATGTAAATTTGATTTGATTATTATTTTCTCATTCCAGTGAGGTGCTTTTTATGTAGTGTTTGGAAAATGTTTTGTTGGGAGTTCTATATTGGGGATAACAAGTAGAGTACGAAGTAGAGAAGAAAGTAGTTTTGTTTGATTTTTTTTCCTTGATTTGTACATATATTAGTCATTGAAGGTACGAACGCATCTTATTTGTTTCGTTGTAATGAGATGTTTTTTATATTTCAAATGGCTGTACATTGGATTTATAGAGTATGTTGGGAATGCAAGTACATAGAACAAAAGACGACGACAGCGTAGCGGATTGGAGAATTTGCAGAAGCGGACGGACGATAATCAGCGTTGTTAGAAAAAGTCAAACATACAAACATACAATACATATATACATACATAGAAACATACACACATACATAGACAGCTAAACACATTGCACTTATTTGCATGGCGCAGTGGCGTAATAAATAAATCTGCTTTGGTTTATACTCCTACCAACAAAACATAAGGAACCTGACTCTGTATTTTGAATTAGTTTGACATTTTGTTTATTTAGTTGACAACTGAAACGGCTCAATTGAATTTTGTGACACGTCTGAGCTGATTAGTTGCTTATTATTCAGATTGCATGGGTTTTTTTTTAATTATACATACTAGTACTAGTAAGTTACTGATGTACTTTCCCCAACCAACAAATAATTTGAAGCATTAATCACGTGCATTTCATCTAATCGTTTAATAAATTTCTTTTGAATTTTGCGGTGAAGTTTATAGAAACTGAATTTACTAATCGTAAAAATTTAAAGCTATATATAAACATTTTCGCTTAAAATCAAGCACATAAGCATGGAGCATTTGTTTTTGGTTCAATAATTCAAAACTAGTTAATTAAATTCTAATGTAAATTTTTCCAAAGTAAAAATGGAGTGCAATATTTTAGCGCCAGTGCTGAGAGCGCAACTATTGCAATTATGCGCATGGATCTTGTTATGCCCGGAAGGTTTGCAATCTATCAGCATGCCAAAGCGTAACTCAATGTCAGCAGTAGTGCTGCAGCGTTCCGAAGTGCAAAACGAATGCCATGGTTCAAGTTATTTTTTGCTATTCTGCTGCAGCCTTGTAGCGTTTTGCATTTTTCGCACCGAAACTCGCTAATAGAACAAGACTTCATATTGTTGAACGAGCTGCTGCTGATGCTAATGTTTCTGCTGATGTTGCAGCAGGAGAAATTGCTTGACAGCATATGAACGCAAAATAAACATTGGTGATGTGCGCACGTCCAAGTTGAAAATTCGCGTAGAAATATTTTGTTAAAATGCAGAAGTTTTGTGCGAATTGAGCACTTGAGATATGCTGCCGTAGTTGCGTGGAGTTCCACTTGGCAATGCTGATATTTTGTGTTCAGTCAAATATGCTCAATTCTCATTCGCTTCTATTTGGTGTATATGCAACACAGTTCAACATACGCACTGTGTAGTGTGAGAGACTAGCAGCTCAAATTACTGCTGTGAGTTTGGCAAATTGAAAATACTTTTCATGCAATACAAAACTCCTTTCTTAAAGATTCCAGTCATTGGGTACGCGTTCTTCGGACCATAACTTCGCCGTTGGTCTTGAATAACTCAGCTGGCAACCCATCAGAGACTGCCGCTTTTCAGCTTTTTAATCATCGAATCGACCCCGGTGGATATACAATAGTGCCATCATTTACTGGTGGTTCCGGTGCCATACTCTATCAGCGATATTGTGCGCCATCTCCACCAAGTAGCTTAGAAAAATGATTGCTCTATAATCTCAGTGATTCCTGAGCATCTGTAACCTGATTTCCATTTACAGAAAGTTACTCCAGGTTTAAAAGCTTCGGTCAGGAGTTTGACGCTTTTATACAATTTTCGAGATTTATTTCTGTCATATAACCTCTCAATATCCTCAAACTCACGCCTTTCTTACTCCTTTTTCTGATGTCAGCCTTGCATCTTTCGAGGACATCAACATTCAAGCTGCATATCCGTAAATTGTGTTCCTTATATCGTTTGAGGGGGTCGTCATCATAGGGTCTATCCGAGACTTCGTCGTTGTTTTTATTCGAGTTTAATTTTTTTACGTTGGCGGATCCCAAGCCCTGCTCACCAATCCCTAATCAGTTAGCTCACCACCGAACGGCTATTCAGAGGCAACCCAGCTGCTTGGGCCGTTTGGACAAGAATTAACTTTTAGTACAATAAAGTTTTAATTACATTTTAATAATACCTAAAAGTATTAACAACAATTTTTTAAGGTTGTTGACATAATCGATTAAATAAACTTTGTAGAGCTTAACCCTATTACCTAGCTATATTGGCTGGACTTAATATAATTTTGTTTAATCGTATTTATATTAAATTTAATTAAAGCTGCTTAACTTCTCTTTCTACAATAATTTTTAAGCAAATCATGTGGCAGCACGAATCAAATAATTTTAGTTGGATTTGCATAAATTTTAATTAATCTTTTGAACAAATCTGAGCTTGTATTCTTAATTAACTATGTATTATGTACAATAATATTTGTGAATTATTTGTGATATGCGGCATTTCAATACATAAGTCTTTGATTTGTTTTAATTTTAGCTTTCATCGAATCTTCATATTTGGGAGCATAAATATCTTTAGAGATGACACATTGCCGCCAATTTAAACAATATTGAAGTTCTTCCAATATTACAATTTTTGGTTAAGTACTTTCTTAATCAATTTTATTTTTTCAATTAATTCAATATTCTGTACATCTAAATTGCATCGACCTACGCTATGCAACCTCAAGTATTGCACAAATTCTTAGTCATTGTTCTCAATGTCCGCCTGTTTGTCTATCTGTCTGTCTGTCTGTCTGTCTGACTGTGTAACTCAAGGCTTACTGAACTTAATATCTATAGCAGGCGAAAGGTAATTGGCATTAATTTCTGTTTGAATTTCGTGCTATCTAATATTTCAAGCTATCTATCGATTGTTTGGTTACGAGTTATTTATTTATATTTTATTTGATTCGCTGGAATTGATTTTTGAGCGTTTCCTAGAAGAGTTTTTGTTGCCCAATGTTACAGATATAGAAAAGAAAATGCCGCCATAAGATAATTGTTAACGTTTGAGTTTTCTTCTATTGTTTACTTCCATTTACTGGAGATAACACTTTCTAAGAAACTTGTCTATATGCGTCGCTGACTTTTGGTATTATTAAGTGCAAATTATAAAGGTTTTCAAGTAAACACTTTGATATCCATATACCTCTAAGTCAATATGTATCTAATTTAATTAATATTAAAATAACAATTTTTTTAATTGGAGCGTTGCACTATAATAGTATATGCTTGTAGACTGAGTATAAAAACACTTTGGCATTTACAGAACTCAGCAAGTGTTTGAGTAGTGCACAAAGCAAACGCATCGTGTCTTTTATTATATTTTATTTAAAAAAGACATCAGTAAAAGAGAATTTTTATTAAAATGTCTAAGTGCCAGAAATTTATCCTAGCATTGCTCAGCAGCTGTCTACTGGTGCAGTTTTGCAGTGCAGAGTTCAAACCGAGTCGCGCTGCAGCCGATCTAAGTTTAATGCAGTTCCTGGTTGCCACACAGGATACACAACAGAACGATCCGAGTTTGACGCTGAAATGCTTCAGCGAGTATACACCCATTTTCAATGAAAATCTCGATACATACGAAGCTGAATACCGTGCTTGCCTGCAGTGGGCGGATAATAATCGCAGCTATATAGATGCATTATTTGAACCGAATCGTGATGATATTGAAGCTGCTGGCGTTGATGCTTGCCAGTGGTTAGATGTTTGTCACAATTTGAATTCGACGAAAGATGCCTTCGAGTGCTATGCCAGTGCGGTGAGTATCTTGTGAAAAACGAAAAAAAGCTTTATTAAATTTGTTACATTGAATTTTTATAGGGTTCCAGTAATACCATGGTCATGTATAATATCTCAGCGAATGCTTCCGATGCTTATGCTGCAATCGAAGAACGTTATCGACTCGTGGACTTCGATCAATATCGTTGCACAAATGCCTCAGAAAATCGTTATGCGCAGAGTACAGCGGATACATATGAGCAGCTCCATTTATGTTTGAATGGCAAGGATAGGGCAGCACCTACAACACGGCGACCACCAAACAATGAGACAAGCACCGAGACAAGCACGGACATCACTACAGCTGATGCGAGTTCACTGGAACCTTCGAACAATGTGACAACTACAACAACTGAAGGGACAGCAACACCAACGCTTGAGCCTCGAAGTGCCATTCAAAATGGTGCTAATGCCATCACTAAGGATTGGAAGAAACTTTTGGACGAAATTAAAAATCACATTGGCCACTAGAAATCATGCAAAATATGAAATTTTAATTAAAATTAAATAAAAATTCTGTATATAAATTAATTATGGTATTCACAGCTAGTCATACCTAGTGGAAGAAATAATAATATCAAAATTTCCTCCTAAAAATACTTTAAAGTGTTTTCAAATGTAATTTCAAATAAAATCAACAAATTGGCACATTCACATTAATTCCTTGACTTAATTCCTTAATTCCTTGAGTCAATGCCGTGTTTATGCAAACATTTACCGATAATAGTTCGAAAAATCTGAAGCCGGAATATTAGGTGTGTTGAAAAGTAACTTCCTGGACCGCCAACATGCGCTTCAATAGCAAAAAATAGTTTGGTGCCTTAGAGTCCATTCATATTTAGGCAAAAATGTCAAATTTTGACAGCTGGGCAGGCCAAATTATCCTTCTGCTGCTGACTCCGGACCACAAATACGAAAGCGAGCGCACTTCGAAAGAGTGTTTGACCATGGTGATGCGGAATCGGGTGGACTTTTGGCGTCGATTGCTAACTGTCGATGCAAACTGGATTCACTATTATACGCCAGAGAACAGAATTAGTGCCCGAAAATAGACTGAAACCGGCACGAGTGCTCCGACGCGACCGAGGGAGGCTAAATGGGTCGGTAAGATCATGGCATACGTTTTTTTTCATTCCAAGTAGGTTACTTCTTACCACAGCTAGTAAACAACGTTTATGTATCTTCACTGTAATACTTTGTGCAGCCAAATTTGTTTTAGAAACAGAATTGTTCTCTACAAGGAAAATCTACCATGGACACTGATGTTTAATAATTGTTATTTGAAATAAAGTTATTTGTGTTATTTATAACTTTTTGGCATACCGACGACTTTTGTGTTGATTAAATTATTAAAACTTTCTTGCGAAAGGTTCAAAAGCAGCAAAAGGATGGGCATCTCATTATGATCAACTCTCGAAAACGCAAAGAGTTTTTGCAAGGACTATATTCAGGGACGTTCTGTTTCACCGGTGACTAGACAAGCTCACTAATTAAATATTATTTCCTCTTTTTTCATAGTAGTATGGCTTCATTATTTTTTTTTATAAGAGGAAAGGCATCAACGTTTACAAACACATAATGCAACACAAAGTTCAAATTAAAACGTGGCAATGGTTCCGCATCAGGTATGAATAGTTCAACATTTTTCAACTCATCGAGAATGCTAAATCGGTAAAGAGACCAGCATCTGATGCTCTACTATTTGTTTGCACATTCACCATAAATAGGAACCGTATCCAGGAGGTTTTGTAACGTTGACGTGCTTTCTGTCAATTGAGGAAAATTCGAAATTTAAATAATTTTTTAGGCGTCTCACAAGTTTCAAAAACAAATTTTACCAATTGTTTGTGGAGCAATAGCTGTCAGGAACTTTAAATCATTAAAACTATTTCCACCAACTGAAAAACGCAAAGTTAACTCTAAACGATGATATGGTGAAATGGGTTTTCTTGACAATTAAGGGTTCGAATTTAGTTAATTGTTCATAAAAACGGTGCTTTTCCATCCTTTAAAATCGCGGTCGCTATTGGTTTCCAGCTCTTTGATAAGTGTCACCAAGTCGAACTTTTTCTGTAAACCAATTCTTTACCCAAACACACTTCCTTTTCTCCTTTTTTCACTTTTTTTAGACAGTAGCTGTTATGACTGCGGCACAAGCGTCGTCTATATCCATGACCTTTCTCTTCAAATTTAGAAAACAAATAAAATTTATATAAGCCTGATAGCTCGAGCTTGTTGGCACAACCACTTTCCATTTAAAAGCTTTGAATTTAATATTGTTTTTATTTTATTTGCAACGTTTTTAAGATTTTTCAAAGAACAAACAATTTTTATTTGGAATGAATTGAATATATTAAGACTGGATTAGTTTAGACACATATATAAGTTTTGTTAATTTAAATACGATTTTTCAAGCTCCATATTATTTAAATAATGTTTAAATTTTTTAATGTACTGTAGATCTACACACATATATATAAATATATATATATTTTTTTTTTTAATAAGTTCAAATATCAATAAAATTGAATTAATTAGTAATGCCAAGTCTGGACTTAGATTGTATTGGTTTCTATAGCCAACTTTTATAAATTGAACATGTAAACTTTTATTTTAAAACTATGAAATTTTATAATTTGCATCTAACTGCCAATACGTCTATAAATCAGTGCACACAAAACCATTCAATACATTAATCCAGCAAACAATTTATTTCAAACCGAGACCAATTGGTGCAAACATTTTGATTTGTGTCATTAATGACTGCTTCTTATCCATATAATTCTTATAACCTGTTTCAAAACAATTCCACATATTTTTTTATTGCCTCACTGATATGCGTAATACTCCTTAAAACTCTTTACAAACACGATTTTTTTTTGTATGTTTTATTTTCGATAGTCCTTCTCAACTAGCACTACTCCGAACAAATGGTTCTCCATTTTCTTAAAATCCAACGCGCTATAAAATTCCAAATGATGCTCAAGTCATAGTAAACGATCCAATACAACAATGCTCTGTGGCAACGCGCATCTGCTACATCCTCTATAAACTGTTCAAGCAAGCACTCCTCATCCAAATCTATGGGCTTGCCTAGTTCAATTAGTGAATATAAAAAATCGTGTGAAGATGTTTTAATTCATTTATGTTGCCAATGCTTTTGACCATGTATCTCTGCTGGCAGCTTGATTTTAAACTCATGAATTAATGCTGCTTTTAATAGCTTCCAATTGTTGATGTGCCTCTGATTGTGCACAAAGGTTTTAGCTCTGCCACTTAACAATTGTTTAGCATATTGAAACAATTGCAGATCACTCCACTCAACAATACGTGCGCACTCTTCTAACTCTCCGATCCATTGATTAATATCTTGTTTGTTCGAACCAATAAACTGTCGGACACTGCCTTGTGTACCTTTCAATGCGAACCATGTCATAGCCATCGGTATTTGTAGGCGCAGCGCTTCATCTGCAATACTATGTGCCATCTCATCTGACGCATCCTCATCAGGAATGCGAGCATAAGTTGGAAGCTTCCGCTGCAATTTTTGCTTACATCTAAGTACGATGCCTTTCAAACCATTAAAAAGTTGTTGCAGCTTTGTGTACACCAGTACCAATAATATGACAATTGGCATTTTTGAAATTTAGAGAAATATTTTAAACTTTTTTCTGCAATTCTTAAACGTATTTGATTATTAAGCGAAGTTTTATTCAATGCTGGAGTTGGACACTTTGTGTCGCAAATATATAAAACTGACAGAGATCGGCTTTCGTTCCAAGTTGAGCACAGCTGGATTGCTAACGAAATATTGTTATTTAGGATGACTGTTACGTAGCCGACGACGATCAAAATACAACTGAATTCGTTCGCATACTAAAAATATCTTTGGCACAAGGAAGCTTCTGCTTTTTCTAAGCCAGCTTATTCAAAACTTCTGCACAGCATCCATTGCATCCATCTTTCTCTCACCTTAACATTTTAAGCAACTACTTGTAAAAGATCAACAGATTTTCACGAATTTTGATTAAGTCACAAAATTGTGTTTCGATGGAAAAGCGAAGCTTAGGCGAATGCAGCATGAAACTTTTTAAATGAATTATTTAGTTTGCAAAGTTTGGTCAAGTGCGTAAATTAATTTGAAAAACAAATTAAATCGTGTATTCTTTTCTAATTGGATTTCATTTATTTACCATTTACAAAAAATCAACAGAATTTAACAAATTTTGATAAAGAGAAAGGAACAAATTTAACGACAATGTGGCGAATATTGTATGAAACTTTTAAAATTATTTACAGTTATTTACAAAGCGTGGTCGACTGTGGCACAAACTGCGATAATATCCTTTTGAACACAGTGTCGCAGAAGGCTTTCGAGGCGATGACGTAAAAGTTCTAAAGAAAAACATCAGAGAATGTCTCCAGTAGACGTCAAGATAGATTCTGTTCGCATGATAAAGGCATAGAGAGAATAACAAGTTAAACATGGACTATGGTGAGTCCTTTAATACACTTCTTAAGTGATTTGCATGCAGCAAGGCTTTAAGAAGCGACAGAAAATGTGTTCTATAAACTTAAATTTTTTTTTTTTGTAGATGCAGTATTATACCCTGTACAAAAAAATATTTGAAGCTGTTTTTCAAGTTTTTTGAAATATCAAAATGTATGTCACATAGTGACTATTTGTGATCAGAAAATATCTATAAAAAAAGTTAAAACGGGAAAAACGCTGTAAAAATTTGATGCATCAAATAGGGCTTATG
This sequence comes from Leucophenga maculata, assembly GCA_035044805.1. Taxonomy (NCBI): domain Eukaryota; kingdom Metazoa; phylum Arthropoda; class Insecta; order Diptera; family Drosophilidae; genus Leucophenga; species Leucophenga maculata. Next base: position 500,988 of record JAWNNP010001173.1, read on the forward strand.
TTAAAGGCGGCAAAATATATTTTAATTATTAAATATAAGTGTGTTCTATTTATTTATGTCCGGTTGTTGTGTTTTTTTTTTTATTTTTATTTAATTTTTTGAGATATCCATCTTTAATAGACTTTTTCCCAAATATTTATAGATTTTATTTCATTCACTCATTGGGAAATTCCGTCTAAAAGAGGCAAAATAAAAAGTTTTTTGGGGAATTTTCGTTAACTTTTTACTGATTTTTATCTTGCTTTATTTCCTTTTAAATAGACTTATTTAACTTTTAGTAGTGCGACAGATAAAGAATGAATTATTTGTCACAAAGCCAAATTGTAGCGTTTTCTTTAAATTTGTGCTTAATTCTATATTTAACCTACTACCTAATAATAAACAATAATGTTAATCTCAAAGCAACATAGATTGTCTAATTTGGTGCCTACACTTAATGTCTGCTGATTAATTTTTAATAGAAACAGTTTCGCAAGAACTGTTTTAATCGATATTCGTTCATATGTGACAGTACAACTAATCAAAATGTCTACGGTCAGTAAGTATCAGTAATCGTCGTCTGTGGCTAATACAACTTCGCCTTGAAATAACTATAAAACGTACACTTTATGGCAACTCGCCGTCATTTCACGGGTCTTTTCACATAATGGAACACAAAAATAGGCGCAGGGAGTCAAAGTCGGCCAAAATTTTACGAAAAAGCAACGATATCTGACCAAGTGGATCATAATAATGTGATACAATAATCTTTATTGCCAAAAGTAATAAGATTCAGACAAAGTAATCCATATAAGAAAAATAATTAGCTCCATTATTTTGTATTTTGGGGAATGACGGTCGTTTCTAGAAGTTTACATTGTGAGAAAAGTTGTTGACTGCCATTCACTTGCGAATGGCCAACAATGATTCTTATGCAAACGGCCCAAGAACCTTCCTTGATTAGGGGTTGGTGCACTAGGTTTGGGACCCGCCACCGTAGAAAAAATAAAGTAACCAATAGAAAAAAGGGAAGCCTCGGATGGAACCCTACGAATACGACCGCAGCAAACGATATAAGGACCACGATTTACGGAAATGCACCTGAATGTCCGCAAGAGATACCAGGCTTACATCACTGCAATCAAGGAAATGCGATGAATAGGACAGGTTTGTTCTAAAAAAGCATCCTGTGGCATCTACTTCAACTGCCATGAGAGAAAGCAAAAATTGGGATGCTGATTCATGGTTAGTAGATTCCAGATTTCAACACCTCAACATCCGCAAGGCTACATGGCTGAGTCCAAATCAAATTACAAGCAACCAAATTGATCATGTTTTAATTGACGGAAGGCACGCATCGAGTCGGACCACTATTTTGTTGCAGCCAAGGTACGCACTAGGATCAACATGCAACTAAAGCTAGACGTCGGCAAGCTGCACTCAGAACTTACCGCAGAAGCCTTCTCAAACACACTCTCCCGAATGCTCTGGGAAACCTCTTTGTCTTCTCGAATCAAAGGGTCATGCGTCAGACCGCTTTTAAGCCCGGAGTAACTTTCTGTAAAGACGAAAATAAAAATCTGGTTACAGATGCTCAGGAATCACTGAGATTATGGAGCAATAATTTTTCTAACCTACTTGGAGGCGATGAAGCGCACAATACCGCCGTTAGATTAATGGCAACGGAACCATCAGTTAATGATGGCACTATTGTAAAGCCACTGGACTATAACGAGGTCGATTCGGTTATCAAGGGTCTGATGGGCTGCCTGCTGAGTTATTCAAGACCAGCTGCGAAGAGTTGGTTAGGAGTTTGCAACAACTTTGAAACTCCGCTGTTTGCGCCAACTACCGCGGAATAAGTCTGCTTTCTATAGGATATAAGATTATGTCGTGCGTATTGTGTAATGCGCAGAAGCCATATACGAATTCACTGATAGGACAATATCAATGTGGCTTCGTGGTAAAAAGGTCGACCAGTGATCAAATATTCACATTACGACCAATCTTGGAGAAGACCCGTGAGTTTTTCAAAGCCACACACCACTTTTTTGTCGAATGTAAAGCCGCTTTTGACACTCCGATGTGATCGAAGTTTTTCGACGCCCTGTGTGCACTACGCTGATGACGCTATCACACACACAAAGCGTTGTTAGGGTAGGAAAGAACCTCTCCGAACCCTTTGATACCTAGAGAAGTTTCAGGAAGGTTGATGCGCTGTCGTGCGATTTTTCAATCTATTGACGGAAAAATCCTACGCCAGTGCCTGTACATACAGAGTATGTCGGGCTCAATCTTCCAAAAGGAAGTGATGCTGCTCGCGTACGCGGATGATATTAATAGCATCGAAATGGCGATTCCAGCAGCTTGTCACCTCTTTCGAATGAAAAAAAACAGCGCCAGCACGCATGGTTTATATTGGAGGAAGCGCAAATAAAGGACGACCGAGCACGCGATGGGATGACCAGTTATGGTAAGATCTCTCCGTACTTGGCATTCAAAACAACAGACGCCAGCGCGCACAAGACTACAACAGCTGTTGCGCTTTCCTGAATGCGGCCATGACCGATCGACGGTTGTAGGCCAGCTAAGTATCAGTTTCGTTTGCCTCTCTACGATGTTGCCTTAACAGCGTTGCAAAGAGCTTTACAAATTGATTATACCAAAGGCGAAGTGCACAAAGTGTAGAAACAATTTTAAATATAAACTTCAGCATTTTTTGCTGCTGTATTTTTACTTCGTGATACGTTAAGATGCTGAAAAGAAGCAGATAAGTAGCGAGAGAGAAAGACTGAGATAAACAGTTGCAACTGCAACATGCGGAGGCAATAGGAAATTGCGTTAATAGTAAAAGAAAGTTGAACAAATATTGACGTTAGCAACTTTTGTTTGCATATTTTAAATTAAAAAAAAAAAACAAATAAATAAAAAAAATACAAAATAAAAAAGTAGCGTAAATAAGCGCGGCAAGGTAACTAAGCTAACTTTAATTAACGTTGCAATGTGAACTTGTGGCGCTTCATTGTCTGCCCTTAAGACAGAGTCCGCTTGGGTACTGGCTAAAGAAAATTTACAAAATGCTTAAGTAACCGAGCTTAGTTTTGATTTAGTTGCGTAAACATAATTTCACTTGGTCTTTGTGGAAAAATGTTAGTAAAGAAAGAAAAAATAAAACAAAAAAATTGGAAAAATAAAACACGAAACGGAAAACTTGCAAATCAATTTAAAAAGTTTTACACAGTTTGTCAATCTATTTGCAAGACACTTTAATTCAAAACCTCTGTACTTGAGTTGCTTTCCACCAGTTCTCACTGACAATTTATACAAATTTATAAAGCGATGAGGAACCATCCGTAAGTAGCTACCTTCGTACTAGTAGGTAGTCACATTCACTCGCCGCATGTTGCAGTTTTGATAGTGTGAAGCAAGTAGAAGTGATTCAATTGCTGTTGATGCAGCAAATGCATACTTAAATACTCACGTTGTCAGCAAGTAGCGGAAACGAAACGAAACGCAACACAACTGAATGGCATGCAGCTCACACCGAAAGCAATTAAGATATGCAAATTACGAATTCAGTTTGTCGGGCAGTGCTACGCATACGCAAGTGGACAGTTTTAAGCTAATTTTATTACTGGCGAGCAAGTTAAACACTGTTAAAAAACAACGCTAAAATAAATGAATTTAAATAATATATGATACTAGCTGAACCCGGCACGCTTTGCTGTGCCCAGTAAAAGTTATTTCGCTATTTCTTCTGGTCGAACAGGCTTGATTGGCAGGTCCATTTGTAGGGGAGTTTCAGGGCCTGTAACACTTTATCTTCGTCACTGCCATCTGCTAGAGAGAATGGTGTGAATCTTTCTTCTAAGTGTGTGCCAAATATGTTGGGCTGCTCCAATTCAGTGCTTGCAATCACACCGTTCGAGCCCTTAACTGGGACTTGAAGTAAGGTCTGTTGTTTAGTCGCCCTGGTTGCTTTCCAATTTTATAAACCTAAAAGCCAACTCCATACACTGCCTTATAGATTCGCGATAACCTTCAAGCTTGATCTACAAAGTCCTCCTTTGCAACACTGTAGTAAAGTCTATTAGGACAAACGGCTCACAATTATGGGGAAATGAAACGTGAATATGAAACAAAAAGCTCAATCGTAATTATTTCAAACTATAACTGGTGCACTCTGGTACACTCGTAATCGTACACTAATATTCGCAATGACTTAAACATCCTAACTGTTAAAACTGAAATTTTTTAAAGTTTAAAAAATTTCAGACAAAGCATTCTAGATGTAAAATGGACAAGGCAGAACCAAAGCATGGGTCTGCAATTCGTATGTGTTGTAGACGATAAGTATGTGGAGGGGTTTACAATGGACGGTTTGGTAGATTCAATGCATGAAGTCGCTATAGTATACGTGTCGTGTTGAGGTTAAGTAGATTTGCAACCAATCCATTAGATGCGATGTATACAGTGTGTAGAGCAAAGGTCCCAGAACACTGCCTTGGGAAATCCTGACAGTATAGATTTCATGGACGAATGTGTATTGTCACATTTCACATAGAAAAATCTGTTTGTTATATAAGACCGAAGGAAATGGAACAAAGTTTGTAATACCTGCTGTATTGCTTGCGTGACTTCTAAAAAATAATGTTGCGCAATACTGCTTTTGTTCAAATGTTGTAAGTATCTCTGCAACAATTCGATGAATTTATTCAGTTTTACTATGCCTTCGCCGAAACCAGAATTGATGATTAGGTAGTATAACGCTATATGGTAAGGGAATGGAAATGCGTAAATTGTTTTTCCAGATGCATGGAAAAAGCACCACTCTCCATTTAAGTCCTTAACTGGAACTATTCACTTTGTGAGGTGTTTTAAATACAATCTTGCATTCGAAAGATTGCAGTCTGGTACATTCGGTTCACCATTTTTGACGAAGTAACCAATAACTTCATCTTTCAGAACAGCAAGATTCGTCTTAAGCTTTTTTGAAATTTTGTTTAGTGCATTTTTATCTTGTGGAAAAGATGCCAGATACAAAGAATAGTTGGCATACTTAGGATACCTTCTTGGTTATCGAGAGGTTGCTTAGTCAGTTGCTTCATGATTTTTGTTGTTAAGCTATTCAATTGTGTCATCAGCATGTTGCTCAATTTTTATTTCCATGTTCAGATTTACCTCTCCGTCTAATCAACGGATCAGTGACAAATAATGCTAGATCAGAATTCTTGCTGAGCAGACTACGTTCATTTTAAATATACTGGGATGTTTAAAATGATGACTACAGTTGAGTGTTCAGAAAAAAGATATTGAAAATCTTTTGTTAGCAGCCTTGGTTTATCAATACTTTAATGCATTGTTATGTCCAACAGATCTGGAAAGATTCTTGAATCTGTAAGCCAGTGCGTTGATGCATTTTAATATATAATTCTTTACCTTTAGGGTTGACAGTTCCAGAATAATAAGCGCATTTAAAAAAAATACTTAGATAATGCAAATATGCTGCCAGTAATTGTCTGCAATTCAATGTTTATAATTTGGACCCAGTTGTGTACAATGGGTGTGCAGATCGAGAAATGTATGTTGATTTTGATGATAATTGCGGATCCCCCGCTCGCCGTCTCAGAAAGTAGAACAATGTCCACATTTTGAGACTTTATGACGATTCAATTTAGGACATATGGTGGCAAGCGCCATTTGCATTCAAAAGAGAATTTTAGAGTTTGGAAGCATTTTTGCTTAAAAGAAACGTTACGAGTTGAAATAGTTAGATAGTTGGTCAACTACTTTAGCAGATCGTTTTATTTGATTTTCCATTATCAATTCGAGTTTCAGGAGCCTTACTGTTTGTCAGCCACGCACCAACAGAAGCCTGTTTTTGCATCAACGATATTTTGTTTGTTTATTTAATTTTTAATTGTCAACTAGTTTGTCCGCGAAAAAGTCACTGACCACACTTGCCGACAGCACATTAGAAATTGACCTACAAAAAAAATACATCCAGCCTTGTGATGTGCTCTTGGGGCCGCTGCAACTATATAAGTCTCTAACCGGAGACTCAAAAATTATAATAAAAAAAAAAAAACTGCTGGACCGATTTCAAAAATTCTTGCACCATTATAATTATGAGATTGGAAGAGACTCACTTCATGAGTTTGTAAAAGGTCGGAGGGGGCGAATTTCTAACCGCCATAAAAGCGATAAACATTGTATCTATGTGAGGTACATGTAAATGGGACCAAGAGAAGATTACATCAGGAGTTTGGTCAAGATCGAAAGGGGGCGGTAAACATAAGTCGACATATCTTCGCATTAATGTGTGGACGGGTATGATATTTGGTATACGTGTAAGTATTATCGGAAGAAAATCACTTCATGAGAATGGTCAAGGTCGGAGAGGCCGGTGCTCTACCCACCTAATAAGCGATAAGCTTTAATCGATATATTTTTGCATCCATTTAAGGTACAGCGATGATATTTTGAATGCATATTAAACGGAGCAAAAGAAGTAAAGTCCATTGGAATAGTGGGCATGGTTTGGCTTTCTATAGGAGACCTATATACATTTACAACATTCATTTTGACAAAAGTTTTTCCGGGAGCCAGGTGTGGCTAGTATATAATATAAAAAGAAAAAAAAAACGTAAATTGACGAATGGGCTTGTATTAAAACTACTTTTAAACGGTGAGGAAAAAAAAAATAAACCAAATAAGACCAGAAAAAAGAACCAGCAATTGGTTTTCAAGGAATGCCTTGTCATGGTGGCTCTTATAACGATTCCCAAATGCCCAAATTTCAACTAAAAGTAATAGGAAGCTAAGCGAATATTGTTAAGCAACTCAGATTCTTAACAGTAAAATCCAGTAAGATTTTTAAAAATCCTTTTAAGGGGATATGTCATTCACTCGGTAATATTTGCAGTAATAATGCATTGCATTCGAATTGTTATTGGAAACAAATATTAATAAAAGCGAAAATATTTTATTTAAAAAAATGATTAATAAGCCAACTTTATAGGCTACAGACAACTTCAGCTACATACATTGACTTATTCACCGAATTCTCAAAATAAAAACACATTTTATTTCTATTGGTTTTGGGTTCTATACATATTAAATTATCATCAGCCGACTTAAGCCTATAGAAATTTATGAAAGGCGTTTGTCGATATATCATTTCTCTTGCTGCAGAAATTCCAAGAAAGTTTCAACTGCATGTTTTGCCTAAACTGACTCGACTAATGGTAAAAACCAAAAACAATACTGACCAAGCATTGACCAACGTCAATGCCAGTTGTTTGCATTCCAATTAGAGACAAAAATTTACAATGCAAGGCTACGGCTTGTTCAATTGGTCAGCCAGCCAGATAAGATCGCCGCGCCGGGTTATTACGAAATAATTTATTACACTAAATAAAAAAAATTTGAAATTTCTGAATGAATCAGCACTCGACTATAAGTCGTACCACTTGTGATAAGCGTTCACCATGTTAAAGACAACTGTTGTGATTTTCAAATATTTATAATGATAAGCTAGAAAGCTAATTGCGACCGATTGCGCTTGATTGAACTTATTTGTATAAACTTCGAATTTGAAGTGTGTGTGTACACAAATCCAAACAGAACTAATTGAATAAAATGAAGCCATGTCTTGATGATGAGTTCATTTAGTATGTGCATTTATGAATAATTTATTTTGAGTTTTGAGCTAAAACCAACTGGAAATCTCTGTAGATAGCTATAACAATAAGCTGCGACTCGAAATCCTCTGCGAATGAAGCCGCGGGTTTTGCTTGCACATAAGTGTATTAAAAACGCAATCTATTTATGTATTGCTGTTATAAAAAAACTATTGTATTGGCAATTGTAATTAGTGTTTTTTGGGGAAGGGCAAGTGTGGAAATGAGATATGGAGAGTTCTAAGAAAGAAGACCGATGAAGAGGTAAACAAAAATTCCAAATTTTTAAATATATTTTCAATTAGTTTTTATACTGTTCACAGAGTGTGCGAATAGTATTAAATTTTAGTCAAAATTTTGGCAATGACTCGTCACATACATATTTCTAATCAGTTTAACGAGGCGTGTTCTTCTAGACATAGCCGTCTGTCCGTCTGATTGGCCCTATGTTTGTTACCATGCTATTTCCTCAAGCTTTGAGGAATAAGCTATGGAAATTTTTTAAAACCAAAAGCCAAATATAACTCAAAATGTATGAAATGTAGCTACTTGGTGGTATAGCTCTGATAAATAAACATTATGCATTTATTTTTTTGGTTATTAAAAAGTAATAATTAAAGCAATTATTTTACAAATAAAAATTGTTTTAATTAAATATGATATTGTACAAATTGTGCATGAACATCAATAATAGTTTGGTGCTCCTATATCAATTTCAATCAATTACATATTTTTATATAATAATATAATATTAAGAATCGCTAACATTTCTTATATATTTTAAATTAATATAAATAATTCTAACTTTTCCGAGCAAAGGGCAGCAGGAGCAGTGTATTTTGACTTCGATTCTACCGAAGTTGATGTTTTGTTTAATTTTTATTGTTATCCATTTAATTTCAATTGGCGAAGATGGCGTCAACCATAGTTCCTAGAATTTCTGATTAAAAATAAATATGCGCATATATGACATTTACATTTATTTATATTTGATTAATCTATTTGAAGTTTACTATTATCTTCTATGCGATTAGATTACGCTCATCAAATCTGCCACGGACATTCGAATATATGAATTTTTGTATATCTTAAAATATTTATGGTAAATGCATAAAATTTTATCAAATGAAATAATTTAATTTGGCTCTGTTGACAATTACAAGTGTTACATTGCTTTTAATGAAATACTATAAAAAAGTTTGGCAAATATTGATGTTCAACAAAATGTACAAATCTTAATTAAAAAGCAAAATGCAAACATTTTCATTAAGAATTGCACTATAAAAATTAAATAGAGTCATCGAAAAAAAACCTTTTTTTAACTCGTTCAAAAAAATCGGGAAAGAACACTCTCGTCTCGCTAGCCTCACTTTACGACATACTTTATGGACTTCTTCGTTGGAAATGTTTTTGACCACAGCACGCTGGTTGCCCTGAAAAGCAAAACGTTGTTGATAAGAAAGATAATACATGTCGTACGAATTCTGAATGCTTTATAATTTCTGTACGATGAAATCTAAGACAATAACAGGGCACTAGATATTTATTGGCAATTTTATGAACCTTTGTTGTTTGAGATAGAGCAAGTTGCGCTGCTGTGTTTCTGTATAAAAACAAGTACATGGCGTAATTTGCGAAAGTACGTCGAGCGCGCTCGAGTCGTACGAACGAACGAAAAATATTCTTTAAGAGTTTAAATTAAAAAGAAGTGTGAATATTCAAAGAAATAAGAGCTGAGTTGTGTTGAAAAGATGTTTGTGAAAATCGCCATTTTGTTGTTTGGCGTCGGTCTTTGTACTGCGGCTATAACTACGCCAAAGAAGAATACAGATTTCAATCTGATGCAATTCATGGTGAAATCGCGTCATGTGAGCAATCAGAATCCCTCGCGTTCGTTGGCTTGCTTCGACTACTACATTCCTCTGTTGAATGACATTACCGATCAGTATGAAAAGGATTATACGTCGTGCTTAGACAGGGCTGCAATTGCGCAAGATGGTATTGATGCTGGTACACAGCCACAACGGCAGCAGATCGAAAGCTCGGCGAAGAGCTCATGTCAGGCTCTGCAGTTGTGCAGCGCACATCAGGATTCGATTTCGTACTTCGATTGCTATTCGCGCACTGTGAGTGAAACAATGTAGTGTGCACAAATTTTGATTACTTATTTGTGTTATTTCTTCTAGGGCGGTGAAAACTCGAAAAATATGTACACAATTTCAGCAGACTCTGCTGAGATATTGTCACAAGTTCAAGAGGAATACCGCGTAATCGAAGTCAATCAATATAGATGCACAAACGCTTCCGAACGTGCTTACGTCGAGAACACTTCTACGACTTATGAGGAGTTGAACAATTGTTTGATGGGCTTGTCAGCAATACCTCCATCTACATCGAAACCAACTGACACCACACCAACCCCAGAGGATACAACAGTAACACAACCAACTACTTCTGAAAACTCATCTTCTGTAGAGCCTGAAACCACCATTCCTGAAGGCTCATCACCTCAAGAACCTGAGACCACAACACCTGCAGTCCCATCTTCACAGGATCCTGACACCTCTACATCTGAAGCTACTTCTCCACCGGAACCTGAGACTACCACAACCGTAGCGTCCTCTCCAGAGGAACCTGAGACCACTACTCCCGAAGGTTCATCCCCACAGGAACCTGAGACCACTACACAAGAAGCGTCCACTTCAGATGAACCGGAGACCACCACTCCTGATGAACCATCTCCTCAAGAGCCTGAAACTACAAGTGAACCTGAGACTACTGCGGAAGTTTCAACTCCAGAGGAACCTGAGACTACCACTCCCGTAGCCTCCTCTTCAGAGGAACCTGAAACTACAAGTGAACCTGAGACTACTGCGGAAGTTTCAACTCCAGAGGAACCTGAGACTACCACTCCCGTAGCCTCCTCTTCAGAGGAACCTGAAACTACCAGTGAACCTGAGACTACTGCGGAAGTTTCAACTCCAGAGGAACCTGAGACCACTACACCTGAAGCTTCCACTCCAGAGGAACCTGAGACTACTACTCCCGTAGCCTCCTCTTCAGAGGAACCTGAAACTACAAGTGAACCTGAGACTACTGTGGATGTTTCAACTCCAGAGGAACCTGAGACTACCACTCCCGTAGCCTCCTCTTCAGAGGAACCTGAAACTACCAGTGAACCTGAGACTACTGCGGAAGTTTCAATTCCAGAGGAACCTGAGACCACTACACCTGAAGCTTCCACTCCAGAGGAACCTGAGACTACCACTCCCGTAGCCTCCTCTTCAGAGGAACCTGAAACTACAAGTGAACCTGAGACTACTGCGGAAGTTTCAACTCCAGAGGAACCTGAGACTACTACACCTGAAGCTTCCACTCCAGAGGAACCTGAGACTACTACTCCTATAGCCTCCTCTTCAGAGGAACCTGAAACTACCAGTGAACCTGAGACTACTGCGGAAGTTTCAACTCCAGAGGAACCTGAGACCACTACACCTGAAGCTTCCACTCCAGAGGAACCTGAGACTACTACTCCCGTAGCCTCCTCTTCAGAGGAACCTGAAACTACCAGTGAACCTGAGACTACTGCGGAAATTTCAACTCCAGAGGAACCTGAGACTACTACACCTGAAGCTTCCACTCCAGAGGAACCTGAGACTACTACTCCTATAGCCTCCTCTTCAGAGGAACCTGAAACTACCAGTGAACCTGAGACTACTGCGGAAGTTTCAACTCCAGAGGAACCTGAGACTACTACACCTGAAGCTTCCACTCCAGAGGAACATGAGACTACTACTCCTGTAGCCTCCTCTTCAGAGGAACCTGAAACTACAAGTGAACCTGAGACTACTGCGGAAGTTTCAACTCCAGAGGAACCTGAGACTACTACACCTGAAGCTTCCACTCCAGAGGAACCTGAGACTACTACTCCTGTAGCCTTCTCTTCAGAGGAACCTGAAACTACAAGTGAACCTGAGACTACTGCGGAAGTTTCAACTCCAGAGGAACCTGAGACTACTACACCTGAAGCTTCCACTCCAGAGGAACCTGAGACTACTACTCCTGTAGCCTCCTCTTCAGAGGAACCTGAAACTACAAGTGAACCTGAGACTACTGCGGAAGTTTCAACTCCAGAGGAACCTGAGACTACCACACCCGTAGCCTCCTCTTCAGAGGAACCTGAAACTACAAGTGAACCTGAGACTACTGCAGAAGTTTCAGCTCCAGATGAACCTGAGACTACTACACCTGAAGCTTCCACTCCAGAGGAACCTGAGACTACCACACCCGTAGCCTCCTCTTCAGAGGAACCTGAAACTACAAGTGAACCTGAGACTACTGTGGAAGTTTTAACTCCAGAGGAACCTGAGACTACTACACCTGAAACTTCCACTCCAGAGGAACCTGAGACTACCACTCCCGTAGCCTCTTCTCCAGAAGAACCTGAGACCACTACTCCTGAAGGTTCATCTCCACAGGAACCTGAGAACACTACACCAGAAGCGTCCACTTCAGATGAACCGGAGTCCACCACTCCTGAAGGTTCTTCTCCTCAAGAACCTGAAACTTCAAGTGAACCTGAGACTACTGATGAAGTTTCAACTCCAGAGGAACCTGAGACTACCACACCTGAAGCTTCCACTCCAGAGGAACCTGAGACTACCACTCCCGTAGCCTCCTCTTCAGAGGAACCTGAAACTACAAGTGAACCTGAGACTACTGCGGAAGTTTCAACTCCTAAGGAACCTGAGACCACTACACCTGAAGCTTCCACTCCAGAGGAACCTGAGACTACCACTCCCGTAGCCTCCTCTTCAGAGGAACCAGAAACTACAAGTGAACCTGAGACTACTGTGGAAGTTTCAACTCCAAAGGAACCTGAGACCACTACACCTGAAGCTTCCACTTCAGAGGAACCTGAGACTACCACTCCCGTAGCCTCCTCTTCAGAGGAACCCGAAACTACAGGTGAAAATGAGACGAAACCAGGGGAGCCTGAGACAACTACACCTGAAGCGTCTTCTCCAGAGGATGCTGAGACCACTACTGTAGAAGCCTCAATACCTGAAGAACCGGAAACCACTACACAAGCGCAGAAAGCCACTGAGGTCCCCGATTCTTCTTCTTCTTCGTCGGAATCAGATGAAAGTGAAGAAACAACAATAAATCGCATTGAAAAGTTTCTCACAAAACTGAGAAAGATCTTAGGACGCAAGCATAAGTAAATAAATGTGGATTATTAGCTACGAACTATTTCATTCAGCTTTAAGACCAAATATACAACTGTACATAAGCACATACGGCGAATATTTTTATATAGTAAAGATAAAATTTAATTATTTATTCAAAACTGCGCAGTCATAATGTCTATGAATATGGTTCAGAAAATCAGAAATTTGTGCGATAAGCTTAATTCGAAAGCTCTTTTTCTATATAAATATGGTCAACTAAAAGATTGTATTAAACAGAATTTAACCGATAACATAGATAAGTTTGGTCACACAAGTCAAGGTAATTTATAGACTTGGAGTGATATTGTCATGAAATAGACCCACGGGGGGCAGAGTAAGAAATAATTTAAATATAAAAACTAGCCTCACTTTGTGCGAAATAACTTTAAAAATTAATACCTGCCCGTGTATGATAGAGTTTGATATGTTGAAAAAATTATATCTTCTCACACGTTTCTATTTTTTTAAATTTAAGTACATATTATCAAATATATCGGGAATACCCTCCAAGTTATTTATATACTTTTATATCTTAAGCAACGCATTATCTTTATCCAACTTTACCAACTCATGACTTAGTTGAAGACCTCGTCTGTGCTAGATAATGTGCAAAGACAGTTTGTTGTACTCTTCATATTGTATATAAATTGCGGGTGTATTAGTTTGTCGGTAATTATGCTTTGCGATAATGTATGAAGAATTTACATCTAATTTCCAATGAATTTTTTCTTCTCTCTCTGAATCTTCGTAAGAACTTATATTATATAAACTGTTATCAAAGATGATTGAGCTGCTTATTGAAAGAAAACACTTAAACCGCCTAGGGCATACAAGTTTCGATTTAATTGAATCGATTTTGTCTCCTGCTGTATTCCATTTCATATTAACTAAGTCCAAGAAGTTTTCCGGTAGTCGAGATAGCGATTAAATAAGGAAGCTAATCAGTAAATATATGTAAACCAAATGTTTGGCAACTTGGCAAAACTTTCTGGCGACTATAAAAATCCTGACTTCACTGACGAACGTTCAGTAATTGAATTGATTGTGAAAGTCGCAGATCGTTTTAAAAGTGTATCTTTTTTTGTTGCTGAATAAGACTGAAACAAGTTTTAATTGATATGTCTAGGATTGTTGCTTTGGCCTTGTGCCTTCTGGTCGTTAGTACCAATGGACGTACTGTCGTCGATTTTCAGACACTGCTCGTGCATCAGCAGCAGGCATTCCGTCATCTAATGACCGGTCATGCAGGCGCTGACGATCCTTTAATGATTAACAAATGTTTCAACAGTTATTTGAATGATCAGACTGAAGTTGTAACTAAATACAACACTGAATACTATGGCTGCGTAGATACCGCGCAGGCTGCTAAGGATGAGCTGACAGCACAAAATTTTGCGCAGCGTGAAGATCTGATTTTACGTCAGAGCAATATGTGCGACAATCTGTCGCATTGCAGCCGCTTTGATGATGGTTTTGAGTTCTTTGAATGTTACAGTATTGCGGTAAGTTGAGTGATTACTGGATTTTCGGAAGATTTTGCTTGATAAATTTTTCGTTAATTTATATCTTCGATGTCTAGTCTGCCAACAGCTATAAGGTTATGTTCACACTGAACAGCGATGCCAATGCCGAATTTAATTATATAGGCGCACGCTACAGTGTCATTGAGAACGATGAAACCGTTTGTATTGAAGATGCACGCGTCGATTATGCTAAACGTATGGATATAGCCAATGAAGACTTGCAGACATGTCTCAATGGTGGTGAGCCTACGAAGAAACCTGAAACTACAGATAGCCCAACTGATGGTCCAACGGAAACCACTACTGAACCTACAGAAGAACAACCCACAACTATTGAAACTGATACAACAGAAGATGAACCCACAACCATTGAAAATGAAACCACAGAAGAAGAGGCCACAACTATTGAAACTGATACAACAGAAGATGAACCCACAACCATTGAAAATGAAACCACAGAAGAAGAGGCCACAACTATTGAAACTGATACAACAGAAGATGAACCCACAACCATTGAAAATGAAACCACAGAAGAAGAGGCCACAACTATTGAAACTGATACAACAGAAGAAGAACCCACAACCATTGAAAATGAAACCACAGAAGAAGAGGCCACAACTATTGAAACTGATACAACAGAAGAAGAACCCACAACCATTGAAACTGAAACAACGGAGGAGGAAGCGACAACCATTGAAACTGACACAACTGAAGAAAAGCCTACAACTATTGAAACTGAAACTACTGAAGAAGAAGAAGAGAAAATGCCAGAAGAAGATCTTGATAGATCTCAGCTGCTGTCACGCATGGGCAGATGGAACTTTCTTAAGCGATACTAAGCAACAATCATTGCGAAATGATTAAAATAAAAGAAATATTCAAGTAGTTCTTGAATGACAACTTTTAGTTACTTCATAGACTTTTTATTTACTAACTAAATAAATAAAATTTATACCAAATCGAAGTATAAAGTTATGACATTTTCTTTCAACTGCGGTTTCATTATTTACTTTATTTGAAGATAGTCCGAATAGTACAACCCAGAAACATATACCCAGAAACATTAAAAATGTGGGTTGACGCAATTTTGACTATTAAGAAGATATGAAGATGAAATCAACTTGTAGTTTCAATAAATATGCTAATAACTACATTTAGAGGTGTGGCGTTCGCTTTGAATAAGCCGTAAACTTTCAGAATAGCTTATTGCTGCTATCTGCAACAGCTGAATTAGTCACGGCATATCTAAAGTGACTCTTGAATTGCATTAAAAGGTAATTAAATTACTATCACCAATTCGCTTGAGTGTCTAATAAAAATTTATATTAGTGACTTGGTTTGCAAAAATGAGTTTGCAAAAAAATTTAACAGACATAAATATTATTTATAATGCATACTTTAGGGCAACTATTAAATCAATTAAAGATAGAAAAATAGGCTCATAATATAATGTTGTGACGCAATTTTATTTAGTTATTTAGTAAGTCGGTCATCTTTTCTGCTAATTAGTTAAACGGAATTATTTTGTTTTGTTTAAAAGATTCGAATGAGTACTTCAAATGGTCTGAAAACCTCATCATCAACATTAAAGAGTGACATTTTTAGATAAGCTTGTTCTAGTGTGAGAGCTAATATATCTTATCTTCGAGCTTATCTAAGAATTCTCAAAAAAACAAAAAAAAAAAATAGTTACTGGCGGCAAATTCGAAAAAATATTGATCAAAAGTACGAAAATACAAATTAATCAATTTAGTTTAGAAGAATGGCCAAAAATTTGTATTCAAATAGCTCTTAAAATATAATATAAAATCTATGCCTTATATAACAAAGTGGTATTATTTTTTAGTGCATTGAGATGCACTGTGCCTATAAATACTATTTAAAAAACCATTTTTTTTTTTTCAAAAGTTCCCATTTCTATTGATTTTATTTTCGACAAATTAGATATTTGAAGTCCTTGTTTATCTTTATCGAAAATAGCCAATTTGTTTTTTAGGCAAAGTTTTTGGAAAATCTGTCATTTGGTTATATTTTTATTTTTCTTAACCTCTAGCATAAAAACTTCACATGATAAGTTTCGTTTCGATCCAATAACTTTCGATAAAAAAAGAGTCTTGTATCCAAATTTTATTAAACTTTCAAGGATGGTCGAGAAACTGTCATAGGCATGCCTCGTTGCGAAAAGTAATCATACAGTAAGCATAGAAAGTTCGGTCAATTTTACCGAAAAATTAGGTACGCAACGCGTTATTGCAGAATTTCCTTCAAAAAAGCAGTTAGCTGCAGACAAGCAGCTTCGAGGTAATTCAGGTCCTACCTTCATATTAACACATAATTACTGGCGACGAAACATGGGTGCACGAGTACGGCACACTTACCAAAGAGCAATTATCCGAATGGACGCGAAAAGCACGCTAAACTGAAGGTGATGCTCATTAAGTACATTCCACGTAGTGAAACGGTCAACAAAAAGCATTACGTCGAGAGGCTATATGTCGTAAATGTCCGGATTTGTGGGCCAACAATGCATGGGTTCTTCATCATGGTAATGCGCCATCTCAAAAGAACCATTATTGTGAACGAAATTTTGGCCAAACATTTACCAGATATGCCCCTTTGTCATTTCTGCTTCCCCTCTAGACTAAAATTGACGCTTCGCGGAATGCGTTTTAATTCGATTAAATAAATCAAGAAAAAAATCGACATGAGAGCTAAAGGCCATTCCGGAAAGTGTCACTTTAAATGGATCTTATTTCGAAGGCGGTAAAATAAGTTCCGATTAATTTAAACATTTTATTATATTTCCTCAGCGTGCCAAATGAGTTTGCTAATATATCTAATCACTTTCTCAGAGGCCCAGGAAGAAGCAAAAAATTTAAATATGAATAAATCTCTAGGATATGATGAAATCGACGGTATCACGATTAGAAACTTACCTTTAAAATGTATAAAATTGCTCACATACATATACAATGCTATGCTTAGACTTCCCAAGCCAATGGAAACATGCTGAAGTAATAATGCTCCCTAAACCCAACAAACCTGAAAGCTGCACGTCGTCATACCGATACATTAGTCTGCTGGCGATATTCTCTAAAGTATTTGAAAAAAATACTTTTAAGAAGAATGTCTCCTGTGCTGGACAATCTAAACATTATAACTGAACATCAGTTTGGGTCAGAAAAGGGCGCGGAACTATTGCGAGAACAATTATAAACTCATTTGAAGATAAGAAGTACTGTGCAGGCGTCTTCTTAGATGTTAGACAAGCGTTTGGCAGAGTCTGGCACTTAGGACTATTGTATAAAATTAAAAAGTGGCTACCTGCTCCATATTGTCAGCAATAATGTTGATGTAGCAACTTATGCTGATGATAATGCCATCATTGTCATAAGCAAGGATCCAGTCGTCGCATCACGCCACTTGCAAGAGGAACTTTGCATGGTAGAAAAATGTTTAAAAAAGTAGAGGATTAAGATAAATACACAGAAATCTGTTCAGATAACATTTTCTTTAAGGAAAGGAAACTGTCCACCCGTAACTTTAAATGCCGCTACTATACGAGTTAAGGAGACAGTAAAATATCTGGGATCACGCTTGGATCTTAGAATAACTAGCAAGGCTCACATTAAATAGAAGAAACATCAGCTAAAAAAAAAAAATCGGAAATGTACTGTCTACTAGGTCCTCGTTCTCAACTTACTTTGAAAAACAAAATTCTTCTTTACAAGACAGTTCTAAAACCTGTTTGGACATATGCTATACAACTACGGGGAATTGCTAATAACTCAAACATTGAAATCTTGCAAAGATACCAGTCTATGACATTGAGAATTATGTCAGATGCACTTTGGTTCATAAGCAATTATGATATTCATAGGGTCCTAAAGACACCTTTTGTGATAGACGAAATAAAAAGACATTCTCAAAATTACATAAGCAGACTTTACAACCATGATAATAATTTAGCCCTTAGCCTCCTAGATAATAGTAGAGATGTTAAGCGTCTGAAAAGATTTCACGTACTGGATCTTCCTCATAGATTTATAATTTAATATTGTAGAAGTCAAATAACAATTAGTGTAATATATTAGTTGGGATCACTGGTACGCAATTAATCCTGTTAAGTATTTGATGTATAAGTTAATTGGTTTATTGTCATAAGACAGATTGCAAATTTAAATAAATATATAAAAACAAAATAAAAATAAAAAATATATATTCTCGATACTTTCTTGTATATAAGCTATACCGAGAGTATTTTTATTATTCGGTGAGCAAGTTATCGAAGACAGACCAGCTACACCGCATATATTCGAAATATTTGGTGTATCGTAATTGGACGAAAATGGATATTGATGAAGTAAGTTACATATTATATATGAAATAAATATGTAGGTACTACGACTGTGTGTATGTAATGCACGATTCTTTCGGATATACGGAATGAGTGCCGATGCAGCGTTCAATTACGAGTATATTGAGTACCTTCTGCAAATTTAACTGTGTTCATATGAATCACTTCAAGAATGTTACAGCACTGTGAGAAATTTTAATTGCTAGATTGGCAACACAGTGGTTTTGGGGGATTATTCTATACAAAACGACCACCGGCAGCCTTCGTAAGTGCCTTTGCGTTTGTTTGTGCGCCATATGTAAAAAAAACATTATCTTAAGCCACAACCGAAGACTTTCAAACTTTTTAAGGAACTCCACTTTAGTTTGTGCTGCTCAGTTAGCAATATATTCTAATACGAATATTTATGCTATTAAAATTGATGTGCATGGTCTAAGCATTTTTATTTGCTATTCGATGCGTAAGAGTCTCTGGAGTATATACTTTTTTTTACCAATTCCTAATAATTGTTTGAAATTTATTTATAATTTTCTCAGCTAATATTAACTTTCGTTTGAAAGATCGAAATTATTGAACTGAAATCATATTCCATATATTAAATTTAACCTATAGTAAGCTAATGAAAGACTTAACTAGACATGGACGCAGTAAATTGTATTTTTATTTTACATTAAATTTGCGCATAGCTATGCCTGGCCCTAATTTACACCTACACATTAGTAGGCGCAACATCAATTTAATTGGTACACAACGAGCTAAATTATCGCTTGTGTTACTAATTGAATTTGTCAGCGGAAAATATTTGTATCCAGTTTGGATTGCATGCGTTTAAGCGGCATTTCTAGTGCGCTACTTTTTCATACATTTTGGAACATTTGAACAGTGTTCAGCAAAATTGTTTATTTGACATAAACTGGCCAATTATCTAATATGTTTCTTTTTCGTACAGTGTAGCCAAACAATTACATAATTGAATAGATAATCTTTAAAGCGTTAACAGCTGCTACGGACCACCGAATATTGCTCTCAATATGCCGCACAAGATATGAGTATCTCAAACTTGGCGGTGCGCGCAGAGTAATAATCTCATTGTTGTCGTTGTAGATGTTATTGACGTCAGATAAGATTCTTATTGATTTCTGTTTAAATCTATAGCAAAACAAATATAAACGTTGAATTCAGCAATGTTGCGCTTGAGCTACTTGATTGTGTTTATGGCGGGCGTTGCTTCACACAGCGTTCAACCGTAGATATGATAGGTATCAATAACAGCAGCAACTCATTAATGCTCGAACAGCGCTTGCCACCGATACGGCGTCTATTGTGGCTGTCAGCAGTTTTGGCAATACCGCTGTCTCTGGCTGAAGTGTTAAACACCAACAGCCAAAATCAGGCATCACAACTATTTGTGCTGCCGCAGCAGCGTTTCAATGGCTATGACGTTGACAGCTGCCACGATGTCTACATGGAACAGAGTGCGAATGCTTCGAACATTTACTCGGCTAACTTTCAGCAATGTGAGATTGCTGCAAATATGACGCTGCGACAGCTTGCCTTCGACGAGGAAGTCGAACGTATGCAGATTGAGGCTGGTGCGGCAACTGTCTGCGGCAATTTGGAATACTGCAATTCGTTGGCTAGTAATTTGGACTATTTCGATTGTGTGGGGAATGTGGTAAGTGTGTGGGTGTGTGCACAAATGTTAAGTGAAGCTTAATTTCCGAACAATATATGTATATTACAGGCGCCCAGGAATATGGATATACTTGTCGATATGCGTTTTAATTCGAGCCGTGCATATTTGAGTCTACGTGAGGATATTGATCACGTACAACAGCAGTTTCTGCTCTGCACCATTGATGCGCAGCGGCAGTTTGTACAAGATATGCGTGCTGCATACGATGAGCTGGTGCAGTGCCGTTCACGTGTTGAGCAACATGACTCCGATGATGGTGAGGACGTTGATTGATTTATGTTTTGATGTATAATTTATACGTTTAAGCTTTGTATTATTAGTTTATGCTTGTATTGTACATTAGTTGTAGCAATTAAAATACAATTAAAATTTAATATTTAAACCGTATCCGGTGGTCCATTTTGCAGACAATAGTCCAATGCATCGTAGATCTGTGCAGTGCTCGCAACATAGGCGCGTTCCGTTTTATTGTTGCATTGGTACAAGTTTACATCGATTTCGCTGAGTCCGTGCGTCAGGTTGAGCGCATTCTCGGAAGCATTAAAGGATATTGTGTAGACTCCAGCTAAGGCGTTTTGCGACTGTAAAGTAGAAAATATACATAATATAATTCGGTTTATTTTATGTCAAAAAAAAAAAAAGAAACATACAAATGCTGCAAAACAATTGAAGAAATCCAAGGTATCTGTGATGTTTATACAACTGCCCACGTAGCTTATTATATCTATTGCGGCGTTGCTTAATAGCTCACGTGCTACTGCAAGATTTGTTTGCACCGTGTGGCGTTGTTCAGTTGCAGTGCTTTGACATGCATTATAACTCTTCGACCACTGGCTGCCTTCATCTTGCAGCAGTGGTAGATAAAGTTTGAAACAAACTGCGGTTGCATTGGATGTAGCGCTGTCAATTGATGTATCCAGTATTTGATGCGTTTGCAGTAATTGAGTCAGCTCGGGTACTTTGGCTGACATTGACTAAAAAAACAAATATTTTAATTAAGTTTCATCTAAATTTTTCGTCTATATTTGCAATATTACCAAAGTCAACATCAGAGTGCCTAGTAAAAATATTAAAGTGTACATGTTGTCCAACTTAAAGCAGTTTACACTCTGTTTTATTGTGCTGTGCTAAAAAGTATAAATACTAAAAATAATATCAAAGATAATATCAGTTGACAATGATACATTATTTCTTTATTTTAAACATTTATCTAGTGTACATGAAAAGTATTTAGGTAAATAAATAAAAAGATATATTAAATTTATATTAAATACAATGAAAATGCCTAAAATAAAATAGAAAAAAAATGCAGTTTGAATTAGTTTTAAATTTTGTTCTGAAATAATATAATTAGTTAGTTTTCATCAACTTAAGCAGCCTATTAAGCTATTTTATGTTTAACTAATTGTGCATAAATTAGTTTTTACTAAAAATAGATTGTATACATAGGGAGTTATGCAATTAACAAACTGCTTAAGTTGAAGAGTTGAAGTGATCAGCTAATAATATTTTGTTGCATATCATTTGTTGCACTCCATAGTAATGAATAATTTTTATTGTGCTTTAAATTTGGCTCTAATTTAACATCTAACAACTAAAAGCTCATTGCGCTTCAAACTGTATAGTTACTTAAATTTGGCGCAACTAAGCAAGTTAATATTTATAGCAACCACTCGAACCTATAGCTTCTAAGGTTCCATTAAACTACAAATAAGTTGCATATTTTTGGGTACCAATATTAAGTAAATATATTTGCTGTCAAGTAAACTGATAAAACACGCCGCTAAATTCGTGAATATTTGACTAAAATTTGTCAGCGAAATTTTTGATAAATAAGACGAATTAAAATTTTTAAATGATAAAAAATTGACAAGTCACAAACGTTGCGTATGAGTAATAAGATAAATATGTGATCGGTTAAAGCATAATTTAAGTGTTAATTGCTAAAATGTTTACTTGACGAAGCTGTAGGCGTGGTTTGATATATCTATTACCAGTTTCGTCGAGTTGATTAAGAATATATATGCAAACTTTCAAATAATAGTATTCTTAGTAGACTTAGCTTACCGCGACGAGTCAATATTTCCAAATCCAATCGACTATTATATGTTCATCTATCTTTTAGTCTTTCGACTGACCTTACTAAAAAAAAAAACCTAATGAGAAGTATTTACATTTTTAGACCCTGTACAAGAGTTTATTGGGTTTGTGCAAATGTATGTAACAGCTAGAAATAATGGTCGGAGATCTCTCAAAGTTACCCCCATTATGGTCAGGAGTGATAGAGGAGTCGATATAGCTATGTCCGTCTGTCCGTCTGGCCGTCCGTATGAACGAAAGAATCTCGGAAACGGTAAGAGATAAAGATTTCGGGCTTTTTGCATTCGACTATTGTAAAATTTTGACCTTACTTACTTACTAATTCGATGCCATTAATAGAATTCCTCTGCTACTTTTTAGCCTATTAATTAATCAAATTTAGAACATTTCACTGCGTATTAAATGCCTTAAACTCTTTAACGCTTTATGTATATTGTTGTTGCAAGCAAGTCTTTAAGCCGTTCAAAGTTTATTGACTGATTGAATTAAGCATATGCTTAGTTGCCTAAGAGTATATAGCCTGCTGAAGACTTGTTTATTTGCAATTAACAAAACATAAAAACTCACAGCAGTTAAAGTCAAGTGTTTGCTGCATAAATTCCTGAAACGTTTTCAGCTGCCAACTTATTTTGGGCATTTAATTAGAGAACTAAGCTCTTTTGAACTGTAATTGCTTGGCAACGAACTGTTCCGCAAAGGCCAACATTTTTTGCATTAATGTATATTTAATTTGTCAAAAAATCGAAGTAAAAGAAATTGAAAATATCTTCAATAAATACTTGGCTCAATAATTAAAAATACATAAGACGCGGCACCTTTAATGTGTAATTCCGCTGAAGACACGTGTGCAGCTGATAATGTAATAATTGTAAGACTTAATAAACTTGTAAATAGAGCAAATTCCGAGTCGTTCACACCAAATCAATTATGTATGTACTATATAAGCAAACTGAAAATTGATGGCATTGGTTGGTGTGACTTTGATATTTTTCTTTTTCGCCTAAAGCTAAAAATAATAAAAAAATCCCATTCGAGGACAATGAGTCAGTTAATTACATTTCCAATTGATATTTTCGCATTTACGCGTATATGTCTGTGTGTGCACAAATTTTATATTCAACATTTGCAAAAAGAAAAAGAAGAAAAAAATGGATCAATCATTTCGCAACGCAACACTATAAAAACTTAAGGCATATTCACATGGTTCATTAGTTACCTTACGACAGCCTTACTGTGAGAACATGAAGTATTTGTGCAATTCAGTCTTACTAATAGCGTGCATTGCCGGCATTGCCGTGCAGGTAATATTATAGAACTATAAAACTTTTAAGCACTAAAAACAATAATTATTTCTGCTTAATAATTAGGCTAAGCCAGGCAATGTGCAAAACGAAATGCAGGCAACATTGAACAAGTATATGGTGCAGTCGCAGGCATTCAACGACGATGCTACGAATCCTGAACTATCCGCACAATGTTTCAGTTTGTATTTGCCACAGCTGAACGTCGTTGCTGCCACCTTCTCGACCAATTATCAGGCCTGCATTACCGTTGCCAATAACCGGACAGCAAACCTCACTGCAACCGCTCTACAAAGCCAAACGGAATACCAACAGGAGGTCTCACAGATGTGCTCCGCTTTCAGCACATGTGATGCCGAAAAAGATGCTGTAACGTTCTTCAACTGTTATTCGTCAGCTGTGAGTATTTTGAAATTCTTTTTAAGAATACCAGCATTTGAATAACCTGTTTTTTTTTTCTGCAGTCCAAGGATGATGTTGCACTGATCTATGATCTTTCTGCCAATTCTGCCGACTCTGCTAATGTACTCATTTCGGGACTTAAGGAGATACAGGATCAGGAATATCAGTGCACAAACACCACTGAGAATGCCTATGTGCGTGACACTGCTGGCGTCTATGATCTTTTGGATAACTGTTTGAAGAACGGTGTGCCTACAACAACCGTTGTCACCGATGCCACCACCACCACAGACAAGCCAGATACTACAACTGTGTCCTCGGGCTAAATTGCTGCGGCTACCGTTGTCTTAGGTGATTTTAATGAAATTTTTTTTAAATGATTTCGTGATTTTTAAATTTGGTAAATAAAGTAATAGAAAGAGCATATTAAATTAATTATTTTTGATATTGTAGCCGAAATTTGTAGTAGCATTTGACTTTGCAACAAAAAAAAAAACGTATTATAGAGAGGCTATTTGATAATGAAAGAAAAGGTTATGCGAATTAGTGCGGCAAAAAAGAACAATATAAATGCCACTGACGAAGGGAGAGAGAGAAAGAGTTGTTGCTAATACGAAAATTTCTTGCTAACAATTCCGTGATAATATGGCAGGGCGGTAGCTTACCGACTGTATTGCAACAAAGCCTCATGAGTAATTGCAACTCATATGATTTTTTATCTTGAACAATAAACGATTGGTTATGGCCCGGTAGCCTTTACTGTACTATTTATCTATGATGCTCCCACTTCATAGCAATTGCTGTCATAGTTTGTGCTCAGGCTCTGTATTTTCCAGCCCAATTTTTATTATTAATGTCCAACAGTATTTTCTGTTGTTCGCTTATGAATTGAAAATCACTAAAAATCTGCTGGAAACAGTTATTATCAAGCTTGTAGCAAGCAAATGTTATCGAAATTTTTGTGTATTTAAATATGAAACCTATGAAAGCTTATATGATGTATGATGTGATAAAATTTTTATCGTTATGCTACCGCAATCAAGACGACATGTCTGAACTAAATTATAAATTGGCAAAGCTTAGATAATGTTAGCTGCATGCGTTACGCTAGGTCTTTTGTAGGCGATTAATCGAGTATTTAATAATTTGATAATTTCAGCGACATTGTCTGATAATTTTGACTATATGTAGGTAGGCTTTTTCGAATATATTATTCAGTTTTTCAATGGTGTTCAAGCGTGTGACAATGAAATTTCTTTGGAGTACTCTGATTGTGGCCTTGCTGTGCAGTGTTTGTGTACATGTGGGTATTAGTTCAACGAACCCTTAATATCAATTCCACATTGGGAACACAAAATACAAAAGTTTAGTGTGAAAATAATTTGTTAAGGATCAAATGTTCAAAGAGTGCATATATATCCTTAGAGGTTTCGGCTGTTCGCTGATTAAGGAGTATATAATGCAGGTCGAGCATTCCTATGTAGATATGATATCATTCATATGGCAGATTAAATTGCTGCCAATCACTCCGGCAATTAGCCGCCAATTCGAACTTCACACGGCTTATTTATTTTTTAACATATGTAGAGGAGATTTAAAGAACGGAGGCGCAAGTCGATTAAAAGATGAATATCGGGGTGTGGTTGATTATTTCTATTGAAATGTTGCTTTTAAAACCCCTTTTTTGTACTCAATGTGGTCTCCTGTTCAAAAAATTAATTAAAAATAATTTTAATTAAAAATCTAAAATAATTTCGTTCTATATATGTTTTTTTTACTAGAGCTACGCGGTCAACTTGTGCCACGGTGGAGCCGGTACAGTGGCTCAGACCTCACCGGATGGTGCACAAAGTCAAACACAGACTGGCAGTGGCTGTCAACACCAGACATCGAATAATGGAACACAGAGTCAAATTCAGAAGGATAATGGTACTCAAAATCAAAATCAAAAACCAATCGGAAGTACTCAAAGTCATAGCAGCCAATGTGGCAGCGGTATGCAAGTTCAAGCCAGCAATGGCGGCAACCAAACACAAACACAATGTAGCTGCGCCGATGGCACCGTAACAAGGACACAGACCTCGCCTGATGATAAACAAGCGCAAATCCAAATTGGTGCTGGTTGCCAAACGCAAACTTCAAACAATGGAACACAGAGCCAAAGTCAAACGGGTAACGGTAGACAAAATCAAACAGAAAACGGAAACGGAAGTTCTCAAAGTCAAAGTAGCAATGGCGGAGATCAAACGCAATCGCAATGCAGCGGTGACGACTGTGGCGAATTCAAACCTTTTCCAACACTCTTTCCACCCATGACAACCACTTCGAATGGCGAATTCAAACCGTTTCCGCCGCTCTTCAGTATGGCACCAATGAAGCCGATGGCATGGCGCGTACTTAAGCCGCGTAACTTAAATTAAAGCAGCTTGGCACTTGGCAATTTGTTATGATTATTTCACTTGACATAAATTCTGTTGCAGCAGCACTTATATGTGTATTAATTTTACGCTTCATTCTGAGGGGAGCATGATGCATACGAATCGCATTGCAGCTCAAACAATTGAAACTGCGACAATGCCTGCGGTTAATGCAATTTTCACTGGCGCAAGAAAAACGCGCAGTGAAAGTTTTTAATGTGCTCAACTTTTATTCGGCATTCGTGTGAAAATAATGCTGCAACAGCAAGCAAGGATGAAATGTGTGCAATTTGTCAAGAATGGCAGCAGCGACTGAAGACTGTGCTTCCTTTCAACTCATTTTCTGATTAAAATCTTAGCTATTAAAATCTTGCGAAACTTTTTTAATAGCCTTGGCAATAGCTCTACCGGTGTGACATGCGCTCTACATTTGTTCAGCGTTCCTAACGACGATGTAGACGTATTTTTCCTTTTGCGCCATTGTGCTATAGTCTTGGAAATTGCATTAAAAAAACAAAAGCAACATACATAAGTAGCGAAAATTTTTGTCATTTTAACGCAGAAAGCTGTTAAAATAGTTTGCACTAAGTTTTCGTCAGCTGTCTCGACTTTCTTGTCGTCGTTCTGGTTATTATGTCAATTAGATTTTCACAAAAATGCACGAACGAAAAATGTGGCGGGCTTAATTGTGGTAGATAATTTGCTCGAGCGAAAGTGTTTTAATTAAATTGCGCAATTTGAGCATATTTTCTTTCAAACGATATTAAGCGCAACTGGCCAATGCAGTCAGTATGCAAGAATATGCAGCTGAACTGCGCTATCCAAAGCCAAGCAGTATCACAAGGATAAGCGACTTGTTTGCTGAAAGAGAAAAATTATGCAAAAAAAAAAAAAAAATTCCATTGTCAACATTGTTAAGTGTGCGTCCTCTAACTGTAAAAAAGCTGGTCCGAGTGTCTCAATGGTGATAAGGTCGTCCTTAAAGCCATGAAAAATAGCAGCATTGAACTAGGCTAAAAAATATAATTCTGCATTAAATCATCGGAGCGCATATATCGCCTTGTTGCGTCGTTAATATTGCTTGGTTTTGTTGAGTTGTGCACTCACAACTAGCAACCCTCTGTGCCCAACGTTACATAATTCAGCGTGGAAAACAACAAACCACAAGTACTATATCACTGATTTATATATAAACATTTGAATTTAAAAACCCTTACTGTTTTAATTACTATTTGAATGTTTCATGATTTCTAGCAAATAAGTATAGTTCCCACATATACATTTGTGCTACTTTTTACACAAAAACACTCTTCGCTGCTGCTTTACTTTACCCATTTATCAGTTAATTTTTCATTTCCGAACTAATTATCTGCAACTGCACAGGTAACTATGTACGACATGTACACACTCGAAGCGCTATTAACTCGTACATCTGTGATTGATGGCACACGTTAGCTATCAACTCAACTCAACCTCTAAGCAGCCAGTAGAACTGTGCAGAACATTGCAGTCGTTTCTAAGTACTCCACTTATTTGCAATAGAACGTAATTTGTTTCTTGTTTTTTTTTTTATTGGGTTTTTTGCTTGGCAAATATATCTTAATTTTTTTTTTTTAGAAGTAAATGACTGCACTTTTTAGTGTCACTTACGATAATAGTCGCCTTCTGCACAAGTAGTAAAATAAAAACAAATTTAGGAGACGCAGAACGCAGTTAAAACTTTTGAACGAATTAGTCGTTTAATCTGTTTGACCATTTAATTGTAAAGTCAAAAGTTAATTATCGCAATTTATTTTTATAGAGCTTGAGCATTGCATCAAGTTTATTTGCGTGGAAAGAGAAACTGCTTTGATTTGGTAAATGGAATGTTTTGATAAACGACAAAGAAGTAAAATGAAGAAGTAGGAGTTATATAAAATAAAAAAAAATTATTCAAAATTTTAATTTAAAATATGTGAATGGAATGCAAACGGTGTTGTGCACCATAAAAATTAACTGAAACAATTAAACAATTTTTTGATACATTGGGACAAAGATACTTAGCAGCTGGTGATTACAACATAACACACGTACTGGGGATCAAGACTAGTAACTCCGAGTGGTAGACAACTATATAAATTAGTTATGAATGAATTTGCATCTATGGATATTTCCTCCCGGGGCAGCCAACGTACTGGCCTGCTGATAGGTCAAAAATACCCGACCTTATTGATTTTGGGGTTACTAAAAATATAAATCGGAATCAAACAGTTGTTACGACAAGCTATGAACTTTCATCTGATCATTCTCCCCTGATATTTTTTATCTATGACTCGCCAATTGAAACGATGTAGAAGGGAATGGCAAAAACACAGATCTTCAGTCTCAAAATTTAAACTAAAAGATGCTAAAAGAGCTTGAAAATCAGCTTTAAAGCACAAAGATGACTGCGAACAAAGGATTTATGTTCTAAATCTCTCTGCTGGTAAGAGAAATGAAATGTGGAAGGCTGTGAATGGGTTAAAAACACCAACTGAGGGAGAGTTTCCAAAAAGAAACGAAACTGAAGAGCAAAAAGCTTATACTTTTGCCCAGCACTTAACCAAAGTTTTTCAACCAAACCCTGCTTTAAATGGATATCAACTCAACTAACTCATTAGCATTTCGACAATTATGGAACAAATTATTATATCCACTGAAGAAATGGCTAACACAATAAAAAACAAAACCAAATCGATAAAATCTCCAGGCATTGATGAAATTACATCTAAGATGATAAAAAAAGATGACAAAAGAACTCCCGGTTGTGGCTATTGAATATTTAAGAGTTCTATTCAATGGTATGTTAAAAATAGGATATTTTCCAAATGACTGGAAAAAATCGAACTCAGGCTGTCCGCTGCAGTACACTGTACTCGACTTCGAGATACTCTCTAACACTTTTAAATGGGAACAATTTTCCAAACTGCATCTAAATTAAATATTTTTTCAGGATTAACGTAAGATACAACCAATTAGGTTTAGCCAACTAAGCTAAAGTCAAAAATAAAACTTACATGTTGGTCTATAGGTGACACAAACATCCTCTGCAAATGTAGCCAGCATCATGTAATCTGGATCACTACCCCAATTTATGTTTGGCTGCGGCAGTATACAACGAGTACAGCAGCGGTCCAAGTACGCTTGCTTGTGGTACACCGGTGTTCTTGTTCTTGACCAGTAGTCCTAAGTGCCCCACTCTATCAAACGCTTCTCTAATGTCAAGAAATAGTGCAATGCAATACTCCCTGTTTTCGAATCCCTGCAATATTTGGACTATAATACGATGCAGTTGCTCAATAGTCCTATGTCCTCAATAGTGCCAGGTTTTTGAATCATTGAAATTAATCCAAACTTCCATTGCGCTGGAAAGGGTTGTAACCTCACAATAGCATTAAAAATTAATGTTATAAAGAGGATTTCGTGGCTTGGTAGTGCTTTCAAGGTTGCATAGCATATCTCATCGTACCCAGGCGCTCTATTCAAATTCTGGCGCCCAATTACCTCAGCAATCTCATTTGGGGCAAAAGGCATGATGGGCATGTCCATTTGAAGCGCTTGTTGTAGTGTCTCCTGAGTCTCGAGTACCTCTTGCTGGCTGGCTAGGACAAAAGGCGGTTAAATAAATGTCGCGCAAACACTTCAGGCTGTTCCAAGTCTGTTTTGCATCAAACTCCATTAGCATCTGCTAGAGGCTCCTTTCTAGTACACCTCCTTTTGATAGCGCACGTAGCTTCGCTGCCCGTGCCTGTGTCGATATCTCTTTCACCTAGTACGGAGTCGTCGTTTTTCAGAGATTAGTTGATGAACTTACTGCAAATAATTGCTTAGGCGGTTTGTGCGTAGCTATTGATGCTGCAATCTTAATTTTATGACAATGCCATCCTTTACATCCTTCCCTGATCTTATTCCCATATTAAGATACAACGATTGTTCAAGCAGCGACTAACACATCTCCAAATTGGTGTGCTTGGGTATCAGACGCTCCTCTACAGGATATTCCATCGCAGAGGCATCAATATTACTGTACATGTGGGCGCTTGTTTAGTGTGCGTTTGCCTCAACAGATTTTGGCTGGCGACCTCGAAATTCAGAGTGGAGTCTAAGGTGAGTTACATGCTTTCATTTGAATGTAAAACAAAATTTGAAAGATGATTTTTGTGCCTTTTCCATCATTGTGTTCACTACCAAATGTACACGGGCCGGACGTGCTTGAGCTTGATTTTTGTGTAGTGTGAGCACAAAAGGGAGCACTCACCTTATTTATTTTCATTTATGTTCTCAATTGTCCGAAAATGTACTGCCCTGGCGTTACTCATCTCGATGTTTCAATAGTCTATGCTAGAATGTGGAGCGATGGATTTTTGTAGCATTTGCGATAAACTGAAAAGAAATGCAAAAAGTAGCGAATCGAAAATCCTAGTCAATGCTGAAAAGCTCAAAGTATTTTTTCAAAGTCACGTCGCAGTTATATATGACTTCATCTCACAACGAAAACTGTAGCAGCTGCTTCAAAAATGCATTTGCAAAGGGAATGCGCTGCATCAATGTAGTCTCACTAAAAGCTCAGAAAAATACGTGCAAAGGTCAGTGCTGCAACAGACATTTGTATAAACATTTGAACCTTTTTCGAAAAAAAAAAAAAAAATATATCAACGCTGCAGTACACTGCACTCGACTTCGAGATACTCTCTAACACTTTTAAATGGGAACAATTTTCCGAACTGCATCTAAATGAAATATTTTTTCAGGATTAACGTAAGATACAACCAATTAGGTTTAGCCAACTAAGCTAAAGTCAAAAATAAAATAAAAATTCATAGATATTTGGAAAAGTAGAAATGAACTTTTATATAATTTACCTATTTTAGTACGTTTGTTACGTTTATTTAATACACTCTAATTGCAAATAAAAAAGGTATGCTTTAACATCTCTTAAAGTCTATAATTTCTCGCTGTGCATATAGACAGCCATTCGCAAGACATATCTATATCAATTCAACTTTTGCGATTTAATCTGTTCTGCTAACTCCTCCTTTTACCTGTCACATATATTTGCATAAACATAATATAGCCGTCTGTACTATTGGTACAGTGCATATAAACGAAAGAATGGAATGTTGAAGAGCTGAAGAGCACAGCAATGTTGTCCGAATGGAAATTTTCTAATTTTCTACTGCAGTGATTTTGAATGAACGCCGAGTTTAGTAAGTGCGAGCGCAAACGTTGGAGCGGCACCAGGCGTGTCAGAGTGCATGTTCGTTCTGGCCAGCAGGCTAAGCATGTTAGCAGCTTACATTCAGTATCTATGTGTGCTTTTTTTTTCACTACGGTGGCTCTGTCTGCCCATCTGTCTGTCTGTTGGTCTGTCTGTTCCGCACTGATTTATGCGAATCAATAAGTTTCAACAGCGCGATACTTATGCAAAATTTGCCGCAATGAGACGTGGCTCTGGACCAGGCAAAAACTGAATGTAAAACTTAAACCGCAGCTGCCAACTAGTAATGCGACTACTTGAACAGTAACTAATGCAATTGCATTATTGAAGCGGCAGCAGTAGTGAAAATAGTAGACCCGTTGGAAAAATAATGATTTCCATTTGGTGTAGCATTTGCATTCGCTGCAAATTTATTTTTAGTGAGTTATAGCACAAGTTGGCTGCACGATTTTGAATGCGGCAGACAAATCGATTTTGCGCTCAGGTTGCGTTGCATATGAGATGAGCTGTACTATGGTGGGACTTGAGTTTAATTTGCGCTGCCAAGTTTGATGTAAAGGCGATTATTTTTTGGATTTTTAAATGCAGTCTTTTTAATTTTTGGGAGAATTATTATACCCTGCAAAAAAAAATTTTCAACTTTATGTGCGTGGACAACACTCAAGTTCGGGTGTGGCACTCCGGAGTACTAGCTTAAGTCATTTGCCATCACTATACTTTGCTTTGGTCCCATCCTTCTTCAGGGTAAAAGTAAATACAGAGCTGTCTCCTATTCAATCGGTTTGAGTTGGAGTACAGCAGTTGCGCTTTGCTGCCGACATGGATGACTGGATGTAAAACAGGCAAGGTAAGCTGCCACTATATATAGCTCCTATGTGGCATTCAGATATGGTATGGCATTCAGATATAGGGGAATACCTAAAAAGATGTAAATTTTGCAAAATTAGGCAATCAGGTGAATGACGGGTTGCATTCGTAAACTTAGAAATTCAGTGCTTCATAGTATTCCGCATAGAGATTGAGGATCAAATATCATTTTATAGCTGTTGTTGTATCGATAAATGGTACATAATACGAGGGACACTATTTATATTTTGGGAATATCAAAAAAAAAAAAAAACAAGAAAAATTAAAAAATTTCTTTATTGTTTTTCAAAATATTCTTCATGAAAATTTATGCAATTCTGCATTTGCTTAAAATAATTTTCGAAGCCCTTCTTCGACTTCAAATGAGAAACCTCCATACACACCTTCTTTGATGTTTGGGAATAAAAAGAAATCATTGAATGATAAATCAGGGCTGTATGGTTCATGACCCATCAATTGTGAGAGCTTGCATTCTTATGGTGAAGTGTGATTCGTCTTGGGTGGTTGGTTTGACGAATTTCTACGAAGACTTCGGGCAAACAAATGGTCGTGTACCATACTGACCGTCTTCCGTTGCTCAAGTGAAACAGTGGAAATTGGCCCATTCGGGCAAAGAAACAGGCGACCATTTGCTTCGCAGTGCTTTGTGCGTAAACCACTTTTGTTGAATTTGGCTCGTCTTGGGACACCCTTACTGTCGATTGTTGTCTTGTTTCTGGCTCCTACACATGTATCCATGATTTTTCAACTGTGACGATTTTATAAACGTCTTTCGAAGCACCGCCATATGTTAAGGGATGCCTCAATCTCACAGTATGTCACATGACGATCTTGCATTATCAGTTCACTCGTATACATGCCATCAGCGGCAACAATCGAAATGTGTTACTTATGAATCAGCATCAGAACGGTTTCACTCGGCAGCAATTTCTCAATACAAATTAATTGCATTTGAACTAGATCCGATGAAATCGGATTTTACATTTGTTGTGTTCCTGTTCAGCTGTAATGATCGAGTTTATGAAACTTTAGCGCTCACTTCGATCAATATATTCTATTATCCAAATGTCTATAGCGCCTTTTAGACATCATGGACCCTACGAAATATAAAAATACTTTTAGGATAGCAACTATACAAACCTTTTGGTGTTTTTTTTTTATTAAATACCAGCTTTTTAGGTGTAACAAATCTTTGTTTTTTTTATTTTTTTTTTAATTTTACAAATAAACAATTTCGATGTATGGTATTAAAGTTTCATTTCCAGTAAAGCTAAAATTTTTCACTTGTTTTTGTTTTTTAATTTTCCAATGTTTTTTTCTGCTTTTAGACTTTTTGGCTTTTGGCTTATACATTCAACATATCTGCGCTTATCTTAATGGGTCAAAGGTTACGCCTGTGCGCATGTTTCAGACAATTTCGCATAACTTCCGGACGCACGCTGTGCGCCAATGCCATAGCTCTGCTGTTAGTACAGTAGTT
This sequence comes from Leucophenga maculata, assembly GCA_035044805.1. Classification (NCBI taxonomy): domain Eukaryota; kingdom Metazoa; phylum Arthropoda; class Insecta; order Diptera; family Drosophilidae; genus Leucophenga; species Leucophenga maculata. Next base: position 535,259 of record JAWNNP010001173.1, read on the forward strand.
TCGGTCAGCAGCTAACAGCTAAAGCGAAATTCAAATCGCCAAGTTACCAAGCGCCACGGACATTTTTTTGTATTTGGTCCGCGTTGAAACCGGAAGTTGAACTTCACGCTGTGGCACAGTCAACGGCAGACGCATTATTCAATACGCTTGGCAAACGATTGGTGGGCGTTGCACGTTGAACGTTCGCTCGGCAACTGAGATACATACACATTTATGCTGTTTAACAGCTTCGAATGTTGTGGCATGTTTTATGATTAAGCTGACGATTTATTGTGCGCTGTTACATATTTGATTAAAATAATGGCGCCCTTTTGTTACTTAAAGCGATGCACTTTAAGTTGGATTTTTGTTGAATAGAAGTTATGCTGCAACTTTACTATCGCTGAGCGACGTAGCACATACACTAGAAAAATGACGCATTCAGTCGCTTATCACTCTGTCCGTAGCCGAGTAGATCTGCGGAAGCTGATGGTAGTCATGGATAGCATCTTCCTTGGTATTACGCCGCTTCATTGTATAAACTTGGCTCTAAGCTAATTTTTGACTGTTGAATAGCTTGCTTTATTTTTTTTTAAATCTCTCCAGACATACAGATTTTTCGACTCTCATTTGTTCTCTTTTTAAACATGGTTTAAGGTCTTTGTAATGACGTATACTATTAGGGCTACAGATCCTAATGACAGTTAGTTCAATGGTTTTGTTTGCCAATTGGTTTTGCTAATATTTTATAGCTCAACTGGGCTTAAATTGCTTTAGTTATCTCGAATTTTTCTTTATCTGTGATCGGAGCAGCAGTTGTAATTCATCTGAATGATGGATGGATACGAGTGTAACTTCATGAAGTCATTTTGGAAATTGCTTGTAAGATGTGGGTTATGAAGTGACATAATACTTATATTACGCATACGTCATGTGTGCAAAGGATACTTTTGCTGGAACTTATTTTCTTTTATTCAATAAAATTCTACAAACTGACAGAGGATTGTACAACCCCAGGCAAGTGCGTATACGTATTTTGTATTTTATTTATCCTTGCATTGCATAAATAATTAAAAATTGATGCTGTAAAGAAAAAAAAAAATGAATAAAAAGGATTTCAAAGGAAAATTCTTATATTTAATTTACTTTACAATAAGTTTTATTTTACGACAGCAGTGAAATAAATGAACTGATTCTGTAAAAAAGTACTTGCAAGTGGAGCTTTAATCAGCATGCATTTAAATTTTCATTAGCTGCAGTCGGACAAAGTGCTCAGTGGCACAAAATAATGATAAGATTTAACATTGCAAAAATACATAAAAGAAACACTTTATCTTAATGATTTTTAAAATATTTAAACTTATGCGATTTTTACGTGCGTTATAAGTGGCAAAAGCAGCAGCAAGGCAGCGCCGGATGTTAGCAACTTACATATGCAGTCAAAATGGCGTCTGTTCAACAGCACAAAAGCGGAAGTGCACTGATTTGATAAGTGTGGCTGTGTGTATGTGTGTGCGTTTAACATTGCGCCAGCTGTCTACTGTGGCACATGTGTGCACGTTTGCGTCATAAATAAATAAGGATACGGCTGCCAACGCCTACAGTGTAGTGCCTCCAGCTATACGGCTGGCTTACCTTTGCAGTAAAGCAGCGCTATCGATGCGCACGTTGCACAAATTTTGCATTTATCTAGATCAGTAGCAGACGTTCGATTACACAGCTCTATGCATATCAAAAGCGCTGCTTTAGACGCTACGTTTTTTTGCCACTACTGCAATGCGTTATCCGTTTTGTTTTTTGTTTTTTTTTTTGTTTTTGTGTTTAGTGCTGCGTGTCATTAACAACGTTTACAGCCAGCTATGCCAACAATTTATGTGCCACATTGGCAACGAGCAGCTTGAGAACGACAATGAAATTTATATTGTTCATACGATATACGATACGATACTATGTACGTATACGGCAGAAGTCAGTCGAAGTCATTATCAATGTGCAGTGCAGCGCGTAGCGCATTGTGCTGCCCTCTTGGTTTGTTGTTTGCCTGCCAGTCTCGTCTGTCAACAGCGTGTCCAGCCACCTGAGTGCTTCAGTGCACGCAATCGCCACAATCACCAAATGACCAAATATCCAACAAGGAGAAAGCCATCAACTTCAGTCGTTGCTGCCAGCATGGTGTGCTGTATGAGGCCACAGTTGGAAGTCGGTTTGTTGCGTACGGTCGCTTTGTTGGCCAGCTATGTGTGCGTTGCGTTGCGCGGCGGTGTCCTTGATGCGGCTGTCGTCGGCTCAAGTGCGATTATTGCTGCGTTGCTTCATGTGCTGTTTGGTGTGGTCTTTTTGTACTCAACCTGCGAATCAGTTGGGCACATTGCTGTTTGTTGCTTTCGGGAAGTTTAATTCGGTTTCGGGTTGAAGTATGTCGTAAATCTATGTTTGCCTCATGGATTTGCACAGCGCACAATCTGTGGCCGTACAGCAAGCAAGTCGTCGTCGATGTCGTCATTGTGACAATCGTCATCATCGTCATCATGAATGGAACTTAGTTATGGTTGTTGTTGCTTGAGCTTGCGGCGGCTGCAGCCATAGCAGCTGTTGTCGCTCGGGGCTACGGCAGTCGGTTTTGCCATTTGTATTGCTTGATTAAAGCCGGATAACTGTTTACATACACTCACACACATACACATACACACACGCACAATAAGCTACGCGTGTATTTCTAGTCACACATACCTATAAACAGTTATTGCTCGATTATTCTATTGTTCATATCTATAATGTATATATGTAGATATATGTGCTATGGCTTCTGTCTCTGCTAGATTGTAATGCAAGAAAATTAAATTCATGTAAATACCATTGCAAGTGTTTCATATGCGTCTGTCTGACACGTAATTATTTGTATATAGTCGTAAAGTGTAAGTGTTATTCTCGAAGATAATCTGTCGCGCAAACAATGCTAATCATTCGACCTCGTGTAACTCAAATCATTTCGGTGAAGCTTTATAAAAATCGCAATTAATACGAAATCGGCAAGCGACGTTATTGCTTCATGACAAGACAAGTAATTAAATTTTGTGCGTTAATGAGCAGCCAAGGCAAACAGTCCATAAACAAGCACACACGTACCATCAGTCATGCATGTGTTTATATCGTATTTGTGTTTGTCATAAAGCTAATGCAATTTGGATATATTAACACCACTGGACATTAATGAAACATGTTATTAAAAATAATATGTGTGTGCTAGCCTGGATACAGTTTGTACCAGAGTTGCCAATGACAACTCTTACAAACGAATGTGTGTTTGCAAAATTAAGTTGCTTAGTTAAAGTAGATTAACTCAAAAGGTGTTTATTTGCTATATACATTAAAGCAGGAATTATCTGTAATACACTTTTATGCCGGCAGTAGAGATTATATGCTAAATAATAAGAAGTTTAACAGCTTTAATTTCATTGACAAGATATTGCTACAAAGGTCAAGGGGAGTGCTGCTTCTTTTCCTCTAAACCATGGAAAATTGGTATTGTACCATTTAACCCAAATATCTAATAATAATTTTGTAAGATTTCAACCGATTTTAGGCTTCTCATCAGTTTTAGAAACAAGAATAATGTGTCTCTCATTTCTGTGTATAATATTTTTGTGATAAATTAAAAAAGTGCGTATTGAATGAATGAATTTGAAAATGTTTAAGTTTAGTTTAAATTTGAATACAAATATATAGTGAAAATTTGTATACAGCATTTGGAGGCTAGGTAGTTCTCATAAAATATATATAATATTGATCAGCATCAAAAGTTGAGTCGATATAGACAAGTGCATCTCTCCCTCTGTCTGTCTGGCTGTTCATTTGAATATCGAGCACTTGGAGACTATAAGAGATAGGGTCTTGAAGTTTATATATTTAGATTCTCCATTCTTCAGATCACTTGTCTACCATGAACGTGCTAATCGTATATTCACTAGGAATTGGGGTGACCGTGCAATCCTACTTCTCATTTAAAAAAAAATGTTATTATTAATACAAGATCCCGGTATTAATATTAAACGTTTTAAACAAGAGGCTGTCAATAGTATATTAACTAATATTGTGAATGAGCGTCTATTATGAATGAGTCTATTGTGAATGAGTATTTTTGGCAGCTTGTGTCGTGTGGTTGAAACATTAAAATTTATACTAAATATTGCCTTGAAGATGTTGATTTTTGTAGCAAATAAAGTATTTTTGCGGGGAGTTCTTCTTCATTACTTAAATGGCCGAGGGTCATCTAATCTTAGTGGACTTACGGCGACTTGCTCGGGTCAACGCCAAAAAATTTGAAGACAAAGAATTGTAATCATTGCTCTATGTGAATGAGTCGACAGTCATCAAACGCCTAAAAGCTACGTGATAAAGCCGCTCGACGCCGAAAGGTGATTTTTCGCTTATTAACAGTTCCTCAAACAACAAAGAGGGAAATGTCCATTACGACATCCCCAAGCGCAAAATGCCATGGATTTTGCTCGGTGAGCCATCAATATCCTTTGCAAAGTCGAGTATTCATGGCAAGAAGCTTATGTATTTGTATTTGGTTCGGCCAGAGTGGCGTGATCTATGACGAGATGCTCAAAACGAATAAAACGCACAAAGAGAGAAGGCTTTTGGACTCAACTTATATGTTTCAGCTGCATCAGCTGAAGCAAAAAGGCTATTTCAGCTGAAGCAAAAAGGGCCGGAAAACGAAGGCACGACAAACTGATTTTGCAGTATGGCAAGGCTTGGACACATGTTGCAAATCTGGTCGAAACCGACTTGGAAACGTTTAAATGGGAAGTCCTTCCCCACATACCGTATGCTACTACTTGCTTCGGTCGATGAAACATGGCCAGCTCCGACGGAAATTGACATCAGTAATTGGTGTGGCATATTAGTATAAATACTTTATCTGCTTTACGAAAAATCAAGTTTTTAAATAGAAATTCAGCCAGAAATATTAAACATTTTGACATAAAAATACTCAGCAAGAAACAATCAGGCGGACAGAATGAGGAACATAGCTAGAGCGAACTGTCTCAGCGACTTTCTCTTAGCCTGCGATGCCTTATTAACGGATTACAAACTTTACTACAAACTGATAATGTCATTCTACACTATGCATGAATGGTATAGAAATAAAAAAAATCAAAAAAGAATACCACAAAACTTATATAGAAACTTTATCTAAAAGAAAAAATATTTATTAAATAATATTATTATTATTATTAGGTAGAAGGCACTGGGACCTTCACAGGTCTATTGTGCCCTAACAGTGGCTAACTTACAGCTACTCATCCAGCCCTGCTGCCCTGAAAATAGCCACTAGGTTTTTGGGATTAAGTGCATGCAACGCCCTTCCTGTCACTTGGTAATTGCCAAGATATATGTGCCTGGATATGCTCCGGAGTTTCGTCATCCTCCAGACGGAATCTACAAGTGCTATCACTTTCGTTTCCAATTTTACACAAGTGTCTTCTAAGTCTACAGTGTTCAGTCAGGAAGCCCGAAATCATTCTTAGATCGTTTCTTTTAAGACCGTTGCAAATTTCCGATCTCCTCTTGTTGTAAGGGCCTAACAGCTTTTTGCTCTGTTTTAATCCTTCACACTTTTCTCAGAAAAAGTCCCTTGCTTTCTTTTCATTCTCTTTTACCAGGATTCTCATTGTTCCTGGTCCGAGCCCGCAGAATGGTTCTGAACCCTTTAAGGGGGACGCTGCCCCTCTCCTGGCCAAGTCGTCTGCTTGCTTGTTTCCTGGTATGCCCGCATGTCCGGGTACCCAGTACAGGTCTTTCTACTAGTGTTAATTCTTCTGGCTCTGTCAGCCTGTTGTTGGATATGAAGATGCACTAGGACAGGTTCACATTGCTCCTGTTATAGATATATAAGCTAACCTCTGAACTTTGTTCGCCCAGACAATGGCACCATATTTTATTATGTGTCTGACCATTGTGAGGTACATCCATTTCATTATATTGGAGGCACACCCCCAATTTTTACCGGCAATGACTCTGCAAATCATCATTGCCATAGTAGCTTTCTTCACTGCATGTTCTAAGTAAGTCTTCCATGTGATACGTTTGTCAAATATTACTCCCAGGTATTTTACCTCCTTGGAGAAATCTATCAGCGTGCCATTGATCCATATTGGCTTGAGTAACTTCATTTTATACTTACTAGAGAAAGGAACGATAGTAGTTTTAGATGGGTTAATACTCAGTCCTATCTTAGAGCACCAAGATCTTGTGATGTTAATGCCCATCTTAATTTGATAACATAGTGTGTCTTCATTTTTCCCTTTGCAGATAATAACTATGTCGTCCGCATAGCCTTGGCATATGATGCCATTATCTGTAAGAAGCTCTAATAGTTCATCCACTACGAGATACCACAGGAGAGGTGATAAAACGCATCCCTGTGGGCATCCTCTTGTGGTTTTGACTATAACATTTTTGTCAGGTAGGCTAGACTCGACTGTTCTTGAGTCCAGTAGTTGATTTATCCATCTGATAAGGTAAGGATCTATACTCCTCTTGTGAGATGTGTTGTCAAAGGCACCTTCGATGTCCATAAAAGCACAAATGGCTGTTCCTTTGTCTTTAATGGCTTAACGAATTAAGGTGTCTAGCTGGTATAGGCCAGTTTTAGTGGATCTGCCAGACCTATATGCATGTTGATTTCTGTGAATTGGTTCCTTAATCAGGTAAGCATAAATATGGTAAGGTGAGAAGGGGTACTTCTTGCCCGCCTTCGGGATAAATACCACCTTTGGTTTTCTCTAGCACATAGGTATATAACCGAGTGCCAGGCTACTTCTAAATATTTTCAGCATTGGGCCTATTAGAAGGTCTAGACCCCTCTGTAGTAGTGCTGGGAATATTTCGTCGACCCCAGGGGATTTGAAGGGTTTGAATGAGCCGATGGCGCATCATAGCCTATCTTCCGTACAAGTAGCAATTGCTAGTTTTCAGTTCGCTCTTCTGGTGTTACCCTGCTGCAAGTATTCTAGTGTATTTTCTTACAGTATGGGGCTACATTCTGGGAAGTGAGTTTCGAGTAGAAAGCGTGCTTTCTCCTCCTCATCTTTCGTGAATGTACCATCTGACTTCTTTAGACAGAGTCCTTGAACTGTTTTAGTTTTGGAGAGTGCTCTAAGTAATCTAGTTACAGGGCACGTATCTGCAATGTTACTGCAAAATTTCCGAAAGTTATCTTTTTTTGCCTTCTCTCTGTGACTTCTTTTTGTTTGAAGCTAGAGGCCCCTGCAATGTCTAATAGTATGATCCTATGATCTGACATGGATGGCACATCTGATACCCTCCAATTAAATAATACCTATGTAATTATTTATTCTCATGACTTCTGATATATTCGGGTTTATCGATACGAACTTATTATATGCTTGTCTCTTTTGAGTACAGGATTTTGCCATTCTATTGGTATTTTCCATACTGCTATCTAAGCCTTTTTGTAGAACTCATATAAATGACCTGCTTGTAATTTAATGAAGATCTATTATAAATTATAAATGTTGATACTGTATAAATTGTACATTTATACCATGAATAGCTCAGCTGTCAGTTAATGATTTTTTTGTTTGGTTTTTTTAATTTAATTTAGTTGAAATGCAACAACCTAGCTCAAAATACCCATTAAAAAAAAAAATTAACAGCGCAATGATTTTATTTATTTTTTTTTAATCTTATTTTTATTATATTTATATAACAATCGCATTTATTTCAGGTCAGTAAGTATTCTTACGCCCATGCAATTAGGTTGCGGGTTATCAAATTTAACTGCTAAAAAAAGGACATAAAAACCAAGAAATAAATTAATGTTACACAGAAAAGCCAATAAAATATTACATTAAGCACATAATTTCCAATCGAAATAAGCTGTATACAAGAACAAGGAATCGAGTAAAAGCCATGTTGCTCGACTTTAAGGTACCCTGCAATTTTATTTTATTTGTAATTTTAGCATTAAAGCTTTTTGCCAATGCGCTTTAAAATTACGTTTTCTTTTATTTGAAAACGGTGTAAACACAAATTCAGGATAAAATTTATAAAAATTTGTACACGCTTAAGTTTCCATAAAGTAAATATACCTGCATACATATACATGTGAAGGGCATAAGTACAACTACAGCAACAATAACTAAATACACAAATTTCTTTTACTTAAAGAAAAAGTTCTGAGTTATAATGCGCTAAACAAAAAATTATCAACATTGAGTTGTGAAAGTGTGGACGTTTAGAGTAAACCAGCAGCATCAGTAGTAGTGGCAGTGCTAAAAGCGATGAAAATCTTGTTAGATACTCTTCTATCGTCTACGACAAAATATATAATGCCATCATTTATTGTAAGTTTGGATGTGTGTACTTCTATGTACATGGATAGATAAGTCCCAAAACAAAATCAAAACAAATTACCACGATCAACAACAATTGTCATTTGTTATGCTATTAACAGGATTGAAAGCGTGAACAATAAGTTTAGTCGAAAACGAAGCAGAAGGACATGGTCAAGTGTAGAAACGAAGCAATGGCGCTCCATAAACAACAGAAACCCTCTTTTTCTATAGAAAAGCAAAAGAAAATCAACGAAAATGTTGTGAAAACTGTCAGTTTGGCCTCCATTAATACAACCGCATTTAATGGAAATCGACACATGCGACCCAAAAGTGAGCGTTCGAATGGATTGGAAAGGATGTTACAGGATATGTTAACGTGCAATAGAAAATTTCCAAGTAATAAAGCAATAAAAGCGTAGAGATGGCTAGTACGTAGCATACTTGGCTTGGGTTTGGTTGGGATAGCAACTTATTTGTGATACGATTAACTTTGATTTGCTTCACTTTCGATGTAGCAGGGCAGATTTGATTTCGGTGGTCAGTCAGCCGCAAATGGACTGCTAAATAGGCAATTGAATTGCGTGCAAGTTGAACGAACACTGATCGAAATCGAAAGCACATAACTAAAATGTAGTACAATATGTGAACAAAAGTTGCTTTCTGTTTTAATTTGTTGTTGAGAAGGCATTAAATGCGATTTAGTTGTGGCTTTAGTTTCGCAAATTGTATTTATTTACTTTCAATAAATTTATAATTTCATTGGATATTGGCAGCTTGGAAAGCAAACATTGCAAGCGCATTAAAAATAATAGACACATACAATAAATGTTTTTTATATAAAAGAAAATATAACAACAAGTTGTGTACAGGACTTTGAAATACTCTACCATGTAATCGTATCTCGTATGCAGACTCTGAATACCATATTTGCCAAATATTAGAACAGCGATCGGTAGTTCTATTTGCAACATACAATGTAAGTTGCAATATGTTGGCAAGTGTGTTTCACGCCAAGTACGGCATCTCAAATCACTAAACTTTTACTAGATTTCAGACAATATCTTCTATAGTTTCCATGCAAGCGATGTATATATATCGACTTGATTTTTGATGTTGATCAAGAATATAATGGATATGCCGTCGCTCCTGCTGCCTGTTACAAACTTTGTAAACACTTCAGTGCAGGGTACAAAATCTGCTTCGAATCTGCAGCATGCTTATGAGCTAACTCTATAAACACATCGGAAATGCAAATTCGTTTGAAAGGAAATCCTAGACAAAGTATGACACTATGCAATTTGCCTTTGGCCACAAACACAATACAATCCTGAATGTATGCAACACACAGCTACAGCAGCTGGCAGGGTTTGATATGGCTGACACAGAATGGCATGAATAGTCATAGGTACTTAGCATTATACAGTGTGATCGTATACGAATTTTATGAAAACAGAATCAGACAATGATGCAATAATTGGAAAAACAGCTACAGCAGAAGTGCTTACAGGAGAGAGTGAATATTGAAAGTGATAGCTATTGATTGGGTTTATAAAGTATGTACGAGCACAGTAGTTGGTGTCTATGAAAGCAATTGCAAATCCTTGCCGACACAAAGTATTGTAAGCGCATTGCAGCAAAGTAAGTGGCATCAGTTTTGCAAAGCTCTAGCAATTAGAAGTGAGCTGTTGTAATTCTTTATAAAAGAGAATATGGAATATATGTGAGCAGAGGTATATGTGCGTTTGTTATACCTAATGCATGCTATTTGAAATTAAACCTCTTAGCCGTGGGTAGTAAAATAAACAATTGTTATGAAGTTTCAATACTTGTTTGCAACGGATGTGCATTTTGTGTTATATAAAACTGTACAAGACCATTTGCTCATATGCGTTACCATTTGGTGGTCATTCACTGTATGCGCTCGTTCAATTTCAGTGAATGCGATGCAACGGAAATAGATTCAAATGCAAATCACTTTTTTCGCGCGTATCGCCTCATTTCAGTATTATCTTTTGCTTTTACTTTATCTTTTACCTAATTTCTGCTTATATTTTCTTCTCCCTGACACACATACAACTTGTTGATATGATCGATAACTGAATTTATTCAAAGTTTCGAAATGTTCGAATGAATGAATGTCTCAGTTAACCGCGCATTCAAAGCGCATCGAATTAACATTTCGTTGATTCATTTGAAGTGAGAGATGGGGATTCGTCTGCAGAAGTTTACATTGTAAGAAAAGCTGTTGACTGCCATTCAGTTGGGAATGGCCAACAATGATTCTAGTGCAAATGGTTCAAGTAGCACACAATGTCTGCTGGAAAACGAATTTCCTGGGCAACCTCTGAACAGCCGTTCGCAACCAAATTGATCAACGAGCATCGAGCTTTTCGGACGTGCGAACGATATGTGGTCCCAACATCGACTTGAAACGACATCAACGAAAGCTAGACGTCGGCAAGCTGCAATCAGAACAGACCGCCGCAGCCTTTTCAAACACACTCTCCCGATTACTCCGGGAAACCTCTCCGTCTTAAGATATATATGAGCAGTGGAAACATATCACTGTCAAGGATGTCATTGGTTATACAAAACCTGAGAAGAATGCTTGGTACGACTAAGAGTTCGCACAATGGAGAGAAGAACGCTTCCTATCAGTCGGGAGTAACGCGAACTGTTAGAGAGCAATATCGAGACAAACGGAGAGACTAGAAACGCCTTTTCAGACGCGAGAAAAAGGAGCAAGAATGGCAGGAGTTTGAGGATGTTGAGAAGGTATGTGGTTAAAATATAGCTCGAAATTTTTATCAAAAGATCAAACGTTTGACTGTAGGTTATGAACCCGGAGTACCTTTCTGTAAGGACGAAAATGGAAATCTGAGATTATGGAGGAGTCATTTTTCTAACCTACTTGGATGATGGGGCGAAATAGTGCATAATACCGCCGATAGAGAAATGGTACCGGAACCACCAGCTAATGCTGGCACTATTGTAGATCCACCGGACAATAACGAGGTCGATTCGGTTATCAAAAAGAAGAAAAATAAGAAAGTGGCAGGCTCTGATGGGCTGCCAGCTGAGTAATTCAAAACCCTCGGCGAAGAGTTGGCCGATGAACGCATACCCAATTCCTGTTATCTCAGGGTTCTCTGTCCTATCTTTAAAGAAAGAAGACACCGCTGTTTGCGTCAAGTACCGCGGAATAAGTCTTCTTTCCATCGGATATAAGATTCTGTCGCAGAAGCTATATAAGCTATATAAGTATTCACTGATAGTGTAGCTTCTGAACAAAATGATCGACCAGTGACCAAATATTCACATCACGCCAAATCTTGGAAAAGACACACACCACATAAGAAGTACCACACGATGAAGTACTTAGTGTCTTCTCGCACGCCGTCATCGCGTTTTGGACGGTCAGTGACGATGGAGAATTTCAACTGCACCGTCAGCCTGAAGATTAGGCGAAGAATCATGTTTGCAAATAGATAAGCAAGCGTATTAGCAGTAAAGCCTTCTCTCGGAAGTCGAAAAGCAAGATCTATAATACGTTGATACTCACGGTTCTACTGTATGACGCAGAGGCGCAGACTGTGATCGAATTAAACGAAACGGCTTGGAAGTATTTGAGAAGAAGATTCTCCGTAGGATTTTTGGTCCTATTAGAGTCGGCGACGTGTTTAGGTCCCGTATGAACCGCTAGCTGTTTGAGCTATTCAATGCGGTCTAGCGCAAAAAAATCCAGCGGCTTCACTGGTCACCTCATTCGAATGGGTGAAAGAGCTCCAGCAAGCATGGTTTATATGGAGGCCCAAATTTGATTAGTGTACTAAAGAGGACGATTGAGCACGAGTTGGTCATTCGACCAGGTATGGAGTGATCTGTCCGTGCTTGGCATTCATAAAAACTGGCTGCAGCGCACACAAGACTACAGAAGCTGGCGCGGCTTCCTTCTGCTTGTGCTGTTGCATGTTAATTATCTACGGGTATGTAACAAATTATAGTTACACATAAATCAATAAAAGTATTAGAATACATAAAATTTTGTAAAAAAAAAATACATAAAACTTCTTGTTTAATAGGATTTCTGAAAACTGTACAGCTATATCCTTTAAGAGTTTCAAATTGCAAAATGTTTTGAGGCAATAACCTTCACTTAGATTTTTTTTGTTAGTCAGCCACAATTGAAAACAATGAAAAAGGCTGCAGTTGAGTGTATACGACTTCGAAATATCCTTTGCCACCTTCACAAAAGATGTGTAATTGCGCTATATTTGTGTGCGGCCTTTTATAATGATTGATGAAAGAAATTTTAAGTTTCAAGCTAAACTAATAACAAAAACAAAATAGGAAAACATTTTAATAAACTTTTAGCTGTTTCATACATTTGCACAAACTTCATGTATTCTTGAAAAGTGTAATCTAACAGAAAGAAATTATTTGCATGCCGCTGGTTGGTCACAAGCCAATGCAAGGCCGTCTCAAGTAGCAACAATGCGATTCATTAGTTTTATTTTTTGCTATAAAAACCTACATTCTATACATATGCGTATAAATCATAGACTAGTGTAGCTTTTGTCTCTGATCTAATGTGGACAACACATGAGCACAAACGTTCCAAAATGATTTATTTTGTCTAGACTTTGCGTCTCGGTTTTCTTTTGCAAAAATTTGAGAGTTGTACCTGAACATAAATGTTTATGTTATTTATTTATTTATTTATTACAACTACATAAAAATTAATACTCTACTCAACAACTTATTTCTAAAATTTGTCGCTAAAAAAGGGGAAATTACGACCACTCAGACCCGTTGGAGGATTTTTGTTTGGTGACCCAGTGGACCGACTTTACCTCGCCGTTTTAATAATGAAACAAATAAGAATTTACTTACTTACTTACTTACTTAAATGGCCGTCAACCGTCTACCGGTCATGGCCGCGTCCAGGAAAGCGCGCCAGCCTCCATAATCCTGTGCGCGCTGGCGCCAGTCGTTCTGAATGCCAAGTACGGAGAGATCTCTCCATACCTGGTCATTCCATCGAGTGCCCGGTCGTCCTCTATGTCGGCGTCCACCAATCAAGTTTGGGCCCCCCATGTAAACCATGCGTGCTGGAGCTAATAAGAATTTAGCAATAGAAAATCGCTCAAATTTGTTGTATTTAAATCGGAATGAAAACCAAAGTTGTATGAGGCCTGATTGTCTTAGACCACCCTCGTTTGATTCATATTGATATTTTCTGGTGCTGATTGAATTACACACAGAGTGTCTTGGCACTCACAGTGCATTGTCGTGTTGCCAGGTTACTAGAACATATAAAAAATGGGGGAAATGAGATAAAAAGATATAAAGGATTCAAGTATGTGTTTATTGCATGTGTGTGTGTGTGTGTGTTTTCAATGTATGCCATTATTCTTGGAATTTTTGCTATTGTTTATGCTGCGCGTGCCAAGAAAAACGATTTAGTACTAATCTAAGGAATTTACAAGATGCAACAACTGGCAGCAACACTAACAGCAGCAGCTCGGCACATCTTCGACTGCTGGCTTTTGTAATGAAGCGTCTAATTTGCTTTTAAGCTAAAGCCATAAAAATCACACACCTGCAGTTATTTAAAAGGCACTTTAGTTAGTTTAGCAGTCACTCGAGTTTGACTGCCCGGGGTAGCCTATAAAATCAGTGGCTAGGCGATGTAACAGCTGGCAGAGTCGGCTCACTTTATGAGCGCACATTAGAGCGTTTTGGTCAAAGCGACCGTGACGTGTAGCAACGTGTTGGCCATTTTAGCAGCACACTAATGCAAAGCAAACAATGTGTGTATGTGTGAGCGCGAGTGTGTGTGTGTGTTAACCTTTTGTCGAGGAATTTATGACTTTCATTATTAAACTTTGCCACCTGCAGAATTATTGTAGTGCCCAGCATGGCGGTAAGCTAGCTGCCGTTATTGAGTGTGCTAATAAAAGCAATGGGAAGTGGCAAACATACACACATACATACATACATACATACATACATACAAAGAGACATACATAGCTGCACACTAGCGCGATTCAAATTGAACACCGCAGGCGGAAACATCCACACATTCCTTGCATCCTTTACAAAATGGTGTCCTTTGTAGCAGTTTAGGATTGAGGCAAAAAGTAACAAAAACCAAAATCAATTGAAATGTAGATGCAGGTTAAGAAGAAAAAAGGCGAACTGACATTCAAGCCAACACTCTTAAACATACTCGTATATATCCGGGAGCAGAGGCCAACGCCAGAGTAAATAAAAATATCGTAAAAGCGTCGAGCTGTGAGCTATGAGTTCCTCCGTGCCGAGCGCTGGTGCAGCCGTTGCTGCCAGGCTATGCCATTACAATTCTTTTATACACACACTCAATTGAATGCGAAATTTATTTCTTGTAATTTATGAAAACACAAACCGGAAGAAATATTTTCATTTCTGCTGCTGCTCATACTGCTTGGTATAAGTTGAAGTTGGAGCGGATTGCTATGGCGAGCATTAGGCATGAAGGTTTGAACAATGATAAACAATAGACGTGGCTTAGAGAACACTGGGCAGCAGCTGCAACGCACACTCCGTCTCTATAATATTTGTGAAGAAGCTTTACATTGTAGGCGACAATGCGCTCGCAAAGCGCTGATGCAGCTTGAAGCGCATTTGCGGATTTTTACGATTTGCAGCAGATAGTAAATACGATCAAGTGTGGCAATCTGTATGTATCTTTTTGCTTTATACAATACTCAGATACTCAGTGTAAAGCGCATTTGGTCGATAAGCAATTTGTTTAGCGGCAAGCAGCTTACAAACAATGGTGGAGCAATGTTGGAACATAGAGAAAAGCTGCAAGAAATCACACTTACGCCAACAACTTATTGCAAATTGCTTGCAGGCGATTTGCTGAGATTGTTCAGTTTGTGTGTAAAATGTGTAAAATGCAGCTAGTGGCAAAAAGAGATTAGTTAAAAGTGTTCAGGTTTATGTATTAGAACAGAGAAAAGCCTTAAGTTCTATGGCGCCAAGGGAACCTACAAAATTTAAAGTTTGTAATTAGTGTTTGTGTGTGATAATAGACATAATTAAAGGTTAAACTGGGGAGGGAGGACAACATTTTATTTTCAGTTTTTTTAACAATCAGTTATTAAAAACATCAGCAAAATAAACTCAATGAGGCATGTAAATCATTTTAATTGCACTACAAATTGACACCAAAACCGCAAAAAATTTGACATAAATTCTTTCAATGACAGAAAAAAGACGACCAAAAAAGTGAATTATACATACAAGGGCTGCCTATGTAGAAAAAGGAAAGTAAGCTGCAATGTGCATGAAATTAAAGATTAAAGAATTAAGCGCGCATCCGAATTCTGGTCAATAACAACCACAGCGATAAAACATGTCCACAGAGAGTAGCAAAAAATACTTTAAATATAATAATTTAAATGTGCATGCCATAGCATAAAAGAGTGGAGTGTATCAAATGAAAATTGTACCAAAAAGGCATAAAAAAATAATTATTTTGTTTTTTAATGAACTATTTGAAATGTTGCCAAAACGTTTACATTTTGAAAAGCAAAAGTAGTGCATGTGCACATGTTGAAAAAAAAAAAAGAAGGATGAAAAGGTTAAAAAATAAATTTATAAAATGCTTTATGCTGTTGCTACGCATACGAAACGATGAACCGCCAAAATGCGGACAACGTTGTATGCTGCCAGCTGCCTCTCATAACGGAGCTGCTGCAATGAACTCTGACAATGACACACACACACACACACACACACACATGCACATATATAATAAATAAACAAAACTGCCAATTTGAGTTTTATATATTTGGCTTGCTTATTTTTCATGAGTTACTACACAAAAAAATTCACACAAAATGCTTTTGTCTCATTGTTTGGCAACCGTCGCGAAATGTCGTCCCTTTTGTTCTTGTTGTTGTTGAATGGTTTCCACATTGTGCGACACCTGTAAACCACACAAAAAAGCATGCGTTTAACGTAAACCAAAACCGTAACCAAAAAGCAGCGTGCTACATCCTTCGGTAAAAAAAAAAGAAAAAAAAAAAATCTTGGAGAATTAATTTCAGTGTGGTGCAGTGGCACGAGCATCACTAATGCTGTGGTCAGCAATGGCATTAATTAAAAATCTCGTGAAGTGTTGTGTTGTCAATACCTGCCCACTTCATATGCGGCCTTGCGTTTGATAACCAAATATTTGAATTTAATTAACTATATTTACAAAGGCTCTTGTACGCTGCTTTGATTTGTGTTTTTTTTCACTAAAGAGCAGTTTTGAAATTTTAAAACTGCTTTAATACACACAAACCGAACAACAAAACTAAGTGGACGTTTATACAAAAAAAATTAAGTCAATCAAATCAAAAGAGCTGTCAAAACAGTCTCTTAACAGACTCTGACAAATGCATTTGCAATGTTTATGCCATCCACTTAAATAAAAAAAAAAATATAGTCAGACATATGATATATTAGGGTGTTGAGTTTCAAGCACATAAGCGTGCCATACAATTTAAAACATTTTAGACTGAACAAGGCTCTATTATTAAAGGTTTTGTTTTTACTTGTAGTTTAGCTGGAAGTCTTAACGTCAAGTTTAGATATGAAAGTCACATAAACAGCGCAAGATCAGCGAAATTCTTAAACATATTGTATTGATGCGACATGAGCCCGTTCGAACTGTAAACTTCCATCACCTCACCAAACGGCTTGGAGGCGGATATAATTATTATTAAAAGAACAAACTTCGGCTAATGGAGTAAAAAAAAAAATGAGGTTCAAAGCGATGATGAGAGCATGCCGTTCTTTAAAAGCTTCTCCACAAGTAAAAAACATTAGCCCAGAGATACAACTTATATGCAGAAGTATATTTTAAACAGGCTTGTATAATCAGTCGAACATAAATGAGCACTTTTTTATTGAAACTCCTCGGTGGTGAATTTCAGACAATTCTTTTACAGCTTTTTAAATAAATTTATTTTTGAAGAGCAGCTTTTTAACTGATGACAAATCCAACTGCCCAAACAACGCAGCAAATTCGTCTCCCACTATGTACACTCGCCAGTTTACTCGCTGTGCAAGCAATTCGTTTTTGTCATCAGCTTCGTCATATCGTGCACTAAGATTCCAGCCTTAATAATTTGTTTGAAAGATCCGCTTTGGAGCATAGTGCGGAAATGAAGACCCTACCATTTTTTATTTTAAGCCAATCGTCGGATCTCATTCCAACTAGCTATGTTATGCTTGCATCATGAATTGGTCTTCTTCGTGTTTGCCTTGGACGCGCCGGTTGTCGAATGCCCTGCGGATGTCACTAGAAAGCCATCTTCACAATGTTATCATCGTGCCTGTGAAGGTCAAGAGCTATACATTAATATTTATTATTCAAGTGCCGGGTTATTTTCATGTTTATATAGTCTATTTGTATAATTCACAGCAAATTTTTTTAATCTTTATCTTTTACAAATGGTTGGTTTGGTTCTTTGTGGATATCTTAATTACTCATATAGTAAGGAGCATCTGCTAAAGTTCCTAAAATCAATGACTCATATAGCTGCAGAATTTTTATGTTGGAATTTGCTGTTGTGCCCCAGAAGTGCATCGCATGTGTCCATACTGGCTTAAGAACTGCCTTATATAGGCGGATTTTGTTTTCTAGGCTAAATTGTGAATGTGTTCCTTAGCTTTGAGAAGCACTTGATTCGCCTTAATGGGTTGCTTCCAAGTTATTCGCCTGTCAAAGTGTATTCCGTACACCGTTTTGCTAACTGGAATGTCGGAGCCATTTAGCGTTACAGGGAGACAATGTGAAAATGTGATATGCACGGACTTCTGGCCATACATTTTTTTTTCATCATATTTTATTTAGATAAAGTTCTTCTTGTAGTCGGTTGAATGCAACTGCTAAGGGCTTGTTTGTAGCAATTAATGCGGTATCATCAGCATACGTGGCCATATCAACGGCGTTCATTGTTGGTATATCAGCCGAAAAAGTTTTATGTAGAACTAGGCCTAATACACTCCCTTGAGGTACTCCATAAACATAAAGTTTTGGGCAAACCCCTCAGCCTTATTATCGTTGCCGGTGCAATGTTGCTCTTTTTCTGTCAATTGGATTTCGAGATGTCTGTCATATATATCGTCATTTTCTTTTTTCAACATAGATGTCCTTAGTTCTACGGGAAGAAAATATTGTCTGGTTGAATCTTGAATTGGTGGCTTACTTAAAAAAAATTTGCATTGCCAATTTCATTCCCTGACTACAGCGATATTTCTAGGCCGTTTGGGTCTTCAATCCAGTTTTTTAAAGCACTTATGCAGGTTTTTGCATGGAAAACTCTATTAGTTTTCTCCTTGATTGGAACTGTAGATCCATAGGTCACAATAATCGGTGAGTGATCAGAACTCATATCAAAATTCTACTCTATTTTGATTTTGTGCCGCGGTAGACCATAGACTATAAAATCCAGCAAATCTGTAATTTTCCTGGCGTCAGATGGCCAGTACGTAGGCTACAATGTAGTAATTATAATAGTTATATATTAAATGAAATTTTTAGTAACTACAAGTTAACATTTAAGTTACTTTGCCTGTTTTTATGCTCTTTCTCATATTTTCTGTCTTCCATTATTTTAATTTTTTTTTTATAGCAAACAAACTTTATTTTTATGTGCGAACTAGCAAATAAAAAAACAAAATAGTTTCGGGCAGGCACACACAGAGAAAACAAAAACGTCGACACACTGCGTTGGTTTCCGTTTCCGGATTTGAAATAGCAATTCACAAAGCGGAAGTGTGCAGCGCATGGCAAAAACTGACGCCGCATATGAGTGAGTATAAAAAAAAAGCTATGAAATGAGTCCAAGTAGTACAGGAGAAATGCTTGTAAAGCTAGTTTATGACTATTTTATATTATCAACATTTTGAGTTGCTGGCATGACATGACAGCTGTCAGAGTTGATTTGCTGCAAACATACATAGCTGAAATTTTAGTGGGCTGCATGGAAGATACAGATAAGAGTACTTTAATTATAAAAGATTATTCTTTTCGTTAATTAAGTTCTTAACTTAAATCTAAAACAGCTTCGCCAAATTCCTTCTTCTTTAAATGTCCAATAAATAAATAAATAACAATCAGTAAATCAAATCGTTTGATATTCTAAAATTAAAATTATTTAGGCTCAACTCAATTGATTTACTATTGTAGTACAGTAAATTTTTAACTTTATCAATTATATGTGCAGCGCATAAAAGTGAAACTATCGCAAAAAAATACAACCAATTCAGTTCAACAGCAACGAAATGCAATAGCGATACAAATCAACTATCGTATAAAATTGTTATGAGCGTCACAGCAAGCACTACACTCACATCCACTGAATACTACATGATTACTTGCAATACTTGCTTTTATGTAGCAAACATTCGATTTCAACGCGCAAGTGAAAACTCTAAAATGGTTAGTTAACAAAGGCAGTTGGCGCACAAAAAAAAAGTATTACAGTATATTGGAGTATAAAAAAAGAATCCCAACAGAATTAGCATTAAAATAAAGAGCGGAAATGAAACGAACATACACTTACATATTCACATACACTGTAGACTAACAGTACGCACTGTCGGACATATAAATTTATCCTTTAGTCATAAATGTGCGTTTTAGACATTTCGCAATTGTAATATATCCGGTTCAAAGCGAAGCACGCAAAAGGATATATAACTATGTATATAGATATATAGACCACAACAACAACAAAGACAGGCAGACAGGCAATGGCAACCGCTTCACATTTGTTTAGCAAAAACTGTAACGGAAACGGAAATGTACTCTGTCAGCATTTTATTTGTTTCACTGTGTTTAAGTGCTTGTGCGTGTGTGTGTGTACATGAAACCGAGTGTGATTTTTATGCTTTCGCCAAAAGAAATATGTAGTGTTTCTATATACATTCAGAAAAAACAGAAAAAATTCAACGGAAAAAGTATGAATAAAAGGTTTGCAGAATGTTGTGAAACAGCCTAAAGCATCTTTTCACCCGCCATTTGTTTGAAATGTTTCGCTGCTTTTATTTTATGACTAAGATTTTTTCTTTTATTCTTGTCGGTTTCTTATATATTTTAGATTTTTATTTGTACATCATTGGTTTGCCGCTGTAGTTTAGCTGTTGCTCTTAAAGTTGCTTTTGTTCAACAACAATCACAAATGCAAATTTCTTTTCTTAAGTTGTATGCGTGTGAATGGCGGAGAGGCTTTTTTAGTCTGACTGTCTGCGCGTTTGTCTGTCTGTCTGTCGTCAGTCCACTTCTTAGTACAAGTGTTTGCGTTGAGTGGATGCGTATGTGTGTGTCCATTAAGCTTAAGTTTGAAACAAAATATGTCGGTATTTGTAAGTGAAGTATGTCTGGGCCGGAAAGTAGGCTACAAAAAATTTTGAAAATTAAGAAACTGCATCAAATATTTTAAAATCTGAATATTTGAAGTATTTTACTATTTAAGGCTCTCCACATGTCATGCAACCTTTTGACGAGATAAAATCAAGTGACGAAAGCTTACCAACTACTAACAAGTCCGATAAGGAATTTGTGACGGAAAACTAGTATTTTAATATATAATATAGGACTAACAAGTAAGGAAATACAGTCGGGCGTAACCGACTGTAAACGGCCCTGTACCAGTTCAGGTCGCCTAAAAAACATATTAAATGTTTCCCGAGCTTATGACCAAACACATGACCACTTCTCACTGCGCGAATATGAATGAAAAGAAAAGGGGGGTTGTTCAAATTCAATTGCTTATAAAATCGCCATTTATTATCCGATTTTGATGAACTTTTTGGATTTTTGCTTAGAGAGACGTTATCTCTATATTGGTACACTCAATTTTTTTTGTGCCGAAGAAATTTTCACCCTAAGGGGTGATTTTATGGGGAAGGGGGGAGGGGCAAAATTTTAAAATAAACTTGTGAAATTCCGGAGCAATCCTAGTCGAATGCAACAAACACGAAGTCTCTATCTATTACCGTTTCCGAGATCCTTTCGTTCATACAGACGGACAGACGGACGGACGGACAGACGGACAGACGGACATGGCTATATCGACTCCTCTATCACTCCTGACCATAATGGTGGTAACTTTGGGGGGTCTCCGACCATTATTTCTACCTGTTACATACATTTGCACAAACCCAATAGGCTCTTGTACCTTCGGTACAGGGCCTAAAAATAAAGATGCTTTCATTTAATTAATTTTATACGATGTCGAGCAAAAAAACCTAGAAAATGATAGAAAAAGTTTTGTGCGTTGTTGGCTCACTTGACTTTACCTCGTCAATAGGAATTTTTATACTGTGTTCGGCTATCCAAAAATGGTCTTAAGGTAGTTTAAGGCAGTGTTTTACATTGAAAGCGAAAGGACATAAACGTTGCCCAGCCTTTTTACACTGAAATCTGCATTTAAGAAAGTAAAAAAAAATTTTTTTTAAGAGGAGGTACATATTCCCACATAAAAGTAGAAGAAGCATGTTTAAAACGTGGTTCTCTTAAAGATGCTCAACATTGCAATAACAATTTGTCCAACTCAGAAATCTTTTTGGAAATTTTGAAATAATTATAAAGATGCACTCAGTGAAGATATATCAAAGAAAGAAAAGAGAGATATAATAAAAAAACGCTTAAAAGACATGTTGTTTGGAAGATGGAAATCGTTTGCAGAAGTTCTCATTGTAAAGAAAGTTGTTGACTCCCATTCACTTGGGAATGGCCAACAATGACGCTTCTGCAAACGGTCAAGCAGCTTACAACGTCCGCTAAAACACATATCTCCAGGGCGGCCTTTGAACTTTCAGAGGTGAGCTAACTGTGAGAGGCGACAAATACCTTCTTGACCGTCTTCGTAAAAAAATCACTCCAAAGAAAAACAAAAGAAAGCCTCGGATAGAACACAATGATGACGATCCCCGCAAACGATATAAGGACCACGATTTACGGATTAGCAACTTTAATCTCCGCACACTTAATAGTGATGGTGCAAATATCCAGCTGGTTTATGTCCTCGAAATATACAAGGCTGACATCACTGCAATCCTGGAAATGCGATGGTTAAAAAAGCATCCTGTGACATCTACTATAGCTGCCATGTGAGTAAGCACAAATTGGGATGTGGTTTCGTGGTGAGTTAGAAACTACATAGCCTCGTCTCCAGCTTCAGCTGTTGACGAGCACCTGGCCGTGCTTGGCGATTTCAACGCTAAAATTGGGAATTAGGCCCAACCGTCGAAAATTTTAGCTTTCACGACAATACCTCCAATAGCACAGACCACCGAAGCCTTCTCAAACACATTCTGCTGACAGTTCCGGGAAACCTCTCCGTCTTCTCAATATATATGTGCCAAAGTGGTCGAAGAACCCTTCCTAAAAAAGAACTATGCAGTCGGGAACAAAGCGAGTTGTTAGAGAGCTATATGGAGAGAAACGGAGAGAGAAGAAACGCAAGAAGAACAAGAAGGGCGGGAGTTTGAGG
Organism: Leucophenga maculata; assembly: GCA_035044805.1. Taxonomy (NCBI): domain Eukaryota; kingdom Metazoa; phylum Arthropoda; class Insecta; order Diptera; family Drosophilidae; genus Leucophenga; species Leucophenga maculata. The sequence goes on from JAWNNP010001173.1 coordinate 558,150, forward strand.
ATGTTGAGAAGGTACGTGATTAAAATGAAGTTTGAAAATTCAAACAAAGGATCAAGCGTCTGACAGACATAACCTTCTGTCAGACGCTTGATCCTTTGTTTGAATTTTCAAACTTCAACTTTCCCGAATCAACTTTCTGTAAGGACGAAAATAGAAATCCGGTTACAGATACTCAGGAATCACTGAGATTATGGAGGTCATTTTTCTAGCCTACTTGGATGATGGGGCGATAAAGCGCACAATACCGCCGACAAGGAAATGATTGCACTATTGTGCCACCGGACTATGACTAGGTCGAACCGGTTATTAAAATAGCAAAGCGGTAGGCTCTGATGGGCTGCCAGCTGAGTGATTCAACACCGACGGCGAAGAGTTGGTTAGGAGTATGCACTAACTTTTATGCAAGATGTGGTCCGATGAACGCATGCCCAATGACTGGAATCTCAGAGTTCTTTAAGAAAGGAGACCCCGCTGTTTGCGCCAACTACCGCGGAATAAGTCTTCTTTCCATCGGATATAAGATTCTGACGCGCGTATTGTGACCAAATATTCACATTATGTCAAATCTTGGAAAAGACGCGTGAGTTGAACAAAGACACACACCACATAAGAAGTACCATAAGACGAAGTACTTGGTGTCTTCTCGCACGCCGTCGCCGCGTCTTGGGCGGTCAATCACGGTGGAGCATATCAACTTTAATGTTGCAGAAAACTTCATTTATCTTGGACCCGAAACAACTAGCAAAAACAAGGTCAGGCTGCAGATCAGGCGAAAAATCATGCTTGTAAATATTTTGGGCTCAGCAAGCGAATTAGAAGTAAAGCTCTTTCGGGGAAGACGAAAATCAAGATCTATAAGTCTTTGAAAGTACCGGTCCTACTGTATGGCTCAGAGGCGTGGACCGTGATTGAGTCAGATGAAACGGCATTGGAAGTCTTTGAAAGGAAGCTTCTCTGCAGGATTTTTGGTCCTGTTTGAACCACGAGATGTATGATCTATTCGATGAGGTTGACATCGTTTTATTTCAGCATTGGACTGTTCACCTCAATCGAATGGATGAAAGAGCTCCAGCACGCATGGCTTACAAGGGAACCTAAACTTGATTCGTGGACGACCGGTATCGCGTTGGAATGACCAGGTATGGAAAGATCACTCCGAACTTGGCATTCAAATTAACTGGTCCCAACACGCACAAGTCTACAGCAGCTAGAGCGCCTTCCTATATACGGCTAGACCGAACAAAGGTTGAAGGCAAATTAATTTTTTTAAAATTTTTATATATTTTAATTAAAGCAGTAACAAGTTTTTGATTCATGTTTGCTTAGAGATAGATATGCATCAAAGGCTCTAAACAAAGATTGTTTTCGATTAAAAAATTTTTAAAAACAAATATTTCGTTTAGAAGCAGATTCCAGAGGAATCCAGGAAATTGTTAAAAAATTTTGACTTCAGTTTTTTGTAAAATGATGACTTTATTTGAGGATTTGGTAGTTAAGATCTTCAAGCCATCAATGCAAGTCAACGGTAATAACGTAAGAGTCAAAAAATATTAAAAAACGTTTAATAGTTTCTATAAAGCCGTACAAATCAATATCTAGAGGCTGCAATCAAGGCAAAATTCTTCATGTAGCATATGAAAATGAATGCAACAAAATTGATTGCTAACTGTTTGCGTCATTTTTGCTGTTACAATCACAGTTACTTTTGTTGTTCTGTTGTTGTTTTCGTTGTTATGTCACACTTGACGCTGTCAAAGTTAACGCGTGATTCGCGACTCAACTCGATACTGTGCCCAACTCAACTCAATTCAACTCATTTCGATAGGGTTTTTACAGTGCAAAACTTTTGCACAATGCGACGCGTTTACATATCAAATGCGAATTTATCATTTTCACATTTCACTGTTTAATCGCTTCAAGTTGTCAAAAGATTCGGCGAAAATGCAAACACTTAGATACATACAGCGCCATCCACATACTACATACAAAAGGATATGCATACATTTAAGTATATGAATGATTTATGTGCTAAGGTTTGGTGGCGGATGTCGTATGTATTTCGCTGTGACATAGCTTTAAGCATACTTAATGAGATTTTGAATGTGTTGACAGTCAGCGAGATTCGCATTGACAGTCAACCAAAAGGAAAAGCGAAGGCGTCACAAGGCAGCTTATAAATTTTAAGTTTGCACTTACTCAAAACGAATATGTTGCATGTTCAAATATAATGAAAAGCAACTAAAGTAGAACACATAGACAGAACACTAAGGAACCCAAAAAGTAGAAATGCAACTTGCCTGTATGTCTGGCTGCTGTTTTACATATAAAAGAAAGTGTGTCTTTAGTGTAGTGTGGCTGACCTTGACCACAGTTGTTTTTAGTTTCCTGGCAATCAAAATGTAAAATTTAAATATCTTCTGCAGCAACGAAATGGCATCGTGCTAGTGGATGTCAATGGATAATACAGAGAAGGATGTTGACAGCAGCATAGCACTCAATATAAATTTAATTTACACAAAAAATAACTGAGTGTGTGTGTAAAGTAAACTAAACACATATCAACTGTATAGTAAGCAAAAACAGCATGGAAAAACACACACACACACACACACACATATATATACAATGTTAGTTTACTTGCCAACACTCAAAAGCACACACAGACGCAGACACAAAAATATGGCATCTTACAATTTGTTTCAATTTTAAAAAGTGCACGTTGCAAAGTATAGAAAATCGGGTTGAAATATATTCTTTATGCCCTGCAGTTTAAGCTTGCTGTATATAGTTCGGGTATTCATCACGTGGGCGTTCGGCTTAAATGCGTATTCCACAATTCTGAAAACCGAATAAGGGTCATGAGGTTTATTATTTACAGCCGTAATCAAAAAAGTTTGTAGAATGAACCAACTGCAAAACCTCAAGCAACTCACGTGGAACCTTTCTCGAGTCACAGTTTGCAATGGATTTTTCTTCTTCTGCTAGCATAAACTTGCAGGACGGTGCCACAGCTCAAGCCGATTTGACCGCGCAATGTTTAATTAACTACTCTAATACATTTGTTGCTTTCATGAAATATATTGCTATCGGCAAGCTTATAATGTACTAAGGAAATATTTTGCAAATGTGCGTACAATCATTTAGACAGATTGACGTGTACAGTGAGTTTGATCCTGATTTGCAGTTTCTCGAGTATATTCGAGATTTAGCTCGTCAAATTTTGGTTTTATTTAATGGTTTAGATATATTTTGTTCTATATCGATATAACATACAACATTTTGCTATGTAGTGTATAATAGTCTAAGAAACAACGATTGTGTAACAATCTTTTATTAATATTATTTTTTTTTTCTTTGGTTACATGTACAATATATATATATGTGTGAATATATAAGTATACATGTTTGTGGTGTGCGTTGCAACGATGTGCTGCCGCTGTTTCTATAGTTTCATTTGCGGCACTTGCTTGTTTTGCTTGTTGGCGCGCTCTAAAATTACTAAAAAAATTGTTGAAAATATTTCGACGCTGAAATTTCTGGCATTCAAGTGCGAAAAGGTTGGCCTCGTACTTAAGCAGCAAAAAGCAGAACATGTTGTCATAAGAGCGCAAGGCAGGGATGCATGCAGCAGTAGCAGCAGCATCTAGTAACAAAATCAAGGAATATGTATCTTCTGGTCGCGCATGTTCGTCTGTCCGCCTGCTAGCGAATATCAAGTGAAGAGCATAAACGTATTTGCTGAAAATGTGACGCTTGTTAAAGCAGATAAGAGCGCAGGATATGAGTTCTTGTGGGTGTTCCGTGTTGTGGCAACGGTTTGCGTTGTGCGTTTATGTAGAAACGAGTGTAGTTTAATAAGTTATTAGAAAATATAAAAGTCGAATGAAGGATTTCTTTCCCATTTCTTTATTGAATTAATTGATTTGAGAAAACTATATTCACTTTAACTCATTCAAAGTCAGTCGAATGCTTATGAAGTTGAATGCATTCGAATGAGCTTCTTCTGTGTGCCTCTTTCTATCTTTTTTTTTTTTTTTTCTTGTGAATATTTAAAGGTTTGTTTTTGAATCGGACTTTACATTATATGATTTCAGCACCATTTCTATTTTATCTCTCCGATCATTTCAATTATTCTCTAGATTATTGAAATTAAATGAAACTAAAATATAACATTCTCTAAATTTAAAGTATCACAGTTAAATATGTGCTGCTATCACTTTTAATAACAAGAAATAGAAATATTTCAAATAGACTTCGCATTTTTATTTTAAGACATTGCTTATAAAATGATCAGCACGACAAGACGCGTCAGCCTAGTTGTATATGTCCGTCTGTCTGTTGTTATTTTTGTCTCTCTGTCTCTGTATGTTTGTATACGCTCTATTACTGAAATATTTAGTCTGCGCACCTTTTAAACAACCTTCGCCTATATACGTATGCCTGTATATGTAGTTAATGTCGCGTATATGTTTTTGTATAACTCTGTGCGCTGGCACAGTTACTTACAGTGCAGTGTATATCTAGTGTATATCTAAGTGCGGCCATGATAAATGACATGTTTCATTTGACATTTTAACAAAGTGTTGAATTTTTGCTGCTTCCTATTTTCTTTTGACTCGCTTTTCTTTTTACAACTGACACAGAGCGTTTTCTTGTCTTTTTGTGCAGCTTCGCTTTTCTATTTCGCTGCTGTTTTTCGTCTGTGTGTTTCTTTGTTTTTTTTTTAAAGAGAAGTTCTTCTATTTTGCGCAGAAAAATAAGAAATGTTCCTTTTTAAAAAACAAAATATTCGCAAAGCACGGCTTCCGCTCTGAAGTTTTATTTATTTTTTTCTTCATGGTATAGTAAAATTTTTCAATCATTTTTCAGCAGAACTGTTTGAAATCGATATTTGAAATATGACAAAAGAAAATATTTTGTTTTAATAAATGCACAGCTCAGAACGCAGCAGCATTGCGCAATAAGTCAAAAGCAAATTGAATGAAATATGTATTGGATTTCGGTTATACATTTTTCTATTTCATGCACAGTGCGTATGAGCAATATTAATAAAAGTCATGAAATCATAAAAATTTCTCGAAATTGAAATAAACTTTGTAAGCACAACATAATTAAAATTTTTTAATATCGATTGTGTACTCCTTAAATAGTGAAAGCTATTAATGTGCAATAATCCGACAGATCGACAAATTAAAATTTAAAGTAAACATTGCATTTAAATTAAACAATTTTTAAGCAACTTTCTGGCAACCTGTGTTTGGTGCAGTCTCACGAAGTTTAAGCCTAGTACGGACGCGTCTTCAGTGGGCGAAAACTTAATTGGGACGGTCAAACGTGTATAATATTTTTTTTTTAAATTAATATATTGCGATAAAAACTGGAGAATATACAAAAGAGATAGTATGTATATATAATATTTTCTATATTAAAAGTTGGTGGTTTATAATGCGACTCAATGAGGGCTTTCGTCTGACAACTAAATAACTATTTAGAACGTTGCAGCTACTACACACGACTCACCTTTCTACCAACTGATTGGCCTAGCGATATAAATAAAATACCGGATGTTAATTATTTTATTTTTAATTAAAGCAATTCCAAAAAATCGCAACGACAAGAGACGCTTCAATCAAGCCGTGAAAAGGTTAAAAGCAATACTAAAGGAGAACAACAATTTTGAGCTCAGCAGATATCTTGTTGGCTTATCACCTACAAAAGCGACTGATTACTCACACTGGAAAGCCACAAAAATCTTTGGCCAACCTATTTCTTATGTGCCCCCAATTCAAAAGAGAATTTGAAATTGGGCAAGAAATGCCCAGCAGAAACCTTTGCTCAGCATCTGTGCACAGTATTAAAACCGTTTCACACCACAAACCCAGAATTGGACATATGTAATCAGGAGTACATAAATACTCCTTTTTAAATGGATATCCCAATCAAGGGATTTAACAAAGGAGAAGTTAAAGCAACAATTAATAAAATTAAAGGTAATAAGGCTCCAGGCTATGATTTAATGACTGTGTGAGTCCTTAAGTAACTTCCAGAATGTGGATATAAAGTTATATCTTGCGTTGCGAGCATTTTGCAGGCCAGTGGAAAATACCGTAGTTTATCCTGATACCAAAACTAGGCAAACCTTTAGAATCGGTAACTTCGTACAGGCCGGTAAGTCTACTACCAGTCATTTCCCAAGTATTTGAAAAACTTTTGCTTACAAAGCTTAGGCCAGTCATTGAGAGGAAGCAACTCATACCTGCACATCAGTTTGGATTCCGCGAGTATCACTTGAAATATGAAGAAGTTAATAGAGTCTATATATATGCGAGAACTACCCTGGAACGAAAAGAATACTGCAAAGCTGCTTTGCTAGATGTAACACGAACCTTTGATAAGGTGTGGCATCTTGGCATGCTTTATAAACTGAAATGGTGATGCGTATAAAATTTTAAAGACATACTTGGAGAACAGATACTTTGTGTTTCAAGTTAATGACGTATTAATAGATTTGAAAGAAATAAACTCCGCAATACCGCAAGGCAGTGCCCTGGGTCTAGTGCTATATAAATTGTTCATCGCGTACTTACCTTTGTCAGAACATATATATACAGCTACTTTTGCAGATGATACTATAATCATGGCAAAAAACGAGGATCCAATGCAAGCATCTCGTAATTTGCCAGCTAATCTAAAAACCATAAGCAAGTGGTTAGATAGATGGCGAACTAAAATTTGTGCAAGTAATTTTTCGCTCTTAGGAAAGGCACATGTCCGTCAGTCTACATAATCAACTGTTAACTGCTATACTCCCAGACCGGCTGCTTACCTGGCGTGTTCACATATTTACAAAGCGTAAACAACTTGGACTTAGACTTAGATCTCTTTATTGGCTCTTTGGGCCTTACTCATCTGTCTAAAACAGAAAATAAAATACTTATTTACAAAGCAGTATTAAATGGACGTATGGAATTCAAACATCCAGGTCCTATCTGGATATTCTTCAAAGATTTCAGTTCAAACTTCTCCACCTTTGCATAAATGCTCCATGGTACATAAACAATTTAATAATCCACCATGACTTAAGAGTAACAACGGTTCTTGAAGAAATACATAGGTAAAATCAGCAGAAACTACCGAATCTGACTAATCACACATCCAAACCTACTAGCATCACAACTAGCGAGCAACCAAACTCACACGAGAAGACTAAAAAGGTATCACCCAGAAGATTTAACCCACCGAAGTGTCAATATTCGCCGTAGTCCACACTTAATTTATTTATGTTTTATGTAAGATTAAGTCAATGGATTAACTAACGAAAATTAATTATAAATAAGTACTACTGAATGTTTCTCGAAAAAAAACAGATTTTATTTAATAAAATGGAGTTAAAAAAACAAAAAATTTTTAATAACCGATTTGCCGCTAATTCATTTAATTAAATAAAATCAAACTAATATTATAAACTAAATAATATAAAATAAACTAATTACAATAACAATAAACTATAATAAAACTCATGAGTGTTCCTTTAATAACAATAAGGGCAACACTACATAATAGTTAAAAAAAACCAATTTAAAATTAATTTAAGCTAAAAAAATATTTTTGTTTATTTTTTTTTTTTTAAATAGAATGCACAACCTATCTTAAGATATTAAATAGATTTACGATTGCACTTAATCAAATTCCAAATATTTTGTTCTTATAGACACAACAATAATGCGAACCATTTAGTTTTATGATATATTTATACAATGATATAATAAAGCTGTTCATACTATAAATGCGATGGAGATCTAAATGGCAAGTCTAGAACATGGAATCGCTTAGGTATTCTTTACTATTATCGCGCAGATTTATAGCTGTGGAGTTTGTGATTTTCTAACTTTTCCAAGTATTTTATTTCGTCTTTCACTGTACAAATGTTTAAGTCCTTATGAATACATTTATTAGTAACAAACCAAGGAGCATTGCATATAATTTTTAACGTTTTCGATTGATATCTCTTTAGTATATCTACTTTGCAGTTACTTGTAATTCCCCATAATTGAATGTCATATGGCCATAGAGGTTTTAACATCGATTTATATAGCAGTTATTTGTTTTTTAAGCTGAGTTTAGATTTTCTTTTAGTTTATTGTTTGAGCTGTTGGGTCTTAGCTTTAATATGCGATTTATATGTCAGTCAAATGCTTTCCAAAATAGTTAACATAATTCGTAATTGGTATAAAAGAATGGTTAATTGATAAAGTAGGACAATTTTGTCTCCTAATTGTAAAAGTTAAGTGAGTAGATTTATTTGAATTTACCTTAATATTCCATTTATTTTGCCAATCTTGCATCCGATCTAACTGATCTTGAAGGATGTTCGAAGCATCAACTGCATTGTCTGCTGTAGCTAGGATAGCAGTATCGTCAGCATAAGTTGCCACAGTCACATTGTCATTTACAGGCATGTCCGCAGTATAGATGGTATAAAGCACTGGTCCTAACACACTTCCTTGGGGTATACAAGCTTTAATTGAAAATATTAGTCCAGTCAACTTAGTAAGTTCACCTCGGAATTTCAGATACCCAGCAATAAACTCGTATAAACTTGTATTTTGATAGCCTAAAAGTTGTGTCTAACCCTACATATGGTAGGGTGTCCGCGTCTATTAAAAATCTAAGGTCAAAGGTCACAAAAGTCGATTTTTTCACATTTTTTGTAAATATCTCGTTTGCTATGGGTTTTTTGCTATTATTTCTTATTAACAAAATTGTTTTCGAAATAAAGGGCGGAGAGCATGCGGTTAGAGTATCATTTAAGGTCAACCGGTAGTCCCGGTCAAAAAATCGCCAAATAAAGTTTATACATAATTATTAATCATTTTTATTAATTATTACATAGTATTTAACAGTTATTTTCGTTAATTAAATATCTATATATTCAATAACCGATTCCTACTTTACACTAAAAGATCTGAAAGATGTCTTAACAGGTTATGTACCAGATGATAAAGCTATAATTGCAAGACTACAACAGAAGTACTTCACCGATATATGTAATTATTACGAAGAAAGTTGGAGCTTTTACAATTATTTTGTTCCGTGATGCTTGCGTGATAAAATGTACCTTAATAAACCATGCAATGCCGCACGGGAACCTTCTTCGTTGTTAAAAGCATTTGAGAAACTTCCGAATTTTAGAGGAATTGTGGTTGTAATTCGCGATGTCAATGCAGGAAATCGGAGTTGCGGTGCTCTTAAGCTTGTGGCCAGTGTATTGGGCAAGCTTGTCTCAATTCTATACCATATCAGAACGATTGCAATGAAAACGGAACCTTTAACACCTAAATCATGGAAGACCTGAAGACAAATGTCGTTGAAGACAATTAAGAAGAGGACTTTGAGAAGAAGATATTTAAAATTAAAGGTTAAGATACGTAAGCAAAATAATCAATAAATATAATGTTATAGTAAATAAAAATTAAAAATGTTTAACCGCACGCTCTCCGCCCTCTATCTCGAAAACGATTCAACGTATAAACAAATGTTTGAGGCAAATGTTGTAGGGAATTTAATCCTCTACAATATTGAAATGAATAATAATAGCAAAAAACGCATGGGAAACGAGATATTTGCAAAAAATGTGAAAAAAACGATTTTTGTAAACTTTGACATTAGATTTTTGATAGACGCGGACACTCTACCATATGTAGGGTTAGACACAACTTTTAGGCTATCAAAATACAAGTTTATACGAGTTTTTAGCTGGGTATCTCAAATTCCGGGATTCTTACCTAATTTTGACTAATTTGACTGGACTATATAGCTGAAAGTGAATTCTTAACCTTCACGAAAAAATTCCTTTGTTTAAGATACGAAACAAATTTTGATTTAATTTTTTCGACCAAACGCACCTCTTAGTTTTTTTTTTTTTTTTGAATAACAATTTTTTGGATTCATTAATTCTTTACGAATTTAAAAAAAAGATATTGATGGAGACTTTAAAACAAGACGAGAAATCAACGTTTTTGTCTCAGGCCGCACATGCTGCAAATGCGGCTTTGCTGAAAACAAGAGTGTTGGCCTGACAGAACGATGCCGCAAATCAGTCGCAGTTGAACAGTAGAGCGGGAATTAAATATCATAAAAGAGCCAACCTTTTGTATAAAACTGTCGTACAATAATACGCCCAAATGTTGAACTATAATTAATAAATATAATATATGAACATTAACGTCGTCCATAAATAATTTCTTTTTTATAGCACAATACAAAAGAATTTCATTTTGTGGGTTGAAATTTAATCTGTTTATTGTTTACAAGCAATTTGAAAGAAACACTCTATTATGTAGAAAATTTTAAATTTAATTGCTACTCAATACAATTGCTAAGAAATAATAAATTAAATATTGAAATTGAATATCGAAAATTTGGTAATTTAATTTTAAATCACTTAATTTAGTATTTAATAGTTAGTGAAAATTGACTTTAGGCCGCAAGAAGTGAGTATCCGCTCACTGTGGGATGTCACAAGAAACACAATTATGTTCTGACATATTTTGCAGCAATGGATACAGCATTGTTGTACTAAACAATATCAATATTATCTCTGATTGGAAATTAAAGCAACTTCAGTGATTATTTTGGTATCTCATAATATACCACATTTATCTGATCCCACCAAATTCAGCCATTGAAGTTCATTGCAGGAGTATTTGAACTTGTAGTACAGATTAGTACATTTCTCCATTGAAATATTAACTCGGAAACTATTCGTTCTATTTGTAATAACATTTTTAATGCAATACTTTTCAATTAAATAGGATGATCTCAGTCTATGTTAGCTGGCTAAAAAGTCCAACACTAAAACTAATAGTTGGTAAGAACAATGATATGATATATTCAAGCGTTACTTGATTCAATTAAATCCAAATAAATTCTATGCTCAAATACGTTTTTGTTGATGGATAAATATTATTTTAAACAAGCTCATATGACGCAAAAATAATATGGTTATGCACTGCTTAGTGAAAACTTTGAATTAGTTAGTATTTCTTCTACTGATAGCAAATCCTTTTGGAAAGCAAACGAATGCTGCAAGTAGAAGCAGAAAACTATAAACAACAGCAAAAGAAAACAGTTTTCCGTAGAAGAATTTTTGTTCATATTTACATAGAAGTATATTATATAGAAGTATCAAGACCTTCGCACATATCACTATATGAACTATTTGTGTTTGCATATATACGCATTGTACTTATGCATATTTGCACTATATAAAGGGTACTTTGTAAAAGTCATCAAATATATGTTATGAAACAAGGTTCATTATGCAAAGTTTTAGTAAACTTCAAATCATTTTCTCAAACGACTTTCGCAACGTCGGTGTCTTGGTAAACTTCAATATTGTCAAATCGATATATTTGGAGTGTTATTCCCATTCTCGGGGACAAATGCCAAGCTGCCAAGCTTTGTTTTTACTTAAACTAATTATATCATGCGGATCAAGATTCTAGAGATTTTTCAACTATATTTGCGTCTATAATCAAAGCACATTGAATGGAACCATATCAAAGAGTCAGAAAGGTTATACTGATTCCATAGACCATTAGTTAAGCAGCCATTAGACAACACTTTGAAACCGTCATTGGTGCTGCTAATTTATATAGCATACGATGTTGTGCTTTCACAAGCTAGAAATCGTACTTCAAATCGTATATTTTGTAATTTATGACTTTCCGTATGCACCCTGTATTTGCGGTTTTGCGCATGTTAAACGCAATACAAAAGCAAATATAAAATGGCGACAGCAAATGGCAGCAGTCAGCGCAGCAAAAATGACAAAGAACGAGCTTGAATAAAAACTTTTTATGTTGAGACGTGCAGAAATTTTTAATTTGCGGTCTTTCTGCTTTATGAAAAAGTTGAGAAGTGCCATTTCTTCGGCGGCTCTTTCACCCACAACTCAATCTGTCACATACTATTACATACTGGAATATGCATATGTAAATATTTTGTATAGAATAAACGCATAAAAAAATCACAAAAACATTTCTATATAGTAGATTGTGCAAATATATATACATATATACCTATACAGAAATACATCTCGTAGTAAAAAGAAGTAAAAATAATCAGACGACGTTTAGCATGTTTTATTGAAATATTTGCGGCATTTTTCCGTTGCGCATATAATTTCAAAGCATTTGAAATGTGCGACGACGCGTTGAAGTTAAGCAGAAATGGCTTAAACTAAATTTGAAATGACACCAGGACGATCGTGAAGTTGCCGCAAATTGCTTTAGCGCCAAAGTGCGGTGTTATGTCAAGCGGAAATAGACGAGAGTCAAAAGCAATAACTACACTCAGCAACACGTACGATTCACGTTGTAAGCATATGCGGTAGTTGGATTCTAGTTAGTAGATCTGTAATTGTCTGCCTTTCGAATGTTTTTGTCACTTCGCTGAGTAGTATTTAGTCGCGTGAGTAACTGAAAGCTGTCTGTTGTACTTCATTTCTGGTATAATTTCGAAATTCGTCAGCGACCCACGCAACACCGAGAGACATGAAGAAGCACATTCGCCATCAACTATGAATGCCGCAAGCATTTTTCGCAACCGCTGCCATTTCAGTCTCGACATTTTGCTTTCTGTACCGCAGTACAGAGCACATCATCGGTGCGTCATTTGCGCCGCGCGTTATCTCATTTCATTTATTATAAGAAGTATTCTGCAGGCACAAAATGATTATTACTCCGCTGAAATATGTACTTGCCTCATTTAAGTTGCGAGTTTCTCAGTCTGTTCGTCTGTTATGAAAATATTCATGTCGCTTTGTGTGTTTGTTAACGTTCGTACTTCAGCAACAGCGGAAGTAGTACAGAACTGGCATATATACGCATGCCATATGCCACATCAGTACCCGCATTCGACATTACGCGCCTCGAGTTAATAGCAACAAGAAGCCATGGATAAGGTACAATGACAACGCCACTGAAGTCAACGTGTTAAAGGACACTGAACACGACTATGCGCGGAATGTAGATTGGAGAGAAGGACGTGGAGAACAGACATGCATAACTATGTAGCACTTTTAAGTCATTTGCATATTTAAATTGCAGCAGATTGTCATCTGGCTCTCGGTTATGCCATATCTACGGCTGCTACCTGTTTTTGTATTCTCTTTTTTGTGAAGTTTCTCTTTTCAGATGATAAATACTTCATAGTTTTTTCGGTTGTTGTGTACTGTGGAAATTCATATTTGTTTAAAAAGCGAATTTCAGATGCGAAATTTTGTCATTTTCGCTCTGATATTCGAATACGGTATTACATGCATTTGCTTGGCTACTATAGCGAAGTTTTTTGATGGTGACGAAGAAAAAAAAAGGAATACACATAACAATGCTTGGGAAACAAGAAAAATGACACTAATGAAAATATTTTAAGCTTTTCAGTCGAACGAAGATTGAAAAATAATAAAATAATAATTGAGAGACCGGAGAGAGCTGGAGTCTCGAAGGTAAATTGTGATTAATGTATAGCTTTATCTGGATTTTGTCTACATTAGATGCAATATAAACAAGTAAGAAAATTACAGTCGGGCGTAACCGACTGTAAGAGGCCCTGTACCAGTACAGGTCGCCTAACAAACCCATTAAATGTTTCCCTGGCTTATGACCAAGCTTATGACCACTTCTCATTGCACGAATAAGTGCCTTATAAAACATTTTCTTGTGTATGAAAAGAAAAGAGAGGACGGAAGTATCATAGGTCGTTCAAATTAAACTGCTTATAAAATCGTCATTTAATTTCCGATTTTGATGAACTTTTTGGATTTTTGCTTAGCAGTCGGTTGCAAGTCGTGTAGAGCTTGGAAATTAGCTGCATTGTTGTTTCCTCAATGCTGGGTAGCCCCGAACAGCTGCGTGATAAGGAGGATATATTTTCCTTATATGGGACTTAGCACACCATTCAAATGTAGGGAGACCATAGTCGATTTTTGAGAGCATTAGGGCGCGGGTGATGTTGACGATGGCGTTTATAAGTTCAATGATAAATAAATTTATACATGTCTTTCGAAGCGTTGAAGCCAATGTACTCATCGAAAGTCGTATTTAATCGTCGTTTTTAAAAATCACTGGCAACGACACAAATGATGCTCGTACATCAAAACGTTCTGTGTACGTTGTTGCTTTAAAATACCTGTTTAACTGGAAATGACAGTTGATACCTAACAGAATTTATGGCTCGCAAAGTAGACAATATTCATAGTTTACCACGCATTTAAAGTAAAGTATTTAAAATAAAAATATTTTAAAACTAAAAAATTTACAAAAAAAATAGTCAAACTTGACTGAAACAAATTGGGAATGAATCTCAAAACACCTAAGTTAAATTTATCGTTTATCGATCTAAAGAGAATGATAGGGTTGGGTATTGATATTAGGTAAAGATTCCATTCATCCATCTGTCATTTTCATTAGTCTTGTTGGGAATGATATTATTTTCAAATATTTAGTCGTTTAGAAAGTGTCTGCCTGAAATACAAATATAAATATTTGGTTCTATTGCACTAAAATATATTTTCATCGAATTTTCATTTTGAAATACAAAATTTAATATTTATAATAAATTTAAAACATTTTATATTCACAAATATGAAACAGCGACTAAAAAGCAAAAATAAAAACAAAAGCCAAAATCGCTTACCAAAGTAACCACCTTTATTCATAAACACAACGCCAATATTTGTAATATATTTGCTTTTGTTTGGCATGGCGGTCAGATTAAATCACTTCGCTGTTGTTTTCGGTCGTTTATAGAATTTTTGGTCACGCATTTTCAGCTTGAACGCATAAATTCGTAGAAAATTTGCTGTTTTTAGTGGCCGTTTTGGCGAAACAAATTTATAATTTCATAAAAATTTACATAAATGGCGGCTGGAGCGCTGTGTTGATCACACATTGGACTGTCTGGCTGACTGGCAGACTGGCAGGTAGATATATGCGTACATTCAATATATATAAAGGTATATCGCATAATATTTTAAAAGCGATTACCCAACTATAACACGCTAATTTATGGCTATATATATTTTGCCATGTGTGCGCATCCATACATATCATCCATGCACAAACATTTATAAATATTCGAAAAGCAAAATTTCTGCTGAATTGCAACCGCAAATAGCAAAATAGGAGATTTACACGAATGCATGCAGTGTAATGAATAGTGTTTAAAACAATAAATAAAACCACAAAATAAATGCCAATAATACGATATAAAGCGTAAATATTCTTAAATAAATTGGTAAAATGCACTTTGAGGTATTTCAGTCTGTTCAAAAAAAAAAAACAAAATATAATAAAATAATGCCATACGCTGCGTACAATTACGCACAAGATAAGAAAAAAATAGTAAATAAAAAATACTATTATCATGCGTAGACGACTTGCAATAACCCTACCAAGTTTCTCATGTAAGCAAACTCATTTGCAGACTGAGCCAATCATAGACTTTTCTAGTGTTTAGTACTCATCTCAAACTGTATTTTGGCTGAAATCTTAAAGTTGTTTCTACACTTTAACTACTTATGAGTAAGCGAGTACAGTTAGGAAAAGGAAAAAGTCAGTCATACAGACAAACTACTCGTCCTTCGATGCTGATTTAGTTTAAATAAAACTTTTTGCCAAACATTCTACTGCCTTTTATATATGTACATTTGCACAAACGTAGTATACTGTTGTCACTCCAGAGTAGGGTATAAAAACAATTGGCAATTACAACCAATAATAAAAAACAATTGTGCAATATTTCTTTATTAAACTACGTTTTATTTCAATAAGCACTTGAGGCAATTGTATTTTTTTTTTTTTTTGCATATAACAATAAATTAAGTAGCAGCAAAGTTGCGTTGAAAACTCGTTTTTTATGCGCGCTACCTTCAATTGACAATTTAATGGAGTTCGCGCATTTACACGCTAATAGAATTTTGCATTAATGGTCTTGCTGCTTCCGCATCCGATTCGTCGCTGGGTTAAAATAGAATTTATGTGCTTGCTACTTTGTGCTTCTACTTTGAATGTTAGCTGTGGCATATCACCTTAGACATTTTAGTATTTCCAATAATGGGTCACACATAAATTTCGCTTGCAATAATGGACGCGAGTGGATTTGACTACACCAGGCAGCATACTAAGGTTATTTTGGGGTCGAGGAGGCAGTTCAGCGCTTTTGTCAACGGCAGTTAAGTTATTGTTATAAGAAAGTTACCCTTTTTTAGTTTATACATGTAAGGTGCTGTATAAGTTTTAATACTTGAGCTTAGGCTTCGCTTCATGACCAATTTTCGAAGCATTAAATTTTTATAGCCAGCGATTTTAAATGTTTTATTTGGGAAAATAAAAAAAAGCTATATAATAAGCTGCAGCACATATACTAGTGGTTGGGTAATTCCATATAATCGATAACTGTTGAACATATAAGCAGTTTAAATTTCGTACTTTTCATTAAAGCTCAGTTTAGCTAAAACCCTTAAGAAAATAATTGCAAAAAGTTGAGGTGAAATTCGGTTTGAAAAGAGATAAGCCTGTTTTAGATAGTCTATAAATGGACCACCTAGCAACAAGAGCAAACTCTTACAAAGCTTAACATCGCCATTATCTCGCTTTATCCCGACAAAGCACTTGACAAAACAGGCAACGATTTTTTATTACAAGTTTAGAGAATTAATCCAAAAAACTAAGCATACAACAAACACTACATAATTCTCAGCCAAATAGCAGTAAAGTATGGCAAAACTGTCTCCAACAGCTTCCTTCTCCAAAACGGCATTCCTCTCCAAATCTACAATTTCAGTTAAATGGTTCCAAAATAATAAACATCTATAAAGAAATAATGTTTTGTGCTTACGCTGATAACTCCGACCCGAATGTAGAAATTAAAGACAACGAAAAGGCAGACTTAGTCAAAACGTCTACCAAGGTACCCCTTATCTGCAGCCGCAACCACAATAGCTGTAACATCACTAATTCTCTGAAAAAAAACCTCTTGCAAAGACACAATGGCGTACTGCTGCAATCTTCAAGCTGGTTTAAACAGTTAAAACTTAATTAAATTAAAAGGACCAATAAGACACTGTACACCAGCTGAAGGCTCTATAATAACTTATTCACTAGAACTTGTCCCTGCTCGGGCGTCATTAAAATATATTTCTATTTAAATAAAACTGTGTACTTAATTTCTTAGTTCGATTTTTTAAATAATGATAAATCCTTAACAGAGTAGAAAATGTACATTAGAATCGGTATGAACTTTGAATGGAATGGCCCTTATATGCTCTAAAAAAAAAAAAGCACGTGGCA
This sequence comes from Leucophenga maculata, assembly GCA_035044805.1. Taxonomy (NCBI): domain Eukaryota; kingdom Metazoa; phylum Arthropoda; class Insecta; order Diptera; family Drosophilidae; genus Leucophenga; species Leucophenga maculata. The sequence goes on from JAWNNP010001173.1 coordinate 575,504, forward strand.
TCTTTATGTGATAGCATAACTTGCGAAATAAAGGGTTTTATGGCAAGGTAATGGTTTATTTACGATGTGTTGGAATTGCTGATGATTTTCTTGTTTGATTTCGTTAAATTCGTAAGAAATTGCGTGAGTACATGTACACATTGCGAATCAAATCAAATTGGATTTTTCAATAGGCGCATGTTATGGTGTACGTCTGGGCATATATGCATGACCTATGGCACATCGAAAAAGTTTTATGTGCACTCAAACGTAAAGCAGCTTCAAACGAATTTCCAAAGGCAATTCTTCTCAGAAATGCAGCAATGCATAATATAATATTTATGTTGCACACAACTTGCCATAGAAATGAGCGAGGTTTGTTTGTTTGTTTACAAAATAGAATAATTTAAATAGTGCTACTAAGTAATAATATAAAGTTTGGCTACTTCGCATTGAAAAGAGTTGCAAGATGCTGAATGAGGCTTTGTATTCAACAGAATTTATACTACCATGCGCTCGTGCATTGCGGCTGCTGTACGTTGAGCACGTCTGATTATAGACTATATTGCGCCAGTGGAAAACCATGAAGCCACGTATACCAAATTTCAAACTCTTGGTCAGCTTTTTGTAAAATTCAATCTCTATGCGTCGGAAGAATAACATTCTACGTAGTCAGTTTTTCAACACCGTTTGATAAGGGTTAATTTTTTTAATTTATTTAAAAGACAAATCGGCAGCAGTCACCGGCCATTATTTGTATATTTTAATCCTTTTTTAAATTATTGATATATTTTTTGGTATTCAGACAACTGTGCGACGCCGAGAGTTGTTGTCATTACTTTGACTGCATCTGCGTCAATGTTCGCGTCATATTATGATGTATTTAATAATTATATAGTTTGCCTTATATGAACATTAAAATGCTCTCGATCCGATTTATGGGAATTTTAGAAAAAGAAACAAAATAGTTGAGTTGTCAATGGCGTTGTTTCAAATTCTTTTTAAGTTTTGTACAAAATGCTTTGCTGTACATTTTGTAAACAAATCTCGTCCACAAAAAAAAAAACGAATGTCCATGTGTCTATAAGCTATGCAACAAAATTGGAATGACTAGCAAATAATTGCAACTATTTCAAAATACAAAATATATATTTTTTAACGCTTAACAAGTTCTATTTGTTATTCATTTTACTGCACTCCGCAGGGCTTATAGTGCAGCACACAAAATGTCTCTATGCAAATCACTTTGCACAGGGTCTGACACAGCTGTCTGCGTGCTCATATTGATGCTAATAAATACAACCGCATTGCAGCGCATCGAACGCGCAATATTTGACACATACCAATTTAAAGCAGCATATTTGTATTGCAAATATTGTTGCATGTTGAACATATATCTATGTGCAATGCTACACAACTTTTGACAGTATCGAATTGGCTGTCAAATAAAAATTGTACGCGATATGCAAAGATTAGATATTAAAGTTAAATTTACATATGACATACGAGCATATGTTGGCAAATATATGCGACAAACATGTACATAGGAAACAATTAGTTCCACTGCTTGTGCGCAATTAAAAAGCACTTTCATTTGGCCTCTACTCTATGGTTGAACAGTTTGAAAAATCAACTTAATGAAAATGTATTTCACAATGCCAACTCTTCATTAAACTAATTTTGTTGAAAATCAAAGCAGTGTTAACAATAGTTTTTTAATGTTTCTCAAACTGTAAGTCAAAAACAATTGAAACGCTTTTGTTTGTTAAATGAAGGAAATTAGACATTTTGTTTTTTTTTTTTTTTTTGATTATTGCAACTAACTAAGCTGTAAACTTTTATTTATTTGCCAAATACAAAAAATGAGTGTGTGAGCTCGACTCGTTTTGTCCCGCCAAAGAGTAAAAAATTGTTATGGAAAGTAAAACAACTTTAAAAATATTCAATTAAATCCAAACTCAGCTTGAGACAATTGTTTTTAGCAATTTAGCCAGGACATTGCAAGCACAGCAGCTGCTTTTATGCTATGCAATTATTTTGCATAATTTTAGGTGCGCAAATTAATAACAACGACGAAGATGATTTCATTAAAAGTGTTGCCTACTTCACAGCGTAAATAGAGAACAATGATAGCGGCAAAAAAACAACAAAAAAATGGTGTTGACTTCCGTTTGATGAAATGTTTCTAGCAGACTTTCTTTGCATTTTCTTTTATTTAGATTACCGTTATTACCGCTATTGCTTGTCGTTGTTTTTTTTGCTGCTACTTTTCTTTGGCAAGAGCAATTAAAATGCAAATAAGCCCTATTAGTCGCCGGTGTCTTCTTCATGTTTGATTAAATTTTCGTCATGCTCATCACCTTGACTGGTGATTTTTTCCCTCACAAGCATTTCTACTTTTTGCCATTTTAAGGACTTTAGACTTCGTCAGATGCCGGTTCACCTGTCGAATTGTGCTTTAAACCTTACAGCGTAGCTTAAATGATAAACGCCTTTTGCTTAATTGTACCCTACACAAAAAAAAAAAAAAATTTGAAAAGAAAATAGATTTTCGGCACTGGAAATGTTTACTGGTTTCTTACTGTATTTGGTATCTTAGAAACTGATACTAGTAGCGGAATTTATACACCAACAGGTCGCATCTACTTTTTTTCTGGTCCCCATAAAACTGCTTTACATATGTACATTGTAAGACTTTTGTAGACTTTTTGTAATTCGTGATTTTCGGCAGATTTTTCGTCGTGTTTTGTACAAAAATAAATTGCTCAACGCTGTTCGAAAATAGCTGCAATCGTTAAGTTCCGAGGTTCAGAGTAGACTAATCCTGCGTGCGCTTTAAGTCTGTAAGTGCTCTAACAAATATAGAAGATTCGAAACGATTCGTGATCAGTAAATACTCGAGGTAAGTGTATATTTCATAAGGTTGCCAACTATCCTGTATGACTTTAGAAAAATTCTTTCAAGTTGCAAAGTGAATTTGACGACAGATGTTAGAAGTAGCATGAGATACACACAAACAAGGCGGTTCTCATAAAGTATATATATCCTTAGTCAGCAACAAAAGTTAAAACTATATAGACTTATATCTATTTTCCAACTGCACTAAAAGGAGTGATGCCCTTGCTAGCATGTAGATCTGAAAATATAGCCCCATAAAAATCAATGGTTCAAGTAGGTACAGCGCATCTAATAGTCGAGTAAATTATGTACTTTCTTTGAAAAATCTAAAACATTTTGCTGTTTTGATTTCCATTTGACTAAAAACAACTCATTAAAGTTTACTACCTCAAATGTTGTTTTGCAAAAGAAGTTTTATTTAAAAAGACTCCTTGTTTCATTATGCAACCCTTTTTTTACTGCAGATATTTTTTTTCAGCTTATTTAATACTTTAATGCGACCTTTAACGATGATTTTTGGCGTGAAATTTTATTACGTTGCTGCTGCTCAGCTATTTTGGATAATTAATGTTAATTGAACACTTCATTTTAGCATTTTCATTAAAACTTTTGTTGCGCTAAAATTTAGTGGTTCAACATTTTAGTTTAGTTCAAAAATTTTGCAGCGAAAGATTGTAGTTGATAGCTTTTAAGTAGATACTTACGCTGTTAGACTGGCATAACACTTAGCTAACTCATTGTATTAATCTGTTTGAATAGAATAGTTAATGATGAGATGTGTTGATGATATGCAAATCAAATGCAATACAAAACTAATGCTGGCACGAGGTGAAAAGTTACTAAAAGTTAAAAAGTACAACAATAATGAGATACAAAATGCCTATAGCAACTGTGGTTGCTCTTACTGACCTCTGGCTCTGTGCACATTTGCTCATGAATATGTAGCAGCTAGTCGGCGTTGGTCTTTTCATATGATTTACATGAGCAAGGATATACCGGCTGTACAAGGATGAGCGCATGAGGGCAGTGTAAAAGAATTTATGCACAGCGTGCCAACAACAAGCATACAGGCAGCCGAGATTCATGCGATTTATGGCCAGACGCTTTTATGCACTCACTCACAATACAAACCTTTGCAGGCATTTTGCAGTTTGCAGTGAATTGAGCTGTACTAGTCCAGTTGGCCGCACAAGCCTCTCTCTCCTCAGCATATTCAGATGCCCGTACTACAAGGTGTATGTGCATAGCACCCATTGGCTCGGACGCGTCGACGTCGACAACTGAAACGTTGTACAAGTCATTGAAGCGTTCTTCGACGCCTCCGTACTGCTGTAGGTGATGATCCGCATTGATTTATCTACTGATGCTGAGGTTAAAAGTTTTTGCATAACTCTAATGCGTTCATAGGTCAAAATGAATTCTCTAGCTGGGCGTTTTGTGTGCAGCAAGATGCATTTGTGTGTGGCATTGTACAAATATTTCTATGCACTTGTCAGAGTGTCAGATTTTTTTAGCTTATTTCATGCAGCGCTTTTGTGTTGCTTCTCGATTTCTCGATGATGATGATGTATTTTGTAGATAATTCATTCAAACAATTTTATTTATTGATTTTTTTTTTTTTTGTGGCAACTCACAACTTCTACTCAACAATTCATTTTAACTCAACGTCAGCGTGTGGCTGCCGTCAGCTCATTATTTAGCCGTCGCAATTGTAACTAATTATAAATTGCTCCGTTGGCGCCAGTTGCAATCCTCGCACTTAGCTATCCATTTCATTCATTTATATTCAATCGTTCTTTCGACGGTTCCTGCTTGTTGTCAACACTTTAGAAATATCCATCATCCATTTCACGGAGCGACTTCGACACGTGGTCCGCCATTACCTAATAAATCTTAATCATTTGTTGGGCATACACGTGCAGTGAAGTGCGGAACTAAGAGTGAAAGTGGCCCTCAGAGTTCGTGGAAATATTCTTTAACACTTCAGCAGCTATTGTCATTGAGTAATTTGCGGTTTTCGTTTCTTTTGCTAAAATATACAGAAACATATATACATACACTTGCGAACATATACATCGAGCACTTGCTAAGTTGTGTACATGCAATGGTTGTTTTATACCCTGCTGCCATATGATAAATGGGTATATTAACATTGTGCAAATTACTGCAGCGAGCCAGATCCCATATAGTCTATATATTCTTGGTCAGCATTACAAGCAGAGTCGATCTAGACATATCTGTCTTTTTATATAAATAACAATAGCTTGGACACTTATATTAATTGGACGCACCAACTCTCCTATTTTTTTGTTGTTAAATAAATTTAGTTGCTATTAATTAGGTTCAAAATGCCAAATTTGTTTTATTTTATATAAATCCATTTAGAAACATGGTTGCCACACAAATCTAACATTTTATGGAGTATAGGGTATCTACAAGCAGAATACAGACGACTGCAGCGTTATTTTCTTGTTTCATATCTTATCGTTTCGGCTATCGCTATTGGTTACTAATACCCATAAAACTTTGCTGATAAAATATTTATTTTATTTATTAAATTTTGAAATGTTTATTATTATAAAATGTTACATTCTTCTTCATATCTCACTTTCGCTAGTGAATCGATTAGTTTAGAAGATACCCGCCAGTTTATCCCACAACGTTTTCAGCCAATCATCATCGGTTGTGGTTGATGTAATTTCTGTAGTTGTAGATACAGGGACTTCTGTTGTTGGGACAGGGGTTGTAGTAGTTGTTTGATATGGTGTGGGCCAAGTTTGATTATTGGTCGTTTCTGTAGTATTAGAGGTTGGGACATCGGTTGTAGGGACTGGAGTTGTAGTAGTAGTTTGATATGGTGTGGGCCAAGTTTCATTTGAAGTAGTCCAGGTTTCATTGGGTGAAGTCCATGTTTCATTTGGAGTAGTCCAGGTTTTATTCGGTGTAGTCCAGGTTGGAGTAGACCAGGTTTCATTAGAAGTAGTCCATGTTACATTGGGAGTATTCCAGGTTGCATTGGGCGTAGTCCAGGTTGGAGTAGCCCAGGTTTCATTAGGAGTAGTCCATGTTTCATTGGGTGTAGTCCAGGTTGGAGTAGACCAGGTTTCATTAGGAGTAGTCCATGTTACATTGGGAGTATTCCAGGTTTCATTGGGCGTAGTCCAGGTTGGAGTAGACCAGGTTTCATTAGGAGTAGTCCATGTTACATTGGGAGTATTCCAGGTTGCATTGGGCGTAGTCCAGGTTGGAGTAGCCCAGGTTTCATTAGGAGTAGTCCATGTTTCATTGGGCGTAGTCCAGGTTGGAGTAGACCAGGTTTCATTAGGAGTAGTCCATGTTACATTGGGAGTATTCCAGGTTCCATTGGGCGTAGTCCAGATTGGAGTAGCCCAGGTTTCATTAGAAGTAGTCCATGTTTCATTGGGAGTAATCCAGGTTTCATTAGGTGTACTCCAGGTTTCATTGGGTGTAGTCCAGGTTGGAGTAGACCAGGTTTCATTAGGAGAAGTCCATGTTACGTTGGGAGTATTCCAGGTTTCATTGGGCGTAGTCCAGGTTGGAGTAGCCCAGGTTTCATTAGGAGTAGTCCATGTTTCATTGGGAGTAATCCAGGTTTCATTGGGTGTAGTCCAGGTTGGAGTAGACCAGGTTTCATTAGGAGTAGTCCATGTTACATTGGGAGTATTCCAGGTTGCATTGGGCGTAGTCCAGGTTGGAGTAGCCCAGGTTTCATTAGGAGTAGTCCATGTTTCATTGGGTGTAGTCCAGGTTGGAGTAGACCAGGTTTCATTAGGAGTAGTCCATGTTACATTGGGAGTATTCCAGGTTGCATTGGGCGTAGTCCAGGTTGGAGTAGCCCAGGTTTCATTAGGAGTAGTCCATGTTTCATTGGGAGTAATCCAGGTTTCATTGGGTGTAGTCCAGGTTGGAGTAGACCAGGTTTCATTGGGTGTACTCCAGGTTAAATTGGGTGTACTCCAGCTGGGGGTAGTAGAGTTTGACTCAGGATCTACAGGCAGCAACGAAGCAATGCACGATTCTAGCCGTTTTTCTGCACGGTTCAATTTATTGATGCCATGTTGCAGCTCATAGTAAACGCAGCGTTGGCGCTGTCTATAACTGTGCTGATTGTACGCACGAATGCTTGCAAATATGCGCAATACCTAATTAAGTAAGCCAATTTCTAATTAAATGAATTCCCTAATTATGAGTGTGCATTCCACAACTTACATCGTTGGCATAGCACAAAGTGTATTGACGCAAACTGTTTGCATTGGCACATACAGTCAAACGTTCGAGAAACTGTTGCTTCAAGTTCTCGATGCCATTGACCGAAATGTGCTGCTCCAGAGTTGTCTCATCGATTTGAGCGCAGTCACGTAACTTCAGGCCAGTATCAACTAGTATCGCCACATTTTCAATGGCATAAATCAAAGTGCAGTCCTGCACGGTCGTGACATTTGCGCTCAGTTCAGTTATCGATTGTGCTTGTACCTCAACACCGAAGATGGCATCAAACAAGAGATTTGATGATTCCGACAATCCTTTAGAATTGACAATAGGCTCAGATGCCACATTTTGGATTTGCTGTTAAAGTATAAATTAATTACTTGATCCAGTTCGAATGTTTGAGTTACTTACGCTTGCGCACAGCAGTAGCGCAAAAGCTACAAAAAATTTTACTGTGACCTGCATGTCTGCCGATCGTTTCGTTTCTAACTTGGACTGCCGCCTGGACGTCTCTTTAAATTAAAGAAAATCGTGCAAAATTTTCGCACACATTTACAAACTGTTGGATTTAATTCCGGTTATCTATAATGTTTTTGAAGGAAGCTATCTTTTTTATTGTGCTGATAATAATAAGTGGTCTGATTGATGATACGATACTCACATGTTCTACTAGAGCTTCCCAGAATTTCATTCAAGTGGACGCGACATTAAGTCTAATCGAGCGATGAATTTCTAAAAAAGATTACTAAATACCCATATGAGTAATGGGGCAATTGAAATATCTAAAAAAGATCTATATATGTCTTGCAAATACGGTACGATAGGCACGAGTGGGTACTGTTTGCAACCTATCAAAGTAACAGCTAATATAGGATCAGTTAGAATTATTATTAACTTACGATGCTTACATTATCGACACATTATGGGACTTAAGCCGCTAAAGCCCTGCATGAATATATATATATATATATATATGTACTGCTGTACATGCTATACTGGTACTTTCCGAACGAAGAATGTAATCATCAAATCGGACCGATTACGGTATCAGAGCAAGATACGGTGCAAATGTGGATTTCGAGAAATATAGAGCAAATTTATGGATTGTACTTTTCTAAAACGAATGTGGACATTAAATTAATCGAACAGACGGATTTGGCTCGAAGCTCGAAGTCGTTCTTTTGATCCAAGATTGATATCTGATATGGCTGCCACACGATCCTGAAACTAAGCGGCAAACTGCAGAATGGAAATTAAAAAATTAAATCTAAAAAATATCGTTTTCAGAAATCAAGAATGAAGGCAATCCTTCAATCCTTTTTATGATTCCAGGGCTATGGTTTCATAAGGTCAAACTGTTAATAGAGAATATTATTTACAAGTTTTATTTTTTTTGTGGTCGAGAGCTATACATATTAAGCCCGAATATTCCAAAGGAAATGAGATGTTTTTATTGCATGATAATATACCACCTTACAGACCAAAAAATTCTATAAATTTTTTATGAAAAATGGAAAGGACATTTTAAGGATAACATTTCAGACAAACATCCAAAAAAGCGAGTTTAAAAAGTCTCTGGGTAATTTGTTGAGCGTTCCAAACATTTCATTGTATTTTGAATAAATATTTCTTTGAGACACAACCATGTGTGTCTAATTTTAGATCACATCGTATGTACGAGAAATCTTCTGACGGGTTGGGCGAGAACCAAACATAAATATTTTATTATTTCGGCAATTTTTTAAAAGCATATCCAACCAAATTTCAGTCCGGGAGCCAAAAAAATAAATAGTCCCAAAAAAGCACCCTAAGGCCTCATACCTTTTATTAATATGCTCGTCGAACGACAGCACACATCCGTATGCTGTTAGACAAACGTTTAATATGGAATAAACATATAATTAATTAATGATGCCTTCTGCGTGCATCAAGTAAGCAACGACTAAGTAACAAACTTCTAATCTATAAAATTATCATTGTGCCGTCGTGGAGATACGAAATACAATGTGTTCAAAGGTGGCAGAATAAGACACTAAGATTAATTTGTTCCGATCCGTTGTTTGTGCGTATTCTTCGACCATTCTTCGTAATCTGGACAACCAACTACAATGGATGAAATAAATCGCAATAGCTCAAGATACAATGATCAACTCTGCATTCACATAAACCAGCAGGCTGCAGCTCTTGCTATCAGTTCAAACAGCATGCGCGTCTAGAGGCTCCATCCAAACGATCTATTAAGACGATAATAGACTCCTGCATTAATTCTAATTAACTAATCGCAATTTTTTTAGGACAAGAAATAACCCGGACAAATTTTGATGCAATCGATTACAAATGTGTTATGGTGCAGCCCTTACAGAAATGCATTTATCGATAGCTTGTACTTTTCTGAAACAAATATACATATTTACATTTTTGTGATTTCCATCAATTTGATATTTGTTTCAGGATGTCTAACAATCGTTGTGCAATTTTAAAACTGTTTCAACAAGGAAATCGCCAAAGCGACATTGTTCGTTTGCTCGGCATACCAAAACAAACGGTCTCTGACGCTATCCGGCGATTTAATGAACTTGGCCATGAAGGTGACCGTCCCGGACGAAGCAGACCATGCACCGCCAACACTTCCAGAATTCGCCAGATCGTGAAAAAGCGGATCACCCAGAATTGCAGAGTCTCGGTCAGAAAAATAGCCCGTGAAATCGGAGTGAATCGAGAAAGTGTTCGGTTGATTGCCAAAAATGAATTTCATCTCAAGCCCTACAAGCTCCAAAAAGTGCAGCTTCTTACGGATGACAATAAGCGCGTGAGACTCCAAAGATTCCGTCAGCTGAAGCGTCGGGCCGCAGGTCAAAAATAAGAGCGTATTCTCTTCACGGACGAGAAGATATTTACCATCCAACCGGTGCACAATCACCAAAATGACAAAAGCTGGTCAGCTGAAGCTCCAGGTACCTCTGCAATAATCGAGCGCCGTCAATATGAGCAGTCTGTAATGGTTTGGGGAGGAATATGCGCCACCGGCAAAGCACCCCTTGTTTTCATCGAGCAAGAGGTCAAAATCAATCAGGAAGTGTACCGCAGTGACATTTTGGAAACTGTTGTGCTTCCTTGAGCCCAGCAGCACTTTGGTGATACGGAGTGGACGTTTTAACAGGACTCAGCGCCAGCTCATAGAGCCAAATTGACTCAGGACTGGTGCAAAGCAAATTTTCCGGACTTTATCACATCCAGTGAATGGCCACCTTACTCGCCAGATCTCAATCCGATGGACTACAGTGTGTGGTCTATTTTGGAGTCCATGGCATGTGCTAAACGCCACATAAGTTTGGAGGCGCTGAAGCAATCATTGCTCCATGAATGGGATCGATTATCGGAAGAAGACCTGCGGCCCATTGCGCTAAATTTCCAGAAACGTTTACGGCTCTGCATCGCAGCCCAAGGAAGCCACTTCGAAACCGGCTGAATACTATGTTTACATAATAGCTATTTGATAGTTGTGTATCTGCATTTTTTCTCAAATATAGTTCCTTAAAAAGTTATGATCAAAAATGTAAGTCCGGGTTATTTCTTGCCACCCTGTATAATCCTTCTGTCATTTTTTATTCTATCAGTAAAATTTTAAAAGTTCCTTTAGTCGAATGCTCAACATAATCCAATACACTTTGTTCTGCTACAAAAACAAAATTTTCTATGAAAAATCGATTTTAACCCATTTTCGATGATTTTCCACACACAAACGTGAGTAGCCTAAATGTTTGCATTAAATAACATATATGTACATATATATTTTTTGTTTTGCTTATTTTGAATTTAAATTCGTTTATTGTTTAATTTGAATTAGACAATTAATTCAGCAAATAATTATTGCTTTCTGAAAAAAGTTCGCGTTGATTTTTAGCCATCTGAATGCAGCGATTGAATTGATTGGCAACCTTGATAGACGCTACCTTGGCTTCGTTGACGGCGCTGCCGATGCAGTCTTCAAGTTGGACACTGACGAGGGTAGAATTGGCAGCAGTCTGGGATAGCACGCTGTATGCAATCGAGTTCGAAAGGTCAAGCAGTTGCAAATTGGCATCGAACTATAAGCAAGAACAAATAATTTGTATTAAACATAAATTGCTATTCAATTCGTTTTTAAGTTTACTTACATAGGCCAATGTACAGTTGAGGTATTCGTCGTTGGTGGCCAGGTAGGCACAGGTCTGAATGTTACGCTCCAATTGCTGTTGGTTGCTGCGCAGATCCACGACTGTGGCGTTCTCATTTTTGAAGTTGATGACTCTGGTACGATTGGCAACATCTTCGCAAATGGCTGTCTGATTGGCTAGTCCATCGCCAATGCGTTTGGAGTCGCTGTTATACTGATTGGCACAAGCAGTGCTTGAGGGTGTTAGACCACGTGTATCAATGAGTGATGCTTGCATCTGGGTCACGAACATACGATAGAGGTTTTCTTCAACTTTGGCTTCAGCAGGCATATGTGGCACAGCGAAGGCCTGTAGTACAAAAATGTTCATGTTCATGTATATAATTGCTGCTATTTGCTTGTGCACTAAATACTTACGCTGGACACGCACACCGCCAAAAGGAAGAAACGAGTGAATAGTTGCATTCTGTGTTTTAAGTTTAAGTTTTTCTCGAAACGCTGTCTCTGAAAATACTGCTCTTACTCTGCTCTCAACAGTAGCTTTTATATATGCTCCAAGCATTTAGTTGACAATTTGCGGCTTCGCTTAAGTGTCAAAATTGACTGTTTTATGGACGACTGATAAGATAGTGTACTGTGTATAAAATCTATTCTAATATTCTTTCCAGCGAACATATTTGTATTTCACTTTAATTAGTGATTACAGCAGATTCTTAGCAATATTCACTTGAAGCTATTTTAAATTTGATGATAATTTGTTTGGCGTTTTTTTTTTTTTTTTTTGGTTTTATTACTATTGTGATTTTTTACGTTGGGTGATTTCTTTTGTGCTATCTAACTACCAAGTATTTCAATTAGAAGTGACGCGAGGCAAGGGTTGCTGATAAGCCCATATGATACGCAATAATACCAAATAGTACCCAAAATGCTTTCTTATCTTAGCCAAAAAAACAAAAAAAAAAACTTTGTTGTTGTTGTTCGTTTATAACTATCTATTTAATGTATTCAATTGATTTGCTATGTTAGTGTTAGTGTTAGTGTTAGTGTTAGTGTTAGTGTTATGTAAACATTTCTATAATTAGCTGCAAGCAAAACGAAATCCAAAATAAATTATTCATTTATTTGTAATTAATTTTTTCACAGGAAGTTTTCCTGTTTATTTAAGTCAAGCACCATTCCATGAAATCAAAAAGTTCTGCGAAATCAGTAATCAATTATTTCAAACTAACATAAACTGACAAGCCATAAAGCTTATTCTGGGAAATTTTAAATTGTGCAGATAAACTGGAAATCCATGGTAAATGTAAAGCCTAATTTTTTTAACCTTGATGCGTTTGCGTTTTTGGATTTAATTCGTGTTTGTACAATATCAAAAAGAGAAATCAGTTATATTTGAAATTTCAAATATATGAGTATATTTTATATCATTTGTAAATAAATCTGTTATTAAAAATATTCGCAAATTGTATATTTAAGAAACAAACTGCTGTAAAATTCTCAAGTTTACTTATGTGCTTATCAAAGAAAACAATCGTTGATCAGTTAATGAAATAATTTAGGCAATTTGAGTACAATCACATTCATCAGTCTTTGCTTAATTGTAGTTACACTGTTAGATATCAAATTGATATTCGCTTTTGAATTCACATGATAAAAAGTTTTGTATATTTCATTGAAAACTTGACAAGAATAAACGCTGCAGTCGATTGTACTTGGTGTTTTTTCTGGATAACCAGAAAAGATAACAATTATAGAAAATTTGAGACGTTCTATAAATCAAGTTATTTGAAGAGAGAATAGTAGATTCTAATAATATATTACGTTCATTTAAACGAGGAAAGATTTTATTTATTTAAAGTTTATACACCGAATTTTACAATGTTATCAGGTGATTTGAAAACTTAACTTGGTATGTAACAGCAGAAATAGAATAAAGATTTACATTTCCAAAGATTGCTTAATATTTAAAAAAAAAAATTATTAAAACTTTCCTAAATTTTATAATTTGTTATTTATTTATAAACTTATCATTAAATTGTCATACTCTTCACACAATGTGAATAGTATGAGGGTAGTTTAAAAAGTCAGGAAATTTTTCAGTAAAAGATAATTTTTTTTCGGCCATTTTCTCCTTTGAGATAGAGTTTATACATTTAGTTCAGCGTTTTTAGGCCCTGTACCGAAGGTACAAGAGCCTATTGGTTTTGTGCAAATGTATGTAACAGGTAAAAATAATAATCGGAGATCCCCCAAAGTTACCCCCATTATGATCAGGAGCAATAGAGGAGTCGATATAGACATGTCCGTCTGTCCATCTGTCCGTCCATCCGTCTGTCCGTCTGTATGAACGAAAGGATCTCGGAAACGGTAATAGATAGAGACTTCGTGTTTTTTGCATTCGACTAGGACTGCTCCGGAATTTCACAAGTTTATTTTAAAATTTTCCACCTAACCCCCCCCCCCCCCCCCATCCCCATAAAATCACCCCTTAAGAGTACACCAGTATAAAGTTGACGTTCTTCTTAGCCCAAATCAAAAAAGTTCATCAAAATCGGATAATAAATGACGATTTTATAAGCAATTGAATTTGAACGATCCCCCTTTTCTTTTCATTCATATTCGCGCAGTGAGAAGTGGTCATGTGTTTGGTCATAAGCTCGGGAAACATTTAATGTGTTTGTTAGGCGAACTGAACTGGTACAGGGCCTCTTACAGTCGGTTCCGCCCGACTGAAATTTCCTTACTTGTCAAAATTGTTTTTGGTTCTTTTAAATAATTGGTTTTCTTAGAATCTCTAAACAAGCATTACTTTCAGTGATGATCTCTTTCATTCAACACAAATCTCTTACTGTCCAGTTAATTGTACAGGTATGGAAGCAGAAAATAGTCACATAGGGCTATATCTGGATTATAAGCTCAAAGGGGTCTCCGTGTATTGTCTTATTGAAACAGTATTTTTTTCCGCCAAATCCGATTGTTTTTGCTTCAAAACAATTTTGAACCTGTCGAAAGTCTCTGCATAATAAGTTTATCGATTTGAATGACCTTGTTGGCTGACAGACCCACATTGGCGCACTGTGTTGATTATTCATTGGGCTCTGGTATGGTATGATGGATCCATGTTTTGTCTACGATACTAAAATAGTGCTTAATGCTTAATCATCACACGAAAACTACTTTATCCATTTTCATTAAAGTTTACGGGGCTGTCTACTTTCAAAGGCTGTCAAATACAATTTAAATGTTCAGAACTCTATTCATAGATGGCAAGAGTGTATATATTCTTGTCTGCACGTCCATCTGACGGCTCGATAATTTTTAAATTAGTTTTAGCCCTATGCTCCAACTAGGAGTAATACTTTAAGTTTTTGTAAATAAAGTATTAAGGAAATAAAAAAAATATACGGGACTTAGTACTGTTAACTTATAAAAATTATAAATAATTCAAACAGTCTTATACATTTTCAATATAAATAATTTCTAACGAATTTAAAATTATTGAGTATCATATCTTCGAATGTTCCAAGAAATTCCAAAAAAGTCCCACTAACTCGCAAGTTTTTATTTTCGGTTGTCTTCCAAGAAATGGTATGGTTTGATTTTAGTTATTTGTCGCAAATGTCGATTGTCGAAAAGCAGCAACAACATCTAAAATGATATTAAAAATACATAATAATGAAATAATAACTAATCAGGAACTGATAAAAAAAAACCAACTGAATTAAATGCTATACAAAACAAAAAAAAAAAAAAAAACCAATAAATATATATTGTATAAAATACTTCAGAAAGATTACAACAGTATTTGTGTACTTAGTTTTGAAATTCGTTGAATTTGATTATCTTCAAATCATGCTAATATGTGACAGTGTTAAGTACACTGAAGTCGCATGTATCTAGCTACATACAATAGTATTATATCTCTCTATTTCTATATATACAAATGAAAATAAAAAACACAGAAGTCATCGACCTGTCATTGAATAGCGATTGTATTTTTTAAACAAGGTTAAGGTGCTTGTTAAAATTTTCAATTTTTAGCTGTCCAGCACAGCCATAAAATGCCAATTGTTGCAGTTAGTATCTAAACTTATATAAAAACTATCATTCGACGTTGCATTTCAGTGCACTGTATTGGCTTGAAGTTGATTTTCTAAATAAAAGTGTTACTCAATTATATACATTGATAAATGTGAACAATTTTTACATTACTCATGCCTGCAAGTTGTCGCGTCAGTTGTTTGCAAAATAATTTAAGAAAAGTGGTAAAATTTACTGATGCCAACAGCGTTAGCGACAAATATATCATGTGAGTTTCTCATTCTCTGG
This sequence comes from Leucophenga maculata, assembly GCA_035044805.1. Classification (NCBI taxonomy): domain Eukaryota; kingdom Metazoa; phylum Arthropoda; class Insecta; order Diptera; family Drosophilidae; genus Leucophenga; species Leucophenga maculata. The sequence continues at coordinate 591,096 of JAWNNP010001173.1, forward strand.
TCGGTTCCATTTTTTGTGTTTGCCATTGCTAAACGCATATATCATGTAACACCCTAAATATATGCAAAGACGATTTATAAGGTAGCATAATGTTCAACTTGAACAACAATGCCAAAGGCAAAATAGACTTCAACATAGACTTTCGGTAAAATGGTAAACGAGCAGCGTAAGGCAGATCGCAGCACAACTCAAGCGATTAATCAAAGGCAATCAAGTGCAGGGGCGTCGCAGCCGTTTTGGCAATTTGGAGCGTTCACACTTAGCAGCCGCACTTAGAAGCTGAAGCAGCGCTGCTGTTGGCATTAAAAATATTTTTTTTGTGTTTTCGTTGCACCACCAACCAACAACTTCGCCGTCATCATAAATATTTTGCGGCATGGTGTGGCTTGCGTTGTCTGCGTTTGCAGATAATGCCTCTTGTAGAGTGCCAAGCACAAATGATACTTAGACGGCGAGTACGTTGACTACCACCTATAAGTATAACGAGGACTATGAGCCTAAGCTGATACTTGAGACACTTCCTGCACCTGTTTACAACGCCCTGCGATGTGATTTGTATTATCTGCTGCTGGTGTTGCTCTTTATTTCTCATTGAATTCGACGTAATCATGTGCAAATTTTAATGCGCCAGCTTTTATTTGAACAACATTGACATTGACTTTGGTATTGGCATTGGGGGTCTCTAATACTCTCTTTTTTTTAGTCACTAAGCTGCTTTGCAAATATTCTCACCTTTGGCTGGTGGCACTCTGACACTTGATCCAGACGCTGAGTCATATTGTCGCGTTCGTTAAAGCCGTTTTTGTTCAATAGGCTCTTAACTTGGAACTGCCTTCCGCTATTTCTTGCCCCTCTTTTGCTACTCAATGAGCTTGTTGCCATGTAGCATGAAGGGTGTTCAAGTGTTACTTACACGCGATTCTTGTGAATTGCATGCGCTCGCTTTAAGTAGCTGATAAGTGTTGTCATTACACGCGCTCCAAATGCATACAGATTTAAAGTGAATTATTAATGAATGTATACAACGCTGCCGTTGCTGTTGTTTATGTCGAGAGCGTTGGTCGAGTGGGAGAGGTTAAAATACATATTAAATTAATTAAATTGTTTATTATACACTACTAAAATCATACGAGTAGTGTGCTTTATTTTGTCAAAAAATTTGTAGCAAACTTTGTGTCAAAAAATTTTATAATCGGCAAAGCGCTTGATTAATTATTTCCGATTAAAAAAAAAATTACTCTTACAACTATTTGCCTTCTTTTCCCTTTTATGGTAAGTATTTTCGCAAATCGGCGAGACACATCGTTAATTATTTTGTTTTATAGAATATACAAACCAAGTTTGAGGAAAAACAGAAAACTCATTTTGCTCCGAATTTACCAAAATCGCAGCATTGTGATCATTTTTCGAAATCGGTTGAGTGATGAGTGGTTGAGAGCAATATTATGTATATATATATATCTTCTTACTGCGTAGAAGAAATGCTGAAATATACGAATGAATTTTACGTCAAATATGACCAATTTTATTATCATCTTATTTGGTATATGATACAGCCTACTTTAGGAGAGAATCTTATTAGTCCAGCTGCCTTTTAAATATGTGCCATAATTGCTGACAAAAGATGAATTTAGTATATTTTTCAGCTTTCGTCATACTATACCATCTAAAAATAATATAAAAACTTCATTAAAATCGATTGAGAAGTAACCAAGTCTATAAACCGAAAACAATTATTTATAAAAAAGTTCATATTTATAGACATACAACACATGGAGATATAAATTTAATACATAGGTAAAGAGCAAAAGAGAGTGCAAAAAGCAAACGCAACTAGAATTTGCAAAGAAGCAAAAATAATATCTAAAAATGTCTGTTGTCTTTGCATTTGTTATCGTTATTGTCGCTGCTTTTCTTATCGTTGTATGTATTTGCTACTACATATTACGCGCGAATATGTCACTTAATATATAATTATTTTGCGAAATGATGTTTTTGATTGTGACCAAGCAACACATGAATTTTTGTTTTCATTTAATTGTTTAATTTTATCAAAAAACTTTAAGCCATCTCATTTGCAAAAGTTTTGCCAACTGGATGGTTTTCGCTGCTTTTGTTATCGTTGCGTTTGATATCGTTGTACTTTTTATACGGTATAGTAAGTTTGTGCCAATGTATGTAACAGACAGAAGGAGGTGAATTAAGGTCGATAAAGAAGAGACATTCTTGATCAGCATCAAAAGTCCAGTCGATATAGACACTTCCGTCTGTCTGGACGTCTGTATGATAATCGAGATTTTAGAGACTCCCAAAATTTTAAAATAAAAGGAAAACTATAATGGATTTGTGAGTTCTTGTTTTTTTATTATTCAAAGTAATCTTCCTCCTGAATACACTTATTAGCTCGATGCAATAACATTTCAAATGAGTGTTTTAGCACGTTGGCCGGAATGACCATTACGACGTCGGTGCACGGCTTTTGGATGGCCTCCACATCAGCATAGCTCCGTCCTTTCATGGATAATTTCAGCTTGCCGAATAGCAAAAAGTCACATGGTGCCAAATCAGGCGAATAAGGCGAGTGATTGATAGTCAAAATGCGTTTTTTTGAAAAAAAAAAAATTGGTTCCAAGTGTCGATCGATTGGAAAATTTTATTCTGACCGAATACGACGGCTTAAACGCATCATAACAAAGAAAAAAAGAATAAAAAAAGTGAATAATGTACTTCGAATCGTCGAAATAATACCACGTTGTCGTCAGTTTTGACTTTTCTAAACGCGATTTTTTGGGTTTTGGCTCACCGAGCGGCCTCGATTCGGCACTTTGACGCTTGGCGGTTTGTCGTATTGAAATCACCATGTCTCGTCACCACTAACAATGTTGAAAAGCAAGTTTTGATCCTTTTTGGCATCTTGAATGATGTATTTCGAAAGTTGAATCCAAAGCGCCTTATCCTCGTCTTTCAATTGATGCGGAATAAATCGTGCACACACTTTCCTGAAGCCCAAATGATCGACCGAAATGCGATAGATTGAGTCTTTGTACCATCTTAATTCCGATTGCATGAACCATGATGTTTTGTTCTTTCACTTTAGATATTTGCCGGCCCGAGCGTCTTTAAAATGTGTGAACCAGTCGTAAATAGTGGTTCGAGATGGACAATTATTCCCATAAAGTTGTTTCATCAATTCGTGAGTTTCGGTAAAAATTTTACCAAAACTACATACTGTCACATTAGACGCTATAACTCCACTTTCACTTTTCCAAATGTAATAAAATTTGGAAGGGAATGTCAATAAAATATGTCGCTTTCCAACCTCACTAACCTCTGGTGGCGCCACCAGAAAAATGCCTGGAAAAAGTTCTCGAAATTTTGAGTTGCAGCCTTTGAATTTGCAAGTTTTTTATACTCTTATTCATTCTTCAGGCAAAGTATATTCAATGAACATGCCACCCCTACATAAGAGAGGTTTGGCACTTACCATGCATTCAAACTTTTCATTCTGAGTTTTTGTATGAAAAATTGACGTTGTTGTAGTCAAGCCCACTGGACTGCAGCGTTATTTCTTGTCATATTCGCATTCGTTATCCTTGCACTCATATTCTGAGAGCTAAATGCTTTCAGAAATCATATATATACATTATAACTTGTAAAATAAAAACATTCAATTCTTTTCATTTTTTAACTTTTATTGCAGAGTATTATGCTTTCATTAGCACCTAATTGAAAGTTGTCTCCATTTCTTTTTGACTCGTTGTGACCATGTATTGAAAAGATAAAATTTGTTGTTTTTTTAATTTAAATTTTTTTTTTCATTGATATAAATTTTCAATCAAAAGAACATTATTTTTCTCTTTTTTTACAGTCTAGACAATTTAATTTTGTACAAGCGTACAAATTTGTATGGAATTATTTATAAGTGTTGCATTTGTACGAGTATCACTTTTCAGTGTTAAGCTACTGTGTGAGCAACTGGTAAAAACTTAACTAAAAATAATACGAAAAGCATTACACTCACGTTTCATAAATATTTTCATTGCACTTTTTAAGTTTCTTTTTATTTTTTTTTTCATTTGTATTTTAAATACAATAATTTTATTACAAATTTTGTAGCATGTGGAGTTCTCATAGAATTTAGGTACATACACATATTTTAGTGATCAGTTAGATATTAAGTAATTTATAAGGCATCGAACCATGTAAATATCTATTTTATTAAATATTTCAATTATTTACGTTTAAAAGCTTAGTTTATGTCATACGAAAATAAACTAAGTATGCAAAATTTATAAGCGTATTGAAAATTCGGTACGAACGCGTTTAACAGTTCCATTTGTTGAATATTATTTTGTATTTATTTAGTTGAGCGTACTCAGTTGCTAACCATTTTTAGTTTCGTTGTTGTATGTTGGCAAAAATGTTACATGTAAAAATTTTATTCAAATGTATTTTTTTTGCGCTGATTTTTGTGGTCCTCTGGTTTTTTTTTTTTTTTTTTTTTTGGTGTTGCTGTTTTGTATGTAGTTATGTTGCCAACACATTTTCTGTTGCTTTGGCAAACAAAATTGAAATTCATAATGAGTATTTTATTCAAATTTTCACTGGGCTGTGTAAAAACTTTTTGCTAAACATTTTATTTTCATTTTACCCAAAAATGTTCGCCATATATAATATATAAAATAAAATAAAATAAAATAGAAAAGCAAAGAAAAAACCTTCAAAGTGTTGTAACAATTTTAACATCAATTCTTGTCATTGTGTTGGCGTTGCATGTGCGAATATATATTTTATTTATAAAAAGCTGAAAAATATATGCAAAAATTTGTGTATTGCTGCTGCAAATTCAATTTAATTTAGCGATTTATTATGAAATTTAATAGCTGAAAATTACGTGCAATTGATCTGTGAAATATGGTTTTATTGTGTGTTTTTTTAATATTTCAAATATTGAATACTTTAATTGTTGATATGCATGATTGTAAGTGTAAGCACGATTACTCAATTGTCCTGTCTGCATTTACATTTGTATCCATTGTTGAGGACTGTTAGTGTAATTCAGTTTTTATTTGCAGATTTTCCACAAATGGTTGAATGCACTACGTCAATATTTGCCGATGATGCTGCTATTTTTAGTTCTGGGGAACTTGCTTTGGATATCATAACTAATCTACAATCAGCTCGTAACACCGTGCATAGTTATTTTTCTAAGTAGAAAATTCTTGTTAACCCGCAGAAAACACAAGCTATTTTTTTTAGTAGAAAACGTAAACTTGCCCCAGAGCTGCGTTGTACTTAATAATATCACCGTTCCTTGGGATGCAATAGTAAAATACCCTGGAGTTATTCTTGATACCAAATTAACCATTTCTATCCACTATTATGGAACATCGCAGAGATTTTACCTATCCTAAAGGCAGGAAAATCATCTGATTTGCCATATTATTTTCGTACTATAAGTTTTGCTCAGTGGCTTATCTAAAATATTGGAGTGATTAATTAAAACCTAGACGATAATAATTACTTATATTAACTGAAATCATTCCTTGGACAAACTATCAAATTTTGCAAATGAAAATCTTGCACAGAAAATCATAGATGACATGGTAAACCTAGACGTTCAGGAAGCATTTGATACAGTATGGCAAAGTTTTATATCTGACAGACATTTCTATGTAACAATGTATTGAATCGAATCTAACGAAAAGTTGATTTGTGCTGGTGTTCCCTAGGGACCAATACTAGGGCCCGTCCTATACAACATTCGTACATATGGCATTTCTAACTTCGAAAACTGTATCACTTTAATATTTGCTGATGATGCGGCACTTTACTGCGCAGATACAACATATACTGCCAACGAAAGTTAACTTCAAACCGCACTACACACTATCTAACTTTTTTATTTTTGTTAGTTAAAAACTAATTTTATATTGGACTGGTTAAACCGCCTGCAATGCAATGCCTGGTATGATAAACATCGTAAATTCAATTTGAAGATAATTTTTTTTTAATTTTTTTAATCAATTTCAGTCGATTACGAACTGAATTTTGATTTGTCAGACACGCATTTGCATACATAAAATAAGATCGAAGTGCATACATAAGCAAAATTAGATGCCTAATGTTCTTTATTTATTATTCTGTTATTACGCGTAATAGGCTGTTTTCATTGCCAAACATTAAAATTTACTTAACATTTTCAAAATTCTTGTTAAATATTGAGAATGCTAAAAATGTAAAGGCAAATTGAGAGATAATAGGCCCTTTGGATTGCTCGATAGCTTAACAAGGATTTTGACTACCTCAGATTTTATTGAATTATAGATAAAAATTTGTAGAAACTAATTAAATTTAAAGTTGCGTCAAACAATTTCAAAAGAGCTTTCAAATGAAATGAAATATAATTAAACATAAATTTTTTCTCAAAAATTCGACAGTTGCGACGAACAATTTCAAAAGAGCTTTCAAATGAAATTAAATATAATTAAACATAAAATTTTTCTCGAAAATAGACAGACACACTGCCTGCAATGGTAGTTTATCTGGTGCGCTTTAGGTTACGCTTCTGATGAGCTCGTGTTTACCAATATTAAAAACAGATATTCTCTTACATTCTGCATACGAGTATTATCCGATCCAGAAGTAATTAAGTATAAATGCCAGCGGCTGTGACTGTGCTCTGCTTCAAATTATGTTTGAAATTATTGCATTTGCATTCAGCTGGGCCTCGAAACGTGCAGAAATTTAAATTACACTGCCCAAAAGTATGCCACGTTTATTTTGTTAGCTTACACAGCGAATGCGGAATCGGAATTATGGAAATGCATATTAATGATGACCAAATAGGCTCAAAGAGAGCGTTTGTAAAATCTAATTATACACGGTGTCACTTTACACTGCGCTGTTGGCTCAAAAACTGTCAACACATCTGCACAAATATAAACATGTTCCGAAATACAAACGATTTGATGTGACAGAAAGAGATGGGATATGCGAAATAGAGCAAAAAACAGAAAGAGAGAGCGTTGTACAAACATGATTACACATAAATGCGCTGGACAGACTAGATTTTAGGTGAGTTCTTGCGTACACTGACAGACAGGCAGACAAAAGTACAACAAACATAGCAATGTGTGCTTTCTTGCCGCTATATGGCGGTGTTGGCCCAACGGAAGTTCAACAAAGCGGAAATATGGCGTAGGCAAACAGCCAACCGGAAGTTTGTTTGATTTTAGCGCTCGCTTTGGTAGGTTGCAATGGAGTACTAAAGGGCAAGCAAAAAAGTTAAATTTTACTTGCTTTTATTTACATATGAATTATTTTTTTGTTTTTTTTTAGTATGTCTGCTTTGGAAATAGCTTTTATCTCTGAAATTAAAATTTTAGACTGACACTTTCAGTCGGCACGTGGCAACTGTCACAACACATTTGCTCTGGCATTATAAAGATTTGTACGAGTATGTTCGCCTGATGTGCTTTCAACTGACAAATACAAAAATAAAAAATTAATGTATCTTAAAATATTTTTAAATGTGATTGCTCAGTCGTAGTGCCAACATTTTCGATACGATATATGTCTGAAGATATTTTGTAGTACACATACAGGAAAGGTAATTCATTTGGTTTTAATTTGAGTCTACAATTTGAGACTACGTTATCTTTGGTACAAACAAATATTTAATATTTATCACCAGATGCGCAAATGTAGTAGTATATTTCCAATCTTCCTGCTACTTTCCACGCCGAGGTTTGCTTATCTTGGCGGAGCATTTACTGTAAAAATTCTTGCAAGTCCATCATAACTTTCAAAATTAATTTTCAAAAATATTTACTGACTACATGCATATATAAATATTCGCACAGAAAACTCATTGTTCAAAGTAAATATTTCCTTTGTTCAACACAATGCATAAACTGAAAGAAAATCAGATACAAAGAGTTTGTTGGACTGCATGGGTGCGCTAGCAGAAGGTTCCTCAGTTGTAGTACAATTGTTAATTAAGTGACTTAAGTCGACTTACGCTAAGCTCTAAGTCGGCTTTATGCATTTCATATAAAAGTTTAAAACTAAATTTAATGCAAACGGCAAACAAAACAATTCTCAATGCGCTGCAGCATTACAGAACCATTTCAGTGCAACGTAGATAGAAGTGAATATAGGTGAGCAATTGTGATGGCACCATTGCACAAGTTACATTTCGTTTCTATTTAATTGCACGCGGTATTTTTATTTTTCAACCTAGTTGGTTACACTTTATATGATGTGCACTAATTCCTGTGCATAATAAAGGCGAAGATTTTGGAGAGGTGACTTATTTAAAATGCTATTTGTTTAGAAATGACATTGAGTACATGAATTTCGTATCGCTCGCTGCCAGTGAATTCAAATCACAAAATTCTTTCAAATGTGATTTATGTTTGATTTTGTCTAATACAGTTTGGCAAACCCTTTCTGAAACTACAAACCAGTACGTTTTATAAAGGGTCTTAAGTAAGAATATGTGCGGCATAAAATAAAGTTAACTCAAAACATGCAGTGTATTCAGCAATCGCTTCCACCAAAAGTTATATTTGAACTGGTTTTTATGTGACTCGCGCTTTTTCTTTCGCGAATTTTCATTAAGCATACCTTTACCGGCGGTGTGCCACATTTTCACACCGCCACCAGTGTTCGTGCTGCTTAAGTACGGATTAAGCCATAAATTGCAGCGTTGGACATTAAAGTTGCCTTGGTAAGTTTCATCGCTGCGTTGATTGGCTTGCAGGCAGTCTGCATGGTTGCATGGTTTCTGTTGCACGGCATTGTTGCATTCTTCAAGTGAATGTTCGAACGTGTGAGAAAATGAGAGGTTGGCAGCAAGTCAAAAAATGTCCGCGTATTTAACTACAATCGAGTGAAAAGCGACTTTTCCGTAATCAATAAGCGCTCTTGTACATTCATCCAGCCGTATTCGCCGTCCGACCAGAAAATAATGAATGCGAAATAATGCTGCCATTGTTCTGTATAGTAAAAGACTACCAGAGAAACCAAAAATTGTAAGGAATGCTTTTGCCAGTAAGACAAAAGTGATTAAATTTGCATAATACCAGCAATTAATTATTATGGATTTTAATCAGTTTCTTTGGAGTCATTTGCGTATATTATTATAACTCGAAATTAATGAACGGTACACTGATAAAAAATACAAATTAAATTTTAATGTATTTAAAAGCTAGATGAGCGGCTTATGTATGCTCTTACACTCCAAAAGTAAATGATAGATAGATACTTAGAGCTATTTAGTAAAAAAAAAACCAGAACTCTGCAGTCTTGAGTCTATGGCTTTTAAATACCCCATGCTGTGTTATGTCGACTTTGGCCGCATATTTAGATGAAACATTTTTTTTAATAAAGAACCAATTACAGTTAAAAAATTAAATAATTTTAAAAATGAATTAAATAAAATAAAAGACAAAACATCGACAATGTTTTATTTTTCATACTTCCAGATAGACGGACAGACAGTTGGACTGAGCGACGGGCTTGACTCTATCCACTTAGCATTCTTTACTGATTAAAGATTCTGAAGACACAAATACTAAAGACCAAACATCTGCGTAGTTAGGCTCTTTAATATTGTTAATCAACATAGAGCATACATTTATACTTTTGCTGAGTAGATCAACTAATTTGAATTTCTTATTTTTATTATGTTCTAAATGAAACAAGCAGAACTCTTTCGGGTTCTCTTCGCAGATAATTTTCTTGATTTCAGGCATCTTATAGCATCAACACCATGGCCGTCATGAACTGTCAAGTATGTATGAAATCACTTACCTATATTACCTAGTATATTAATGGAATTGAAACAGCAAAAGAGCTGTTTAGAATTGGTTTTCAATTTCTTAGAGCCAGCAGCTTTCTGTGATCTTAGTTGGCATTCAGCTAAATATTCTATTGCTAACATCTTCAACAAGTCAGTCATTCCATTGTATTTTGGCACAGTAAGCATTGTCACTATTGAGTGAAAAATAAGCAGCAGTATTAGATAGTAAGCAAAGGTGACTAGGCAGTTTACTTAATTCAACTAATTAAGTGTATATCTTACTTTAGGCCATAAAATTAATTTTATGCTATAAAGCCTAACAGCCCTCTCGGTTTATAGTTCCAAAAAGTGACAAAAATGTAGCCTGATTCTGAACCGCATTCAGTTTTATGGTAATTTGATTGCATAAATCTTCGGTTGAGTATCTTATTTTACAAGAACTTTAATTAAATCAACGAGCAATTGTGCCCGTGGTTATATTGTCCAAAAGCCATCACCAAAGTCTTCTGTATTGTTCTCATCATACTCAGCATTATCAACGTCGTAGTTGCTACTATAAACACAATTGTAGTCAACTCATTTCGCGCTTTTATCTGGAATGCAATTGTATACTGCTGCACTTGCTGCTGCTGCTGCCATTGGGCTGTAGTTGCGCTGGCTTTTGTCGCTGATTGTTGCGATATTGTGCACGAAAAAATAATTAACGACTTCCGCCATTAAAAGCGGAAATGAATAAAACACTGTGTAATTGTGTATAATGCGCGTACGCATACATTGTGCGCAGACAAAGCCAGTTGCTCATTAAAGAATATGAATGCCGTGAATAATAAGTGTACGGATAGACAAAGCGAACATTGCTGCAGCGACAATGAGAGAGCAGCATATAATCGTCAACACTATCATTGTTGCATATCATCAGCAGCAGCATCATCTGCATCAGGAGGAGGTGGCGATAAAGCACTTCAGGAGCCTCAGGCATTTGCATATGCATTCTTTTATTAAGTATTTTTCTTTTTTCGAGTTGCGGGTAAGTAACATGTTCTAAGCGCTCTTTGCTTTTGAGTGAGTTTTACTTGTCTGATTGTCCTTTTTTAGTTATTATGTGATGAATCGATTGAAGTATTCACATCTTTGTTTGTTATTGATTTTTGCCTACAAATTACTGATCAATTATCCTAACCAGTATTAGTTCCTTCGTCTCTTATGAAGCTATTTTTTTGGTAAGTTTTTAAGTTTATAGTGTAATTCTGTGCTTCATGCTGAGTCGTATCATGAGCAAGGGTACCAGCCAATTAATATATTTTTCATATGTTCTATCAGTCGTCTATACTAGTATTACCTAGCCTGTTGCTGCAGGAAGATGTTCAAAACCATTTTTCAAATTGCTCTTGTAATCTCTTCGCTCCATCTCTACTAGTAGCTGTTATACGTTGTTTCTTTTTATGAACTGTTCTATTCTCTCTATGGAATGTGATAGACTGATTTCGATGAATTCCAATTATGGCGATTTGGTTCTTAAATAAATCGACGAAAAGTTATGCGCATTGTTCGTGCAGTCAATTCATCAAGTTATTCGCAGCTGTGGTCAGTTTGTCTACAAAATGTTATACATATTTCATTTCAGCCAGACAGAATATTTTTATATTGTTTGCAATTCCAATTTTAAATTAAACTTTTCTTTTTTTGCTGAAATACAAAATATTATTAATTTAAATAAAAATAAAAAAAATATTAAATCAATATTGTATTTTCCTCCATCAGTTTTATTCCTTTATTCGTTGTTGTATAATTTCTCTTACCTTTGATCGTGCTGTTTGTTGCACTGGATTTGCCTTTTATATTTCAATAAACTTTGCAATTCGTTTATTTTAAAAGTTCAGAACACAAAATATATCAGCCATTTCGCCTGCCAACTGCTAACTGCCAAAGGACGACGAGTTCGAGTGTCTGCTCGACAAGTTATGCTTGACTCTGGCTCTGGCAACAATTTTAACAACAATTTCACGGAGCATATGCTCGATGCCAAGCGAAAGAAAAAATAGAACAAATAGGAATATGAACGATGGGAAAATTATAGAAATAATAGCCAAAAATTATAATAAAAATCAATTTTCGTATTCAATTTTGTTAAGTGGCGCCGTTAATACTGGCGGCGTTTAGTTATAAAAATAAGACCATGAAAAATACTAAATATATACAAAGTAGATAAACTTAGTTTCTGAGTGAACAGGACGAAATTCGCAGTAGAAAAATCTGGCGTCGTTTAATTCATTTATAGTCAATCACTGTCAGCTGACAAAAGCTTGTTTGTCCTTAGACTTTCCTTTTCCTTTATTATTATTATTTTTTTTTTCTTTTCTTTTGCCTTTCGCTTATCAATATTTTCCATTTAGTTTCACTTGCGATTTAGCATAGTTTTGCCATTAGAGCAGCATTCGCAAGGACATCCGCACACACATACAATCGCACACGCTCACAATATGCCGTGATATTTTGCTTCATTTTGGCATAAACGTTGCTAAGAATTTTTATTTACTGCGTTGAGTGACAAAGGACATAACTATTGCAATAAACGTGGCAGCGCACACAAAAGGCATTTAAGCAAGGAGTGTAGAATAGGAATAGAAAGGATCGAAACGAAATGAAATGAAATAAAATGAAAAACGCAATGTGCGACAAGCAGCAGGCAACATACAATACAAAAAAGTGAGAAGCATCTAACAAGAAAAACTGTTAATTTAAGTAGCACCGAAACTTTAATACTCTTCACAACAGTGGTGCCATGGTTAAGCTTGATTAAACGAATCGTTTTTCAGAGTCTTGAAGTCATATAAGTCTTCGGCAATCCACAGTTTATTTTCTACGGAAAACCATTTTATAAATCTTTAATAAGCTCCACAAAATCTTTAGTTATTTTGCATTTCAACAAGTTGTGGTATGAGAACAGCATTGCTGCACTTTTTTAGATATTTTCGATTTGTTTGGCCTGGATGATACAACGACGAAGGCACTAAACACCGTAGAAAACTCTTCCAAGTATTTTATTGGAAGCTTGGCTTTCGATTGTTTAGTAGTATGTAACGCATGGAAGGAAGTTATAATGAGATATGAAAAATTGCAACTTTCGTCCAGACTTTGTTTCTGTGAGTCAAAAAAATTCGCTTCATTTTGAATAATTGATCTGAAATTTCGGGTCGTCAGTTAAATGTGTTCTACTTTGAAAAACCATGAAAACCAAATGAACTTTAAATTTGTACATGTCCCTATTTAGATCCGTGTGGGATATTTTTTGGAATTAGTATGAGATATACCGAACATGTTTTTTTCATATAAAACATGCTGAAAAGTGGAAGAGATGTGTATGGGGCTAACTTTCTAGTCGACCAATGTGGCCCAAATTTGGCATTTCTAGCAAATTTACCAATATTAATAAAAATTTTTTCAACAAAAATTAAGACTGAGATTTAGTTTTGCATGCTAGACTTAAACAGTCTTTATGAAGTCTTACGCGGTTGTTCTGCCAAGAGATACCATGTTGATGCATCTTTTTTCACAGTTTCGCTCTTCTATCTGCAGCATTATGAACTACTAATACACTTAAAAATCAAAAATACTTTTCATAACCATTGTATCTGGCATAAGCATAGTTCACGATCCGCACAGAGCTGATCTTAAAGTGTTACAAACTGCATGATAAAATTATAATACAGGTCAGCCTACTTGTAAAGCATACAACAACGGTGAGAAAGGACGGAGGAGCGCGTGCAATGTAAGGCATACCAACACGTTAAATTGAATTTAACGTGAAATGCAATGAAACGAAATGAAATTTTTTGCTGTCAGCTCAATGAACTAAGCCCTACAACCGAACAAGCGCACAAAATGTCAGGAGGAAGGCAAGATGAACGGCATGAGCCAAATAGAAACGGCTTGTGCACAATAGAGCGCAATAGCAGAGGACTGAAATTTAATAATTTAATTTAAATACTCGAAAATTGCTTTTGCAGCTGAAAACTATGTATTTTGATTTGGCGTCCATGAATTGCACACAAAATTGTATCAAACTGCAGAGCCGAATATTTGATGCAACTGAGTGCTTGCTTAAAGCGTTCACTAAAAAAATAATAACAATAAATAGTACTTCATATAGAACTCGAGGACTGTTTCAAATAAATTGCTATTTGGCTACAGTGTTTTCATGCTACGGTCGCGTAGTGTGCGTATGTATAAAGCAACCCTCGTACATACAAGACAAGAATTTCGTAAAACGAATGAAATGGAAAATGTAAGCAACTGAGGCAATGGAATTGAATATTTATTGCCTTTATTAGTGAGTCGATTGAAAAATTTACTACGCTCAAATGTTTTGCGCTGTTGCAGCAACTAATTCGGCGGTGGCGGCAGCGGCGGCAACGGCGAATGAAGTATACTACCATGGATCACTATAGTTGCTTCCTGTTGACGCTACCTCTTTTGTCGTCTGTCTCTCTTTGTGTAGCTGTATCTGTGCATCTTTTGTACATTTTGTATCTGTATGTTGTTCTTATTGTTTGCTTGTGCCTGCTCATATTTCACGCCAGCAACAGCAGCAATGGCAACAAATTCTGCGGCAACCAGCAGCATTTCGCGCAATTGAAGGCTGAATAGGGCGGAATTTTCGGTTCTGTCTGCTTACTACGTGTATCTGTTCTGTTTTTCTTTGCTGGTTTCGTTTTTTCCATTTTCCATTTGCTGTTTAGATATGCTTTCATTTATTTTTCAAATATTTCGTTCTCAATTTTTTGTTGCTCTTCTTTTTTGAAACACTTTCATTTCATTTCATTTTAGTTATACGTTTTTGTAACTTTTGCACGATTGTATTTTCGATTTTTCATTTGCTCCATTCACATTTTGTTTATTTGTTTGATTTTGTGTAATTTAAAACGGAAATGTTTTTATTATTTTCAATCGCACACCATCAGCAGATTAGAATCAATATGATACCAGCGCTGCGTATGAGTAACCTTGGCGTTAGTCGAAACGATTTTCCTTTAAATTGGATATTCAAGCAAACATTATTTGCACAGCAAGTTAAAAGTAAGTTAGCGCATAAAGTTTTTGAGTTGTTATACAATGCTCGTTTATTTAACAAGCATAAAATAATGTTTGCTATGGGGGACAAATTTCGTTTGTACTAAATTTAGAATAAAATGGCAAATTTATTTGAAAAGTATCTTATGCCAATTTAAATATTCGCAGTTCAAAAACCGCTAATTTGAACACATAATGGTATCTCTTATGATATAGGTGAAACTCATTTAGAATGAAATTACTTCATCAATTTCGGTAAACCGCATATTTCGTATTTTTGATACTTACATACAACAAATATATTCAACAAATAGAATATATTTAAGCAGGTCTTTACTATTTAAGTCGTTTTTGAATTTGAATTTTTTTTTTCTTTTTCTACTTTTTTTTCTTATTTATTGAATCTCCTTTTCGTAGGACTAACAATAACTAACAATAAATTCTTAAATATAAACTTATAATATGTACTAGCCATCCAGATGGAGGGTAGTAATTTACAGCGGCTCTAAGAATTTATCACTGAGCTTGGAAGGTCATTTCTCCTGAGTCGCGTTGTGTTATTTTGTTGAGTGAGAGCTCTTGCGAGCGGGTTTGGGTGATAGTCGAGTTTTTGAGAATAGTTTCGCTTTGTTTGAGCTATTTCAGACTGCACAGTTGGGATATTCAGATCTCTGTGAATACAATCGTTTCGAATGTACCATGGTGCACCAGTTATTGTTCTAAGAATTTTAGATTGAGCTCTTTGAATTATTTCCACATTGTTCAAAGAGCTTGGACAGACATGATAGAAGACTTATGGGTCTATATGACGCCGCCTAAGTTTTATCCTTACCGTGCTTCAGGATCATGACAATGATTGATTTTTTCCACTGGGTGGGAAAATAACCACTTATTAGAATGGCATTGAAAGTTTGGTAATATAATTAATAGCTGGACTGGGGAGTTCCACGATCATTTTTGGAGCAATAAGATCATGATCTGCAGCCTTTTTTGGGTTTAGTTGATTTTTTATGAAGTTTTTGCTGAATAGTTCCTTTCCGGATGTGGAGGAAGAGCGAAACCGTTTGTTGATGGGTTTGGCTGAAATACATTTCTAAGATGTGCTGCAAAAATGTTAGCCTTTTCTTCATCACAGCGAGCCCATTTGCCAGTATTATCTCTAATGGGTTTAGATACCACAGCGGGTGGCTGAATAGTAGCGCGAGCTTTAGAGTTATTTGGTGAGGGACATTCGATGTATCTTCTTTGGGCTAGCTTATCTTCAATTTTGAGGCCACGGCCCTGTTTTCAGCCTTAACTTTGCAGCTGGAGATCTCAAGTTTTGCCATTCTCTTCTTAGGCGGCGTTTTATTGCAACCAGATATTTAATGTGACTATTTGTTATGCTATGATTTATCGTTAAGGGGGGAATTAAATTGTGGTGTAGAGTGTTTTTCTGCAGCAGCGAGAATTGAGTTAAGGGCACTGACAGATTTGTCTATATCCATTTCGCAGTTGATTCCAGGGTTGAGTTCAATGTGGCTGCTTATATATTTTTTTATATTTAAGCCAATTCGTATTGCAAGCTGTGAGGAAACTGGGATTTCGTTTGTATTGTGGGTATTCCAATAGATTAAAAATTGTGGGAGAGTGATCCGATGACAGAAGAAGAAGATGGTGTTGAACTGTTTATTGCTCGCTTATTTATACTCGCACCATAGCCGCCGATCAGTAAAATATTTCACAAGATTTCTTTATTTTTTCACCACGACTTCTCGGATTGCCCAAAGTGCATAAAGAAGTTTCGACCCATTTGTTCCGTCATAAATTCTTCAATGTATGGTCTTAGCAAATATAACAAATAAGTAATTGCTCTAACTTTATATTTGTTTTCTAAAAGCTTTAAGATTTATTTAGTCAGGTGGGTACATTTTTATGCAAAAACTTTCTTTTTTTATTTTGTATGTGTGTCTGGAAATAGGTCAAGTTTTTTTTTTGATATGCACTTCTTTATGCTGATTTGCCATATTCGAGCATAATAACTTAAAAATAATTTTTATGACACAAGCAATTAGAAGTAAATACAACAGTCAATGTATAAGCAAATAAAATCAGAACAAACACAAAGCAAACAAAGGTTATAGCCAAAAGAAAATAATCCAGCAATCAACGAAAACCTATAAAAAGTTAGTAAATTCCTGAGCGCATAAGACAGGCGAATGGCTTCAAGAAAAATTACTAAGGCTGACATAGATTTGCAGGCAAAATGAAGTAATGGTACATAAAAAGAAGAAGCCGGTAAGGCAAAGGACAACAAGTAGGAGACAAAACGAAAAGGAAGTGTCGAAATTAGAGTTTCATATGCCCTTATACATATATACACACACACACGCACGCACAAATTCGCATATATACGGCCCAGTGCTGTACGGCACAATTACACATGTATCTAGATACTTGATATATGTCATAGCAAACGTTGGCATTGCCAAGTGCTCGTAAAAAATACTTTGTGACAAAGTGAAACATATGCATGTCCGTCTCATCGTCTCATAGTCCTGGCAACAGTACAGCAAACACACACATACTTGCACAGATTTACAAATACATGCAGTATACACGTGCATTTGCCTTAAACGGGCATCGGCCTTATGCCTTATAACATATATGACAATGTCGATGCCTACGTTAGTATATAGGAACAACAGTATATGCGTAGTTCTTTCTCTTTTTGTCTGTAACACTTTAGCATCATACAAACATGTAACTGTGCGTGTGTGTGTGATTGGTTTGTATTTGCGCATGTGTCTGTGGCAGTTTACCTAATTACATTCCGGAAATAAAACGTTGACTGATTGCGCCAATAAATGAAAATAATGCCGCACCATTGACTACAAACTCGTAAAATGCCGGAAGCATGGAGTAAGTACACTCAGCACACACATTCATGTGTTTTTCTACAAGTGCCCACAAACATTCCCACAGATACTGAAACACTCATGCGAAATAGGAAAATGAACATAGACAACATTTAGCATGACTCAATACCAGCATAAAGCATGCCTTTCACTTCAAAGTGATTGTCTATGGAGGTTCGTAGTGTAGCTTGTGCTAATGAAAATATAAGCTTTTAAAAGGTGTTTTTGTGCCCTCCACAATGCCGCCATAAACTGCTCACTCCTCGCACGTGTGCGTGTTAATGTCGAAAAAATTATTGCGCCAAACAAATCAGAATATTGCACTTGATATTGCCAACACTTTTATTCTTTACGATGCTCATTCCCATGGTAAAATTTGCGCATTTGACTTTATTATGCAATACGAGATGCGTATGATAAGTACTCGTTTGCATTGCGAAAAAGGGTAAAGTAGTTTTAATGACCGTAAGAGATGGACATTTTAAAATGGAGTACAAATAACTGCAGCATTGAATCTTTTTAAATATTCAAAGTGATAAGATTTTTACGGTACTACAACCATTGTCTTCTGGAGTTGCCGTCTAACCAAAAAAATAATTCACTTAAAAACGAATCGGACTCGCAATCTAATTCTGATTCCGATGAGGACCTTTACGAAGGATGCTCAGTAGTACTGGAGGAAGAAGACGATGAAATTAAAACAAGTAAGAAAATCACAGTCGGGCGTAACCGACTGGAAGAGTCCCTGTACCAGTGCAGGTCGCCTAACAAACACATTAAATGTTCCCCAAGCTTATGACCAAACACATGACCACTTCTCACTGCACGACTAAGTGCCTTTTAAACCATTTTTTTATGTATGAAACGAAAAGGGGGGTCGCTCAAATTCAATTGCTTATAAAATCGTCATTTATTATCCGAATTTGATGAACTTTTCGGATTTTTGCTAAGAAGGACGATATCTCTATACTGGCATACTTACTTTTTTTTGTGCCGAAGAAATTTTTACCCTTGGGGGTGATTTTATGGGGAAGGGGGGAGGGGTAAGTTTTTAAAATAAACTTGTAAAATTCCGGAGCAGTCCTAGTCGAATGCAAAAAACACGAAGTCTCTATCTATTACCGTTTCCGAGATCCTTTCGTTCATACGGACGGCCAGACGGACAGACGGACATGTCTATATCGACTCCTCTATCGCTCCTGACCATAATGGGGGTAACTTTGGGGGGTCTCCGAATATTATTTCTACCTGTTACATACATTTGCACAAAACCAATAGGCTCTTGTACCTTCGGTACAGGGCCTAAAAAAAGAAATGAATTACTACTACGAATTAATTTTTATGGAAGGCAAGAGAAGGCGTGGCTACACAGGCACAAACACTTTTTTAACAAACTATTTGCGAAGTTTGAAGTCGGTAACTTTATTTTTCGACTTTTTTGCCTCGTTTTGGATGGCCTTCAAGGAGCGTGGCCGGCAATAACGTCGATAAAGTAATGGTAACCATGTGTGGCTGAGAGCGATGTATCGCTCATGCATTGGAGATGTCACACATACGATTACGCTAGAAAAATTGGGTATGCAAATCGTTATTGCTGAACATCCTTCAAAAAATGTATCAAGAGCAGGAAGCTGCACACATGTTAAATCGACACAATTCGGATTCTACCTTCTAGGAACGCATAACTACTGGCGACAAGATATGAGTGTGCGAGTACGACACACTAATGACTCAACCATCATCCGAAAGACATCCGAAAGACGCGTAAAATACGAAAAAGCACTCTAAAGTCGATCAAACCTGAAAGTTTATGCTCATTGTTTCTTTTGATATTCGTGGAGTGTGTACTTTGAATACGTTCAAACGGTTAACAAAGAGTATTACGTCGTTGTTAAGACGCGTTTACGAAAGACATCATTAAAATTCGCCATCGCACCGAACCATCATTGTTAATGAATTTTTTGCCAAACACAACAAATACCGTCGAATGAGCCAGTTTTTCACTACATGACTTCTTGCTCTTCGCAAGACTAAAATTGCTGCTTCGGAAAACGCGCTATGAATCGATAGAAGACATCATGAAGGTCTTACCGGAATGTGCCTACAGAGAGTGTTTTGATGAGTGGAAGAAGCGTTGGCATATGTGGAATTTATTTCGAAGGCGATAGAATAAATTTTGAAGATTTAAGGATTGTTTTCTGAGTAAACTGATATTCACAATGTTTCTAAAAAAGATTGTGTGTCAAATAAGTGAGAAAAAGTCCAAACTGTATCTTATCTTACTATCTTACATATCACACTACCTTCGCTTGGCATTAATAAAATATAATTTCTCTTATTAACTATTGCTTAATTTATTTGAAAATATTATTAAAATATCGTACGGCTGCAGCAACAAAGCCACAGAGCAATGCGTTAAGTGCCAATTTTCGCAGAGCAACAAGGGTGCGACGAAATTTCCCATACAAAGTGTGTCAACGTGTCAGAAGATGTTTAAACATGCTGCTTAAATAATCTAAACAATTTTTAACAATTGTCAAAATTCTTCATTTGTTTAAAATCTTTTTTAGAATTTTCGTTAAACGTGTTTAACACACATAAACAATTTTCATGCAATTTTGCGGTTTTGTTCATCTATCAATTCCAGCACAGAAATTAGAGTAAAGTGTGGCTTATGCGTTTACCAGACTTTTGTTTGTGACTCTAACATAATAACCCAATTTGGGAACTCGCTTCACTTGGCTCGCTTCGTTGTTTGCAGCCGCTCAATTCAACGAACGTCCTCCGAAGTTGCTCTTGTCTGCATAGAGAGCAACTCTATATTATAGCAAACCTTCGTGCGCAGTCGCCAGGCTGAAGACTTTCTCTGTTTTGAATATTGTTGCTATAAAAAGTTAACAGCTGTTTGATTTTGTTTTTGTTTTATTATAATGAGAACTAAGACTTATTTAAATGTTGATTGGAATTTAGTAATACTTAAGAAGATAAGATCTATAGATTGGATTCGGTAAAATAATTGCGAGAAGCGAGATTGTATGATTAACTTCTGCCTTTATGATTTTAAATTTATTACGCACTTTGCTTGTAGTCTCAAAAATATAGAAATGAAACTATGCCACTTTCTTTAATTATACTCGTATAGCTCTGACTATTGCTATGTCAAATGTGACTGCTATGTCAAATGTGAATTGCTGGTAAATTTAGTGGGAATGAGTGTGGTTTAAATCTTAGAACGATTAGATGTTAGGCAGATGAGTTGACTCAAATTATAGTTTATAAAAGTGTGATTAAATTAATAATAGTTTTTATGTTATTTTTTATACATTTTTATACAAACAAAGTCTACTACATGAGTAAAATATATATCAATTGATCAAAAAACTTTACAAGCCGATCCGCATTACAACTGCCTCGACTGTTGCTACTTTATGTTATTATTTTTTTTCAATTTTACTTTGTATAAGAAAGTCTTACCATGTTCTTCACGCAATTATAATGTTTGATGTTGTTAAGCATCAACTCTCATACAAAACCGAGCACACGGCTTTCTCTTATATTAAACGTCACATGCTCAGCGCAGGATGCTGTGTAAGTCAATTGGTTTTATGTTACACCCAATATTGGCCAGAAACATTTCGTTAAGAGAACATGTAATATTTTGTACGAGAGAAGTTTAGTGTGTTTACTGAGCAAGTAACTTGCTTCGCAGGATATTCGTGAGCATTTGAGCTCGTGCTCTGCTGCCAGCAAACACCATGACCAACGTAATAACAGTCGCGTGTGAAAGCGTATAGCAAACAGACAAGCTTTGTCCGTGGCTAAATATTGGCTTTGACGTGCCGAGCAAATGCCTCTGAACAGCTGTAACAGCATAGAGAGACAACGAAGCGATTTCTCATTCTCGTCGCCATCGTCTTCGTCGTCGGTAGCATCGTCGCGTTTGGTAACGCTGCGAAGCCGCAAATGAATTTGTGAGCGACAAGAACTCACTGCGTATCCGTGCAGATGCGACAGACATCAGACATAGTTTAACGCTTCGACGACGCGATGCAATCATTCAGTTAATTTCTGACCGCACTGGGAACGGGTACGTGCGCGCTTACCAAAACTACGCGTCTGCAACTCGCATTACATAGAAAATTTTTAAAATAATTCAAACTCATTAGAAAAAGTGTTTGTGTTTTTAAAAAATCTTGTAGCAAATATTTTAAATAAAATTGCTAAATAAATTAGCACAAAAAAACAAAAATTGTACTTATTCGAAAAGTTGTAGCAAACAGTTCCATTGAAGTGTTTTCATATTTGCCGCGGCGTATACGTAATATTTGCCATTGAGTTAAAATAAAATAAATAATTTATGCCGCACACAAAATGCAAATAAATTCCGGCGAGTTTGTTCTGCATTGTTTGTATCTAATTATTCGCACGTTGTTTGTGTTTGAAAAATTAAATAAAAATATGCAATAAGCATTTAAAAAATTCTATTGAAATACATTTTTTTTTTTTTGTAAGCCAAGCATATAAAAATACTTTAATTTAATGCAACTTGGCTGCCATATGCTGCATGAACGTTGCAGCTGTTGTTAGTTAAACTTTGTGAATTATCAAACAAAGTAACAAAATATAAAACAATAAAATATCAACGAAATTAAAAATGTCACAAATCAAATACAGTTCGGCAAAAAAGAAATACACGCATACTTAAGTTGAGCACATCCTAAGCGACATGGCATGATGCAACATCAATGTGCGCCTTGCAGTATGCAATAATATTAAACAGAGTAATAGTATAATACAGTGAACATCTACGCGTGCCACATGACATTTTGCCACACTTTAAGTTCTTGAAACAACCAAACGAAACACACAACTTGTCACTAAAAACGTGTTGAATACTTTGTCACCACAACAAATTCTCTGCATTGTGTTTAGCATTTAAATGAACCAAAGTATACCAAATCAATTTAAATTACTTTTTTAAATAAATATACAAACCGATATAAATGTGAATTTTGCAAAATGCTGACGCCAATTGGATTATATAGCGGCAGCAGCAACAGAGCCAGGCATAGAATTGTAACTGGTCGCTTTGCCACGCCTCCGGCTCAACACAGTGTAACGCTGTACCTACTGTATTTGTTGATTGCGGCCTCAATATGCTGCAATATGAATAACAATTGTGGTAAATATGCACGAATTTATTCTAAAATATTTGTAATCACTAGAAACCAAAATAATTATTTCCCAAAAACATTTATTGAATTCACTTGTACAGCAAATGAAAGTAATTGCATATATAAATATTTAAAAATTATTATTTATTGCATTTATTTTCTGTGAAAATTTTAGAAAATTGAGGCGCAGTTAAGTCTGTAAACAAAAAACGCAAAAATAAATAAATAAAAAATTGCATACAGTCAAAACAAGTAGTCGTGTTTACTTTAATTGCTTTTTAATACCCTCCGAATGCACTTGAAATGCATATCAGTTTGTATTGGATTGTGTTATATATAATAAAATCGTAGAATACATTTTTGTTTGCTTGTTTCGAGTAACTGTGAAATGAGAAGCTATATTATGTGTAACACTTAGCGTTTATATCATCAAATTCGACCTGCAAAATCAAATGACTAAATACTAGCGCAGTTCAAACTGTTTGCCAGCGCTTCTCAAACATATGAAATTATGCAGTGTGTCACACAAACTGCACACAATTCAATAGGCTCAAACTATATTTATATATATATAACATTTTTTATTCCCGGCTATACCTCACCTGTACAAAAGAAAAACAAAAATGAGACATCAGAAACCGAGTCCGCTACTTAACGTACTTGACATTCGCTACTAAGTCCAAACTTAGTCTTTCGCTTTTAGAAACTGATTATTTTTCTTGAATGCTCTTAAAGATTCAAACATATTTTTTTTTTTTTATAAACTTGAGTAATGGAAAGTCAAACACTTAATAGCTTTGCTAACCTGAGTCTCGACTGTTTTTGACGAACGAGTTTGAGTCTGCTGATACTCGATAAGGCTTTTCTCATTGGATGCATAATTTTCGATTCCCTAAATAACAAATGTATATTCAATAATTAAAATCTTATTTATTAAGCCTTTATAACACATAAGAATTTGTGCATTATTAAAAAAAATGTATCGTTGCATCGATCAACTTAAATTCACTTTTATCAATAAAGCCACATCCGCTGTCACTGTGCAGGGCTGGTTTATCGAGTTCTATCGTTCGTTAAACAAATGTTATACCGTTTCTCAAGTTAGCTAGGGCTTGGCAGGAATCGTCTCTTACAGTTGCGATCTTCTCTGCTCTTCCCTTTGTGGCAAAAATTGTGACTAAATAACAATGCCATGCAGAATATGTGGGAAGAGTGTAAAAACCGATGAGGGAAACAGCTCAGCTGTCAAATAAAACATGCTGGTTATTTTTTATGATTTGCTACTATTGAAATTTCTTTGTGCTGCAATCATCAAAAATGTTCAATTCGTTTTGTTTTGCTGTTATTTTTATTGTTGTCTACGGTTGTGTATGCCTCTGAGTGTCTAGAATTTTTGCTGACAGGTCAGTATTGGTGTTGGCATTGAGGAAATCATGTATCACTTGTCAATGGCTGACACAACATCACTTAACCTGCGAATTGTGCCGCGATGTGTCGTTTTAGGTTGCAACGCGATGTTGCCTTTGGCAATTTGTCAAGCAATCAATACACAGTTGCAAGGCATATTTGACACACACACATAAAGTGGCTTACTGGAGCCTGTAGCTATGCATGACGCTGTAGTTCGACTGTGGAGCGCGTTAAACGGCACACATATTTATATATCTCTATATGTATTTGAAGGAGGGTATATTGGGTTTATTGAAATAGAAAAATAGCAAAGAAAATATATGTAATGTAGAGTTTGGACGATCGACAATTGTTCATCTGTACTTCAACATGAGTGAAATGTTCTAAACTAATGGAAAAATATTCTCTGTATGCTGCACTGTTACAAGTTCATCTTCAAAGTACAAAAACAGTGACAAATAATGAAAAAGCATGCAGTTCAAATATTTATTTCTTGTAAATATTTAAAGCTATATTTTGTATAAGTATTGTATGCCTTGACTGCAGGGTATTAAAGAGTCGAGCTTGTCGACTGCAACTTTTATATATTTTGTGTCTGCGAAAAGGTTATAAAAAGCTCTAAAATGAAACATGGCAACAAATTTTGTTATTGCGGCACAGCACAATTCATGAATTCGATGCTACTCCCTAAGGCATTTGTAGCAAGAAAAACTTAGACAAAGTGAGTTGAGGTACAGCTCAGCATGATGTTATTGTTGCTATGTTTACAATAGTTCCATATTTTCATATATATATATATATATACTCGTATATGCGTATAGAGAGTATTCAAATATATTCAACAAATACTTTGTGTTGTTTGCCTTTTAATACAGAATATTTTTCTTCTTTATCAGAATTTTTATTTGCAATATATCTGGAAGGCATACAGATAGTGTGTAATAATAAATATATGAAAACTAAAATTGTTTTATTAAATACCTTTTATTTATTAAATCTGGCAAATCAACTTGTTAGAATTTTTTATACTGAAAGAATGTTTCCAGCATGTTTTATTTTAGACTTTTTGTATACTAAACGACGGGAAGGCAGACAGACATAACAAGATCGACTAGACTGGTTGAGCTGATCAAGTATTAATATTCTGTATATAGTCTCTGCATACTATTCACACTAATTGTGAAAAGTATAAAGTACAGTGAAGGTGCATATTCTAGCCAGCAAGTTGGAGAACATTTGACTAAATTATCTGTTGCGTCGCATAATAAACTCTTCATAAAAACGCGAAAATCCAACTGATGCCAATGCAGGGTTCTGGCAAGTCGCCCAGAATTTTGAGTTTAATAAATAAATAATAGCTTCATAATCCGTTTGAGTTGGATTGGCTTATTGGTAGTAATTGAAGTTGGGCGCTTCTTATCGGCTTTTTTTTTTAAAAAGCGTCACAATTTTTGAGCATTTGTGCAGTAGTTGAGATATTTGTTGATGTATTCACACACCCCCAAATCTGAAGATCTACGAATGCGATGATACTTCCGTAAAATTTATAAAAGCATAGTTTCTATATTTCTTCTATATATTACCATAAATCGTTGCTAATAGTAAGTGTGATATATGCTTTTTGCTTGGAGTTTTTCTCATTTATTTGATAATCGTTTATAAAATTTAATAATTGTATGTAATTATGTATATATATGCATTATAATATTTTTGTGTTTCTATCGATCAGGAGAACTATATGTATATGATATATTATCAAATAGATTTTTAGCTTACATAGTCTAGGTAAATTGACGGCGTCTCGCTGATTAAATAAGCGAGAAGCCTTGTTTGTAATATTTCTGCATTTGTGAGTGGGTACCGTGACCTTAAAATTTTTATTTTAATGATATGATAAATATTGATATTAAAAAAAAATGATTAATTGTGATATTTTCAAAAAAAAATCAATTTTGATCTTCTAGATTTATAATAAAAATATTACAATTTGGACGATTCATATCGGTGACCTATCATATCGGTGACCTACTTTCATATTTTCCTCAAAGTTTTTCATGTACTAAAATGAATGCAGGTCTAGTTTCCGCATATTATATAAAGAGACAGATAGCCACGGTTAGATCGACTTTTCGAGCTTATGAAAAATGTGTGTTATATAATGTTTCTCATATATTTTGTGAGATTTCTAAAGCCTCCTTTTGGTAATTACAAACAGGGATAGAATGCTAGTTAAACTATGTCTTGAATAATATTCAAATTTATTGCTAATAAAAACTCAAATAGAGCATAAATACAAAGAAAGACAAGTGCTAACACATTAAAATTTGCTGTCGAGCCAAGAGCATGCTCAAGCGAACATGTTACTCCGCCATGCTCAGAAGCTAGTTACGCCCAAAACCAAAATCCGATTTTAATAAAATGTACTTTTTTTATTTAATCTATAAAACACTTAAAAAATTCAGAAAGTTACACAGTTCGACTCACTGAAATCCTTTTAAATAATAAACAAACAAATTTAAGAAAGAAAAAAAGTCCATTGCAATTCTTCTGTAAACATTTTGCTCTGCTACAATACTTGACCCTATAAAATACATTTTAATACTTTATGGAGTACAATTTGTTTTTTAAAAGTACTAAATCAGTCTGAGTGGCCAATAAGTTCTTTTGGTTTGATTTGTACTACATATTACTATTTATTTGAAAATTTGAATCATATTCATGTGACTTGTGCGCTGATTGTACATAAAGCAAATTCATTCGTAATTGGCTGAATCCAGTCAACCAAATTCAGCGCTTCTGCACAGCGCGCGTGCACAGATTTCGTCAATTTGCGACGTGAGTTGGCTTATGCACGAAATCATTCCAAGCCAAGCGAATTTTAAGTCAAGTCGGAAAAGAAATGCCAACAGACAGAATGAAATATGCAAAGATATGACATAGAAAGGAATATATAATATAGAAATTTATGATATGATGTAGAAAATATGTCAGTTATTTAACTGAAGCATACAGCGTTGTATAAATGTTGGCGAAATGGAATAGCAAATATGCCATGTACTCAAGCTACAGCTTTTTGTCTATCTGTTTGCATCTTTGTATGATATTCTAAGCTTTATAAAAGGCATAGAATGACAGAGCTATTATAGCTAATACATGAAATATAATTATTTTCGGTACTTGTTTAGCTGTTCTTTTGGAAACGTGTGCAGCTGCAGGCTATTGGGATTTTATCGTTTTGAATGAAACTAGAGATCGAGCACCAAATATAAGTAACCAACATAAAGGTTTGTAACCATTTATTAAATTTTTTGAAGCGTAAATAAGACTGCTGTACATAAGCGATATAATAAGTTCGAATACTAACTCAAATTAAACTAATTAAATAAGAGATGAGCATGCGAAAACTTGAAAATGATAGGTTTTAATGTGACTGGCTCGTTTGATGGGAGAATTTGAAAAATTTTGAAAAGAGAGATGGCATAAGATGTAGTAGAGAACAAGAACAAACACATGCGAGTGTCATACGGTTTATTCTATTTCATTCTCTTTTTCTCTCCCTTAATCTGTATGTTTCAACTATTGCGCATATAGTTAGTAACATAGTAAAAGAAAAACGGTGGACAGGGTGCAATATGTGCCTCAGTAATATCAGTGTATCGTAAGTATATTGTGTGTGATTTTGATTTAGATTTTTTTTTTTTTGAAGTTTCATGTTCATTCTAATTAAGTAGTTCTCCAATCAATATAAATTTATGGTAATTTGAAACGTTCGAAGACATTCAGTTATCTTTTTAGGTAGGCCCTGTACCGAAGGTACAAGAGCCTATTGGTTTTGTGCAAATGTATATACCAAGTAGAAATAATAGTCGAAAACCTCCCAAAGTTACCCCCATTATGGTCAGGAGGAGGTGGTAGAGGAGTCGATATAGCTATGTCCGTCTGTCCGTCCATATGAACGAAAGGATCTCGGAAACGCTAATGATAGAGATTTCGTGCAAAATGCAAAAAGTTCATCAAAATCGGATAATAAATGACGATTTTATAAGCGATTGAATTTTAACGACCTAAGATGCTGTCGTCCTCCTTTTTCTTTTCATTCATAAAAAAATGTGTTATAAGGCACTTATTCGTACAGTGAGAAGTGGGAGGAGAAAAATACTTTTCGTCAGTAGCATTTATTCTAATTATTTTCCTACCTTTTTGTTTTACACAGCTAGGTCTTAAGCAAGGGCGATACTGGTACAGGGTCTTTTACAGTCGGTTACGCCCCACTGTAGTTTTCTTACATGTTTTTTAAATAAGAGTACTTCCGCTTTTCATGATATCTTGCGTTACATAATTTTTTAAACGCTGTTCGCATTGGACGGGGTTTACACACAACGACTCTGCCGCAGAATTCTTGTTTAAAAAATGTTTTTATGCAAGGAAAACGAGGTAGTCGTGCGGAAGACGACTCGGTGGTCTGCTATAAATTAGAGACCGACTCTGTCGACGTTTTGACTCATTTCGATCACAAATATATACAAGAAACGGAAATCTGCAACAAATTTGCTATGTGGTGTGAACAAAAGCCAACGACACAAAAGAGAATTCGGCGAGAGCAATGTTCGAAAAATCGGTGTGTGTAAGTCCCGTCTAGGAAAACAAGATATACTTAGTTTATGCAAACGTATGTTACAGGCTGAAAGAGGCTTGGCTAACATCACAAAGAATAAATATTCTTGACAAGCATCAAAAGGCGAGTCGATATAGACATGTCTGTTTCTCTGAATGAATATCGAGGTCTTTGAGACTATAGTATACAGATCATTCAGATTTGAATATTTATATTCTCCTTTAAATAACTTTTATTCAATGAATGTGCTTACGCCTTTCCGTTTTATTGTAAGAAAAAGAATTGTTTTATTTTTTTATTTAAAACAGGGTTTCTAAAAATCGAGCACTATTGTCTACAGCGTTCTTTTTTGTTTAGTCCTTTCCGTTTCGTTGTATTCAAATTTTAGTTTTACTTTAAAATTTGAAATTTATTAATGTTAGAGTCTGTTGTAGAGTTTGGATGTTTAGAATTAGTCAATCCAATTCGTCTCTTAATCGCATGAAACACATTGTAAAGCAACAATTTGAAGTCAAGCTCAAACATTTTGTATCTATACTTGTTCGGTCGAGCAAGTATCCTAACAGGCTTCAATCTGCTGTGTTCTTATTTGCATTGCATACTGCAATATAAATTACCGACTGAAATTTTAATTTGATATAAAGTCGTTGCTAAGATTGTGTTAATATACGAGAAGTCTGCATGAAAAATGCTAGGAATTATCGAAAGTGTAAACTCACGACTGTAGCAGTTTATCTTCTTATATGTATATATTTTAGCTTTACTGTCTAATTTAATATTGTTAACAGTGAACAGTTGAAGTAGAACGTATTGCGCGACCCGATTAATATATATTTTGTTTACTTTCACAAACTGCTGCCTTAAACATATCCAATCTACTTAAATTCGCAATAAAACACTCGTACAAATAAATATAAGAAATCATTAGCTAAATGGCAAAGAATTTTCATAAAGTTCAAAGAAAGTAGTAAAAAAATGAAAACTTTTGCAGAGCAGCCGAAGCAGCTTTTAGTTGATTATGCATCTTTCAACGAAATAATATTTTCTTCGATTTGGAGTTTGAAAAAACTTGGAAACGGCATCAATACTTTTATTCTTTAGAAATTTATTAAAATTATCTTAAAATTTTGTGTAAAACAAGCAGCAGCAGAACGAAGTGTTGTAGAACTCTTCATAGATGCTTTCAAGCAATGCACTTTTAGTGGAGAGGCTACCGAAGTGAAGCGTGTTCGTGAAGGTGAATAATGCACGCATTGGGTCAAGGCTTACATTGTCAGGCATAACTTCACATACTTGCGAACACACATACATTTGCGAGTTGCATAAGAGAGCCATAAAGCTCACCTGTTACAAGACACAGACACACACACACGCACATATATGTATAGATGATGAGGATATGTGGCTGCCATAATAATCACCGCACAAACTAATGGCCACTCTGTGAAGCTGGCAAAACTCGGGTACACCGGTTTAGTTTACAGTGCCAGTGCACTATTCTACTTCTTGATGGCACCGCAGTTGGTTTCTATGTCGGGTTGCCTTGTATGTCCTGTGTATTCGAATGGCATCGTAGGTGCACGTAGATTTTACATAATTCAAGCGATACGCCATACATGCTGGGTTATAATGAACAAGTGCTGATTCGAAAGTTTTAAATCTTTTAAATTGTTTTTTTTTTTTTTTTGAATTTAAGTGCTTTGATTTGTATTTACGAGTACTTAAAGAAGACCAATATTAAATGAGATGCGTTGGGAGATAGACAAATTGAAAACGAATGTACATTCATATTCAATCTCCAAACGAACTCTCTTAGCTTATTTTGTGAAATAATTGATATTTGTTATGTGTTTTTTTTACGTATGAACGTGATTATTCTTTGCTTATAATTTGGAATGATTAGAAATTGTTTGATAAAAAATTCATACTTTGTGAAACTTTAAAGTAGACCTTGATTATATTCAATACTAGCATACTACAGCAGTTGAATGCCAACTCGCTTTTAGTATGTGTAATATATGTATGCTACGCTATCAGCTTACATGTCTACGACGCCGGAGCCTAGGCCGACGACTACGAAGTCGCTGTATTACCAGATCAACATTCCACGAGTTATATGTCGCTCGCAGCTGTCTTCATTGTAATTTGCAACTTTTCACTTCAGCGAAATCCGATGAGTTTAAAGCAGCATAAAAACATATGTCTACGTCGTGAATCTTTTTCTGCGAATATTTTACATCCATGAGTATACTAAACCGATAGAGTTACTTATGGAGATGTTTCATATGAAATATATAAGCATATTATCTTTTTTTTTACTTTTTGAGCAACGATGACAACATAAAACTTAAATTTCAGCTACATACATACATAAATACTCAACGATGATATGCACATCAGCATAATTTTCTATTTCTCACTTGGTCTTGTTATTGCAGAACTCTCTGACACTAAATTGAAAATAAAAGATGAAAAGGTAAACTTCAAAGTTGCTCAACACGTTTGCCGTATCGCATTATCCTTTGTAAATAACACGCGTCAAGGAAACTCCTTTACGTTGCTGCATTAACAAACAGTTTTCCGCTACATGACAAGGTTCCATTTATACAAAAAAAGCGATTTTCGAATTGCTATATTTAACTAGAATTTGAAATGACTTATGATCTTTCGGGAAACTTTATTAAGTTAAGTTTAATTGAGATTTTCTGCGAAATTCTGTGGTGAATGTAGTAGCTGACTGCATTGAAATATAGTTTCTCAATTTTAAATAAAATGAGTGGAGAGCTCATGAACCAGTGCTTAGTAGCTCACATTACCAATGCCACCAACAACTTTGCGGGCAGACAGATAAATGAGCTGTGCAACAGGTATGAGTTGCCAAAACCATAATTTGATGTGGCAGCAGATAAACAATTCAAAACGTTTGCTCCTAGATAAATGAAATAAAGTCTTCAATAACAACATTTCATTTCAATAACATTTTGCAAAAAAAAAAAAAACGACTTGAATTTTAAGTAAAAAATAAGCCACTCAGCTACAGCAAGCAAATGAAATGATTTTCCTTGAACGCAAATTCTCAAATAAAGCTTCTCCAATAGTTTATCTCATTTCACTTTAAATAGTTTTTCACTAAAACACGTCTTTCGCCTTAAGCAAAAAAGTTTCTATTGCAATTTCACTTTCGCAATTTCCGCGCTTCAGCAGCATATTTCCCAAAAATTTCTCGTAGAGCGCTTTCTGTACTCAAAACTAAAAGAGACAAATGGCTGAATACTGTTCACATCATTGCATTTTCTAAGTAGTGCAGAAATATGTGCATACTTAAAAAATCCATTTTCAAAAACAGTTGTGCTCAAAAATTGTTGGCAAAAGAAAAAAAAAATTTTTTTTGTTTTTTTGTTTATTGCTTGGCCAAAAAATATAAAATAAATTTTATGCTTTTGGTTAGTTTAAGAAATTGTGCGGCATGCGAAAAGTAGAGCAATTTGAACTATACAATAAAAAGTTAGTAGGGTGTCAGTGTGGGGGAAGTGGTGGGGTCTGCGTATAAAGTCAGTATGGCTCGTAGTATACACACACATACATACACATACACAGAGATAAACAAAGTGGATACGAGCGCCATGAAGCACATTGACGCCAGTGAAATGACAAGTAAAGTGGCGTCGACGATTATCTCCAGCGAAGACAGAGGAGAGCAGTGCAGCGGAGGGTGCGCATTTTTATAAGTAGAGTACTGGAGCAACTATGTAGCAGCAGCCTCAAATGTAATGAGTTAGTATAAATATAAATATATGTATATGTACAGTGCATTAAAAAAATATGTTGCCAGTAAACGAATAAATTGTGAATGGTTTAATATTTTAAAAGAAACGACCGTCCGCTTGAAAACTTTATGTTTAATTCATTAAATTAAAATTAATTAAATTGGAACATGTTTTTGTATATTATGCCTTCTAATGACCGTGTAATACTTTTATACATATTTACTTAGAATATAGTACTACCTACATGAAGTTTACCAAACCAAGTTTATTAACAAAAAAGCATCTTACGACAGCAGAGAGATGGAGAGAGGACTGGCGTGCCATGGACGTACCATGATATTTTGATTAGTACCTACTAACAATCGTAAAAACATTTTCCTGAAAGTAAAAATATTTATGTGACGTACTGTGAGTTCTTTTATATGTTTATAACGACTTAAAACTGCAGCAAATGTACAAAGTTGCCAGAAAATATGAATGGCAGAGTAATTTAGTGATGACATAGTACATAAATTTATAAAACTACCCCAAAGTATACTGCAAAATTTGCATACACAGTTCAAATTGCCTTTTAGGCGCTGAAGCCATGTTAATATGCACGCTCTAATCCAAGCGTATGCTGTAAGCGTTAATTAATTTTGTTCTTTTCCTTTTTTTCAATTTTAATTTCTCTAAAATCTTATCGGCTTTGAGGCCTTATATAAATGTAGGTAGTACAGCTTAGGCTTTCGCATGCATTCGACGAGCGACTTGAAAATGTTTTCGCTTCGTGTGCTTTGCGCGTAAAGCAGGATTATGGTCTTAAGTGTAATTACAATTTACATCGGCTTCATTTTCGTATGGTGTATAGAAAGAAGTAGGGGAGAATATGTGCATGCAATAGAGAGAGCTTTAAGCAAAACGCACATAAAACCTCACTCAACAGCAACACATATCGTTACGTTACGCCCATTTGCCCACATTTTGACTTTGTGTTGTACAAATGTTTTTACGGCAGCTTGCTTTCCGTCTATCGCTGTAGCCGCTGTTTATTAAAAACTTCGCTGGAAAAAAAATTGTTTCACGTTAATAATTAGAAATTTAATCCGAACAAGTTTTAGCAACACTTTTGTAGTCCGGCAGTCATTTTTAAGGAGCGAAGTTCTGTCAGTGTGTGCTAATTAAGACAAACCGGGGAAGTAAGCAGCAGTAAAATGTGTTC
Source organism: Leucophenga maculata (assembly GCA_035044805.1). Taxonomy (NCBI): domain Eukaryota; kingdom Metazoa; phylum Arthropoda; class Insecta; order Diptera; family Drosophilidae; genus Leucophenga; species Leucophenga maculata. The sequence goes on from JAWNNP010001173.1 coordinate 625,038, forward strand.
AACTGCAAAATACTTTGTGCCATATTTAAACTTTTATTTTAAACATTGCTAGAGGCAGCAATTTTGAAAATTCTAGCTTAAAAATTTAAAACAATAAAAAATTTAAAAACATAAAATTTTCTGAATATTTTAAATATTTCTACTAAGTTTGATTAGGAGATTTGTAGAATCTAAATACATAAATTTGTAAGTTGTCTTACTTATAGTCTCTAAAATTAGATTAAGTAGGTGCTCTTACTTTCGACGGTATGTACATTTGCAAAAACTTACTATAGCCAAATAAATTAAAAAAAAATCAAATAAAATAATTCATAAATAATTAATTAATTAATTTAGTTACAACTAACCAACGACATATTCAATGAACATGTAAATAAATATGCTTTCAGTTCTATCGATTTGCTTAAACTTGAAATATTGTGTTTTCATTTGAAAAAGTTTATGAGACAATGGCGCATAGGCAATCCCTTCAAGTACATCTGCATTTGTAATCAGCAAACCAATGCGAGTCGTTCTGTCTGCCTGCTTGTCTGTTCCATTTGTAATTTTTTTGACAAATTGTAGACACGATTTTAAGAACAAAACTAGTTCAAAAGCAAACACACACAGCTACACACACACATAGACTTTATAATATTAATGCTGCGCCAATTAATGTAGTTTGGAAATTGTATTTGTGGTTTTGAGCGGCATTAGCGTTTAAAATTTGTGCGTGTGCTTAGTTTAATTACTTTTCAGCTGTTAATATGCCCGCACAGAACTCACTATCCGTGCCAATCGCTGTAAATTATGTGTATACATAAATTAAAGTTTTAAGCGCTGTAAATTTTCATGTGTTTAGCATACTTAAACATGGATTGCTATCGCAAATGATGCGCTTTAGCAGTATAGAATTTAGATGCACAGTTACAATACTACTGAACTACATATACATGCAAACCAACCATCTTGTCTATATGTAATAGCAATAATATAAACACGCGCGCGTAACTAAAAGCCACATTGCTTCGACAACAAATGCCATTCTTTGCCCCTCACTTTCTCCACTTGGCTCTATCAATCTCGCGCTGTCTCTTAGCCACAATATATCCATGTAACAGTATGTGTGTCTGTGTGCGTGGGCGTTTCGAATTGTAGGATGAACATAAGTCCTTGCATAACATTTTGGATTACAGCTGAAGCAGAAGGCAGACAAGTACGCCAGCAAACAGTCACTGAGGCGCTTGAAACTAGAAAACCGCCTGGAATGGGCACATGGTGCGCCCTGGTACTCCAAGCGAAACCAGCTAATTTATGAAAATTGCTGTCGAAATTATTGGTAAGCCAGCGAGAACATTAAAACGCTACGCTATGAAGCAAAAACTTATGCAAAAAAAGTGTTTTTAGCTAAGTGAAAATATGCGCGACAGGCGATGATGCGTAGATATAGGTATCTAAAAAACTGTATACATATACGAAAATAGTTCGCGAACTAGCTGCACAGGGAGCTATAGGGACAGACAGACGGACAAACACATGGAGCCTAATCAACTTAAACGTATTGAGCGGCGCCCATAAGTATGCAAATATTTATATTTTCGAAAGCTTATAAATTATTGCCTACCCAAAGGAAAGCGAGTAAATTCGTGCTGACAAAAATGCAAAACAAGAAAGAAAACATGAAACAAACCAAAATGTAGTTACACAAAAATTTCACAAATATAAAAGGGGGAAAACATTAAAACAAATAAAAGATAAAAAACTGCGTTCTAAGCAAAAATCAGCTAACGAAGCAATAGAAGAAGCAGCAGGAAGGAAAGCGAAAGCAGCTAAAGTAGCAGACTGACAGACGTACGAACGGACAAACAGACAGTTAGCAACCAAACAGCGCGCTGTCTTCAATCTTGGGGGTACAATATACAAGAAACTTGTTTTTCACGGATAAGCGTAGAGCAAAAAAAAAAAAGAGTAGCAAAAAAGAATGAAATAAAATTGAAGGCTGTATTCGACTGCAAGATACACTGTATCCAGCCAAAGTGTACATAGTTTAAATATGTATTAGATTGTTGATCAGCCACTTTTTGCTTGTTCACTTTGCACACATTGTGATTGTTATTTCTTTGTGAAACTGTAATTGCTTGTTGCAGGGATGCTTTACGTTTTATAAATTTATCCATATTTTTTTTATATAACTCGTTATTGAAGTACATTTAAGTTAAGCTTTAGTCAGACGATAGAATATATTCAACACTCTCATCACAGTTCATTGAAAATAGTTTCAAAAATGTACAAATTTTAACTAAATGTGACCGCAAACTCAACGAAAATAGTTGTTACTGTGTGAACTTAGCTTTAATTTTAAATAATTTATAGAAGAAGCGTTTTAAAGATAAGAAATTCATTCTAATTTTTACTTCATATATGTTTGTATATAAAAATTTATTAATTTTTTTTTTTGCTGAAGAAGTGGCTTTCATAATTTACGACCAAGATTCTGCGACTTAACACTACTAAAATAGTTTCTTTGTAGTTGTGTTAGATATTTTGTTTAGAGAAACTGTCTTTGAGTGATTTCGAAGCCAATATCCACATAGTAATGGAAATTGTATTTGTGGTTTTGAGCGGCATTAGCGTTTAAAATTTGTGCGTGTGCTTAGTTTAATTACTTTTCAGCTGTTAATATGCCCGCACAGAACTCACTATCCGTGCCAATCGCTGTAAATTATGTGTATACATAATTTTGTTTAGAGAAACTGTCTTTGAGTGATTTCGAAGCCAATATCCACATAGTAATTTGAGCATTCCATCAAATAAAACCTTTAGAATTCAATGCTTTTTATTTCAATACTTTTTAAATATAGATTAAATATTCTTTACACAGTCTGCCAAGATAACCATGCCATTACAAACAGCTTCACAGATCTAATAAGTTCTTCAAAGCGATGGTTACAGTGTGCTAAAGCAGAAACATAAACGAAATGCTGTGCATTGCTACCAACTCAAGGACAAAATGACTGCAAAAGCAGCAGCAGTCATGCTATGTAAAAGATGGCCAAAGAAGAATGTCGAATAAGCGAATAAACAAAATCAAAAGCAACAACAAAAATGCGTAGTGATACTGTCAACAAAAATAAAAGTGGCTAAAAAGGCAGCTCAAAAGCAAAGAAACAACAAGCTCGAAAGTAAAAGTACAGTGAAATATGCCCAAGAAGAACTTAATTCTAAGCGTAGAAAAATTCAAAAGCTTCTAGCCACGATATTCTGTATGATGATAATAATGATGGTGATGATGCTGACAAGCAAAGACTACGACAACAAATTCTATCATTTAAGATTCTGTTGCGAAGTATTTCATAGTATCTCCTTTTTTTTTTTTTTTTGCATAAATATGCCTTGGGGAGAAATACACATAGATACATAGCAACTTACACACACAATCCTCCCGACTATTCGCACATCTTGTCTCATTTATTCATATTCCGTTGAGGAACAGCAAAAAAAATTGAATTCTTTGGCAAAGATTTTTGGCGTTGATTTACCAAGCACCTGCACCCAACAACGCCCCACAACAATATTAGTGAATAAAGCACTGCGAGTAAAATTTATGCCAAAATGGCGAAAAAAAAGTAAAAACAAAATAATGAAAGTGAGTAAAATATATATAATTCGGTTAAACTCATGCTATAACACCCTTCAAAATATTACATTTTTTTTTGAAGATTCTTTAAGGTGTCTTAAATTAAAATTTCTATGCAATCAAGAGTTAACTGTTATACAATATTATGCTTGAAGACATTTTCTATATATCTGAATATTCGCGCGTCGACGACTATATTCGAGAATCTCACTAAATATTACTTAGCATTCTTTGGCTTTCTTTGTTTTTACGCTCTCTTTGAATTATTTATTAGTCATAATAGTTGTTGATCACGACAACATGTTGGGAATTGCGCACACAACAGATTCATGCCAACATGCGCAGTGTTCAAACAGGCAAATAACGAACAGACAAGCAAGGCTGATTTGGATGCTGATCACAAACATGATATATGTACCCTTGAAGCTTATAAAAATAATGCAATGTCAAAGTCAAAATTTAATCATTCCAACATATACTTATATCTATAAAGCGCGGAGGGTATTCTACTCATAGATTACTTTGAATCTGTACATGGTTTGTTTTGCGGGCGGGCATTGTAATCAGTTTATTTTAAGTTGTCGCATAATGACAGTTGAGTTTCGCTACGAAAGCGCTTGTTTTCTTCAAAATGAAATTCATTTTGTGTAATACCGTCTTAGACTTATTTCTTTTGTTTTAAATGTTCTTCTTGAGAAAATCTTCTTGGCAGTTGTACATAAAATTTAAAACTTGTCACATTTTATCGAAGTAAAAGTAAAATGAAATGAAAAATGAAAATACTAAGCAAAATGTTAAGTGGAAAAGTTTGTTGCTTAACTCAGTTAACCCGCGATGTGAACGTGGCCAACATGCCGCAAAGTTATAAGCAAAGTTATAAGCCGATTAAAAAATAGCAAAATGACAGCACAGATTCATGATGTATAAAAAAATTACAGCGTTTAAATCTGTTGAGATGTATAGATAAAATTTATTGTATTATTTTTTAATTTTTTTTTAACACAATAAACTAATAAAATTATGAAATAAATTTTAATTTCTATGAAAGCGCAATTTAATACACTTCACATACATTTTTATAGCAGCTTTAAAGAAAGTTTGTTTAAGGACTACATCGAAAAATGAGCTAAGCGAGTACCTTAATATTCAAAGAAAGCCGTGACATCTATTATAGGATATTATTCAGCGCACTTTTGAAAATATAAAAGGACTATTTTTGAAAAAGGCTTTGGGAATTCTTAAGAAAAAATTTCTGCAGCTTCAAAATAAAAGTAAAAGCAAAAGTTCATAAAACTCATGAAAAAATTGATATTTACCATTTCGCAACAAACAATTCCAAAAACAATTCAAGCAAAATCAATTGGCACAACTTGTGTAACCCATGCAAAAAAAGAGAAAAGATTTTTTTTCAAACTTCATACGCCATGTTGCACCTGCACAACAAAGAGCTGTGAGACCATATTTGTTGAAGACGTTTTTACAAAATGCTGAATGCGAAAAGAAAAAAAATACGAATACATAACAAAGAAAGCACTCTGCAGATAGGCTTTTCACTGTAAAATTGATTTTTGAGCGAATTCTTTTGTGGCAGTTTAGTTCTTTAATAGCGCAAGCACAAGCCTAATACAGCCCCTACACTCGTAGCGTACATTGTAGTAAATTTTGTATTATTTTTTATTTGACAAAATCATGCAATGCAGCACAATAAGGTATACAAAACACTTCCGCTCATTCGCCTAATCAAATAAGTCGTATTAATGCACACAAATCATGCTAGATTTATCAGTTTATTTGTTTGTACATATATATTTCATTATATAGTTTGTAACACTAAGTCAATTTGCTTAAATATTAAGAGCAACAATACCAAATAGCTGTAGATACTTTGCATAACTTGTGTGCTGCACGTCATATAAGCATTCAAATTCTAAAAATAAAATGTTTAACTGGGTTAAACTGAAAAGTTAATACACTTCATAAAAATATTTTAAATTGAATGAATGTGATGCAAGGCAACAACCAGCAGGTAAAAAGATGAGCATATAGCCAGGCGAACTGACAGACTTTCATGGTTCTTGAAGCTGATCCAGTATATACTCAATCTTAACTTTACACTAGTGCCTTTCATGTTTTCTCTGCTATGTTGCAAGATTTAAGGAAAAATGTTAATACTGTGCACACTACTGGTGAAGAGTACTATGAAAATGAATTAAAAATATGCGGCAAAGGTAGCATTGGTTGTTCCAACTTTAATATGCAGCTTAATTTTTGTTCTCTGTTGTATTGTACACATACACAATGGCTTTTGTAATACCCTACGCTGGTCAGAAGAATATGCATTTCAGCTGACTTTGTTATGTTTTCAGTTACCAAGTATTTTGGATTCCTCTGCATTAATTACTTTAGCTGATATTTATTGTCAACTTATTGAACAGTGGTAGTGTGTCGTCGTGTATTTGCCAATTTTATAAAATTGTCGGCATTTTGGTTTTTATATATGTTTATACTTTGGCTAAGTTTGTACAAAAGGTATGCAGCACCTAGCAGCAGGCATAACAAATGTCATAAAGTATATATACTCTTAAACAGCATCGAAAGTCGAGTTGATTGAACTATTTCCGTATGTCCGTCTTATTGTGAAAACAATTGAGTTTCAAACATGTCGCATGTTCCATATTGCACAATGAAACAACATGTGCTGATTCAAGACTATGTCTACAGACTGAAGTATGTATACATTCGAAAAGCGTAAGGGTATTTGGTAGTCGTGTATGCACGATTGCAGTATACTGATTTGTTTTTCTTTCCTTCGTTTGTAATATTTTGCTATACATACTTCATGGCAGAAAACTTTTCGCATGCAACATTTCAGTTGCAGCACAACTAAACACACACAACTGTCGGCAACATATTGCATTTAATGTACGAAAATTGTGCTTATGTACAATATTTGAAATATGAAAAGCTGCAAGAAATATGAGCAAAGTTCATGAATAGCTGAAATTTGCAAACACTGCATAAGAAAATATTGTATAAATTTAATAAGCGTAGTATATCAGATTGCTTTTGGCTAAACCGTTTCGAAGGAATTCGATTTATTGAGCTTGAAATAAATATTATTTATTGGATTTTCCTAAAGAAGTTAATACAAGCGGTAGCAAGGTTAAAAGTGGCTTTTGCTATCAATAGTTTGACTCAATAAAAACAGAAAAGGTGCAAGCGAAACACGCAAACAGAAGTATGCCAATTTGCTGCGCAACAAACTGAAATATGCTAAAGTAGTAAGATGAACCAGACTCGAATTTAGTTTATTAACGCATTTCTGAAGTCGGAATTTTCGCTTGATTATTACTTGAAGTAAAGACACCCGCATCCGGCACCACAGTCAGTACTCGCTCTATTTAGGTCACGAACCAATCATGAGCACAACTACAGAACCTCTTTCATTGAAGCATGAAGTTGTGCAGCTGCAGTAAAAAGTGAAAATATATATAGTAGACAGCCTGTTCGAAAGTCTTTGGCACTTTAATTTTGTTTCATATAAAATTCAATTTGGCACAAGTGAATTTATATCTGTTTACAGCGCAAGGACACTAGAATTAAATTCAATTCCTCTTGAATTTGAACTGAACCGTTTGCAATTTGTGGTTTTATTAGGTGCTAATGGCTGATAGCTGTAAATTTAAATGCAACAAAGTTTCTTTGAAGAAAAAAATGAACACTTTTGAGTTTATACTTGCATGTATGATAGCAAATTGTGTAAAATTTTGGCGCTCCACGTTGCGCGCCAAAAAGATGACAGAGATTTGCAACTTAAATTTAAAGTATGTAATTTTTTTTATTTTAATTTAAAAAATAATAAAATGAGTTTTTTTAATAGAGACAAATTTCGTCAAGAATTTGGCGCCCAACGTGGGATGTAGATGCGTGTATCTAATTAACATAAAACTAACATCATAACTCTAATCCCATCATTCTTAACTAGTTAGAATGACTTATAAATACTTTAAAATGAAATCGTTTCGTATTCGTTTTAAGATTCATTAAATTCGAGTTTTTTAAGTTTTTTAAATTCAATAAGTGTTAATAAAATTGCTTATGTTTCTGGTCCATTTCGAGGTATATAATTATCTTTTATTATTCACGCTATTAAACTGCGAGATGAATTGATAATAGTGCCTTGCAAAGGACATTATTTGCCATCAAAATTAATGGCTGCTTGAACTTTCTTCCAATCAGTTTCTGTGCATTTAAGTTAAACTTAAAATGTCAACGCCAAGGCGCAAAGATGAAAAAGGATAAACCAAGACAGTCGAAAATCGTTTGCACAAATGTAACATAAATAAAAAACATAGCCATAATAAGAGAGGTATGAAAAAAAAACGTAAAGAAAAAAGAATAAGAAAAAAAAACTTGAAAGCTTAAGGACCCGTAGATAGCAAAGTGAAATGAATTCAGTGAGTGTGGATACTGATTTGAAATCGAATGCTGATTTTCTGTCGAAGAGCTCGATTCAAAAGCAGTTCGAATTAAACAAAATCAAAAAAAAAAAAAAAAAAAGAAACGAAAGAAGATACACACACCCAAAGCGGAAATGCCCGAGTGGCACAAAGGACATTTCAAATGTGAATCGATCAACGCTGTTGGCCACAACGACCAACATAGCAAAAAAAAAAAGGGAATAAAACGAAAAAAAAAGAAAATAAATTGAAGTTAAATAGATGACAACGCCAATGTCGTTGTTGATGTCGTTGACGTCGCCGTAGCACATGACTTTTTACGTTAAATTTTATGTATATATGCTGAAGGTAAAGAAAAGTTTTCGTTTGAAAGAAATCAAAAAAACAAAAACGAAAAATGAAAAACGAAAAGAAAATCTCAATAAAGTTACTGCGCAAAGAAATGCTTCAACTTGACAGCAACCCGCAAAATTTGCCACATCCGGCGGCATCCGTCTGTCTGTCTGTTCGCCTGTCTTTCACTCGAATGGATCACAGACAGCTTTTGCTTTTGTGTGGTTGTAAGTGGACATTTGATTTCTATAATGTGCTCCACTTTGATGCTATACGCCATCAAAGCAATAAGCCCTGAGTTGACTTGGCGGGCGCTCGGTAATAAGTTTTGTCTACGCGCAGTCAGCCTGGCATTTAATTTTATGTCTACACTTTGAAAGTGCTTACTCGACCTCTCAGTTTTGTGTAGGTTTCTAATCGATTTTTCCTTTTTTCACCTTTTATGCACATTTATATGCTACTAGTTCACACGTGCCTATAATTTGGCAAATCCTCCGCTCCGAAAATAAAACATTATAAATCTTCATTAGCCGCATTTCCGACAGGCTTCATAACGCACATGTTGAGTGTTAGGGTTGAAACAGCGAGGTATACATAGATAAGAGAAATTAATATATATTAATTAAGTCAATGCATATCATAACTTCTGAAGCACTTAATTTTAAAATTTTCAAGATGGCGTCCGCAGCAACCGCATCATCGTCGTTTAAGTTCTGTACACTGCAAGCGTTTGAAACTTCGAAAGACTGTTTGCCTGTAATATTTGAAATTATTGAAAAATTTTGCATTTATTTTCGTTTTTTTTTTTTTTTTTTTTTTTTAAGCTTTTGTAGTTCAAATTTGCTTTTAAGCATTTTACATAATCTTTTGCTGCGTAAGTCTTATCGACTGGCAAACCAGAGCGGTTTATACACACACATTGAGCAACGCATACATAGAAGCATACACATATACACACAAAGGGCATATATTGTTGTTGATAATGTGTTGAAAATCAAAATTGATAATCATGCTGAGAAAAGTAGGCTTTTCCTGGCATTAGCATGCATTGAGATAAACACTGAGATAAAACAATAGCGTACATGTGTTGAAAAGGGACGAAGAGAGAGAGAGAAAGCTAAATTAGTTGCATGCAGATATTAGCTTGTTGGCTTTCACTTAATCTTTTGTAGCTACTTATATCTTAGCTAGCTTATTTATGTATAGCACTTAGCAATGAAAAATAAAACAATTAAGAATGCTGCAGTCGTCCGTAGATGACTTATTAATGAATTCGCAATTCTAAGTCTAATATATATATTTAAGTGGTCTGCCATGGCTGCTATATAATTATATATTATTTTTAAACTATATTTTGGAACTCGTTTTTTTTAATATTTTGCTCCGAATTCATTTTATAGCTGTTACATATTTTATAAAAACTTTTAAAACTATGTACGTAGGGTATCTAAATTGATGCAACTATTACTGCTCTTCAACTCCCAACGAAAACTGCGAAAAATCAATTAGCCTCAATTCAATGGGCATTCAATGTGCAAAACTTGTTTGGATGAGTTGAACAACAGAGCAAATTGCTGTCCAAAAGTTAATTTCATGTTGCTGGGCGTGGCAAATATATCTTTTCGACATAAGAGGCAAACTTGAGCTGACATTAAGATAGCGAAATACACTTAAATAGACACGCAAACACAAGCAAAGTAAAATAAATAAAATTACAATTCCTGCCTATTAGCGTCAGTCAGTGAGTTGCAGAGCGTACAGACTTTGTTGCTGCTAGGTAGACGCTAATATAAAGCGATGTGATAGCACTGCCCAGCCTAGGCTGCTCTACACAATATGAAAGATAGAAAGCCAATTTTATGACTCAACTTAAATAGGCACTTTACTTTAGTCTTAATGCCTTTTTATGTGCGCGCACTTAGAAAGCAGCTCATGCAGTTCGAATGCGATACTGCCAGTCATTGCTATGGTATGGCACTAGACAGGATACGACATGTAGCCACTGTTCTAGTCCTTATATTCTACGACATTTCAGCATTAATGATTGCGTGGCGAATAACCTTTTTCGAGTATGCCTTTTATTGGCAAATAAATGACAGAAATCTTCGGTATTCAGTTGTTGTAGTGTTTGTTGTCCTTGCCAAACGCAGCATTTCATTTTAGATTCTATACGCGGTGCGCGCGCCTTGTCGAATGCGAATGCCTTAATAAAATTGACAACAGTCGCAAAAATTAAACGTTGCCAAGAACGTTTTGCCCATTTTACCATTTGTAATACGTTATGTGAATGGGCGTGACCACATACAATTGAAAGTTTGCTGCAAAGTCAGTGCAAGTCATTAAAACTATAACAGTACACATGCAACTAAGTAACTAAGTAACTAGAAGTGAGCATGCAGCATAGGTCAGTAACATTGCTTGTTGGCTGCTTTTACACTGCGCAATTCATGTCCTGCAATGTACGAAGCCATTTTAAGACATTTTCATGTTTCAATTAAATGCCTTTGGAGAAAAAGTTTTTTTTCATGTTTATTTGATTTTATTTTGTTTTTTTACGCGCCGATACAAAGAAGCCTAGGAGCAACAATAACAATGATAAGAAGTAGAGGACTTGCGCGGCTGGAGCCAGTAGTCTTTCTATGTACTCATATATAAATGTAACAAAATTCTGCCTTTTCAATTCCTCAACTTCTCGGTTAGTTGGTCTTTTGGGAAGCGTACTTGAGACAGATTCGCTATAAAGTGTCAAATGTCAACATTTCGCTAGAAAAATTCTTCGAGCTGAAACTGATTTTGTACTTGAAAACTTTTGTAATGGAGTTATTTTTCTTACTTTATTTATTTCATTCTTTTTAGCAAACATTATTTTTTCCGCATTAGTTTAAAAACAATTTTCATTGTGTAGCAACGTAAGCAGACTAGCGCAAAAGAAGAAAATATAAAACAAAACAAAAAATAAAAATAAAAATGAAGAAGATCAAAGAATTTTTAATAAGAACTAAGGAAATACTTTGTTGAAGTATGCTTTATCCAGAGTAAGCATTTGTTTGGTCAATGCCAAGGAAACGTATACTCTGGCAGTTAAAGCACGCACTTTGATACTTGGTGCGTAAAAAGAGAAACATTTCGAGCGCTAAGCGTACTGGATAGATTTTTTTTTTTTTTTTAAATAACTGCTTCACATTATGGAATATAAGATTACAATGGAATAAGCAGTAAATTGAATCAAAACTAAAAGTAAAGTGTTTTTATCATCCAAACTCTTATCTTCTAAACAAATACTGCACTTAAGTGCTGTAATCTGAAGTGCAATTTCTGTAATAGAATAGTTCTAGAAAATGAGCTTTATTAATCAAGAATATAAGGGTATAAATTCCAATTATTTTCTATAAATTGTATAAATGTAAAGAGAATAGAACTAATATTTTTACTTTGCTTTGAATAGGAAGAGGAGTATGAAGAAAGAAGTAAGAAAGAGTAAATTTATGCAGCTATTCCAATAAACTTTAGCATCAATAATAGGAAATGCATTCTGCTTATTAGTCTACGCAGCATTTAAACTATAAACATTCAAATATTTTATTAGATGTGCGAATAATCAAATTATATTAAAACAATGAAAATTTCAAATTTTAAATACAATCAACAATAATAGTATGTATAAATGCTTTAACTAATGGCAATAAATTAAACCAATGTATAATTAAACAAATTGAGCATTAGTGCTGCAATTTATCGCAGACCATTAGCAACAATTTATGCATCATAAGTGAAATAAAGTTAAATTGCAATTAAAATTTAGAAAATAATCAGCACTTTTTATCCTCCCATTGTATAGTTTAATATGAAATACCAGTGCCACATTAAAATCTATTTGGACAAGGGGCGAATGATGGAGACTATCCTCAAACTGTTTCAAGTGATACAAATTTATATTATTATTTTGGTTATTGTTTTTTAGCAGAGTTTAAAATTGAAACATTTTTATAGGATTCGAAAAAAAATATTTCAGTTTAAAACCGATAGAAAAGTGGCTCTCTTATGCTGGAACGCCAACGGAGTATCCAGCAAAATGCACGAGCTGGGTTGCTTCATGCAAAAGCATAATATAGACATCGTGCTACCAAGTGAAACCCGTTTAGCAGATACCAGTACGCCGAAAATTTACGGGTACAGCTCATACCCAGCTAATCACCCCAACTCATCAAGCAAATGCGGTGCTGCCCATTCGCACTAGCAGAGTTCAACTCGCAACAGCAATAGCGCCAATATTCTGGCAATCAACCAGCCAGGATGTCTTGACCTTGGTATAAAGGCATCCCTCACTGGAAACTAAGTATTGAAGACCACATGGACCTGACCTCTGACCACTTACCTCTCATAATCACGATTAATGCAGCAGCCTTGAGTTATCCTTCATCGATGAGGCTTGTAGGTCCTAGCTCAAATATAAGCGCTTTTCAGAGGTATCTAAGCAATAAAATTTATCCGGATATAGAGCTGAACTCTTCTGAAGATATAGACTTCGCACTTGACCTGTACACCAGGAAGGTATATAAAGCTGCAGCTAAATGTAGTCGAAATAGGAACCTCCGAACCTCCAAGACATGATCGTGATATATACACACTTACCTCTGAACTTCGCGCTCTCTTAAGTAGGAAGCGCCGATTAAGAAGTGTATACTTATGCACGCACCAGCCTATGGCCTAAGACAGAATGGCTAAGGGCTGCTTCTTAACTTAGAGAAGCTCTTCAGCAACCACGTTCTAATTTCTTCGATAATATGCTGGACAATATGGACACAGACAAAGATGCAACTTTTTCTTTGTGGATGGCAACTCGAAGTGCCAAGCGTCAACCTTTGCGTCAGGCCCCATTGCGAAATGGAAGTGGAAAATGGTGTCGCTCTGACAACGAGCAAGCTAATGTATTCGCACAACACCTTGCTGAGCGCTGCAGGCCATTTAACCTTTCCTCAATCAATGAAGTCTCAACTACTGAGGCATCTTTAGAATCGCCACTACAGATGTATATTCTAATTGCCCTCGTTTCCTTGACGGAGATCTTAAACGTCATAAAAGGGCTTAAAAATAATAAAGCTCCTGGACAAGATAAAATATGCAACGCCATCATAAGTGCTCTGCCCATAAATGCTCTTCTCTTCTTGATAACGCTGTTCAATGCAATAATTAAACGGCGGCGATAACATTGATTCACAAGTCCGGCAAACGGGAAAGTAATACTGAATCATACCGACCAATCAACCTTCTTCCATCGCTTTCGAAAGTTTGGAATAGTCTCTTCGCTACCAGATTATCCGACGTAATAGATTTCAAAGGCCTATTTCCAGATCATCAGTTCGGATTTCGTACAGGGCATGGTACAGCCGAACAACTTGAGGCGTTTGATAACAAAGAGTATTGTAATGCTGTCTTCGACGATATTCAGAGAGCTTTCGATAAAGTATGGCACAATGGTTTGCTCTCGAAAGTAAAGGAAAACCTCCGTGGAGCAGGGGAGGATGTCCTTCATACCTGAAGGAGCGCCAGTTTTTCGTAAAAATAAGTACAAGTGCGTTCTCAAATTTTCCGGTGTACGCTGAGTTTCCTCAAGGCAGCGTCCTAGGACCGTTGCTCTTCAACCTCTTCGCTTTGGATCTCCCATCTTCTGAAAGAGTCTTATCAAACTTCGCATCGAAAATGATGATTGCTACATTTGCTGATGATGTATGCATTCTGAGCAGGTTTAGTTGCGACCGAAACTCTGCCCTTAGCCTACAGGATTATCTTTCCCTACTTGAGGATTGTGCAAGGAGTTGGAATGTGCTGATAAATAGTGATGAATGCAGTAAGGTATGCTATACTTTAAGGAGGAGCATTCCTCCTACAGTCCAAGTCTTTGGGCCTTATTCTGCATAAATCCCTATCTTTTAAAGACCATATCTTGGCTAATGTGCAAACTTGCAGAATAAGTTGTCTCTGGGTAACAAACGCACATTTATAAGCAGATTATAACGACGATCTGGAAATATGGCATCCAAATATGGAGTATTGCAGCCAAAACAAACCGAAATATAATTTAAACGATGCAAAACAAGGCGCTGCGAAACATTACTGGTTGTCCTTGGTATGTAAAAAATACAACGTTACATAGAGATATCAATGTTTCCCATGTTTGCTTTTTCTTCAGTAGATATAATGAACGCTTGCTGAACCATCGAAACCGACTTGCCAGACCCTTGGTGAACGCAACTCCTATTAATCGACTAAAACGACGACATTTCTGTCACCTTTTAGTATAGGCTGCACTTACTATGAAGATGATGAAGATGATGATATTGGATGATCTTCTTTATTTTCTTTTTTTATGATAAATTTAAATAGATCTACTCTTAGTTATATTATGAAATGAAACTAATTAAAATATTATATCCCTCCTATCTTTTAGTATAGGAAAGATGTAGCATCCTAGCATGCTGTTGTGTTTATTTTTATGAATATTTTTCTTGACCTAAATGAAAATGTGTGAATACTTTGTTACTCTTATTGATATATTTCCACAAGCGAATTCATTTTTATATGTCACTGCAAATTTTCAGTTTCCATACTTGTATATGCAAAGGGCAAACATAAAAATATTAAGTATGCGCTCAGTATGGCAGGCACAGGTTAAGTATTTGCTTTGTACCACCGAGTTCAATGCCGAGCACTAAAAATTTAAATAAATATATGCATAAACGTGCCTCAATGTTGATCTATATCAGAGTAGGTGCAAAGGGGCGCTCTTAAAGATAAACTAATGATTTTGAAACTAAGAGTTCACTACAAACAGAAGAGTGTACATATACATCACTCTCTCTCTCTCTCTCTTTCTGTCGCTTTCACATGACTTACGGCAGCAATGAGCCAGCCAAAGGCAACCTAGAATCATTGACACAGTTTTTCACCAACAAACCGAAATATTACAAAGACTGAGAGAAATCATAAATAGAGTAAAACTACAACAACAACAAAAAATAAACTAAAACAATCAAATACACACTCACACACATATACAGATTGTTGTGAACATCATGCAAGGACGTGAAGTAGAGTAGTGCACGTATGCACGCGTATAAAGGACATGTGCAGACACGCTCAAAGTATGAGTGCGAGTGAGCGAACTTTTGATTAAAATGTCACAACAAAAGCTTACAATGGATAAAATAAAACGTACAAATTGCGTGCGGCTGTTGCGGCGTGAGCGGTGGAGACGTTATAGGCGTATATATTCGTAGGGTACGATGCATCTAAGCAAAGCCAAAAGTAGAATTAACACAGTTGAAAGTTGGAAATTCGAATTTATCAAATGCTGCTTTTTTCGCTCAACGGATGAAGAATGCATGGTACAGCGTATAAAGGGTCTTCCATAAAGTTCGTCATAGGCTCAAAATAAAAATACAACGCGAACTTGCAGTAACAATTTGATTTAATGTGACCTCCTAGAAAATAGCTCCGTACTTTTAAATCGCACATTTTTAATGGTAAATTTTAAGGATCATCTCTGCATCTCTTCGGGCATATATAATTAAGGTCTATGGCAATTTGTTAATAATATTGGTCATCCCAATCCATTCATTAAATTTGCCAGAAAATAGTTCGATTCATGGCACAATAACAATTGCTGTTTTTAAGAAATAGGATACGACGATGTCACCGCACCATAATCCTAATCAAACTATAAATCTTATTGATTAAAAAAGAGTTCATGCAAAACACATCAAGTTTTAGCACGGTTGATGTTCTTATAAACGAAATCATTCAGCCTGAAATGATAATTTTTCGATAAAATTCAGGATAAATTTAACGCTAAACCAGCCAATTCACGCTGCAAATAATAGTTGATAAGTTCAGTTCTTACGCCGTATGCCGACCAAAAACCAATGGCAATGGTTCATCAGGTTCTCATGGAAGTTCGGTTACAAGCCACCGTTCATCGTTGTCTACGCGGCATCGCTAATACATGTTGAAACAGTCAACCTTTGTGCAAGACATGCTACAGCAACCAACAAACAATTTAGAAGAGCCAAGTTCTAATTTAAAATTAGGAAGGCAATGACTTGGCGCAGCATCTATAGACAGGAACGACATCACCCAACAATGTCAGGTTTAAGAGAAGTACTGAGGCTCTATGCTCTACTGAGAAACAGAAATAAAGGTAGTTGAAGATTGTAGACTTTTGGCCGATTATTTTAAATTTCAAGGAATTCGTTTTAAATAGATAGCGTATAGCTCCACAATGGGAGACAACTAACGACCATGTTTGGGACTTCGTGAATGTATTCATGCTAACATGACAAACCAAAACACAAAACGCTTTACTTGTCTAAAATGCATACACATTAAAGTTCAAACAATTCCATTGGTCGACCCTTTATAAAGCTAGAGATAAAGTTAGAAGGAATATTTTTTGATGCTGGTGACAATGTACGCTTAAAACAAGAGTTTGAGGCAGGGCAATTGAGTCGCGTCAAGTTTAACAGCATAGCAAATGCGTGCGCCGAGCAAATATGCAACAACCGCACAAACTGCATGCAAAAATTCAATTACGCAGACGAACAAACGCATAAGAATGCAAATTTCGTATTCAGTTTTGTGGCTTTTGGTTTTGGCTTTCATTTACTCGAACATACCAACTGACACTGTGCAGCTTCGGCAATGCGGTGCATTATTATTGTACCAGGCTGAAAGCGATTCGGCATTTCCGCACAATTTTCTAGCGAAAGTAGTTGCAGACTGACTAGCGGCAAAACAAGAGCTGCAGGCGACAACCGCAACAAATACAGCACACAACATTTGCAACTGCGCTACAGCCACGTGCGTACGTGCCGTGTATGCCACACTGTAATTTGGCGTCAGTATGTCGAGCGGCATTCCCTACTCTGCATTTTAATGAAAGAACGAAAACAGCGTCACGTTAATGGTGATGATTGTGCTGGCTGAATGATTCCGTTTGTATCTTTTGCTGAACATTTGAAGTGTGCCTTCGTCTAGTTTTGCTTGCAACAGTTAGGCTAGCACACTTGATCAAACTCGGATGCACAGATGCAAATTGTTTTGTTTTCTGTGCTTTGATTCACACCCATCTTTATGTAGCTGCCTATGATTGTATTCATTTGGCATTTATACATAAATGGCAGAAATGCATGCCCATCACAATGAGACTGATTTTGCAAAACAATTTCATTACACATTCAAATTGATTGGCATTGAATTTCGGGCACAAAAATTGAATTGAAGCCTATAGACCAATTCTTTTCAGCAACAGAAATTCTATTTTATTACAAATAATATTCAATAATGTTTAAATTCAAACAAATTTATGAGATTTTCTGCATGTTTACAAACTGAACAATAAAAAATAAAATAAACGAACTATTTTTGTACATTATTCATTTCGTAGATTCAAATTTAAGTGTAGTTAAATTTTAGTACATATAAATGTAGGAAGGACAAATTGTATAAAATGCTAAGCCTGTAAGTGGCTTAAATTTGTTGCGGCCATAGAACTATAGTTTAGTCATCAGAGTAAATGTTAGCCCTAATCATATGGGTGAAGTTACCATAGAAATTATGTATAGAACAAGAACATCCAAGCAGTCATGGGATAATGAAACATATGTGTGTAAATTGACTGAGACGGCGATATTTTGAATCATTATTCTGTGAGTTTTTATTGCAACAGAATATCGTAGAAATTTTTTGACTAAATAAAGGAAAAAGATTAAAACAATGTTGAATACAAAGTACTGGTTGTTATTTGAGCTACACTTTATTTTTTTGAACTGTCGATTTTTGACTAATGCTTGATATGAATAACAAACATATATATAAATGGACTGGTCTAAGTTTCAATGAAATTACAGATTGCCAAGCAGAATGTGTAAAACATGAATAATTCGCGCGCAAAAATAAAGAGAGCAAAAACTTTGAACATATATTTAAACACTGATAAAACTTTTTTTGATAACTAAAAATTTAATAAAAGGGAGGAAGGCAAGCATACGCACAAAGAAGCCAAATGAGCATGAAAATTTAAGTGAATACAAGGCTAATAAAATTCGTAAAAAATTTAATTAAATGTAGCAACACGAATTAAAATTAATTGACTTCATGCTGTTTTTGTTTATTTAGCTGACTGTGCAAATACTCGACGAAGGCATGCAAAGCATCCGCTGTACACACCATATACTAAGTGTATCTCTTTCTCGCTCTCTACTTTCAGTTGCTTTGGCAGCGTCAACTTCAGCAGCAGCTGAGATGGCGCCGGCGCCAGACGGAACATCCTTGTCGTCCTCACACTTGGCATCAAGGCAAAATGTTGTGAACGAGAAATTACACCGGAATATAAATCAAAATTTAATTATGTCGCCCACTGTCATGCATAACAACAACAGCAGCAATGACAACAATGAGGTATTGGCAGCGCCTTCAGCAGCGGCGTTAACTGCAGCAGCGCACACTGGCAGCAGCAGCAGCAGCTTAGCAAAATATCCGCCGCCCGGCACCATTACAGCAACATCGACACTCTATCAGCACGCTCCGGCGACTTCCAGCAGCAGCAGCGGGAGCAGCATAACGAGTTTCGATTCGACGAATGTGATCGATGACAAAAGCGAAGCAAGGCATCAACAGCAACAGTCACAGCTGCAGTCATCGGCCGCATACGGTTCGCGCATTGTAGCCAAGGACACCGCAGACGTGGTGCGCACTGTGCCATTACATCGTCCTGTGCAGGAGAATCATCTTGATGCCGGAGGTGCGGAATCGGGCATTGATGGCGATGTCTACGGCACACCAATGTACTTCGGCACTGAGAATTCAACGGTGGTCACGACACAGATTGGCGCCACAGCACATGTACCCTGCACAGTGCATCATATCGGCGATGGAGTGGTAAGTAAACTATTTGTAGGTAGTATTATGCTCATACGCGGCATTAATACTGTCGTTGTCGTTGCCTCTCATTTCAATACTCGTACCTATACGCATGAACTTATTTACTTTTGATTTTTAATTTCGTCTCTTGCTTTGTTCTGAATCCAGAATGTGCTTGTATTCTTATGATTGACTGCTGCGCTTTCTATTTATTACAACTGATGAGGACTTCGTTGAATTGCAGTTGGCAGTTGGCCTTTTGTTGCGCATTTATATACATACTTATAAATAGCGATGTCTTTTGTTCTTTGCTGTAATCGAAGAATCTGATTTCGTTAATTATTGATTGAGTATTCATTTTTATTTGAATTTAAAGCAGGACTTTCATTCTTCTTTATACGTTGATAAAAGGGTATTGTCTTAAAAATGAAATGAAAAAAGATGTCACAAAAAAGAAAAGTTGCACGTCATACTCTATTGAATATGCCGCTGAAAACAGCCATATTTACTATTTTTCTTACACGTAAGAGAGCATAAGTATTCGAGATTTTTTTTTTGCGTTGTGAGCTGAAATATATTTTAAGGGCAAATTGCACATAATATGTTTATGCTCTGTGCTTATGCTGCCGACACAGAATTGACTGTTTTATAATTAAAAATTAATTTAAAGCTTAAACACAGATTAAATGAGCATTTTCAAATGGTGTTCAATTTCCACGTGTACTCCATTATGCATGCACCTGGCTGAATTTGAGAAATATGTTTCCCTCTGAAGTAGTTGAAATTGTGCGTGTTACATGTCATTGAACCACAAAGCTGGCTTCAGTCGCAATCAAACTGTTTGCTAGCTATACACGTGCTTAATAAATTTCCACACATGTTATCAACATTTTCAGGGCTTTGTATAATCCTTAAATGTTCTTTAAGCACACTTGCTCTCAAATATTGTGTATATGTATTTAATAGGGCAGCTTGAAAAGCACATATGTACATGTGCTGTTGTAATTCCATTGCGTAATGAAAGTCTTAATGCAGATACATGCTCAGTTGTGTGTAAGGAAATTCCGACACAGATACACCGCATGTGTACAATATAAACACAAATATGTACATAAAGCATATGATATGTGTGCACTTAATTCGCTATTTACTTTATTTTCATGCGAAATTTAAGTAACACGGCATTGATAGTAGCTGCAATATTATTTTAAGTTGAAAAACTGCGCTAGGCGGTGGCAGAAAACATTCGCCTCATATCAAAATAACAGCGTGCATACTTCATTAAAGAACTGATGCAGCTGTAGTTGCAGCTGAGTTTATTGCAAGTACACATGCTGCTTTTGATGTGGTTGGTATCTTCATTACTGCCACTGACATTGACGTCCTTGCACTGTGCTACAATTTAGTAACTCAAATATGTATTTGCGTTGCCAGACTGTGTGCACTCATCTGAGAGTCTTGCATGTAATTTTATGTACATTCAAAGTTCTTCCATAATTTTCTGCACTAATTACTGCAAATTTTGATTATGCCTCTCGGCTGCGTCTTTTGAAATCAGTGTGATTTGCCATCAGAATGATTCGTGGTGCAAAAGTATTGTGTGTAATTGTTTCAGTATAAGCAGGTTCTATGCAAAGTTTGGAGCTTATATGAAACTAGGTGCTTCCATATGAAGTTGGCACTGCCATGTATACAAAAATAGGAATATGCAGAGTTGTATTGCGTTCTCCGGAGTTTTTTATATATGTATTATATCATATTTGTATAGAGATATAGATTCAACGTGAATATGAATGTGCAGGCGAACTTTTTTAGGCCCTGTACCGAAGGTACAAGAGCCTATTGGTTTTGTGCAAATGTATGTAACAGGTAGAAATAATAATCGGAGACCCCCCAAAGTTACCCCCATTATGGTCAGGAACGATAGAGGAGTCGATATAGACATGTCCGTCTGTCCGTCCGTCCGTCCGTATGAACGAAAGGATCTCGGAAACGGTAATAGATAGAGACTTCGTGGTTTTTGCATTCGACTAGGACTGCTCCGGAATTTCACAAGTTTATTTTAAAAACTTGACCCTCCCCCGGCCCCCCCCCCCCCCTTCCCCATAACATCACCAACAAGGCTAAAAATTTCT
Organism: Leucophenga maculata; assembly: GCA_035044805.1. Lineage (NCBI taxonomy): Eukaryota > Metazoa > Arthropoda > Insecta > Diptera > Drosophilidae > Leucophenga > Leucophenga maculata. The sequence continues at coordinate 646,499 of JAWNNP010001173.1, forward strand.
TCGGCACAAAAAAAAGTAAGTATGCCAGTATAGAGATATCGTCCTGTTTAGCCAAAATCCGAGCCGGCATTCATCTCGAAAGACGGCTCAATTATCGTAAATATATTGAAGCCAAGAAAACGCAAATAAAGCTAAAAGCCAACTCCCTACACTGGCTTATAAATCCGCGGTCCCCTTGGACTACAAATTACTTCTTTACAACTCTGTTATAAAGCCTATTTGGACGTACGGCTCACAATTATGGGGCAATGCGAGTTCCAGTAGCGTGGATATAATACAAAGAGCTCAATCATAAATACTTAGAACTCTCACCGGTGCACCTTGGTATATTCACTATACTCACATTCACAATGATCTTACCATCCCTGAAATAGATGGATTCAAGCAGAACTACGAATGCAAACTCAACTCTCACCCTAATCCACTCGCAAGATCTCTAACCCTACTCCATATATAAACGCGACTCAGGAGAAATGACCTCCCAGCTCTTAGGGCCGCTGTAACTACATAAGTCCCTAACCGGGGGGCTTAGTGTAATACACAACTAGATTTAAGATTTGAAAAATTATTGTTAGTCTCTTATCTTAGAGAAGATCCAATAAAGAAATAACTATATTAAAAAAAATATATTTACCGGCCTTCCTGCCACTTGGAAATTGGGAACATACTTGTGCATATTTAGGGTCAAAACTGGGCAATCCTGCAAGATATGCTTTAGTGTTTTGTCATCTTCTAGACAGAATCTGTATTCCAATTTAGCATAAGTGTATTCTTAATCTGCAGTGTCCAGTCAGAAAACCTGAAACCATTCTTAAATCGTTCTTCTTGAGTCCGTTGCAAATTTCTTTTACTTTCTTATTATAAGGGCCTAGCAATTTTCTCACAGAAAAACTTTTTTTTCCAGGATTCTCATTGCACCTAAACCTGTGTTGGGAGATGCTGATTCTATTCTTGCGAAGTCGTTTGCTTGTTAGTTGCCTCACATGTCGGCTTACGAGGAATTTTAATAACAAATTAGAATACACTCCATGCTTTTTTGCATTTTGAAGCCAATACAATCTCCCAAATATGTCTGCATAAAAGCAGCCCATTGATATGTGTCTCGCTCATACGATATAAAAATAGCAAAATGTTCATTAAATCTCTAGGCATCTCTCATACATCAATTGAAATTAAATGAAAACGTATTAGTTTATTAAAAATGAATTTCAATTATGCAATTACAGTTCTAACAATTACCATTCGATACCAGCGCAGAGTTCACGCTAAGCATTGCAGATACTAATACATAAAATGGCCTTCATACAACATAAAATATAGCATATCATCTCAAGGCTAATAGCTATGCAAAATAGTATTACATAATATAAGCAATTATTGTATAATTATTGATATTAGTTGCTACAATATGTAATCATTTCTCAGATCAGTAAACACTTAAATTATCTGAATAATCATAGAAGTGGAACCTCATTTATATTGACTGCACACTGTTTTGCCATTTCAGTTCATTATTTTCAGTTGTACGTCAATTACTTTGCACTTCTAAAAATGACAATACATGCAAGTTTAATGTGCTACAACACAAAGCTTTCGAAATCCACTACGACCTTTAGTGCACAATTACATACGCACCGCAAATACACACACAAATGCATATAGAAAGACATAAATGCATTCAAAAACACTTGCGGGTAAAATGAAATGTAAAATGTATATCATCCTTTTTGCACATTTATATCTAAATAAATCCAATGCAATTATAACGAAGCCACAGCAAGCAAACCAACAAACAACTGATGCAGGAACAGCAGCATTTGTCGTATATGGTTTTGTTTTAATTATATGTGTGTGTGTCTTGTTTTTGAAGCTTGTTGTTGGCAGCAATTGTCCTGACATCAACATGCATGCTCATACAGCTAAAGCTCAAAGGAGTTGCTCTAAGCTGACACGACGACTTGTGTTGCACAATTTTAACGCATCAGCCAACAAACAACCAAAAATATACACATAGATATAAACGCAAATGCGTATGTATGCACTCAGCCATTAAAAACAACAGACAGACACACAAAGGATAATACATAGCTACAAGCATAGACAAATATGTTTATTTTTAATGTCGAGTGTGTGCATTCGAATGAATACAAAAGTCAACTATAATATGTCGTCTTTGTATGTGAAAATGGCGTTAAGAGGAGCAAGCAATAGTGAGAAAAAGAGGATTTTTGTCGAAGTAGAGTTTAAAATGAAGGATATCTGCCATCTAAAAATGGCTGCTTTTAAGTGCAACACTGTTATGTTAAAAGTCATTCAACAGGAAACGACGCCATGTTTGCTTTGCGTTTGACACTCGCACTTTTGGACTGCTGCATTGATTATTGATATTGCATACTTTGAGGCGTTTTTGCGCACACATTCCCAGTCGGCGCTACGTAAATAAAAATATGCAAATAAGAGCTCAGGTTGAATTTTTCATTACTTTTATATATTTTCTATTTTATAGAAATTTTTTTTTTTTTGCAACCGCAAAAGCAGACGTGGCGCATACTAAACACAAAAGCTGTGCTCTTTGTTGGTATTGTCGTAAATTTTACTTTTTCTGCTCAACAATAAAATGCAGGAAACATTAAGTAAATGAATTACTTCCTCTATAGAAAATAATATAAAAAAAATCAACTGAAGGGAAAATAGTAACTTCGTTAAAAGTTTAAATACTGTTCAATCTTTTTTAAATATATAAAATAAAATTGTACAGTTGCGTGTTTAGTAAAGTTTTTATGGAACTTGTTACTCCTATTTGCTTAGTTTTTTTGAACAAATTCACAGCATTACAAGTGTTACTTGTTATATTCTATAGAATATGACTCAAACTGCAGCATATTTCAGTGAATTGACGGAACCCACGTTGAAAGATTTTTAGCAAGCATTTACATCCTCGTCTACAAGATATCTATGTCTGCAAGTTTTCGTTGTTCATAAGTAGAAACTTAGACGGACAGACTGATTGGCATTTTTATATGAACTTGATTTTTGGTGCTACTCTTTCTGATTTGCACAAAATTAATATATGTGTTCTTACCCTTTACGTTGAAGGTTTAAAAATAAATAAGGAGGAACTCTGCAGCCGAGTGTGTTCGAGCTCAATGACCAATCTTTATCCTTAATATATAATGAGATTATACAACGATCTGGATTTATGTGTGGTCTCTTTTAATATATTTAGGCACCCTTGTCGCGTTTTCAAAGTTTTAAATTCTAAACTCAACAATTAACATTTAAGAAAAAGACTATTTCACAAATTGCAACAACTTGAACTGATATTCTATATATAGAACCGTTTTAAAGTTTATTAAACTCGTTCCCTGCACAGCACAGCAGCTATTTTCACTTGCAACATAGTAATTTGTCATTTAAAATATCAAAGTGCAGGCTGCCTAAGCTTTTCTATCGCATGACAGCGTTTTAGTTGCATTGAAATACACAATTTCATTTGCTCTAAATCTAAATGAAATTACTTGAGCAAACAGTGACGCAAAAGCAGGAAAGCCATAAAGCAGTTGGTACCTCCGTAAATGAAAATCACTCGTTTCAGCTTCTCTTGACTCGACGCTCCGTGCTCGACTTTGAAGCACTTAATTACTTTCCAGATAAATTATCGTTTAAAATGTCTAGACTCGAGATAGATGCAAATATTTCAGCAGTAGTAGCAGCAGCGACAGCATAAAAAGTGAAAATAAAGTTTGCTCACAAATAATTAAGTCGAGTGCAAAGATTAAGTGGATGGGCGTGCCGGCAGCAAAGTGGGCTTAGATTACATTAAGGATATTCAGTAATTTATTTGTAATTTTCTCAAAGTAAAATATCTTCTCTACTTTTTTTTTTTTTTCTATTTTGCCAAATTTTTCGCATATGCTCGAGAAACACAAAGCAGCAAACATACATTTTATATGCATAATTAGGGTCACACGGAAGTGCCAGCATAGCATTACCTATCTGCGAATATATCAGACAAATCTCTATATGCAGTAGAAATATTTATTAAGAAATTGTTTGTTAGATAAAAACGAGAATGGCACATAGAAATTGGAAGTTTATGAAAATAAATGCTTAAGGCTTTGTACATTTCGCAGGCGTTGGACTAAGCAGGATTTGCCGCTTTGTACGTATAGACCCAAAGCCAGATAAGCAATAAAGATAAAAAAAGGTTAGAAAATTTTAGCCGAACAGAGAAAGCATTTTAAGTTTTCAATCTGATAAATGTAAATTACTATTGTGTCTATTTTGTTTTTGGAAGTTTAATAGCACAAAAGAAATATTAGATTTCATATTTGCAAATTGGAATGAAGAAATTTTCGAAAGAGCGTGCTATGGAAATACGACAGTCATAGATAGCACAGAGCTGTGCTGTGCAACATGAGCTAGGAATGAGCAAATCAATGTTATAAAAAATATATTTTTATGCGATTTACGAAGTAGTCCTCACTTAAGGAAAATATATAATGCAGAAAAGAATTCTTTTATGTAGCATTTATTTCAAAATCAATTTTCTTTATATTTTATGTTTTTATGAGTTATTATCTTTTGTATATTTTTATACTCTACAAAGAAAAAAAAATATTACGAGTGAAATGGGTAGCATCAGTCTGTACAGGCGTTTGTAACGCGTTTATGAAAATAGTGTAGATTTGATCTGTTTGTCTGTATGAACACTGAAGATTGTGTAGACTGTTAAACGTTTCTTTTACCACTTCAGATAATGAACGCTAAATGAACGTATATTACTTTAATGCTTAGCTCTCATATAAGCTTTGTCGATAATTTTAAAAATAATTGCATGAATTTTTTTTTGTTTTTTTGTTAATTGAACTAATCTTTCTTAATATAATCCCCATACAAATCTGAAGTTCAAGGGCCTACAAGAGATATCTAAGTTGAGCACACTCCTCTGCAATTTAAAATTTCTTGTGTAGCATATTAAGGTTTCGGTGCCATCGTAGTTAACATTACTTCTTATTTTTATTGCACTTTGCATGTTCGTTTTTATTGCGTATACGCGTTGTTATTCGCACACATGCACACTCATATTTATAGATAGATAGATACATACATGCATACGCCGCTACAATGTGTCTTTGACTTGCGTTTCATAGATATTTCATATATGAAATAAAATATTTTACTACCACATATATAACCTATTTTCTTTTACACTCAACGCCGGCTTCGCTGCTGACAATGGCGACTCAGTTGCTGCAGCTGCTGCTGCTGGTCTATTGTATTGCAATGACCTCCGAGCACCATTTTTGTGATATATGCCAACAACCTCTTCGTTCTTTGCGCTCAATCTATGTCCTTCCGTCTCCCATACTTCGTATTTGCAGGCTCAGCAGCTCGCACTTGTCGTCGTCAGTAGTCGTCTCAATGCCTGCCTCATCACTGTGCTGCTTTAGAATTTCAAATGAAAAACTTTGCAGTTGTTTTAGTTCATATACTCGTACACTATACTATGCTATATACAATACTTGTACATATATATTTGTATATATTTCAACTCATAGAAATAAATATGCTCGTTGGTATGTATTAAACAAAGTTTTATATATATTTTAAATTGCTGCAGGATTTTAGTTTATGAAGTGTAGAAATAAGTGCAGCGGCATAAAATGTAATTGAATGCTTCGAATGTAGCGCAGAAAGACCCAAATGTGGGTCATCACGCGAGAATATGATATTTTTTTTGGAGAATACGCTTACAAGACAAAGGCGCGTGGTCCATTATTCATAATTCGAACTATGCTGTATTGTGTTACACAGATTCTCGTCTACGCATTTTAAAACAGAAACTCTAAATCATTTTTTACGAACGTCAGCATTATTTTCGTAATTATGGCCATAGGCATATACTTACGGGCAACAAAATTAATGTTTTGCCGGAAATTGTTATAAACCTTTTAATGCATACAAATCATTATCACTTTGTTGCGAAGCTTTTTGCTTAATTAAGCGACCGACATTTTCCATTCAGTTATTTCTTCTTTCGTCTGGTGTTGTGTCGTCTCGTCTCGTAGCATCATCCAATGTGCTGTCCAACAATGTTTCAAGTCGCTTTTCGTTTAATAGGACATTTTTAGGACGCCCATTTTCTGCCTGTCATGCTGTTTATTAGAACTAATTTTAGGCATAATGAATCCAAAAGGCCGACCATAAAAATGTGGAGTAGACTAGGGCGCAGAACATATTTGCTTACATGGACTTTTGTCAAGTCGACTGACGCCATATTTTCACGCTTGTTAACTTGCACACATACAAACAGTTGCACACACAAACGCACACACTTGCAATATAACTATTATACTTTAAAACAATTATTATGATGACATTGTCATCGTCCTCATCGTCGTCGTCGTCGTCTTCGTTGTGAGCTGAACTTAATTTAGCACAGCTTTTGTGTGTCATGTTGTCGTTAGTGACTTGTTTCTTGTAGCACAATGCAAAAAGGTGAAAGGTTGTGCTAAGCCTTCAATGTTTGTGTGCTACTTTCTCAAATCGACATCTGTGTTTGGTTTCCATATAAAAACTAAGTGCTAAGACTCAACAATATTTATTTTATATATGGCAAAAGCGAACAAAAGTTTTGTGCGTTATAAAACTTTGGTAATACACTGAAACTTACTGCGTACGCTCGACTAAATAAATAAATCAAAAATGCATTTTAGCCAAATATTTTAGATTTGAAGTTTCTCATCACAAAAGTGGACTTGGATTGGCAGTTTCGTCAATCAGTTTTAATCAACAATTAAAGCATTTTTTATATGCTTTGCTATCCATTATAAACAATGAAAATAATATTTAAATTTAATAATTCAATTTAAGCTGTATTCCATTGTCAATTGTGCCTGTTAAAAACTTGCAAAAACAAAAAAAAACACAAATATATAACAAAAACCAAAAGGAAAGAAAGGAGCTATTAAAGAACAAGTAAGGAAATTACAGTCGGGCGTAACCGACTTTTTTTAAAATAAACTTGTAAAATTCCGGAGCAGTCCTAGTCGAATGCAAAAAACACGAAGTCTCTATCTATTACCGTTTCCGAGATCCTTTCGTTCATACAGACGGACAGACGGACAGACGGACGGACGGACAGACGGACATGTATATATCGACTCCTCTATCACTCCTGAACACGAATTTTCTATCTATTAACGTTTCCCAGATCCTTTCGTTCATACGAACGGCCAGATGGTCAGACGGACATGTCCAAATTGACTCCTCTATCACTCCTGACCATAATGGGGGTAACTTTGGGGGGTCTCCGACCATTATTTCTATCTGTTACATACATTTGCACAAAATTAATAGGCTCTTGTACCTTCGGTACAGTGCCTAAAAACTACTCGTTCTCAGACAATAAGCACGTGGAATCGTTTGATCTTCCATTAATAAACTTTTAAACATATTATGATTTTCTGGTTGTCAACATGTGAAAAAGCAGCTCAAACTCTAATCGGAAAAAATGTGCATATGTAGCATAGGGGCCGTTCAAGTATTACGTAAGCACTATGGGGGGCGGGGGGTCTTTGCTTTGCGTATTTTGGATGACATGGGGGTAGGAGAGTCTAGATGATGATTACGTCATCGGTAGCTATTTACTTTTTTACACGAATGGCAACCCTCACATTGTCTTTGCTTGAAAGGGAAAGGCATTTTCGGGTATTCCCGCAAATAATGCATACGTATAGGCGCTCGCTTTAGAACCGAATAGGGGAATTACCACGCGCTATTTACTTGTCTAAAACAAAACCTTCTCAGGAAGCTATGAAAAATATGATTGCTCTACTCGAAAAAAATCTTAATGCTTTGTATTCTGCCAGAGATACTATGCCAAGACATGCTGAAGTTGATAAACAGATCATCATTAAGTTGCGCGAGGAAATAAAAACCGCAAATCAGTCTTTAAACAGGAAGGTTTTAAACGCAGTTGCCCTGAAGAAATACAGGGATGGTATGAAAAGAAAGTTAGAAGATATTTGTTATGAAAATTCAGAAATAAAAAAAAGACTATCTATGAGGGATTCAGTAATCCTAATCTTGAAACTAATCAACCATTACTATTGAAAACAATTGCGGATATAGCTTTATTTGGGAGTGCAGCAGATGATAGAAGACGAACGGAATCTATTCGCAGCGTAAAAACTCTTGATGAACTCACACAAGAATTACGTAAAATAGGATTTGACATTAGTCGCAGTGAGACATATCTTCGTTTGATTCCCAGAAAATCTAATTCTGCAGAGGGACGAAGAAAAGTATCGATAGTGCCTGTGAAGCTCATACGGGCTCAAACTGATCACCACAAGAGCCACTTAGATAGCAGATTCGCTGAAACATCAATCCATTATTTAGAGAACACAGCATCCATACTTGGACCAGATCAAGTATTTTTCATATCTGAAGATGTCCCTATTGGCGTAACTGCGGCAAATAAGCACCTCTTCCAATGCACATAGAATATAAAATCAAATTGCCTGATCACTATTGGGTAATCGCAGAGTATCATAAATTAAAACCATCTGTTTATGCTGGTATCAAAAACCCCATCCAGTATGCTAGGACAACCGCAGGCAGTTGGATATTCTGGACCAACATACATCGCTATTCGATGTGGAAAGCATAGTTCATTTACTGCTAATACTCATGCTCAGCATTTCCAGACGCTTCTCCAACTTGAAAAGTTTCGACCATTAGCAAAAACTTACCATGGAGTTGATGGAGGGCCAGATGAAAATCCGCGTTATCAAAAAGTCATAGGGTTTGCTATACAACACTTTAAGCGACATGATCTCGATGCATTGTTTTTAGCTACCAATGCTCCTGAAAGAAGTGCGTATAACAGAGTAGAGCGCAGAATGGCTCCTCATAGTCAGGCCATTTTGGGTCTCATATGGATGTACGTGGCGTTAAAATTGATGAATATTTAGAAAGATCTAATTTCGAATTTGCAGGAAATGTATTAGCTGAAGAATGGAGTTCAATGGAAATTGATGGCTTTAATGTTACTGCAAAATATGTTGGGGCAGGTGAACAAGATCTTCCTGAATTCCAAACATTAAATGGTATTCAGAAGATGTGCGTGTTTCAAATTGTAAAATGTAGAAATGCAGAAAGCTGTCGTCCAAGAAGTGGCCTATTTAGCTTACTAGGTAACAGGTTTCTTCCACCACCTGTAAAAGTAAAACAAACAGTTGATGACTTGGTTTTGGATGAAGGAGGGCAATTTCTTAATCCTCCAGTCAATTTAGCTAACTTAGCTTCACTCAAAGGTTTCCTGCAAATGCCCTGCGATTATTTTTGTCCGACGGTAAAATTGAGGCTATCAAGTCGAACATGCAAAATGTGTGGTCTTTATCATGCTTCCGTCAAGTCACTAAATCGTCACATCGAGAAGATCTATAAGAGTAAACACACACACTGATCGGAACTGATGTGCATTGTTCAAAATTTAGAGCACCATGATGTTGAATGGCTCGATGAGAACGACGTAGAAATTCCAAAATCGGATGAAAGTGAGCAGACTCACAACATTGAGCAGCAAACTTCCAATGTCACCGAAAACTTAGAATCATGGATTCGGGTTTCATGGATTGAATACTGTTAATTTGAATTTAATATGTGTACAAAAAATTTAAAATTGGTTTCTTATGTTCTTAAGTAAATCTATTTTCTTATTTTTAAAATTATAATTATAACATTGAAAATTGAAAAATTTGTACGTAAGCATGGGGGAGGGGGTAAGAGCTTTGCTTACTTTTGCTTACAAGAATGGCCCCATAGCAAATGAAGCGTTGGAGGAAATTGAAGACCCATTATATGAGTCGATTTAACCATGACAGTCCGTACAACAGTCTGTGTACAAGGTCTGTCGCAAAAGAAACAGGACTTTTTAAATATAACTGTTTCTGGTGGCGCCACCTATTGGTGGGTATATGAAATAAAAAGTTTGATCTCTTGTTGACATTTCGTAAAAATTTTAAGATAATTGGACAACTACAATCGAATTTTGTTTTAAACTTGGGAAAACGTTCACTGAAACATTTCAAATGATGAAAAAAGTTTATGGTGATCAGTGCCTATCCCATAGTAATGTGCATGAGTGGTTTAAGCGATTCCAAGAAGGTCGTGAGGACCTCTGTGACGATCAGAAGACGGGCCGGCCAAAATCAGTGATTACCCAAAATAATATTGAAAAAGTGGGTATTGTACACCGAGAGTTCGTGCCACCTGGCCAAACGATTAATGCTGTATTTTACCTTGGTGTTATGAAGCGTCTTTTATCACGCATTCGTCGTGTTCGACCACAGTACCGTGAGGGAGGGTCCTGGCGCCTGTTGCACGATAATGCGCCGTCTCATCGGTCGACGCTTGTCACTGATTTTTTGACAAAAAACTCCATATTAACCATTAATCACTCACCCTACTCACCTGATCTGGCACCCTGTGATTTTTACCTATTTGGAAAACTTCATTTGCCCATGAAAGGACACTGGTTTCAGGACATTTCAGCTATCCAAAAGGCGACGACCGATATTCTCAAGAGCATTCCGAAAAATGACCTTAAACACTCATTTGAAATGCTAATTGACCGGGCTAAACGCTGTATCGAAGCACAAGGAAACTACTTTGAATAAAAAATATAACTTTTGAAAAATATTAATTTTTTGTTGTTTTTTTTTTGAACAGTCCTGTTTCTTTTGCGACAGACCTTGTATATCTGTCAAATACCTAAGGCGAAATTACGATGGCTTATATGTTTAAATATGTTAAGAACATTTTTTATTGCATAAAATAGTTCTTGATTGAAAAAAAAGTTTTATTGTCTGTCGCAACAATAATGATGAATTTTAACTATTGGAGCTCTGGCATTTAAACATATTTGTTTTCTATAAAAATATTTCAAACTATTTAAAAACTTCCAATCAATGCAAAATAAATATGTGCAACTGCAGCGCACACACACTACTTTACTATATACATTTACACATACATATTTAGTTAGGTATATATTATACAAATAAAGCAAAATTGGAATTTCGATTTTCACACTATTTATGCAATGGGGATAAAGTTGAAATTCAAAATAAATATGGATTGCAGCAAAATGTGCATAAATAAAATTTTTAATAAAAAAACGCTTGTTAAAAGTTTTCATATTTAAAAAGTTTTGCATAAATGTGGTTAGTGGTTAGGAGCAGAAATTGCATTCAATTGCGAACAAATAAAAATCCGCTTAAAATTCATAGATTGTAGATTAAAAGATAAAGCAAAAATTTTGAATTACAATTTGACAGGCACGCACAGAATGGCGGCGCAACTTAATTGCCAGCATGGACGCACGGCTAATAAGTGTGTGCGTGAGTGTTTGTGTGTGAGCACACAGCTGTCATAGATTTGCTGATAAACTGCTTAAAAAACAGAACGAAAAAAAAATTTGAAACATGTAAAAAAGCATTTTGTAAAGGTATAAATTCTTTTGATTTGCGGCAAATGCCAAAATTGTCAAAAGCTTATACAGCGAACAGCTGCATGTGAAACTTTGACTACTTTATGCAAACTCTTCCAAACCAAAGCATACATACATATGTATGCATGTATGTGAGTTCGCAACTGTTGGCGCTGGCACAAAAAGGACATGTAGTTAGCATAAATTTGCCATAAATTTGGTAACAAGTGATTTGTGGCTGTGTTGCCTTTGCCAACAGCGGCAGTTCGGTTCAGTTTGGATTGGTTGGTGGCAGCAGCAGCAGCCGCCGCAGCCGCCAAAGATATAAATTAAATGCGGAATGCTTTGCTCTCTCTTTTTTTTACAACTTTTATTTTAAAGGTAAAATGTAAACAATTATCTGCGCTGCACACATACACATCCATACACATACAGATACTTGCAGAGCAAAGCGCAAGAGTACTGACATGTGCAGAGATTTATGTTCTACAAGCGATTCACACGCATATAGTGAAACGCATGCTGCACGTACACATGTACAAAGCATTGTCCTTGTCGACAGGAGCGAAAAATGAAAAAAAAAAAAATAAAAAAATCTGCGAGGCGAACGAAAGCCACTGTTTTTGATTAATTGCCGCCACATTTCATACAATATATACATATTTTTTTTTTTATTTTCATGTTTTTAGCAACAAATATCCACACAACTTTTTTTGATTTTTTCTTTCTTTGTGCTCTTTAAATTTGTTAGCTTGCTTGAAAATAGAAAATAAAAACAGAAATAAATATAAAAAATAAAGAAATCTAGCAACGCTTGAATCGATGATTAAAAAACACGAAATTTGACATCGTATGGAATGAGCTTAAGAATATTCTTATTCCTAATATCTATCATTCTCTCTGACTTCTTGATTAAAACTTTTAAAACCTTCCGATAAACCGAGTAAAGTTCAAGTAAAAGATAAATCTAATGAAACAGTTTCGCTTGTAGTTGGCAGCGTTTATTTGATATAATGTAGCGCTATACAAAAGTGGAGGCATATCGTCATTAGATATTCACTTGATTTATTTAGCCGATTTAAGATCTGACGGTGCAGTTAAAGTCCGTATTGGAAAAAAAACTTTAAAATACAAAAAGTTTAAAGAAATTTAGAGTTATATGACTATATGCTATGCGTATATTCAAAACGCCATAGCAACTGCGTTCAGATTACGAGAAGTCCTAATATGGCATATGATATGCTATTCAATCCTCCAATAATAATGCATTAATGTTCTTCGTTTAAGTATCCACACGACAAGACTAGTTTATTAAATCAGATATACAAAGAAATACAGTCAATAAGAATTTATGAATTTAATGTTCAGAAGTACTACAAACTAGCTGAGATTGTTGATATACAAACCGCTTAATTAAGACAGTAGTCAGGCTGCTATCAAATCGAAAACTTTTTCTATGCACTGCACATCTCTGGAACCTGCTAGGTGGACAAGAGCCTAAAGCTTTTACTTTATGAAGAAAAACTACAACATATAACACAAACTAGGTAGCATCTAGTACCTATATTAAAAGTATACCTTAGATGCATTCAGAAGATTGTCTTCAAACGAGTTTATTTGGAATACATATGAGATTTTGTGTTAGCGGCGAGTACTTGTCATTGCGCTCTAAACTAACTTTCCAAAAATAAGTGCAGTGCTTTTGGAAAAATTTTACATATAGTTTATAGCTTTATATGGTTTTTTTTTTTTTTTTAATAACTATAGATCGAAATTCTTATGATTACTCAATATTGCTAAGAAATCTGTTCATAACAGTTTTAAGCAGCCGTTAACAGCGCTTTTTACTGTAAAGTACAACCTAATGTTAGCTAATGGTTCCTGTATATTTTTCGTGATACTTTCTCTATTTCCTGAAGCTTGAAATTATTCGGTACTCTCGGTAAAGACTTTTCACTTGAGACAAATGCCACTGAAAATTTTTTAGCGAATTTTTTTCCTCAGCCAGTCAAAGTAAATTGTATCAACTTATCTTCTGACAAAAAATCTCAAAGATTTTCTTTTAAGCGCTTTTATCTATCTTCATATTTATTTTAAATCTTCTTATTTTTTGCTTGCACAAATCAAAAAAACCCAATATTAAATCATGTTTCTTCTGTCTGTAGTAGTCGGAAAAAATTATAAAAGAAAAAAAAACATATCATCCTGAAAATAAATCAAGAGCTAAGGGAAAAGTAGCTAAAATTAAATTGGCAAACATTGTACTATAATGAAAATTAACAGCTATTTACTTTCTAAATTGATAATAGATTTCGATTTTTCAATTTATTATCTAACGTGATTTACGCGTCTGTATGTGTGTGGTTGTCTAGCACACTAATACTCATGTCGTGTGCATGCGTGTGAGATTCCAAGTGAAAATCTGCCAATATATGTCAGCGTGTATTTGTGCGAATTTTCACTTGTGTCAATATTTGTACAGGCAAAGGGCTTAGCAAGCTCCAAACTTTCTGCGAGCTCGAGTTTTTCGATGAAAAAAATAACAAAAAAAAAAAAAACTGAAAAGAGAAAAGTTATCAATTGGAAATTGATTGATACACACTCAAACTCACTCAACACAAGCGCACAATTTGTGCTGAGTGTTAAGAAAACATATGATATTCCGTAGGCCACCCAACCATATTTGGATACACACACAAGCAAACTTCCTCTTAACAGCTCGCTATCGTTTTTGTGCAACTTGTTACATATGTACATATATTTATTTATTCTTTTGTCGGGTTGGAGTTAGGATCATCGATATTGGCTGCTAAAAGCACTATGGGTCCCTCATCAAGCGCCAATGAAATGATTAATGGTCATTGGAGATTAGCAGCAGCGGGCGCAGCACAAAAAGTAGCGACTGCGACTGCAAGGAATATAGACTCTTAAGAAGCCAACACTAAAGTCAGCATCGGAAATACCAAAAACCTGCGAAATGGGAAGCGCACGATTTCCTAACTTACGCCATTTACGCCCACTGTCTGGGCTGAGTGAAAGGCACTGCTGATGTTTGATGGACGGCCGTCTTGGGTAGAAGTGCGCGCGTTTGTCTATTTACAGTAAAGCCTACAATTCGACCTATGACCATTGGATGGATCAATCAATTTGCTATTATTCATTTTGGTATCGATATTTCTTTTTTGTTGTTGTAACGCTTAGATGTAATTGCTTTGTGATTTTTTTTTTTCTACTGCTTTGTGTTGCTTTACTAATGTTGTCTCTTGTTGAAGGTTTTTCCTTCTATATAAATATATGTATTTTGCGTTTGACGCCAATAGAAAGCTTCATGCTTTGTTCGATGATAGATTGAACAAAAATAAAAATAAAAAAAATTACAAGATACAAAACATCTTTGTCACCACACAACCAACTACAAGACCCGCCTACGTACATATGTTCGACTATATTATATTTATTTTGATAACATTGCCACTTTCTATTATTCGTTCTAGGTATCCTGGATACGTAAAAAGGATTATCATCTGCTAACAGTTGGACTCACTACATATAGCAGCGATGAGCGTTTCAGTGCTACCCATCTGAAGCATTCGGAGGTGAGTGTATGTTTGCAACAACAAATAAGCAACAACTTAAAATGTTTGCTGCATTCCTTAGCAATACAAATTCCAATGCAAATACAAGTTAAAAAAATATGAATAAAATAGTTCAAAGTACAACAGTAATATCTATCAAAGTATAGATTTAATATGAATTTTAAAAAGAATACAATTCGACGACGTTCTACGAAAGTGTTGGTTCTAGCTACAAATCGTCTTGGTTTGAACTTATTTCCGAATCCAGGGCGTCTTCTAATACGAAAATATTTGATTAATTTCTGTTTCTAATTAAACTTGTATTACGCAAAAATTAGTTAGGTGGCACGTATGATTGATGCATACTCAAAGATAATAATTTAAAAATAATAATTTTTTTTTTAATTTGTTGGAGAAAAATAGAGCTTCTAACTTTACTGAAGTAACTAGCCTATGTGGAGGGCATCTTTTTGTGAAATTCCAAGCTTTATGGAGTAAACATATATTTTTCGAACATATTCAAAGTAAAATCACACTAAAATTATGTTAAATAAAAATGTGCTTACTTTCAATGAGAGCGAATTGATTGAATTATTTATTGAAAATTCATATTCATTTTAATACATACCGCCAAACACCCTTGGTGGGGCTCACGGACTATCAATCCAAAAGGTCGGGAGCTCTATAAATGTTTTACTGAGTACCATCTCAATACCTTATCAACAGGTACTCCAAACTATTGGCCCACTGAACCACAGAAAATTGCTGATGTACTAGACTTCTGCGTATATAAAGGGATCCCTTCAAATATTTTGAGCATAATGACGTGTGACGATCACTCTGCAATCTTGGTTAACAACTCATTCAAAAAATGTTAGCATCATTAATATAAATACTAATGTTAAAACCTTTAAAGATTGGCTAGATTTTAATTTAAATCTCACTTCCTATTGAGTTACAACAGCTTATATGTATAAAGAGAAAACTTAGGAAAATATAGCAACGTACGAGATACCCAGCAGATAAAAGTAATTTCAATAGAGCAGTAAAGGAACTGAAAACCAATTTATATGGCATGATATTTGGAAAGTCCAGGTCCTCAAAAATATGATGATCCTTATGTGTGGAAGGCAACACGGCATATTAAACGTTCTGTAAGGAGAAATGTCCCTATTAAAGACAACAAAAACGTGTTGTGCAAAAGTGATGAAAGCATGACTAAGGCTTTCGGACACCATTTGGAGAGAACTTTTGAACCATTCAACTTTACTGCAGAACATGAAAAAATTAAATTTTGCAATTTTTGAATAGCCCCTGTTAAATGGAATTTCCTATAAGACATGTAACTGTTGCAGAAACGACTAATGAAATTAAAACCCTAAGAACAGTAAAATCCCCTGGGTATGACAACATCCGTGTCGCCGCCATTAAAGCACTAAGCAAAAAATCAATAGTATATTTGAATCAGATTTACCACTCGATGTTAAGTCTCAATCATTTTCAAGCACAATGAAAATGTGCCGAGATTATCCTTATACCCAAGCCGAACAAACCGAAAAACATTATTACTTCTTATCGTCCCATAAGTCTCTTTGCAATATTCTGCAAAATATTCAATTTTATATTCAATTTGGACTTAGAAATGGACATAGTACTATTGAACAATGTCACCGAGTTGTTGAAGTAGTTACACGGGCTGTAGAGAGGATATTTGACAGAGTTTGGCATGAGGATTTGTTATATAAACTTAAAAAAACACTCACAACTCCATTTTTTTAATGTTGAAATCTTATCTTAACCAAAAGAATTTTTATGTGAAAGTCAGAGATTCACTTTCAGATATATATTCAATTAAAGCCGGCATACCTTAGGGAAGTGTACTACGACCAATCCTATACACAATTTATACAGCAGATATGCCCGTAAATGACAATGATACTGTGGCAACCTATGCTGGCGACACCGCTATTCTAGCTACTGCAAACAATACTGTTGAATAGAATAGAAGACAGGAATCTCCTAGAGTCACAGTTAATCAATCACTTATTCCTGTTACTGACTGCGTTAACTATCTTGGAATGAAGCTAGACCGAAAGTTGACAAATAAGCCGCATATCCAAGCTAAGACTCAACAGCAGGTTATACCAGCTGACCAATCCAAAAGCTTAAAGAATAAAGTACTACTTTATAAAACAATATCCAATACCATATAGACCTTTGTAGTACCCACATATAACTGATGCTCTCATCGAGTTCTTAGATTCGTTATATTGTTTTGCAAAAATATTATTTAAAATGTATTCATTGATGTTGTGTCTACACGAGCACAATATATGTTATTTAATTAAGCGTCATTTTAAAATCTATTTAATATCCTAAGATAGCTTGTAGAGCTAATTAAAAAAATAATAATAAAAAAAATAAAAAAAATTTAATACATACGAATCCAGTTAATTTTTAAGCTTCGAATGCTAATTAAGTTGGATGCCGTCAATGAATACGAAACATTCGAAGGTTTCGATTGCATATTAGTGTGTCGACCACTTTTTATCTGCTACAAAAATAAAATACTTAAATTATTTAATTTTCAAAAAAAAAAAAACTAAGAAAATATAGTTTAAGTGAACGTCAACGTGGACCATTTAAATTTGTTCAGATCACTTTTTTGATTATAAGTTTCATCGCTTGCAATGAAATTTTTTGTTTATTTTCAATTTTCAACTCTACGATAAAGACTCGTTTGCATGACGTATGCTGTACGGCAAGATTAGTGCTTTGTAAGCTTGCTTGATTTGAATCCAGCTGGCAATTATAGACAATTTTTTAGTATAATTAGTTTGAATCAAACAGGTACATAAGGAAGTATTGAACTGTCTCTGTCCCCTTACAAAGTTGATAAATTGCAGCTAGTGCAATGCCACGTATAGCTTTTCTAATTTAATTTAATTATCGAACTTTTAAACGTATTTCGAACGATATATACAACCAAGATTTTGAATTTTAAAGCAACTAGTACAGTCCTTTTATGTAATATGCTGCAAACCAAATGTCTGTTGACTATTGTTGTTGACAGAGTCTTGCAAAAAATTTTCATTTGAAGTCTTTGAACTGCATACCTTGCATTCCAATGCCATAAATGCTTTACAGCATTTTTGCTTTATCCAACTCTACGCATTATCAACATTCTAAAGAAATGCAATAAACTATTTTTTAATATTTATTCGATTTCAGGATTGGACCTTACAAATAAAATTCGTGCAGCTACGTGATGCCGGGGTCTATGAATGTCAGGTGTCTACACATCCACCCACATCGATATTTCTACATTTGAATGTTGTCGGTAAGTTTTTTCAAATGTTTTTTCTTTTTTTTTTTTAAAGCAAATATGAAATTTACTTCGTCGTTGCACAAAACATTCAAAGCGATTTGCTGTGCATGCCGAAAGTTTAGTCAAGCAGAAATATTCCTGGTCTCTATGGTGTCCTTTGGCATATTGGCATAATTTCATTTACTTATTTTTATTTCAATACATTCAGCTCGTTAACTTGCCAAGATAATGCTTATAATTTCATGCTAAAATGAGTTTTATGCTGTTTTTTTTTTTTTTTTGTTTTTTTTTTTGTACATTACAAAGAAATCTAAATTTTGTATTGACTTAAAATAGGTTGCTACTAGTTCAAAACACACTCGTTTTAGTGACTGTTGCAATAGTTTTGATGGTTTATTCCATTGGGACTTTAAATGTGAACTCGACTGAGACGCAGTTGTTCACAGAAAAATTCTATTAATCTACCTTCTCGTATAGTATGTAAAACCGTGAGAGAAACCCTTGCAAACTCACAAAATTTTTATAATTTGCAAGGACGATGTAAAGACGAACCGTTGATGAATGCCTCAATGAGAACGGATGAGACTTCCTACGCAATTTAATAAGAATACTCAGTGTATAAGCGCGATTTTTTTTAAAGTCCTTGAATGGAAAATTGCAATTATCTCTTTTCAAAAAATTAGATACACTGGGACCGGTATGTTTACCATGATTTCTATGGAATGCGCCAGAACGCATTTGTGTTCTTTTGTGTATCTCTCTAATGGTCGCTGTGCACTCAAGTTGAAATTAAAATTGCAAACATTAAGAGCGTAAATTAACAAGGTGTGCCTCTGAAGTTTCAATGACGCATTGTATAATTTCATTCACATATTTGAATCTAGCTGAACGATTTCCAATTCTTCGCTGCTGTCACAACATCACAATTAGGCAGTGGTAACTGCTATTACTTACTTCCGGTTATGGCTGCATTTAGGAAGGCGCGTCAGCCTACATAGTCTTGTGCGCGCTGGCGCCAGTCGTTTTGAATACCAAGTACGGAGACATCTCTCCATACCTGGTCTTTCCAACGCGTGCCCGGACGTCCTCTATTGCAGCGTCCTCCAATCAAGTTTGGGCCCCCATGTAAACCATGCGTGCTGGAGTTCTTTCAACCATTCGAATGAGGTGCCCAGTCCAGTGCAGCCGCTGGAACTTTGAGCGCTGGACTATGTCAACCTCATCGAATAGCTCGTACAGCTTGCGGTTCATATAGGACCTAAGCTCATCGCCGTCTCTTATAGGACCGAAAATCCTGCCATTCCAGGTGCATATTCGTAAATCGTGATCCTTATATCGTTACCTAACCCTTCGAGGCCTTTTGCTAGTTTTCATTGGAGATTTATTTTTACAATGGCGGGTCCCAAGGCCAGCGCACCAACCCCTAATTAAGGTTAGTTACGCAATTTGCACTCTAACCTTTTTCGTGTAAATTTTGTATTATTGTGCCTAGTCGTATAAGTTCATCAGCCTTAAAGCCATCTGTTATATCATTGTACCATGGCAATCTGACGAGCTGAATATTATTATGCATCCATCTTCCATACCATCTTCTCGTTAAAAGATCTGCTGCATTCAGTAATGATCTTTGACTTCATTAGGCAAAAGTCTAGTGGCACATATTTGCACTTGAGTGTATACAATCTTAGATAGATGTTAGTATTAATTAAAATAATCATCTCTTGTTCAAGTTTCCATTCTTGTCGGGCGTATATTTTTGATATGCAGTAATCTGTGCTAATGCGTACATCTTTCATTCCTTTAAGTATTGTTGATTGACCCACCTTTTCATTTAGCTATATATTACATTGTCTTATATTATTTAGTTAACTTAATATTCACGAACAATTTAAATCAGTCCTTCTAAGTTAAAAATTGCGGCAACTCAGCCATATTTTATGCAAGCAGCGCCGCAGCGAGTGAGTGAATGTAGCACTGAATGGTGAGGTAGGCGCATTTTTCTAAATTTAACAAACAATTTACTTCGAATGTGCAATGCTGACAATGGCGATGATGATGGCAATGATGGTGATGATGATGATGATGCGTTGGCGTTAAAGCATTTGCAAAATAAATAGCACAAATTCCAAAAGTACACAAAACCCAAAACATACACACAAAACACATATGCAAACTGGAAATGTGCCTAAAAGTGTGCTACAATATATGTTTTTTTGCATAGCTCGTACTACAAATTGAATTTAAATGTCTGACCTAAATTCTAAAACTACTCTCTTTTTTCTATCTTTTTGTTTTTTTTTTTTTTTTCGTTTATCGCGCCATTTATAACAACAACAACATTGTCTACAACAACAACAAAATGGCTGCTGCATTGGCTTGCATTAATATTGGGAACACTGTGAATAAATAATGCCATCTTTTATGCACTCCCTTCATCGCGTTTCGATTTCATTCGCTTAGAAGCACGCGCCGAGATATCCGGGCCACCCATACGCTATCTAACGCCCGGATCCACACTGCGTCTACAATGTCGCGTTGTGCAAAATACCGAGGCGTCAGAGTATATATTCTGGTATCATGATAATCGTATGATTAATTATGACATCGATCGGGGCATCAACGTGTCGACAGAGCCAGGTGAGTCTGTAGTCTATGTAGTGTTGGCAAGTGGGAGTTGAGTGAAGTGTTGATAAATACGGCTTATTGAAGTTATAAATTGCTTTTTTGAAAATGCTGCCGCACTCCTTGTGGTGTGTGCACGGCGAGTACTATAACTACTGCAAATTGAAATGGTTTCCAACATTCTTTGTCTATTTTTTTCCTCAGACTTTCAATCATCGGAGTTGACAATTTTGCGCACACGTCGAGAACACTCGGGCAATTTTACCTGCGTGGCAAGCAATACACAACCGGCGAGCGTGCTTGTGCACATCTTTAAAGGTAAAGAACCATTTTAAAAATAAAAATAATTATAATAAAAACTTTTCGAAATAACGACGCGCAATATAAATGCCACCATTTGTGCGAACAATTTCACTATTCGAATATTTATTTAATTATTTATTTTTATTTCAACGCACTTCAATTTGAATAACTGCCAAATACATTTCAGTTGCGCTGTACACCTAAATTATGGCTGGCATTTAGTTTGTCCTGAACGGGATGCTATATTTAAATGAAACGGACATAAAGGCATAAAAGTATTACATATAAAATTCAATTAAAACTCTGCGACAATAAAATTTAAAAACATTTAAAAATTTATTAACACTGTCAGAGCTGGAAAAGCGCGCTGGACGCATTCAGAGCGACTTAATGCCTGAGTGAGGACTATTGTTTAACTTGTCAGATTGTTAGCAGTTAATATTTTTGGAAATGCTATAAGCATTATTGTATATATGCAGAGCTCTGTGTCTGTCTGTCTGTCGGCGCAACTACAATGTGTAATAAAAGTAATTTATGAAAATTGTACGCCAGCCACAAAGTGGATTAAATAACAAACCCGCACATAGTAGCTACACACAGATACTACATACATTCCCGTAAGCGCAGAGTAACACAGCATGTATTTGGCGGCGTGTCCTGTTGCCGACCGACGTTGCCAACATAAACGCCAAACGCCATAATACGCGCTAATGCTGAACGCTTAAGACAAGCGAAAAAATTTCGAGATAAAAAATAATAAGGAACAAAAAACCATTATTACTTTGCTGGAATTTATATGGCAGCCGACATAGAGACTCAAGTGCGCTTTACTACCTTTCATGCTGGTTTTTCATTCATTCATTTAATTTTTTTTTATTTTATCCACATTTTGACAACTTAATTTAGTTTACGCCTGCGGTTTAACAAAGTGAAACAGACAGATGTACAAAACACTTAAAAAAAAAATGTGCTTATACGACTTCGAAATACACTGTCAACTCTCATGCAAATAGAAATTTATTAGTCTTTAGTACTCAACATGAATCAATACGAGGACATTGGATTATAGATTTATTGGAAGCAGCAGTGGGTAAATCGGGCTGCAATATGCAATGCAACATGTTGGCAGTTGCGTTCACAACAGATTCGAACCTGAACTGAACCTAAACCAGACTATACTCTATTCACAATAGGAAAAGTTAATATATACTTTTGAGACATATCCGATGCAGGGTATATAAAAACATTAAAACTAAATTACACCAAAACTACACAAACGTTTTGGTATAATTTAATTTTAATGTTTTGTTCGTTTTTTGTTTTTAAAGTTGTTGTTTGTTTCATTAATTGAGTGTTTTGTTTGCTTACTTAAATTGTTTAAATTTAATACATACACGATATACGCTCTTCCACACTATTTTAATATATGTCTTCATGCTTTTAATTGTTTACGCAGGTGACAATCCTGCGGCGATGTATCATGGACATGTCGGTGCATCGACCAAGGCTTATCAGACACATTTGCATATTATACTGGCACTTATCGCTTTCGGCTATCGGATATTCCATACGCATATACATCTGAAAATTGTATAAGGAGCATATTTAAATATGCCAGCAAATATCGAAAGAATCTGAGCAGCAGAAGTAACAGCAGCAAAACCGAAAGGACGAAAACAGCGTGGTGGCCGATGTCCTAGTAGTAAATACAGCTGTATATGCTGATTTATTTCTCATGTAATTAACATACACATACACATACACACATAAATACACACACGCACTCACCCACACATAGAAACACATATAAACTCTCATACTGTCAACTACTTTTCTATTGCTAATATTAAGTTTAGATAAATGTAAACAAAATTAGCATCTCTTGGAATTGTTGTAAGGCAATTTGCTAAGTTTTCTGCATAAGCCCAAATATTTTACACATAAAACTCTCCAAAAATTTCGCCTATTACTACAACAAAATATTTAGATAATTACAATTAAGTGTTACGGTATAGAAACTTTAGGCAACAGTATGTTTGTATGTATGTGCATGTCCTTTAATGTATATGTAAATTGTCCGTAGTAAATGTATGAGTTGAATATTATAATATGCGATCTTTGTCTCTCAAAACAAAAACAAAAACAAAAAAAAAAACAACAAACTTTGGTATAACCAAAGCTTTAATACTTTTCACAAGCGCTCCTAAATATTTAATATCGTCTCAGATAGTCTCCACACTGATTTTTAAATAAGATTTAATGAAAACTGTGGTACGTATTCATAAATACACAGACAGACAGACAGACAGAAGTTGAGACGTTCAGTTGAGTTGATCACATTTTTTTTTTTCTTGGGTGTTACAAACATTGTCTAAAAATCCATATACGAATCAAACTAGACTGGAGCAAAATTTTTTTAAATTTCAATCGCAGTGAAATATATAAAATAACAGTTTATATATCAACTGCTATTTTCTGTTAAATGCTGCTTTTTAATGTTGCATTAACAGAATGCAGCAATGTTTTAACAGAATTTTATTTTTTTTATTTATCACTGTGAATGAAATGTATGCCTGATACAAACTAATGAAAAGTATTAAAAAAATAGTTATAAGAAATTCAAGAACAAGAGCAAACGGAAACTTTGGTTGAACCAAAGTTTCAATACTCTTCACACGCATATACTATTTACCTTTTAAGTCTCTAAATGTTACAGTGACTGTTCATAGTTTTCATTCCTTCTTTTAAAACCACATAGTTTGTTTGCGGTCTACTCCTAAAACTAAGTTTTCAACTATAGGAGACTCCTATATCGAAGATTTAATTGACATTGACTGCAAAATATATAGGGTCTATCTGTTTAAGTGGGTGTAGAACTGTTATTAAGACACTCAGTTTTAACATATAATAAACATATGAACTTTTTTTGAGTAATAAAATTTTGAACAATCGCTAAAAATTAAGAAAATCTCTGTTAACCGCCAGCTGGAACTATTACAAACTAAGCAAGCATTTGAACCTTCACAGACCTTGCCATTAATAGAGTTGAGTAACTCACACATGGCATCGACTGGTGAGCCAAATGTGGTGTTGCTTGATAGTGTCACTGAATGGACTGAACCGCTTTGAATGGTTTATTCACCGGCACCTTCAATCTCTCAACCAACTAGCCTTACGCTGAATGTAAGCAGCGTTCCTACTACATCATAGAACTTCTGCCGACAACATCTTCTGCTGCCGTAATGTCGTCTAGTACAAAGCAAGCTTCTGTTGTCAACACTCAAATGAAGAAGTCATTGTCAATTGTGACACCTCGTAAACATGTCTTTGTATGCAGGTTTACCGAGTCGACCACTACTGAAGACATAATTGAGTTCATCACTGCCAACTCCGAAAATTTAATTTCAAATATTCAATAGATATTATTTTTTTTAAGTTGAGCGCACCTTTACAGTATTTCGAAATAATATGTAATACTAAAGGAAATTGCAGTATAGCCATCTCGGACCACAACTTTTCTTTCTTTTCATAAATGATCTTCCAAATATTGTATCGCATTGCCATACATTGATGTACGCAGATGCTGTAAAGCTATGTTTGTCATATACTGGTTCTGCGGGACATAACTTATTACAAACTGACCTTAATGCGTTGAACAGCTGGTTTCAATGAAATAGTTTAGTTTTGAACTGCGGTAAGTGTAAAATTATGTTTTTTTGTCGGAGAAATCCTCTCACAAATGCATATTTCATTCACAACTCTTTCGATCCCAAATTATCTTTTGTTTCCCATATGGAAAATTGTTAGGATTTATTAAGCGTTGATCCAAAGAGCTTAATGCAGAAAAATGATGGTAGTACTGGTGAAAAATATTCTCCATACTTATTTCAGCGATTAAGTTTTTCAATTCCTTGCAGAAGTACTAGAAATTAAGCACCTGCACAACTAATTATACATGCAACGATCCATTTGCAATTTTATGTTCGGTTTATAACAAGTATTACTCTTTAAATACCATCCACCAGGTCACCTAACTTAATTTAAACAAACAAGGGTCAGACTGACAGACAAGCAGACAGAGAAATAAACGATCAAGGCTAGTTCGATGTGTTTCGTCGAGCTGAGCAAGCATATATATTTGCGTAAAAAACTCCTTGGCCAAACTATACGTGAGAAGAGTATAAATCAAAATCAAATAGAAATAAAACTTATAAAAAAAACATAATTAGTAAAAGTATGTATGTTGTGATGATAATTAATATAAACAAATTGTTCAGATGCATAAATAGTATGTATTAGTCGTCTACATTTTGATTTTCTATTTGAAGTATTTTAACATTTTGATATACAATTTTTTGAGTATCGCACTTAGAGTGAAATACAATTTAAATGATTATTATTTATTTTTTTTTTTTAGGCCCTGTACCGAAGGTACAAGAGCCTATTGGGTTTGTGCAAATGTATGTAACAGGTAGAAATAATGGTCGGAGACCCCCCAAAGTTACCACCATTATGGTCAGGAATGAAAGAGGAGTCGATATAGCCATGTCCGTCTGTCCGTCTGTCCGTCCGTCCGTCTGTATGAACGAAAGGATCTCGGAAACGGTAATAGATAGAGACTTCGTGTTTTTTGCATTCGACTAGGATTGCTCCGGAATTTCACAAGTTTATTTTGAAATTTTGCCCCTCCCCCCCCTTCCCCATAAAATCACCCCTTAGGGTGAAAATTTCTTCGGCACAAAAAAAATTGAGTGTACTAATATAGAGATAACGTCTCTCTAAGCAAAAATCCAAAAAGTTCATCAAAATCGGATAATAAATGGCGATTTTATAAGCAATTGAATTTGAACAACCCCCCTTTTCTTTTCATTCATATTCGCGCAGTGAGAAGTGGTCATGTGTTTGGTCATAAGCTCGGGAAACATTTAATATGTTTGTTAGGCGACCTGAACTGGTACAGGGCCTCTTACAGTCGGTTACGCCCGACTGTATTTCCTTACTTGTTTTTTTTTGTAACTTTTATTCATTTAAACTTTTTATAACTAAAGACTAAAAATAAATATATAAATCTTAAACTAATACACCATTTGTCTATGAACTGACTAAAAGAATAAAACTGTGAATGTGGATACTTTTATGAAGCCTTTAGTCACTCAGATGTCATGCAATGTTTGCAGGTTGGGTCACTTTTTGTTTTCGGCTCATAATATTCGTTAGGGTCTTGAAAGCATTTCCAGCTAAAACATTAAATATAAAATTTCAGTAATAAACAAAATTTTACCATTTATTGGAGTTATTATTTATTTACTAGCATTTTGTGTTAGGTTTCGTGATTTTCATCGCCATTAAATTCAATTGTTCCGCACTCAGTTTTACTTAGTTGACGTGATATTGCCTAAATTTGATACTTATAAAATGATATAAAAATTTCATGAATTTCACAGGAAAAAAAAGTCTAAAAGATGGCGGCCCACATATGGGCAATTTTTAAAGTTTCTTTGATCTTCACTGTGACATTTTTTTAATTTGTTTAATAAAATTTCAGGGTCTGTACAAGCTTTCAATAAAAGCCTTTAGCAAATTGACATATTTATTATTTCGTATTGGGAAAAGTTTAAAATACCAACATTCAAAACTTTATTGTTGTTTCATTTATAAAAATGTTTGTATTGTTGGTTTAATAACAATTCACGGAATTTAATTTCATATAAATATGGTATACACATATTAAAATATAATATTTGCCAACCAAACCAATACAGTAATTATTTGTGAAATTTAAAACGACAAACGTGCAGAAAAAATTATTAATAATTCGATTTTTGTCAGATCAATGTCCGAAGCCATTTTAATGCTCATTTTTGCTTTTTAATATACATTTTTTAAGGCAACATTGCATTCAAACTAGAAATATATTTAAATTATTTCACGTATCAAATTAAAAAATGAACAACTTATTGCATTTAAATTATTTGGCATTCAATACTTGAAAGATATAATTAATAAAATGACATATTGTATTTATTATATTAATTGTAAATAAAACTTTATAATTTATAATTCAAGTTAATTAAAAACAAGTATAAACTTTATATGTAAGTAAGGTACTTAAGTAACTTATCAAAACCAATTGATAAACTTCATAAAAGAGTAATTGAAATTCTCTGAGTGTAAACTGATTTAATAATAAGCAAACATCAATCAAATCAAAAACATGAAATTAAACATCAAAATATTATCGATAAAAAAAAAGAAATAATATTTATATGTAATAATGGAAATTAATGTGCATTTTTGTTTTTAAACAAGTGAAAAAAAAAATAAAATGTATAACCTTTTAACTGTGAAAATATATGTATGCAAAAAAAAGAAAAAAAAATTTAATTAAATTTAATTACAACTTAAAAAAAAAAAAAAACAATAATTTTTAAGCTTCAACTTGAATAGTTAAATAAATAATATTAAGTACCATTTCTATAAGAGCAAAAATAAAAATCAAATGTAAATAAATTTTGAAATTTCGAATAGGCTTCGCCACAGTCTAAGTGTGCAGTAAACAGTAAAGGACGAGCAAGCATAGCAGGCAGACAGACAGCAGCTTTAGTTTTTAAGTATAAATGTGTAGTTAAATATACATAAATGTAATAAGCATGACTTAAACTAAAAGGCGAATGATGATGATGATGATGATTAAAAATTCATAATAAAATTATGCATAAAATACTAAACTTGACTAGAGAAGTGAAAAATCAATTTGTTTTATATCTTTCAAGTGTGGTAGCGATGGCGACTTATTGAAATTTAATACACTCAAGTGACTGTAAATGCCCGGCAATATTTTATGCACACAGCATGAATGAAGAAGGCGCAAGGGTTTACTCGGCTGGGTACGCGCAGACCTGCAGCATTGTAGCAGAGCACCGGATGCTGTCAACAAGTTTGTTCAGTCATTTTGTGCTGACGAAGTTAATAATGGCAATGATGATGATGATGATGACGATGATGTTGCCTTATGATGTACGCAAATATGTGAGTGTGACTGTCTGACTGTCATGTTGAAAGTCATCAGTGGCTCATTTTTTCTAGCTTCGTATACAATTTTTTTCTTCAAAATATACTTTAGCATCCTCTGCACTGTCGCATGCTCAACTGGCCATTAAATTTAAGATACTCGTCAGCGCCATTTTGCATGCACATTTTACTCAAAACTTCATTTAAAATGTCCGACACAGTCTCCATTGCTGCTGTAACTTGTTGACCATTTGTGTGCAGCGGTTATACTGTAGAGCTTCTAAACTCTCTCGTCTCAAGCCTTAGTGCCGCACTTGATTGTCTGCACAGCAAACTGTGACAAACACAAAATGGCCTCATTGCGTCGAGTGTCATCATTTTGAAATGATTGCCATTTTTCGTCTACGAATTCTACTTTTTCATGGACACTTTGAGCAAAGAACTAAAAAGAAACTATGAAGTTAGATGCTCTGAAGTTCAAATTTACAGCAACTATTTAATCTAAATAAACTTTACTTGAAATAAAAATAGCATCAAAGTTGATTTATTTTATTAAAAAAACAAAAGCTTTTTAATTGAATTCCGCGTCAATCAACAATCAACTGCATCAAAAGCCAAAAATTATAAAATCACATGCTTCAAAAATTTTAATAATTATTTTTTTCGTTCCTCATGACTGATTTCAAACAATAATTTAATTTTCTGGATTGGTCGCTTACCAACACAGTTGTACAATGATTAAATGTTAAAATGTTAAAATTGTGAGTGCACTTGAGCGATAAAACATTTACATTTTCATTTCAATTGAATTTTTCGTATGTTCGAATGGAACTATCGATTATACATAAAATTCACAAATGAAATGGTTCAAACAAGGAACAAATAAAAAATAAAGCACAAGAGAAAAAATGCTGAGTTCTTCGGTTCGATCGAATGCACTCAATAAGCATACGGTTCAATTTTTTTTAATAATAAAATTAAATTTGGAAAATCTGTTTCATGTTTTAAATGAAATACAAACTGTACACGGCACGCTTTTCTGCGCCCAGTAACACAATTACTTCACCTGATCCCATTAATATGTACACCAAATATTATCTCTGTATCGCTTGTATGAGATTTTGACCAAACTTAACACGATTACTTTCCCCTATCCCATTAACTTATACACCAAATTTCGTCCCTGTACCTCAAATGGATTCAAAGATATTTTGAATTTTTTGTATTGCTTGTATGGGGGGTGGTATATAGCCCCCTCCGATTTGGACCAAACTTAAGACGATTTCTTCAACTGCTCCCATTAACTTACTTACTTATATGGCCGTCAACCGTCTACCGGTCATGGTCGCGTCTAAGAATTCGCGCCAGCCTCTTGTGCGCGCTGGCGCCAGTCGTTTTGAATGCCACGTACGGAGATATCTCTCCATACTTAGTTATTCCATCGAGTGCACGGTCGTCGTGCCTCTGCGCCATACAATAAGACCGGAAGTATCAGCGTCTTATAGATCTTTATTTTTGTCTTTCAAAAGAGGTCTTTACTTCTCAACTGCTTGCTCAGCCCGAAAAAGCATCTGTTTGTAAGTGTGATTCTTCGCCTGATCTCTAGGCTGACGTTATTGTTGCTGGTTATTTCTGTTCCAATATAGACGAAGATTTCTACAACACTGTAGTTGAAATTCTCCATCGTCACTAACCGCCCAAGACGCGATGACGGAGTGCGAGAAGACACCAAGTACTTCGTTTTGTCCTCATTCACCGCTAGACCCATGAGCCGAGACTGTCTTTTAATCTCTGAGAAAGCCTTGCTGACTCGCCGTTATCGATATCATCGGCGTAAGCGAGCAGCATCGAGCCCGACATACTCTGTATTGGTACAAAAATTTGCTTAAATAATTTTGTTAACTCATGTTGACTTCGATTGAATAAAAAAAAATCTATATATCTAAGCATATTTTATTTCTTGTACTTTATTGCATATGCAGTGGTTCAATGTGTCGCTGATTCAAATCAAAAATTTATAGTGTACCAAACTGAAACTACAAACAGCCAAGAAAATAAACATTCAACGCGACAGAGAGACAAACATAACTTGTCTAGATACCACATCAAAAGCAAAACCACAGAAACCAATTCATTCGATTCATGACTTGGTATGTGATAACATTCCAACAAGACAAGGAACAAAACAGAACAAATTCAATAAAAAAAAATTTCAATCGAAACTGAAATAAGATGAACTAAATCGTTGTACAAAGAACGTCGGAAGGCAGATTGTTAGTGTTGATTGTGCAGCTGTCACAGGCAATTTGCAATTCCAGAAGAACACACATATGTGTACATGTAGCGCGCATAAACAGTAGCTGCATACAAGAAAAAAAAATAAAAAAGGAAATGGTATAACTTCAGCTACACTTACCTATTCTTGCCTACATATGAACTATGTGTGAATAGAAATTTGTTGTTGTTGATGTTACGATTTGTTAAAGTGTGCACATATGCCCTGAGCCATTCATAGATAGATACTCTTACATGCTCGTATACACATGCACACAAATATATTTGCAGATACATATAGAAAAATAAACAAACAAACAAACATTCAGGCTAGCAACAAAGCGACTAAGTAAAACGCGGCAGCATCCTTTATATGCAAATCCATTGAGTACAAGGATTAGAGATGAACTAAGAAACATAGCAACAATGTTTTCCATTGAAGCGTGTGTTCATTCATTCATTTATTGAATTTGCTATAGAAAAGATCAGCGCCAAGTCTATGAAAGGCATACTGCCACACGCCAGCGGCAACAATTTGTGTTTTTCATAGTTCGCGAGGACGAGAAAACGAAGTGCCAAAGTACTAACAACCGAGTAGCGTGTTTACTTAAATAAAAGAGCATCTATAGTGATTTGCAAAGGTGACAATATTGCTAACCTCTGGTGATTCTGACCCAATTGTGCATCAATGCGTAAAGTAGTACAAAGTTATTAAACTAATTTTGATTGAAAATAGCCAGAATAAACTATAAAAGATTAAATGAATTAAATGAACTAAACAATCAAATATTTTGAATAATTTGATTTATTAGACTGTTTTTAATTTATGAAATTTGTTGAAATACAGCCTAAAATTCATTTTACTATCAGACTTAAACTTTCTTTATACAAATTGATTAAATTTTCAAATTAAATATGCATGCATAGCTCATGCAAAAAGCATATTTATTAATAAACAATAATATGCTGCTTGACTTTGGAATGCATGATTGAATTCAGTTTATTAAGTTAGCCAACAAATTTTCAATTAGATTTGCATTTGCATAGCAAAAAACAAAACTTTTGAGCTGCAGCAAGCATTCAAACAAATATTTGCGTCACTAAGCAATCAACTTGAAAACAAAGCCATAAACTAAAGAACAATTAAAGACGAGACTGCGTGAAGCATTGAAAATTGCGCAAATTGCTCATACGCCACGTATGAGGCCAACAACATCGAGGCCTTCATCATCAACATCATCGGTAAGTGGCGGTTGGCAATTCCTTTCAATGACATGCATGGCACGTACATCCTGTTGAATTGAATGGCATGTACAGCCAATAGTTCTATTAAGCAAAATCCAAAAACACTAAGACCGCGAGGGAACTTCAATACCGTTCAGAATGCCAAATTCATTTCAGTTCAATCGATTGCAAAGTCTAATATTATCGTATTTAACTCTTTAAAGTACTTATAACGCGTTAAAATCAAACAAATGACGACGTTTTGTTTTGCAATGAGCGTGGTTGTATGTCAATTGCTTCGAACAATAGTTAGAAGCTATTAAAAGCGGTTCAGTTCAAGTTGTATTGCATTGGGCCAAATGTGAAGCAAACAATCTTTTGCAGCATTTAACAGGCTTTTTTTAAATGCGATGCATTTGTGTGGCCAGTAGACATGATCAAAACTCCAAAGTTTTCTGTACATTGTATGCGCTTGTGTTCTTTGACTATCGTTTAAAAGGCACATTTCAATTAAACACGCACAGCAGTTGCAAAACGATGATCAAAATGAGCACACAAAAGACCGCTTTGTGAATGTCGGACGAATGATAAAGAAGCCATTATTGACTACTACGCTTGCTGCGTGATTATCTCTTCTGTTCTAATTGGCTGCTGTCTGTCTTGTGGGTGCTCATGTGTGCGCAAGTGAAATTAATTGAAGTAGATTAGTACACAGCACATTTGCAGAAGTATACGATGTATGTTCATGTATGTCTAAGTCTACAGAACAATGTCTGCTTTAAGTATATATGTATATACATAAGTCTCGTTAAGGAAGTACTTTCTCAATTATTACATATGAAATGTGCATGGGTCATTTTTGCGTGTTATTTGTCAAGTGTACAGAAGAAACTACCGCTGAGGCTGCAGTTAAGACAAATTGAAACGCATTAGCAATGAAAGACATACTTAAATAGTCTATAAAAGCATGTACAAATAGACAGATAAACAACAGAGACACCGTCAAATTAGGAAAACACTTTAAGATTCGTTCTACAATTTTCTCTTCACAGCACGAAATGCTGATAGCCAATTAGGCAGAATCAACAGTTCAGTTCTGATAGAAATATGCTTCACTTTGCTGCACATCTTTGAATGCGCAATAATGCTGCATGTTGCAAAATGCTTTTGTAGCAGTTTCATGCATATGTTAGCCATCGTTGCATAAAACGGCTCAACGTTACTATTATAAGTAGTGAGTGAATGAAGTATCATATTCAATAGCAATTATCACTGTTTCTGCTTTCTGGAGTCGTGTTTATAGAAGGCAGGCAGACGCACAGGATCTAATCCATTCGATTGGTCAAGCTATCTAAGCTTTTAGTACGGCATAGCAAACTCCATATTCAACTTTAAATAGTATTTGGACAATACACGATTTGGTGTAAACATATAAAAGAAGTAAAGACGCATTTAAGCTTGCGCATGTGTTTGTATCTGCGCCATAAACAGCTTTGCGCAAAAGCTTTAAAAATAAATTAAACGCAATAAAACAAAAGGATTAAGGCAACGGACACCATTGTCTCCATATGTATTGCACAAGAGCCAATTCAAACGTTGTAGAAGCTCTGTTAAAAACTAAAGAGTTTCGTGAGGAAAATTAAATGGAACACCTGCTTTAGGGTTTAAATAAGTGGAGATATTGCGTAGAATTGACAATGTGTTTCTTGAACATCAGTCGAAAAACTTAAAATTATTAAATTCTATTTTAAACTTGGCAAAATATTTACCAAAAAATATTTAGGTTGTGCATGTTAATCATTCCAGTAAAAAAGTGACACAACAACTATGAAAAGAATAACTGCTAAATACGGGAGACTACGGATGACAGAGATGGCTATATCGATTCGACTTTTGATGTTGATCAAGAATTTAAATAATACATAGGGTCTGTCTGGACTACTTCTGCCTGATAATACACCCTTTTGCCTTTTGATCAAGGCAGGATAAACTATAACTTATATGATATACAATCAAATCGATATACATTTACTTGTAGGCTATACATTTTAACTTAAAATTGTGTTTAAATTTCAAATATGTAGCTTTAAGTTACCTCTTCATCTCCCTCATTGCATCAGTAGCCATAATAGCCTTAGGAACTATTTTAAAATTATTTTGCTTTTGTTGCTTTATATTTATTTATAATCAATAGCTCAGAAACTTTTAATTGAAACCTTGTACGTCCATGTATGCTTGTGTGTATTTTTTGGCATGTGCAAAATTACAAAATACACATACATAAATAAGTGCTTAGGCATAGGCCAACAGACACATCCAGACATGAAAGGATAGCCGCAAAGAACTGACTACAGCTTCACATAAGTTAACCCAAAGCGGAATACAATAAAAACGCTTAAAGCAGCAAAATATAGGCGAAAACTACAACAACATAGCATCTACAAATAGAGAAAAGAAAAATAAATAAGTAAAAAATGGCAAAACTGTGCATAAACAAAAACACAAAATGGTTAAAAGAAAAAGAAAAAATCAACTACAAAATAAAAACAGCACATAAAAGATATGAAGTAGAAATAAACAAATATTTTGTATTTGAGTACGCACACACGCAGAGCCCCAAAATGGCGTTTGCATATATGTACGTGTATGTGAGTGTATCTATGTGGAAATTAGTTGGCAATAATAGAGATAACCAAAGTGAAATATGTGGCCTACGTAATGTTCCAGTCGGCACCATTCAACATTCTTTGCGTGGCTACCCACCCCCTTTATATTTTCTGTAGAAAATATCTACAAAACTAAATGCTTATATGCGCATTCTGTATGTCCTTTATGTACAAGTATATATGGAACGATATTTATACTTAGTTCCTTAGATATTGACCATTTTTAAGCTTCTTTAATAATAGATGAAGAAATTAATTGTTTTGTGATTTATTAAGACTAACAACAGAAATTAAAACAAATTTTTGTCTGTTTGTATATAAACAATTAAAGCAAATTTTTAACCACTGCTACATTGTCGATTGGGTCTAATAAATTAATTTCAATTATCATTTGAAGGGTATAAACTTTCGGTTCCACCACCGGTTTACTACAGAGTATTCTTTTGTCTTTACTTACGCTTGCCGCGTGTCAACATATTTGTTTCTCTGCAACCTCAAACAGCAACAAAATGAAGTACACAACAACAACAACAACATCAACGAGAAGGATAATAAGGAGAACAATGAGAGCAGCAACTAGAAAAAGCAAATATCACAATGAGCAACATAACACAATATGGCGTCGGCATTTATTGTCTAAAATAACAACGGCCGGCATAATTTTTGCGTAAATTTTAAACACACATCCTTTTTTATTGTATTTTTGTGTTAAAAATTTACATCGAGCTTAAATAGTCAAAATGTTTGCTTTTGTTTTTATTGCGCTTACAGTTTCATTCAGGTCGTATCGAATTTTTAGTTAAATTTTGTTTTTAACGCTTGGTAAGCCATGATTTCATTTAGTCCAATTAGTTTCCCTGGCTACAATTGTGCTTGTGGCATACCATATGTAAAATATATATGTGTGTGTGTGAACATGTGGGTATGTGCGTGAAAAATCAAATTTAAATATGACTTGCTAATTAGAATTTTCAACAAGCTTTATATACATATACAAACTCATGTATATTTCAGTGGCATTTTAATAAAGTCAGAGAGTTTGTAACACTTTATAGGAAATATCAGAGACACATGCCATACAGTCAATGTTCAACAAAGTTAAGATTCAAACGGAAAGATCACATGGTACCTACATAACTCTCCGTTATTCGGAGTGATCTATCTTAATGTCACCAAAAGATACTAATATATAAATAACATAAAAATACTCTCTAAGTTTGCTGGGTTAATGTGATATGATGGTATTTCGTCATATGGCTTTCAGGCTCTGGTAGCTCTGTTGAGAAATGTTATATACCCTGCTACTGAAATTTTAGATACAAGCATTTTTAATTTAAAAACAAGACTGTAGCAGCCCCTGTACCAGTACAATTTCCGCTCGAATTAGCTCCCGATTATTTAAACTCTTATCAGTATCTAGAGAGCACCACGAGGAGGCCATTGCTGGGACAATGGGGTCTCCAAATGAAACCTTCAAGTCGACTTGAGATTATTTAAAAAAAAAAGAATCTCCTAGTTCCGCAAAAAAAAAAAATAAATAAAACAAGTAAGAAAGTTACAGTCGGGCGTAACCGACTGTAAGAGGCCCTGTACCAGTTCAGGTCGCCTAACAAACACATTAATTGTTTCCCGAGCTTATGACCAAGCTTATGACCACTTCTCACTGCACGAATAAGTGCCTTATAAAACATTTTTTTATGTATGCAACGAAAAGGGGGTTCGTTCAAATTCAATTGCTTATAAAATCGTCATTTATTATCCGCTTTTGATGAACTTTTTAAAATTTGGCTTAGAAGGACATTATCTCTATACTGGTATACTTAATTTTTTTTATGCCAAAGAAATTCTTAGCCTTTGGGGTGATTTTATGGGGAAAAGAGGAAGGGCAAAATTTTAAAATAAACTTGTGAAATTCCGGAGCAATCCTAGTCGAATGCAAAAAACACGAAGTTTCTATCTATTAACGTTTCCGAGATCCTTTCGTTCATACGAACGGCCAGATGGTCAGACGGACATGTCTATATTGACTCCTCTATCACTCCTGACCATAATGGGTTTAACTTTGGGGGGTCTCCGACCATTATTTCTACCTGTTATATACATTTGCACAAAACCAATAGGCTCTTGTACCTTCGGTACAGGGCCTAAAAACATTATATAATATATTTGACTATTATGTTAGTGTTCGCGCCTATACATTCTGCTTAACAATTACGGTAATACCATTATGGTAACTGTAAATTGTCTCAAAGACTTTTGCGCTGGCTTGGCCAGAATTGGACGTATCTATCCAGGAGTACATAAACTCTCCTTTTTAAATGGATATCCTAATCAAGGGATTTAACAAAGGAGAAGTTAAAGCAACAATTAATAATTTAAAAAGTATTATGGCTATGATTTAATGACTGGGAAAGTTCTTAAGGAACTTCCAGAATGTGGATATAGAGTTATAAAGCAGTTATTTAACTCTATCTTGCGTTGAGAACATTTTCCAGGCTAATAGAAAATAGCGCAGATTATCCTGATACCAAAACCAGGCAAACCTTTAGAATCGGTATCTTCGTACAGGCCGATAAGTCTACAACCACTCATTTGAAAGACTTTTGCTTACAAAGCTTAGGCCAATCATTGAGAGGATGCAATTCATACCTTCACATCAGTTTGGATTCCGTGAGTATCACTCTACAATTGAACAAGTTAATAGAGTCTATACATATGCGACAACTACCCTGGAATGAAAAGAATACTGCAAAGCTGCTTTGCTAGATGTAACACAAGCCTTTGATAAGGTTTGGCATCGTTTCCTGCTTTATTAACTGAAACGGCCTCTCCCTCACCACGCATATAAAATTTTAAAGTCTTACTTGAAGGATAGATACTTTGTGGTTAAAGTTAATGACGTATTAACAGATTTGGAGGGAATAAATTCCGGGGTACCACAAGACAGTGTCCTGGATTCAGTGCTATACATATTGTTCACAGCGGACTTACCTCTGTCAGAACATACATATACAGCTACTTTTGCAGATGATACTATAATCATGGCAAAAAACGCGGATTCAATGCAAGCATCCC
Organism: Leucophenga maculata; assembly: GCA_035044805.1. Classification (NCBI taxonomy): domain Eukaryota; kingdom Metazoa; phylum Arthropoda; class Insecta; order Diptera; family Drosophilidae; genus Leucophenga; species Leucophenga maculata. Next base: position 684,077 of record JAWNNP010001173.1, read on the forward strand.
TTAGCTTGCAAGCTAATCTAACAACCATAAGCAAGTGGTTAGATACATGGCGAATTAAAATCTGTGCAAGTAATTTTCACTCTTAGAAGAGGCTCATGTCCCTCTTTCTACATAAACAACTGGCAACTACTGCAAGCAGATACAGCTAAATATCTAGGGATACTCTTCGACCGACGTAAACAAAGCGTAAACAACTTGGACTGAGACTTAGATCTCTTTATTGGCTCCTTGGGCCTGTCTCATCTGTCTCAACAGAAAATAAAATACTTATTTACAAAGCAGTATTAAACGCAATATGGATTTATGGAATTCAAATTTATGGCTCTGCATCCAGGTCCAATCTGGAAATTCTTCAAAGATTTCAGTCAAAACTTTTCCGCCTTTGCATAAATGCTCCATGGTACATAAACAATTTTATAATCCACCATGACTTAAGAGTAACAACGGTTCTTGAAGAAATACATAGTTAAAATCAGCAGAAACTACCGAGTCCGGCAAATCACACATCCAAACCTACTAGCAGCACAACTAGTTAGCAATGTCACTCACACGAGAAGACTAAGAAGGATCACGCAGAAGATTTAACCCATCGAACTGCCAATATTCGACTTCGTCAACACTAAATTTATTAGGCCCTGTACCGAAGGTACAAGAGCCTATTGGGTTTGTGCAAATGTATGTAACAGGTAGAAATAATGGTCGGAGACCCCCAAAGTTACCCCCATTATGGTCAGGAGTTATAGAGGAGTCGATATAGCCATGTCCGTCTGTCCGTCCGTCCGTCCGTCCGTCTGTATGAACGAAAGGATCTCGGAAACGGTAATAGATAGAGACTTCGTGTTTTTTGCATTCGACTAGGACTGCTCCGGAATTTCACTAGTTTATTTTAAAATTTTGCCCCTCTTCCCCATAAAATCACTCCCAAGGAAAAATATTTCTTCAGCACAAAAAAAATGGAGTATGCTAGTATAAAGATAATGTTGCTCTAAGTCAAAATCCAAAAAGTTCATCAAAATCGGATAATAATTGACGATTCTATAAGCAATTGAATTTGAATTGAATTGAAAATAAAAGGGGGGTCTTTTATTTTCATTCATATTCGCGCAGTGAGAAGTGGTCATGTGTTTGGTCATAAGCTCGGGAAACATTTAATGTGTTTGTTAGGCGACTTGAACTGGTACAGGGTCTCTTACAGTCGGTTACGTCCGACTGAAACTTCCTTACTTGTTTTTATTTTTGTTTTGTGTAAGATTTAGTCAATGGATCAACTTACGCATGCCTCCGTAAATTAATTATATATAAGTATTACTGAATGTTTCACGAAAAACAGTTTGTATTTAATAAAATTCAGCTAAAAAAAAAATATTTCGTCACCAGTTATGACCCTTTTGAGCAAATATTAACTGTCATTGAAGGCATTGAACAAGTTCAAAATTTTAAAAATTTTGCAATTTCACAACAAACTTCGTTGCAAATGTTTTTAAAACCTATAAGCCGACCTCCTCAGCAACTTCTCCAATGATTCAATGATTCGCCATAATAATGTCTGTTTCACTTTTAGTATAGCTTTTAAACGTGTTGGAGTGTCCAGGGTGGGCAATATCAATAACTTCTTCTGTGAAGAGCTTGTACCGCTTATTAAGAAATCTGAACCAGATCAATTCATATCGGTGTATGAAAACAATATAAACTTTTCATAATCACAGAGGCAAATGCCATTCATGACGACTTCAGCACTTATTATTTTTATATTATCAAAAGCTTAATCGATATATCTATTCCCATCTTATCTGGTGGTATGAAAATCTGATACCATATGCAAATCGAGCGTACACAAACGCAGGGGCATGAGACCGTCCAGCTACAACAAAGCTATTTTGCTTTATATCTGATATATTTATAACTGATATATTTCTAATCAGCGTGACATAACATGACGTTTTAGATATGTACGTCTGTCTCTCCGGTTGTCTGCTCTAGTTATATCTAAGTCAGAAAACTTTGTTCTCAAACGGACAGACGGAATATTTGATTACAAATTTATGTACCTTATAGCTTCTTAGATATAGATAGATAAATGCGCTACTTTATTATGCAGGGTATTGACATTTCAAATAATATTGGATTATTATCAGTGCGCAATAAAATTTAATATTAAAAATTTGACATTTTGGCATAAATTCATTGATTTGCGTTTGATTTATGAAATAGAAACTTACCGCACTTTGTTTTTTTTTTTAATGGTTAAATTTAAATTTGGCCTAACTAAAATAATTATTGCACAAAATATTCCAAATATGAAATTTCGATTCAATTTATAAATCAACTTTGAAATCAATTATCCATACAAAAGATTTAATGAAATCATTGCAGCCGTCAATAATGAAATTTCACAGAAATATGACACATAAATTAATTAATGCAATTTGCATGTGCAATTCCAATTAGAGTTTAGTACAACACGTTTACACGTATATCTAAAATTGTAAACACATAAGAATACAATTTCGAAGCATTTATAATGTTGTTTGTATTTCTACATATTGAGTATAGCATGAAGCCGAAAACCAATCCGTCAATATGCAATTTCTGTCAGCTAAAATCAAATAAAACTGATAGAAATAAATAAATGCATGCATTCTATTGCAGAAATAGTATAATAGGTATGTGTCTATATGTGTGAGTCTAAATTTATATTTATTACGCATACGCATTGCTGAAAACTGTTAGCACAAAATTAATTCACTTTGTGTAATCTCAGTTGGTATTACATAGAATATTATTTCTGAATAATTTATCATGATTGAATGTTGTTGCTATGCCACCGATTTATTGAAAATTGCTGGAATGCACACAAGCGAAATGCATAAAATTGGAAAAGAAATTACTAAATATGTACATGCATTATGCCTACAATATATATATTTGATACACTTTAGTTTACTAAACATTTGATATTGTATGTATTGTCTGTGAAATTTACATTTATTACGAAGATACTTAGAAATATGTACTCGTAAGCTGATATTTGTGCAATATTGAAATGCTAAATGCTGTAAACTGTCAAACTGTCAAGCAATTGCTAATTGCTGTTAGATACACACAGATGCACTAATGCAGTCAAACACAAATGCATATATACTACGTGATAGTAGTATAATCGAAGGACCATTACTAGAGCGTGTATACTTTCAGGCTAGTCGGATGAATGAAGCGTTTGCACTGCATTTCATCTCGACATCGAGAAACACGCATACTAATGACTTTATGCGTTTTGTATGTGTGTGTGTGTGTGTGTGTGTGTAACTGAGTGTTCAGGCAGAAAGTAAATGCGGCCATTTTGTTTGTTATATGCGCAGGACTATGCATAATTCTGTCATTTATATGTCATATTCTCTCAGCCCGACCATTCGATTGCTTTTATTGCTGCTTGTCCGTCATATAGTTCTTCTTGCTAGTTATATACCCTGTACCTAAAGATGTGAATATAAAAAAAAAACAAAATTTATGTATTATATTGTAAATATTTTTTAACACAACATTAAAAGTCCTATGTATATTACAACTTCAGCTTTTAAAGATAAAGATGTGCTATCCATAAGAATTTCGCTTAGTATAATTTTTTTTCTTTTTTTATTTTTGTTAAGATTACAAATTAATTGTTAATTCGTAACAATGTGCTTCATAAATCCCTATCTAAATATAGTTCATATACATAAGTATTTATGCTTCAAGAAGTTCCAGAGTATCTCGTAGTCGTCTACAGCGTTCTTTCTTGTTGTTGTTGTTGTTGTTGTTATCATGTTCATGCTGCCATTGTCCTTACTTTATCTGTTGCAACAATAATTGTTGCTTTTCTGTATACATTCTGCGTCATCAGATTTTCCATTTCAATTATTTGTCATACGCTTGTTGGTATGTGTCATTGTCGTCATCAAGTTGGCGTAATTGTTCCTGCAGACGCATTTGCACTCTTAAAGCGTTGTATCTGTTTCGAAATAAGATGACGAGGGTCACACGCAAAGTCAATGTCTAAAGCAAAATCAAATCAGGAAATGATTTAATCAATAAAACAGTGATATGAAAATTTTTTAGTGCACACACATTAGTGAACAAGCACGGACAATATAGTCCGTTGTAAATTATTCTGAGAAGTAACACTTTTTTATATACTGAGCTCGCTGTCCGCTGTAAGATTCTTATTGGCAGTGACTAAACGCAAAGGATCCATGGTGGGGTTTCAGGTGCACACACAACTAAGCTCGAGCCACCTGCACAGCCACCCATAATAAGAGCCCACTTTCTGGCCCGCTGACACCAACAAGTTGCCGGATGTGCTTATTTAACCATCGCACGATGTTTTGACCCAACTTTATCTTGATCTGTGTTCTGCGCGGTGTTGCTGCTTAATATACCAATCAAAGCATCTAAAGAGCCAGGGAACTTATTTTTGTAGAACACCAACATCAGGATGTACCAGTCTTAGCTATAACAGCACATCAACATGCTGCGCAGTTCGTAAATTCTGACTCTAGAACCAGAATAACAAAGCAAGCTAGCAAGAATCGACACCTTAGCTTGCCTGAAGTACGGATACAGGTAAAAGAAAAATATAGACTCAGGAGAGCCTGGCATTGTACGCGTAGTCCTCTTGACAAAGCAGTACTCAACAGAGCAGGCAAGGAGCTGAAGGATTTAATTTATATACTGCGCCACGAAACTACGGTTGACTATATCAGCCAAGGACCACAATTTATGGATGGCAACGCGATACGTTATAAGACCAACGAAGAGGCAGGCACCTATTCAAAATGCCAGTGGCATGTGGTGTCGGTCCAAAGAATAAAAAGCCAACGAGTTCGCTGATCATCGACATTACAGTTCAATTTCTTAGCTCGGCTTTTCCAATGGACCTATCTAAAACTATTTTTCAATGTAATGAAGTCAAAGAGGAAATTAAAGCACTGACTACGAGCTGGCTACAACCGCATTGTTGGTGCCACATTGACCGGGTTTCCAATCAATAGCTGGCTGCAACTTGCAAGTTGTTCTTATCCGCAAGCCTGGTAAGTCTGAACTAAACGTTACCTCACACCGACGACTACCTTATTACCATTATTCTCAAAGATACTCGAAAGAGTACTTTTGCAATGACTACTGCCTATATTGGAAGCGAAGGATTTGATCCAAGATCTACAATTTATATTCAGACGCAGGCATGGCACCCCTGAACAATACTACCGGCTGGTCGAACCTACATAAAAAGGTTTTGAGCGCAAAAATAACTGCTCAGCTGTATTGTTAGACGTTAAACAGGTGTTTGATCGAGTCTGGCAAGTTGGACTATTGTACAAGTATGAAGAAGAAGAAGCTATGCACTCCGTATTATCTATTACTCAGAAGTTAACTTTGCTTCAGTTCCTTCTATGTAAGGGTAGAGAGGGTAAGTTGGTGCTCTTTGCTATAAATACAGAGATTCTAGTTGTAAGGCAGTAAAGTAAAGCATCTGTGTTATTGCAGAGACAGCTTGATGCGCTAGAGTGCTGGCTTTTCCGTTGAAATGTTGTTCCAAAAACGGATAATTCGGCAAATGTAATTCTGTACGGTGTTCTTATCTTAGAGAGGCGCTAAGAAGCAACAGCTCAGTGAAAAACTCAATCAAATGTTTTGACTCATTGCACTTCAAGGTTGCGAAAACAAGTCGATGCTGTACAATGCAATACTAAAACCAGTCTGAACCTACGGCATCCAGCGTGGGGTGCTAAAACGCTTCCAAGCAAATATGCTGCGTGTCATAATGGGAACACTACAAAACGTGCGCAACACTGTCATACACAGACACCTGAATATGCTTACTGGTAGATCAAGAAAATCATTTGGCCATTAATCTTGTTTATAGCAGTCTATTTCAGAAGGCTGAAAGGTGTCACAATAGACATGCCGTTCTAGATGAACTAAATATCGAAAAGCCTGCATGAGTCGACAAATAATTTTGTTTATTGTACAAAATCAAGCACCATTCGAGCCCTAAGAAAGTTCTCAATTAACAGCAAAATCGATGATGATAGTTCGCCATGCATTCGACTACAAGTTTTCAGTAATACCCTAAAATTCATACAAATACAGGGTGGGCACACGCTTTGTGTTAAGCGCATTTGTTAAGTCAACAATAATATTTTGTAGACTTGCCAAGTATATTTTGCTCTCTTAAATACATTGTTAAAATGTACTTGAATAAAATTGTATTTTATTTGATATATAAGCGCGTATGATACTTAAAATACTATTAGTGAAAATAGTTTAAACTAAACGAAATTTCGATTACAATCAATTATTGCAATATTATTTCACTACAGACAAATAGTGTAAATGGTTAAAACAGAAAACATGTTTCTTTGTTTCAATTGCAGATGCTGTTTACAGAATAAGACAGTTGCACAAGAGCAGAATAACCATAGAATGAGCTACAGCAGCAACGCCTACCTTATTAGACAATTAACATTAAGTATAATCATTATTTAGGCATATACATACTCTGTGTATTTGCTCTGTTGCCATTTATCTAGTGCGTGCTTGAATGTGTATACCTAATTGTATGTTTGTACATTTCACTTGTTTAAGATTTTGCAATGCTATTTCTATGTAGATAGACACTTCTACACAATTATTATACACAAAATTGTAATTTCATGTATTTAGTCATTAGCTCAACTTGTATCAAACATCCATTGTACATATTATAAATGCGCATTCATTGCTTCAGAAGCAAATGGATGAGTATGGCAGAGAGTTATTATAGTCGAAGTTATTCAAATAAACTAAATAGCATGAGAAATACATTGAACACGTTATTATAGAAGTTTATTATGTTTTATAGTCAAATTGCTGTGAAATGTGAATAATAAAATCACTACTCAACTGAGATATTGCTGTTTTATTGTTGTAATAGCTATGACTTATTCTACAGTGGCTTTGGTAGCTAACTTTTAAAACAAAATCACCTTTTAGATGTAGTAAGCTAATGCAAATGAGCGATGCGGTGTATTTAATGCGGTTTAATATTTTCAAATTGTCTTCATGAAAAATAAAATCAAAACGCGTAAGTATATATAATTGAACCCAGAAGATGATTGATGCTATGCTGCTACAGAAATTTTTGCTCTACATTGTGCACAGTTCTCACTGAACATCTACTCAGTGCGGTCGTATTTTGTGGAAGCTCTATACATTAATCATTTTCGTTTGTTTTAATTCACTTTTCATTCAAACATTGAATTTATTTTACTGAATTCAAATATTCAGTGTAAAAAAAAGCTAAAACTAGGCTCCTTGTTAATTTTTGTTTAACTAATTTTTACGATATTAAATACAAGAACCAGATCTGCAAGGAAATCTTTGCGATAACGCTTACAGTCCGCGTTCTTGATGCTATCAAGGAACGCAAGGGTTTGCGCTGGTCCTGCAATGAATGTAGATCGACGGAAACTGAGATCTTTACATGCATAAAGCAGACTCGAAATAGTTTCACTAATCTCAAGCGAGATTTTAAGGTTATGTCAGACAAGCTTCGGAAGCTAGAAAAATGTTTTAGCGAAATGAAATGTCTGAATACCTCTCCCAAGCGTAAGAAGAGTTATTCACCGAAGGCAAAACCTACTTCAACGATTTCTCTGCCTAACGGGCCGGTTACACCAACTTTACCGATTGCTACACCGGTTTTTGCTACACCAGTAGCAAATTTTGAGAGCAACTCTAGGGAGCTAATAGCTGATTTTATGGCAGTTGTAGAACCTTCAAAGGAGCCTCGAAATATGTCTAAGAACATAGAAAGTGTTGTCGTCAATTCAATGTCCATCTGTGTAGTTACATGTTGTTCTAATGGATGTTGAAATGGCTGCAGTTCACGCCAATCCTGCTTCTGTACCTACTTCAAATTCTCAGAAATCTATTGGACTTACTGTTGTTGCTGCACGTAAGTCGATATTTATTTCTCGCCTTGTAGCAACTACTACGGCATATGATATCAAAGGTAATATTAATTCACAGCTAGATTCTTCCCCAAATGTTTCGGTTTCGAAATTTAATATTAGCTACTCTCGCTTAATTTCATTCTTTAAGTTGATTGTTCCGGTGTCGCTTTTCGATACTCTTCTGTCTGCTACTTTTTGGCCTAAAGGCATTGTCGTGCATGAATAAACGTACTTCAGAGCAAAAATGGTTAATGACTGATGATTCTTCCAATTTAATACAAAAGGCCAACAATGACTTTCTAGATAGTCTTCTTGATTTGTCTTTGCAACAGTGTAACAAAATTTTAAATATTTCAGGTCGGTTTCTGGATCTGGTATTTGTTGACATTGGTTTCAATATATCCGTTAATAGAATACCTCCGGTAATATTACCAGAAGATACTTATCAACCTACTTTGTAGCGTTCTTAAATTAAATAAACAGTGTTACGCTGCTTATTTAGTAAGACTTAAAAACAATATGCGCAATAATCCTAAAAGCTTTTTTAACTTTGTCAATATTAAACATAAAAATACAGCTTATCCAGCTAATTTTCGTCTTGATGTGTTTGGAATCCACATTGTGTTTCTGTTATTTGCTCTCAGAAACCTCAATTGGGCTTCTGATATGCATCTCCCTCCATATATGGATCGATCGATTCCGACTCTATCTGCTCGTCGATCAATGCTCTCTGTCGTTTTCCTTCACAAGGTAAGTAGATTCTTCTTATTTACTGCAATCTCTTTCTTTACGCGTAACTATGTGCCTTTATGGTTGTCATTTTGTACAACAAACTATGCTTGTCACGATTCACTTCGGTCTCTCTGCTATACCTATAACAAATATTCGCATCTACTCTCCTACAATTCTTCTTTAAACTTTATAAAAGAATCTGTTCTAAACTCTGTACTTTATTAAATTATATTTATTTTTATTGGTAATTGCGACTGCTTGGATCACTCCATGACTGTGAGTCGAAGCACAGTCGGTCAACTGGGCGACCAAACAAAAATCCTCCAACGGGTCTGAGTGATCGTAACTTTCCTCTTTTTTAGCGTATAAGTTTTATAAATAAGATGTTCAGTTGAGAACTTATTATATTAAAGCAAGTGTTTAGTTTTTATGGAGCTGTAATAAATAAATAAATAAATAAATAAAATAAAAAAAATACAACATGATGCGTCCATCTCACTGAAGTCTTGAATTTATGACGAACTTAAGAAATATGGTTGATTAAATTCTGCTGCTGCTTCACATCTTAAATTACATATATAAATGATGATCAGATACAGTCAGCAGCACATAATTGCAGAATCAAACTTGCAACAGTAGGTATTTATTTTATTATACGACAAATAAACGAGAAAATACGTTAACTTCGGTTAAACCGACGCCTTAATACGCTTCTAGTACTTTTACTTAATCTAATGCTATAAGAATTTTTTGAATTCATTCAAAATTGTAATTTTTTCAAATTTCAAATCAATCCATGCAGGCAGACGGACAGAGGTTTAGAAAAATGTAGAGACTAATAGATATACCGACATGGTTATATATTTCAATAAAGACTGTACGTTATAGATCAGCATTAAAATTAAGTCGTCTGATTTATATGAACAAAGATAAATTAGAGGCTATAAGACTTGTTTCGATACATGCACCATCCACTTCAGCGTTTCTTCTTATTCATCATGAAATGATCATTTAATAATACAATGCTTTCGTTACTGCCTTACAAACTCCGTAACAAAATTAAAATACTATTCAAAATACGTGTGAAGTGTGCACAACTATGCAAACTATTTACATATTAACTCGAAATATTATATTTCATACTTCATTCCGGAATATTTTACATTGAATTTTTAACTCAGAGAAATAGAAAAGTATGAGAGGGGCTATCAATTATCTGAAAGAGGATGCTTGCATAAATTGAACTAGGACGAACATATGCAATATTTTCAATCAATCAATCTTGCAACATATCAAGTTGCATTCACTTATTAAATTTGTTCTTCAATAAATTTATTTTATTTTCTGCAATTTACTTACTTTTTGAGCGTTGAGCTTTAATTTACTTAAAAATAACAATTTGTACCTTATGAAGAGTATGAAGTATTTTTAGTAAATAAAAAACTTATATAAGTCGCCCTATTGCCACAGCAACATATGAAATTTCATGCAAAATAATTTTAATAAATTTACAAAACAAATTTTGGAGAAAAAAAAATATCTTAAATAGAGCTAGGAGTTATAGCGGTTTAGCAACCTATATAGTGCAAAGATGATATGAATATATGAAATATATATTTCTAGAAAAAATTTAAACTGGAATGGATTGAACTTCTAAAATTGAAAGAATACGACTGCCATTATGAACAAATGTATTAAAATGTATTGAATTGAATTATTCATACAGTTAAGGGTCCTTGAAGATCGAAAATTTGCAACGGACTCAGGAAGAACGATCTAAGAACGGTTAAAGGATTTCTGACTGGACACTGCAGACTTAGAAGGCACTTATGACTTAACAACATAAGTTAATCCTTAAACACTGAAAAGTGTATACAATTTGCATCCAGAGATCTATTCTTTTTTTTTTTTTTTTTTTGCTCCTTTATGTCCGAATAACTTGCCAGGCATCTTTTATCCGGCAGTTAAGCAAAAAAGAGAATATATTTTTTTTCTACTTTAATTCACTTTTATCTCAGTGCAATAGCTACGCGAATAAACAGTGTCAGTGCAGACAGCTAAACATATAGACACCGTGAGGACAGCTGGAAATCCTTAGAGCAGTACTAGCTCGTTTGTCCTACTTTTCTTGTGCGAAAACGAGAAGTATGTACAAAGTATGATGTTTCCGGTTGGTGCGCTTTTAGTATATTTATTTTTTCTTCATTATATTCTTTCTCTTCAAATGCACTTATTTTCTATCCATTCTATTTTAGTTGCAGAAATATTGCTACTTAAGTAGAGAATAGAATAGAATGGAATTTTCAATTGCTGAGTTGCTTAGTTGGGCTTGTGTAAATGACTACAGAGAAATAAGCCAACAGAATGCAATGACAGTCGTCAACAGCAACATGCCACAACTGATCGCATTAAAAACGTATACCACTGTGTGTGCCAACAATAGTTGTAAGTATGTAGTTTGTATACGTTAGATAGTACACTTAAGTGCCAACCGGCAAAAGCCAACAAAAGTTATACTTGATAGTTACTACAAAGTGTAGCGACAACATTTTGGCCTGTTGACTGCGCCACGCTCACGCCAAAACAGCATAAAAATATCCGTACATGAAACACGGCGTCTGACATGTGTTAAGTGTGTCACCAAGCAAAGGGCGCGCTCAAATGAATGAACACTAAGTCCTTAGTGAAACGTCAAGAACTGTGAATAAAAGCCAACACAGATACAATTCGTAAAACTTGTACAACTGTCGCCTTAATCAAGCCTGTCGGCTCGCTCGATGTATGGCTAAAGCATTGTCAACAACAACGATTTAAAAGCAGCTTAAACGACAATCTGCAACACTTAAATGGAATATGCATAAATTCGTTTGGCATTTAAATTTCAATGAAACGATAATAGCTCCAGCGGCAGAAACATGCAGCTATGGACGAGGTCGGTCACAGACAGCCGGTGTGACCGCATTATCCGCAGCTATCAACACCAAAAGCCATGATTGATAATATCGCGAGGACGGAGTGCGCAGCACGGCAAAAAGGAAGTCAGACAGACGGACGGACGAACAAAAAAACAGGTTGGTAGCACACCTTGCAGTAGCTAGGTATACTGCAACTTCCGCTTGTCGCGGCGCGCCGGAAAAAACACTTTGCGGATAAAAAACACGTGCACAGCAATGCAACACTTTGGCACACATACTAATGCATTTTATGTAAGTGTTTGCCAGCATACGTGCAGCGCAAACTTCTTGTTGCTTTTCATAATTTTTTTTTTTGTTATAATTTTTGCTGGCAATAACTTTTGAGCCATCTGCGTGTGTGTGATTTTTTTTTTTGTATCGTTCGTCCGCTCACTGATTGCAGCACTTAAAATTATGCTGTCGTACATCAACGCTACAAGCATCAAAGTAAATACTGCATATGCAGATACTTTTGTAAATACTCACCTACATAGCCATTTTTAAGCGAATGTTTGTTTGTGTTTGTGATACAATAACATTTACATGTGTTTGTGTATCTGTCATGTTCAAGCTTCACATATTGTTGCAAGTATTCTGTTGTAGCACAGAAGCACACATGCTGCAATAACTACAAAAATGTAACTTTTGCTGTGAAGAAAATAAAAAGGCAAAGTTTCATGAGTAAACAAGTGAGTTGTTATTTCCCAACTATTTGATGCACTACATATTCGCAATAGGTATAAGGGAAGCGGTTGTGTGCGCTGCTACGACTACTTTATTATTTTTTTGCCTTGTGCTGGAGAGCGAAGTGCCACAAACATTTCCATAATATGTCTACATATTTGTGTTCAATAAGCGCGAAACACTTGTACCTGTTGGGAGCGCACTTGCCAACATGTTGTTTGGCATATTTCAACCTGAAATACTGCTAATCTTCAATCTTCTCTTTAAACTTAAGAAAAAATTTTGACAGGGTACTTTAAAGAAGTCTATGCATAAAAATTTGTTGCTGCTCTACATTTATTTCGTTAGCTTTGTTTCAACGATTATTTAAGCGTACAAGTCGTACAAGTACAAGTCATACAATATAAATACAAATCCGAGTCCACCGTTCATTGTATATTATAACCTGTGGATCCTATTTATTTTATTACACTTTACATATGTCCCGAAGTCATCCAACTGTGTCAAATAATTGCTGCCAATTGACCATGTTCATTTTTTATTTTTAAAAATTTCGTCCTATTTTTTATTTTTTTATTTTTTTTGTATTCTATACATTTTAAAACGCTGTCCCCCAAGAAAAATGGGAGTTCTTTTAGGCGGCATCTATATAGCGCTTCGAGAGCTATCGCAATGAAAAAATCTTTTTCATACGCTTTTTTATATACGGTCTTATATAGGGAACAAAATTTCTCAAAAAAAATCATTGTTGTTAGCGTATCTTTCAACTTTTTTAAAACTTTGGTGTAAGTGTATTACAATATAAACTTTATTTTATTTTTATTTAATTTAAATTTGTGATCTGGCTTCTGAAAATAAACAAATTGATTAACACGTTTAAACTTAACAGGATTGATTTTGTTCCAGTGAACTCAACCAAATTAATTTGTAAATCTATGAGACGGGTCCATCCCGTGAAACCTTTTTAGACTTCTAACAGCCGTATTATTATGTAATGCCAAGTTATTATTGTGTTTGTGCAATCTGCTTATATAATTCTAATAGCATCTACTTATTTCGTCTCTAACCAAAGGGTAATATCGAAATTGCTCATAAACCAAGGAGCACCTGTTATAGTCCATAGAGTTTTAGACTTATATCTTTGCAAGATTTTAATGTTTGAATTGCTTGTCGTTCCCCACAATTGCATGGCCTATATCCATACACGTTTCAGAACTGCTTTATAGAGCCGAATTTTATTTTCCAGGCTAAGTTGAGAGCGTGCTCCTTGTAGTCTTTCTTTCTGTTTTTTGCTCTCCCAAATAATTTACAGTCTCTTTAACTGGTATGGTAGAGCCATTTAAATTTACGGGCGAGCAGTTTCCTTTTCTTAAAGAAAAAGTGATTTGAACTGATTTCAGAGTGTTTACCTCTATTCTCCAGTTTTTCAACCATTTTTCGAACATGGAAAGTTCTTCGACCAAGTGGCATGATGCATTGGTAGGATTCTTGCTGGTAGCAATGATGGCGGCAACATGAGCATAAGTTGCTACATTATTATTGCTGACAGACATGCCCTTCGCCATGAAATTACCCCAAGCCTAAAAATTTCTACGGCACAAAAAAAAAAATAAGTATGCCAGTATAGAGAAAACGTCCCTTTAAGCCAAAATCCAAAAAGTTCATCAAAATCGGATAATAAATGATTTTATAAGCAATGGAATTTGAACGGCCTATGATACTTCCGTCCTGCCTTTTTCTTTTCATATACAAAAAAAAAATGTTTTATAAGGCACTTATTCGAGCAGTGAGAAGTGGTGATAAGCTTGGCAATAAGCTCACTTGAATTGCGGGTTGCTGGCAAAATTTTTGGTAGCTTCCTTTTCTGTTCAACTGACTTTCTTAGTTCTGTGGAAATAAACGTAGGTCTGATTGAATATAGATTTAGTTGTGGTGCGAAAAGGGATCCAGCAGCGTGGATTGCATAATTTGTTTACAAGCAACATTTTCATGTTGAGTAGATTATTTGTTAGTTCGGACTGTTTTATTAAAAGTTTTTCAAAATACTTGCTGTGTGGTGTTTTCTTGGATAACAGTCTCACCTCGTACTGCTTGGTTGATTAGATAAATTATATAAATATTTTTTTTCAATATGGGGCATTAGGGTTCGGCTTATTTGTATGAAGCAAAAAAAAAATTTCCGTAATTAAAAGTCTCAGTGTCTAAAAATGTTCGTTTTGGTTCAAAACAAAGAAATGTGAAGTTACAGTGCGATTCGATAAAATTTAGAGGTGGCGACTTGAGGCGAAAGTCGAATTCGAGGAATCTTTGGTAAAAACAAAAATTTTTTTATATTATGGGTCACTATAATTTTAACTTTTTTATGTATCCCTTACTAAACCTTTTCTAAGAAGTAAAAACTTATGTCAAAATTGGTGCAAAAATATCGGTTTTGCCGAATTTTTAAAGAAAACATTTCATCCTATACACACTAAATGCATATGTATGTACTCGTACAATGTATAGTTGAAATTTTTTTTGGATGGAGACAAAAATATGCACTAATTAAAAGTTTCAGGATTTAAAAATGTTTGTGTTGGTATGAAGCAATGAAATGTAAAATTCTAGTCTCATCATACAAAGTTTAAAATTGGCGACTTAAGCTAAAACGATTATTCGTAGATCATTTGACAACAATAGGTTTTCTATAGAAATAATGGGATTACACAAATTAAATTTGATTTATTGAAACTAAATCCAATATTAAATATTAAATATACCATACAGAATCAGTTTTTTTGAGACTTTTTAATATTAAACGGGAATTGGCTGACAATAAATTTTAAAATGCATGCTCTTTGGTTGTCAGTTTCTGATTGTAATCTTGCAAAAGCTTAACACTTCGCTCTGCCGTGTCATTATTTATAACTTTTACAGCATTCAGAAAATCTTCATTATCATGCCATTTAGAAGGATCTTGGGTCAAAAACGCTCTTGAAATTTTGAAGCGATTAGGCGTAACGAAGTCAGCTAATTGCTTTGTAACAAACATTGCAAATCATTTTCTTTCAATTTTAAGCGCTTAAAAGAATTGTCGACGTTGTCCTTATTAATGTCAAATGTCAATAATTGCTGCACATTTTTTCGTTATCGTCAAATAACTCAAGTTAGATGTTTTCATCAATCAAATACCACAAATGAGTGAACGTTTTTTTTAATTTACGCATTTGAAATAATTTTATCCACTTTCTGGTAGTTGAACATAGCATGTATATTTAAATTTAAATCGTTATTTGAAGCTTCAACAGCAGCCGGTGCCCAAAACCAAATGCTGTACATAAAAGCGCAAAATAAAAATGGATAGGTCGAGCAAATATTTTTCATCTTGTTTTAACAAATTTTAACAAATTCTTCTCGGAACAAATATTTTTTTTTTAATGTATAAATCGCCTTAGACATCTAGAACGCATAATGCATCGGCCCAGGCAATCGAAAATTATGACATAAAGGAAGTAAAGTTAACTCCAATAATTCCACATAACCCACCAATTATGAACTTATTCTGCTCAATCTTATGCCAAGAATCTTTAAACCGTTCAAAAAGGGAAACATTTCTGCCTGATGTAGCTCCAGCAACCGAATCGAATGGAGCACGCAAAAATATTTCGCTGATGTGATGCCTACACGGAAGATATAACAGGCTGAACGCTAATAGCTGCTCTAGCAAAACTGTAACCCCATTTAATCTTCCCGAATTGGTTGCAGTTGTATCAAAAAAAGATGCCACAATTTGTATCTTCCATTCAGGTCAAAAGGTGCGTTAGACATTTCTACTCCAGTAGAAGCAATTATCTTTGTTACTCCCAGAAATTGTTCACCTTCAGTAATAACGATCGGCAAACGTTCCACCTTTTCACACCAAGTCAATTCTGGGTGCATTTTATCATCCGAATGAAATTAATATGGGTGTTAGTGCCAAATTTGAATTTATGGTGTGTAACGTTATTTACCACACCGCGCTAACTTGCTACTCGTCTTGTTCATCTACTCGTTGACTAACTCTAAAAGGAGTGAAGCTTTAGTTGGTTACCAAAATACTGCAAACGCGTACGCTACCACTTTGTGCTGCCAATATTCGATTTTTGAATTTTGTGACAATTGTTTTATTATACCCCGTTTTTTATATACACTGATGTATTTAATAAAAGCGAGCGCGCTACAATTATTAATTTTAAATATACAAACGCGGTTTAGGCCCTGTACCGAAGGTACAAGAGCCTATTGGGTTTGTGCAAATGTATGTAACAGGTAGAAATAATGGTCGGAGACCCCCCAAAGTTACCACCATTATGGTCAGGAGTGATAGAGGAGTCGATATAGCCATGTCCGTCTGTCCGTCTGTCCGTCTGGCCGTCCGTATGAACGAAAGGATCTCGGAAACGGTAATAGATAGAGACTTCGTGTTTTTTGCATTCGACTAGGACTGCTCCGGAATTTTACAAGTTTATTTTGAAATCTTGCCCCTCCCCCCCCTTCCCCATAAAATCACCCCCAAGGCTAAAAATTTCCTCGGCACAAAAAAAAGTAAGTATGCCAGTATAAAGATATCGTCTTTCTAAGCCAAAATCCAAAAAGTTCATCAAAATCGGATAATAAATAACGATTTTATAAGCAATTGAATTTGAGCGACCCCCCTTTTCGTTTCATACATAAAAAAATGTTTTATAAGGCACTTAGTGGTGCAGTGAGAAGTGGTCATGTGTTTGGTCATAAGCTAGGGGAACATTTAGTGTGTTTGTTAGGTGACCTGTGCTGGTACAGGGCCTCTTACAGTCGGTTACGCCCGACTGTGATTTTCTTACTTGTTTATTTATTGTTTTTTCGTGCGAGTGCTTTTACAGGCACTGACGACCCACCCCCACCTGTCTGTGCCAACAACTACAATTTTGGTGTTTATTAATTGGGTGTTCCAAAGCCTACGAGCGGTTAAGCGAACAATGGGCAAAGGAAAAACGTTATCTGTTGAAGAGAAAGCTAAAAATGAAGCTTACAAATAATCGAAGCTGTCAATATATGAACTATCGAAAAAAAATCCTGTGTAAACTGCAGAATTGCTTCAAAACCAACGTTTTTGCACCATTTTTGACAGTCGATTGCGTTTTCGAAAGAAGGGTGGTAGCCAGCAATACATAAAAAAGGGTGTAATTGAAGAGATATTTCATTTTATTTTAGTGTAAAGTCTCAAATCCTTGAAAAAAAAACAATTTTTGGCAAAAAATTGCCTAAATGTAACTTTCGCCTTAAGTCGCCACCTTTAAATTTTATCGGATCGGACTGTAGTTTACATTTAATTATTTAGTACCAAAATGAAAATTTTTAGACACTGAGAACTTTGGCAGGGGGAATTTGATAAATAAGCCGAACCCTAATAGGGCATTGTTAGTCATTGATAGGCTTACAAATTTCCAAAAAAAAAACAAGTAAGAAAATACAGTCAGGCGTAACCGACTGTAAGAGGCCCTGTACCAGTTCAGGTCGCCTAACAAACACATTAAATGTTTCCCGAGCTTATGACCAAACACATGACCACTTCTCACTGCGCGAATATGAATGAAAAGAAAAGGGGGGTCGTTCAAATTCAATTGCTTATAAAATCGTCATTTATTATCCGACTTTGATGAACTTCTTTGATTTTGGTTTAGAAGGACGTTAACTTTTTGCTGGTATACAAAATTTTTTTTTGTGCCGAAGAAATTTTTACCCTAAGGGGTGATTTTATGGGAAAGGGGGGGGAGGGGCAAAATTTTAAAATAAACTTGTGAAATTCCAGAGTAGTCCTAGTCGAATGCAAAAAACACGAAGTCTCTATCTATTACCGTTTCCGAGATCCTTTCGTTCATACAGACGGACGGACGGACAGACGGACATGGCTATATCGACTCCTCTATCACTCCTGACCATAATGGGGGTAACTTTGGGGGGTCTCCGACAATTAGTTCTTCCTGTTACATACATTTGCACAAAACCAATAGGCTCTTGTACCTTCGGTACAGGGCATAAAAATGTTATGTACTCTCTTTTCCCTTATGTATAATAGTGCAACATTAACACTAAGTTTTAAAAAATTAAAGATATTTTTGAGAAATTTTGACCCATACCGACCACATAATGGATCTATGCTGCTCAAATTTTAAAAGTTGACAGCAGAAAAATGCGGCATGTCAACAAATAATGATATACTAAAAACTTATTGAATAGCCTCCGTACTGTTTCTCTACTAACTAGATTTTCTCTACTAACTAGATTTTCTCTACTAATTTAGCATAAAGTGCATGCATAGTTTTTTTCAGGTAATGAATGTAATTATGCGCCGCATCAAGTATACGTCCTGTTGTTGAATGAAGAGAAAAATTGTGCATTACATGCAATTTGCAGTTCAAAATAGCGTAAAAAAAACGCATAAAAAACAAGGCTGCAAGTCTAATAAAAACTAAGTAGCTGAAACTCACACTTAGATACTAGCATAGAAACATGCAGAAACATATATACGAGGGTAGTGCCATAAGTATTCGAACTGATGTCGTGTGCGCTAGTAGATTAAAATGAAATTTAAGGCAGTTCATATTGCATTTATCAGAAGACTACAGTTAAATTTCGAGCGATTTGTATAAATTTGCAGATGGAGGTCGTGATAGCCCCCCAGTTTGAAATTGATTAAATGCAGTAAGTTCAAGTAATCTCAACGTTTCATGTCTTCAGGTAGTTTGACGTAGAATTTTTTTGATGTTTGCCAAATGCTGCAAACTGTAGTTCAAAGATTTATGTTTAAAATCAGTTACTTTTGGCATGGCCCTCGTACACAAGAGTAAGCAAACGGAAGCCAAGAACGTATTATGCAAAATGTTGCCTGTCGCACTGTATATGTGTGTCTGCCTGTGTACGTAGAAGTGTGTATCTGTGTTTATTTGTGTTTTAATGTTTGTGATTGTTTTACATGCACAGCGTTGACATTGCTGCTGTTCATTGTGTGAAGAACTTCTAATAACCGAACGTGCCTCTCACATTAAATATGCTAATTTTTTACAGTGAATACATTTCAAACTCACAGCCAAGGAACAGCAGTAGTACAGCAGCCGCCTGATAAAGCCAACCAGACAACAATCGAGCCAACTTTCAGTTCCGTTCAGGCTGAAGCTTATTCAAAAGTTGAATTGGGAAAATTATGTTGCAAATGCCATAAGAAAAATTATGAAAAATTTCTCAACAAGATTTGCTTGATTTTTGTTCTTTTCATCGTTGTCGTCGTCGTCGTCTCCGTTGTCGAAAAATCATTGTTGTCTTCGACATTCCAAGTATGTTCTTCGTTGTCGAAGCTGTTGTAGCACAGACTTATATTATATGAAGTATATTTTTCTGACAATGTCGTCGTTGTTATTACTACCTTGGCTGCTTATGATTTTGCTGTTGTTTTTTTATGGAAAAAATATTCAAATTATAAACAAGAGAATAACATGACAAACGAAAAACAAAAACGACGTCAAAGATGACAACCTATAAGGATGGCAAGGTGACTCAAGTAGCACAACACATTTTGCACAACGTTGGAATTCTGCGCCACTCATTGCCATATCCTGACAGAGTGCGGCATTAGGTTTCCCTAAACGCATTGGCTGATGTAGGTGTCTTTATAGTACAAGCGAGGTGTTTGTGTGTGCGTCTTGTTGCCATTGTCAGTGAATTAAAAACGTCATAGGGGCTTATTTAAATAAATTATGAACATGCGAACAGCAGCAGCCACAGGACACAGTACACATAACATAATAAATACCAATAAATGTAAATAATTTACGAAATAAGTGACAGAGATTAGCTGAAGAGTAATGTGGCAACACTTTTACACTTTGGTATTTGCTTTCTACGGCGGTATTCCTTAAGGAAATTAGAAAGGAATTTCAGCGATGTTGTACAAAAGTTTACACTCGAATGTGCAAAGGGATTTGCAGTTTATTGCGTTATGTGTATTGAATTCTATTAAAATTAAAAAAAAAGAAAATTAAAAATTGTTTAGTAGCTGCTTATAAGCGTTAAAAGCGCAGAAACCACCGATGAACTTTGTTGGCAAATGAAATAGCCATTAAGACGCCGAATCACAATTCGACCTCACACTTAACCTGAGTTACACGCTTTGTGAAAGGCAAAAAAAGTGCCTGTGAATTCCTTTTGCAGTTGCAGCCACAAGCACGAAGTCAACTGGTGAACTAACGCAGCAATAAAGGAGCTAACAAGAGAAAGCACTTCGCTTGCAGGAAGAATGCAAACTGCAGCAGAGAGCTAAAGGGAAATAAAAATAAAGCAGAATTAGCAAAGCCATTAGTTTGAGTTGAAACGAAACATTCATACACTTTCCGCATTCTCTTGAGAGCCTAGCTGATGAGAAAGTGTGAAAACAGTTAATTTCACAATTTCGACCTAATATGCTGACCAGAATCAACAGGATAAAATGAGAAACTTATGCTTTAAAGTTACTTTCACTGTATGCCTAAAATTATGCAATACTTTTACAAAATCAGCGCGGTAAGGCAATACAACATACGGCATGTTATGCTTTTCAGAAATCTCAAAGCGGTAGAAAGAAGTGCTTTTAAATATGTTTTAAGACTGTTTATGCCGCGAATGTCCATAATGGGTTAAGTTTTAGTTATTTTTCTGAACTTGTAAAATAGCAAATAGAATAGAAAAAGAGCAAGCGATAGAGAAGAAACCGTTAATTATCTTCTCTCTATTAATATTTGTTATTGCAATAACCCACCACCTTTTGCATAGATTTTGTTTGTTTTGTTACTTTTTAATCGCTTGCATTAAAAAGTTGAGTTGCATTTTCGTCACCGCGCCTTCAACTCACATTAAGTCTCTGCCGCGGTGGGCAGAGCTAGTGCTTTTATAGTTTTTATGCTCTAACGTTATTGTTGTTAGACGCATTTGTATATACTTGTAGTTTGTATTATTTATTGAAGTGAATAATAATAATTAGAATTGGTGCCTTTCTGCTACGCGGCACCAAATAGTATCAAATTGTGAACTTTTTAGTAACAATAACTGGTGCAACTTGGCACCACATTTAGTGAACTATATACATTACTGTGAACCTTAATAGTTAAAATAAACTAAACTCCATTAATATTAAACACAAAAGTAAAGGCGAGTGTTTTTATTGGAAAACAAGACAGTGTTCACTTAAAAAGGATAAACAAGCCGTCTTTATCTGTCAATCGGCTGCGGTTAATTGGAAACTGCGGATTATTATTGGTTGTATTGGCTCACTGGATTACTTTTTGGATCTTATTTGGTGCGTATACAAAGCATCTTATATGCATCAATGCTGTGCGGATTATTTTCTTACAGGGAGTGAACGCAGCACCGCTAGCGACTAGTTCGCTAGTTCAGCGGAAGTGACAACGTCGCCGAAGCTGGAGTTTTGGTTGACTGGCCACGCCGGTGAACAAACATTTTGGTCCTTCGAGCCGGATGGTCCTCAAGTGGTCACGTGAGTCCTTGTATGTCAAAATAATTACTAAGTGCTAAAATTTTATACTTGGAGACACTTGTAGTTCTTTTGAAATTTGGTAAAATTCTTTCCAACCCCAAAGTTGACGGATTTCCGCCAAATTCTGTCATATATACATACATATGTACGTCGAAGTACAAAGCGCGTTATATAGTAATTCGTTAGATGGTATTTGTATGCGTTCTAATTTTCTGGTGTATATAATGCGCTATTGGTTTGGAGTTGTTTTAGTTTTATCGCTGCAATGAAAATCTCTGAGCGACAAAGAACATATTTCAACAATATTAAATTTCTACACATTGTGAAATATAAAAAACAACTCCTTTAATTAGAATACAGTCCACATATATGTAGTTAACTTATCAAGACAAATTTAAAATTAACTCCAAATTCTAAATTGCGCCTTTTGCGGTTATATGTTTGGAAATTTGGGAAAACTATATACTTAGTTCGCGCGGTTTTTAAGTATATAGACGCGCATTTTCCATTGCTTGCGCTTTTTTTAATTGTTTGTGCGTATGTCACTCAGCTGTTTGCAATCAACAACTGTGTTTGTTGTTGTTTTGTGCAATTTGATAGGTTCCCGTTCTTTTCGTTAGAACACAGCTGCAGTAGTGACAGGTCAACGCACTATGTATTAAAATTGTTGTTGCTTATAACGTAATTTAAATAAAAATTTCGTTTAGTTATTTACGGTGCGACCAAAAATTATTGTGCAAATTTAATATTTGAAACTTTAAGAATTTTTCTCTTTAAAGAAAAATATTAGTTAAAGTGAATAAATGGTTTTTATTTTTTGCGCAAATTAAAAGAAATCGTTCGTTTATTAAGTTTTATTCTCTTTGTTTGTTTGGAAAACCAAATAAAATTAATAAAATTTAATAAATAAATTTTTGGTTGCTGTGTGTGTCCGCATAATTTGTAGCAGCGCGATTATGTGCAAGCGTTTGCGAATAAGCCTTCAGAATAATAGTACAAAATTATAGCTGACAGAAAATAAGGAAAAGGAACTAGCAACAACAACACTAGGCAGATTTAAAACAGTGCGTTGATCTTTCTCAGGTGCACGCACACTGAGAGAAATGCTCGATCAAAATTAAAATTTCAATTCTATTTTGGGGTTAAATTCATGTGCCATATTTTCGTGCACAAATTTGATTTACGAACAAATTCTATATGTGGGTTTCCGTGCACGAAAAATTATATAGTAATTTGTGACAATGGCTTCTATGAATACGTTTAATAGTTGCGTAGAGCATCTATTAGAATTTGAATTAGATTTTGATAGAATACCAAATTGTGAATTTTCTTTGGAAGATAAAGAAAATGAACTGAAGAAACGATGGAAGGCAGTTAGAGAAGCATTTAATGTCTGTATGGGAACGGTTCCCAGCAATGAGGATGGGGACCGTCAATTCAAAGAAGTGATGAGTAGGTACAACTTATGTTTTCGAACCTTTATACGGTGTTGTACCAAAATTGGCAAGATTTCCCAAAATTATAATAGTCATCCTTCGGTAAATACTATCACTGAGCCAAGTGTTAGTATGTCTCCTGTGCCTTCTGCAAATGCAGTCAAGGAAAAAGGAGTTGAAATTCAGTGCAAGTTGTGTATAGGTTATCGACATCTTTTTAGAAAATGTCCTAAATTTTTGATTATGGATGTCGATGCACGAATTTTCTTAATAAATAAATTAGGTCTTTGTTTGAAATGTTTCTCTAGTTCGCACTTAGGTAAAGATTGTACTCAAAAGAATAATTGTGTATTTTGTAAAGGAGAGCACAACATATTGTTACACAAGGACTCGGAAAAGTCATCCGATTTGGTAACAAATGTTTCTGAGCCAGTGGTTGTTACGCAGCCACTACACGTGACAAGTAGTCAGCCGTGTCTCTCTTTTTCTGAGCGGAGTGATGTTAATAGTCTAATAGGTTTTGATGCGATAGTTGGTGGAAAAACTACGCAGGCCTGTTTAGACATGGATATTAAGATTGCTAAGGTTGAAATTAAGCGTGCGTCGCAAAAGTGTATTGCAGACCCAGCACCTTTAAATATTTCAACAAATAGTACAGTCAGTGTGGAAAGCCAAGTGTCTAGAACTGAGAGACATAGTACAGGTGATGATAGTCTTTTAGGTTTTGATGCGATAGTTTGTGAAGAGACTATGCAGGCCTGTTTAGATATCGATATTGCAAATGATAGAAGCGAGTGTGGGTCGCAAAAGTGTATTGCAGACCCAGCACCCTTAGTTCGTCCAATAAAGTCAGTCAGTTTGGACAAACTAGAGCCTAAGAGTGAGAGACACAGTATAGCTGTTGATTGTCTAAATATAGGTTTTGATGCGATAGTTTGCGAAAAAACTACGCAGGCCTGTTTAGACATGGATATCGATATTGCTAAGGTTGAAATTAAGCATGGGTCGCAAAAGTGTATTGCAGATCCAGCACCTTTAAGCAATTCGAAAAATAGTTTCGTCAGGATGGAGAAAAAAGTGCCCAAAATTGAGAAAAGTTATATAGGTGTTGAAGATAGACGACTTAGGAAGGAACAAGTCGATCTAGAAAAACATGGAGCTAGTTTGCCGATTTTAAAAAATAGGCAGGTAAATAGTGAGAACGAATTTCCGGGTTCCGCTATAATGGAAAAACCAAGTAAATGGGGACACAGGGTTCCAAAAGTCGATGTACACAAAAAAGTATTTGTTGATCGACTTGTGAAAGAGAATCAAGTTGAGAGGTTTGCCTTAGGTTTTGATGAGATAGTTTGTGGGAAAACTTCTCAGGCCTATTGCAATATTAGTCATGAGCAGGAAATTGACTATTTTGTTACAGGTTTTGATGAGGCAGTGTATGAAGAAACTACTCAGGCCTGTTTAGAATTGAGGTATGTGCAGACTAAGTTAAAAACGCACACAGATCAAAGTTTTACTTATGGTTACAGAGTGATTGCAGAAAAGGGAATGTCTCCGTATATATGGGGTGGAGCCAGTTTTCTCTTATATCTTTGCAGGGGCAGACCTCCGGAGCAGCGATGGTCAAAGTCTGTCTCATCAGACTACTCCTCTGTATGTGGACCTGGACGAATGGTGGTGTGGAGTTCGGGGGTGCCAGCTCGAAAGGTTACAAGCTTGGTGCTCCGATTAACTTCAATCCAATTTCACCACAGAGGAAGAGGCCCATCTATGGTCCCTTCGCCAATTGATGTGGTGCGGAACTGGGTAGTTTGCCCAAAAGGCTGGATATGGAGCTCGATAGAATCACGCGTGCTGCGCGCCACACGTCGAGATGGAGGGAGACGCCACTCGACGCGGAGTGAGAGTCGAGCCTTACAGGACTCCGACCAGGGTACGCTTGGTCCTCGACGTGTTCATCCGTTCGATGCGCGTAAACGGATTCGCACGTCTTGGTGCGCCGCACGTCGAGGCGGAGGGAGACGCCACTCGACGCATAGTGAGAGTCGAGCCTTACGGGACTCCAACCAAGGTGCCCTAGGTTCTCGGCGTGTGCATCCGTATCAGGCGTATACGGATATCGCTCCCATAGCTAGTCCCACTTCAATGTTCAGTGGGGCGGCTATCTACTGCAAAACAAAGTTTGCAGTCTTGCCAATGGTGTCGTCGGGGCAATATCAGCTTAAAGTTGCCCGACAGCTGCAGGAACCACAAAATCGTGTGGTCATGAACGTGGTGCCACAGTTGGCACGCAGAGTACCGTTGAGGTTGGTCAAATTCGAGCATTTGACGCATCTCCGGTACCTGCAGTTGGTCGATCCCAGCTTTTACAAGGCTGGTCGAATCGGATCGAGAATCGATGGTGAAGTCTACGCAAGGATCCAGCTAGTCCTAGGCAAAAATCGGCGCAGTACCAGCGTTGTTCATTTGGGCGTCAAGCAGCAGTTGGTCCAGGAGAGCTGATCATCTTTAACCGCAGCTTCAACATATATTTATAACATATTTAATAAGTTTGATATAATTATTTTGTTAAGTTTTTTGTAGCGTAGCTGCAAGGTGGGCGGAATGTTTATGCCGCGAATGTCCATAATGGGTTAAGTTTTAGTTATTTTTCTGAACTTGTAAAATAGCAAATAGAATAGAAAAAGAGCAAGCGATAGAGAAGAAACCGTTAATTATCTTCTCTCTATTAATATTTGTTATTGCAATAACCCACCACCTTTTGCATAGATTTTGTTTGTTTTGTTACTTTTTAATCGCTTGCATTAAAAAGTTGAGTTGCATTTTCGTCACCGCGCCTTCAACTCACATTAAGTCTCTGCCGCGGTGGGCAGAGCTAGTGCTTTTATAGTTTTTATGCTCTAACGTTATTGTTGTTAGACGCATTTGTATATACTTGTAGTTTGTATTATTTATTGAAGTGAATAATAATAATTAGAATTGGTGCCTTTTTGCTACGCGGCACCAAATAGTATCAAATTGTGAACTTTTTAGTAACAATAACTGGTGCAACTTGGCACCACATTTAGTGAACTATATACATTACTGTGAACCTTAATAGTTAAAATAAACTAAACTCCATTAATATTAAACACAAAAGTAAAGGCGAGTGTTTTTATTGGAAAACAAGACAGTGTTCACTTAAAAAGGATAAACAAGCCGTCTTTATCTGTCAATCGGCTGCGGTTAATTGGAAACTGCGGATTATTATTGGTTGTATTGGCTCACTGGATTACTTTTTGGATCTTATTTGGTGCGTATACAAAGCATCTTATATGCATCAATGCTGTGCGGATTATTTTCTTACAGGGAGTGAACGCAGCACCGCTAGCGACTAGTTCGCTAGTTCAGCGGAAGTGACAACGTCGCCGAAGCTGGAGTTTTGGTTGACTGGCCACGCCGGTGAACAAACAAAGACTAAAAAGAAAATTGTAGTTTAAACGCTTTAATCGAACTAAAAAGTGGAAAATAAATAAAGTTAAAAAAACTAAAAAAAAACGCTTTAATGATCAATCGGTGGCTTTTGAAAAAAATTATTGTTATTGTTTATCGACAGTTTGAACTTTCTAACGAAATTTTTTTAAATTTATAAAAAAAAACAAACAAAATGAGCCCTAAAGCAAATAAATGGCTTGAAAATTGCGAAAATTAAAATTAGTAAAGTTTTATGCGGTTTGTACGAATATTAAAGCTCTACACAAGAGACTAAGATGCAATAATTAAAAGAATATAAATTAAACTCTGCGAATTTTTTAATAATTTCTTATAAACAATGTACAGCAACAGTGGATGGTGGCAGATTATAAACATTTTTCCATTTTACCGACAAAATGTAAAAGATTTATGTAACCATCTCGTCTCCAATAATTTCTGGTAGCACTGAAACCAAATGCGATTATACAGTATATACCTTTAAACAACTTCAATCGGCTATGATATTTTCTGTAATAAATTGGCTTAGAATGGTATAAAAAGTCTAAAGCTATCGTAAGCGTCTGTTAATAATAAATCCTCAATCATTCAAATGAATGCTTCAAGTGTCCCTGCAATTATTATGCAATAAATTAACATATTCATTCAATAACTCAAAGTGAATGATAGTCTGAATTTATTTTCACTGAATTTAATGAATTTAAACAGTTTAAAATGTGCTGCTTTTATCAATACAATCGGAAATGAATTAATTCATGCAGTTATCTAATAACTAAATACTTCTTTCAACTTATTGTTATATTCTTCTTTCTTCTATGTTACAAACTTGCTAACAAACGAACAATACTCTTTGGCAACCTATGTGTGAAGTGTGGAAAACTAGTGTAGATGAAACAGTTGAATGTATGTATGGATCTGTGTATGCTAAACAAAGCGGTTAGTGAAAGCGAAAATGCATTGTTTGTCTATTGTGCGCTACAAACACAGAAAATCACTCCCACATACATCCACAGATACACAAACATATTGCACTGAATGCAGCACCGAATGAAACGAAAAATAAAAGAAAACCAAGAAAAGCCAATTCAATGATTTTGTTCAAGCAAGCGACAAGTAAGTGTGTAGGTGATTGTTTGCAAGTAGAATGTGGTTAGGGTGCTTCATAGCTGGTAGGTTGGTTTCACTCAAAATGCAAAATACAAAATACAAATGCTGTAACAATTTGGGTCAAACACGCAAGTTGCATTCTTGTTATTTCTGCTTTAGTAGCTTCATTCAATCTCAAACTCCTTTGCGTCAAATTTGAGTTTACTGAGATTTTTACTTATACATATTCTGTTATTTGCATAGAAAAGGCTTTCATTGAAGGTACAAGCAAGTACAACAAATTTGCCAATTTTCACATACCATGGGAGTGCCTTCGTTTGCTCCTGTTGCTGCAATTGAAAGTTTTGCTGACATGAAGAAAAGCTATTTTGAATAAGACATTGCAGATTTTCAGAATTTGAAGTGGCCTAAAGCCGATTTATAGATTTTCTTTTGTTTTTTTCGGAAATTATTTACAATACATGGTTCTTATTAAGTTGATTAAAAAACAGAAAAAAGCTTAAAAAATATTTTCATCTTTGGCTTTTGTTCGGCCAGGCTGGACTTTTCTTTAATTTTTTAATTATGAAGATGTTGCTCAGACTAAAGAATTATTAAAATCATAAAGGATTTCCTAAAATTTTGATTGGTATGAAATAATTTGAAATAATAGGAATTTGGTTAAACAAAAATTATTGGTAATGAATGGTGTTTCAACTGTTGTTCAAATCTAAGCGCTACCTACACCTACCTAAAGATGACTAGACATACTAATCGTACTGGAGTTCCGTTCTGCAAAATTTAAAATCTTTAAAAAGGTTCACTAATCAACATTTTAACTACTGTATTACTTTGAATATTTATATTTCTGCAATCGGTTTCTTTTTAACAGCAAAATAAAAACATTGAAAGTTGAATGGATAGATACATGTCCGTCTGTCTGTTCATTGTTCCATTTTTCTGAACATTTATACCGATTTAAATTTCAAACAATTTAGTTTTTAGGTTTTCCTTCGGTTTTCAGCTCTTACACAACCTAAATGAGTCCTTAAGTATTTACACATTTATTTTCTGTAATTATACAACAAATGCCTGAGCTACAGGCTTAACCTTCATAGTATTCTTGGAAGCCCGTTAAGCTTTTTAAGTCAAGATGAATTAAGCGCTGCGAAAATATTTCGTTTCTCGAAGACACTTCCAAGGTGAAGAAAAACAAAAAGGCACAAGAACCTTAATACGTGTGCAAACTAAACATCAATAAAAAAAAAACAAGATACATCAATTTTGTTGTAGATACGAAAATTAAAACACACAAAAACCAAGTGTCTAAGTACTAAGATGCACTGCACGGCTCCGTCTAAACATTAGCAGTCAACGGAATTTTGCTGCTGCTTGTTGATATCTTGTGAATTTTTCTACACGTTTCATCTCTTTCTAATACTATCTACCGTTCGCAGCCTTTCTTACATACTACATAGCACTGAGTATATTCTTTTCAATTACACGTTTTGCCATATACGTGTACAAGTATGTAACTATATACGCTTAGGTGAATATGTGCTATGGAAGCAACTTGTTTAGCAGAAAATTGTTATGCCAACTTAACAAGTTCAACAGAAGCACACACCCACACACAGACGTACCACTGGAATAGCATGCACATATAAACATGAATCGGAATCTAGAAGTATTTATATATATCTATATATGAAAATACATATCTGGCACACCTGAACTGATTTGGCATATTATTTGCAGTACCATTTTATCGACCGCATGAAAATGTGACATCGAACCAAAGACAGTGCCACTGGCATAAGATACAGACGATCGAAGGACTCAGAATCGTGTAAGCGTAGTGAGTGCTTGTTATTGTTAACAACATTTTTTCTTCTATACTTTTCTGCAGGTAATGGAAAATAGTATACAGAGAAAACCTATTGGCACAAGGTAAAACTTTGTCGCAGGTGTTGAAGCCTGTCGGTATCGAAATTAGTTACGTGACATGTTTCATATTCAGATTTGCTACGCACATTTATCTGCGGTGCGATTTACTTTTTCTCTATTCGTTCATTGATGTCACTAGCACCTGCCACATTGAGTACAAGTATCTGCATGGGTATCTCTAGTTGTATATTCATGTATTCAGTCAGGCAGCCATCTATGTAGCTGTTGTACCGGCATTTCTGTCATCGAATATTTAAGTCACGTCGCCAATTACCGAGCGTGAGACTAATTACATGCAGTAGAGCTATGTAAATAGCTTCAAAAATGTCGCATGAATACCGGCGTAAATATTCAAAACAAAATTATTTATTACGTCGCAGTAAATTTATTTACATTTATGATGCTCTTTAATCCTATATCGTTTAACTAATTTTGTGCTTTAATTAAAGCATCACGTAAAATTTATAAAAAGCTACGCTAGTTATGTATGCGTTGCGGTAGCTGCAGCTGCGACAGCAATATTCTAGTATAAACTCTATTCATACGCTTAGCCGTATCGAGTTGAGTGCGTCCTGCGGCGTTGTGTTATATTTTCGCGCTGTTTGCATTGTTGCCATTTAACAAACTTATGGACCACTTGCTGTCAACCCAACCAATATCCACATGTTGCACGTTAACGCATTGTCTGTACTTGTACAGTATGTGGTGTATGCATCTCATGCTGCGCTTCGTAGTCATTGTTTCTGTGCTGCAACAAAATAAATGCTCGCTCAAAAGAATACTGGAAAAAAATAGCTACCAGCAATAATGGCAACAATCCATTATGGTTGCTTCTATTCATATTTGTATTAATATTTATTTTTAATCATTGACGCTATTGTTTGGATGGCAAGTTGGAAATAGCTATCACACAAACTTATATACAATATGCAAAACGACTCCACAGAACAACCTCTAACATTTTTCTGTGTTGAATTAAAAAACAATAACACATATCCTACATTGTGAAGTTACTCTCGAGCCTCCCCATCAAAAAAGTTCAATTCCACAATACACGAACCAAAACTATTGCACAAGACACCCCGCTCTGTGTCAAATGCGCAGGAAAATTGAACACAATTAACTGTTTATTAAAAATCGAGGATAAACAAGAAATCAAGTGCGCCTTATGTGGCAATAACCACACCGCAAATAACAAAGGCTGCCTAGTTTATAAATCACTTCAAATACAGCGATTTCCACCATTGCGAAAGGACTCCAAACCACACACACACACACTCACAAAACATAACGATATCTAATACAGCCAATGAGTCTTAACATAGCACCTGCATACACATGAAATACAGAACGTAGTAAAATTACTAAAAATAGTGAAATCGAAACCAAATCAAATAACAACGACTATCTTTCAGAACTCAAAACAATGAAGAATCTGCTTATTACACAAATGGTCATTTCAACAGCTAAGAAAATTTACTGTATGAAACATATCATATTATGCCCGGTTGAACACCTTCTAGCAGGGGTAGGCAAGGTTCAACTCTCGATATTTATTTATCCAATTGTGTGCCTTTTTTGAACAACATTAATTAAATAAATGAACAGAGTTTGGATTACCCAACTTTATCTATCCACCTTAATTACCGTGTTATAAAAACTAATTTTCATAAATTAGACTTTAATAATGCTAACTGGAATCGTTACTCAAGATATATCACGCTGAATCTAACTTAGTTCGTGTTAAACTCTGTTCAAAATACTGTCCAGATCGACGCAATGTTTCTAAGGCTAAATAGTGTTTTATTAACTGCTAGGGATTTAAGTATTTTATAGTAAAGATTGCGTTCCGCCACAAACCAAACAAAAAATATAGAAATTGTACCCGTCGGAACTGGCAATGATTTAGATTAATCGCTGATCAAGTTTTTTTCAATCGGCTCAATAGTTGCATTAAAATTGAAATGATTCAATTCTGAAACAAAGAATGGACTAATTTACTTTCAATAATGGGAAAACGGTCTTCGTATCAACGAAATAAATAACAAATGCTTAAAAGCTATTCCCCGGAATGGCATCAAATACCTCACAGCTCACATGGAAAAAAGCTAATTTGTCTATAACCAATACAAAGACTTTTTCAGATCCATAGGGAAACGATTGTTAGACGGTGGAGACTACATAGCGGAGTCATTCACTTGGGAATGGCAAACAATGATTCTTGTTACAAACGGTCCAAGCAACTCACACGCCCGTTAGGACACGTATCTCCTGGGTAGTCTCTGAACACTCGACTACAACGCCAAAATTGTGAAGGAAGTAATCTTTGACCCAACCGTCGAAAAATTTAGTTTTTACGACACAACCTGCAATAATGGAGAGGGGCTAATCGCAGGTCGTTACATGGTAGTTAGTAGTACCAGATTTCCACACCTCAACATCCACAAGGTTACAAGGCTGAGTCCAGATCAAATTACACGTAACCAAATTGATCATGATTTGATTGACGGAAGGCACGCATCATTCGTGTTGGACGTGCGAACGTTACGTGATCCTTACATCGAATCAGACGACTATCTTGTCGCAGCCAAGGTTCGCACTTGGCTCAGCGTAGTACACGCCGCACCTTCCAACAATCAGCGAAAGCTAGATGTCGGCAAGCTGCAATTAGAACAGGCCGCCGAAGCATTTTCAAATACACTCTCCCGATTGCTCCGGGAAACCTCTCCGTCTTCTCGAGATATATGTGAGCAGTGGAAACATATCTCCACTCCATGTATAGGGCTGCCAATGATGTCATGGGTTATACAAAACCTATGTGCAATTATTGATACGACGTAGAGTGACGCATTGCTCCTGCAGAGAAGAACGTTTTCTATCAGCTAACTCAACAGTCGAGAGCAACGCGAGCTGTTAGAGAGCGATAACAAAAGAAACAGAGAGAGGAGACAAGCCTATTCTGATGCAAGCAAAAGGAGCAAGAAAGGCGGGAGCTTGAGAATATTGATATGTAATGTGACAGAAATGAAGCACGAAATGTTTATCAAAAGTTCAAGCGTCTGACCGAAGGTTTTAAATCCGGAATAACTTTCTGTAAGAACGAAAATGGAAATCTGGTTACAGATGCTCAGGAATCACTGAAATTATGGATGTGTCATTTTCCCAATCTACTCGGAGGCGATGAAGGACACAAACCCACCGATAGAGAAATGACACTGGACCACCAGTTAATTATGGCACTATTGTAGACCCATCGGACTATAGCGAGGCCGATTCGGTTATTAAAAAGCTGAAAAATAACAAAAAGGCAGACTGTGATGGGCTGAGTTATTCAAGATCGGTGGCAAAGAGTTGGTTAGAAGTATGCACCAACTTTTATGCAAGATATGGTCCGATGAACGCATACCCAATGACTGGAATCTTAGTGTTCTCTGTCCTATCTTTAAGAAAGGAGACCTCGCTATTTGCTGCAACTACAGCTGAATAAGTATCCTATCCATTAGGCTGAAGCCATATACAGATTCACTGTCTTGGACGGTCAATGATGATGGAGAATTTCAACTTCAATGTTGTAGAAAACTTCGTCCATCTTGGATCCGAATTAAAAAGCAACAACAACGTCAGCAAATAGATGTTAGTTTGGGTAGAGCAAGCAAATTATAAGTAAAGCCCTCTCGAAAGGCTAAAATCAAGATCTATAAGACTTGGCTCTTCAGTCAGCTTCCATTGGGATGATTTAACTTGGTTCCTTTTCCGACTTCTGATAAGAGCTGATACCACTTATAAAATTGTTTCGACTCTTCAAATGACACAGTTAACATTTTAAGTACATTGGAACACTTCATTTTCTTTTTGCATTTAAAACACGTCTAACTTTTATAT
The DNA here is from genome assembly GCA_035044805.1 of Leucophenga maculata. Classification (NCBI taxonomy): domain Eukaryota; kingdom Metazoa; phylum Arthropoda; class Insecta; order Diptera; family Drosophilidae; genus Leucophenga; species Leucophenga maculata. The sequence goes on from JAWNNP010001173.1 coordinate 717,759, forward strand.
CTGTCTAAAAAAAATATAAAATGGCGGAACACATATACATATATTAGGAACGTGCATTCCAAAAAAAATCCGAAGTATTTTTAAAAAAGATATAAAGATTTATTAAGACGTTCCAAACAAAAATTCCAGCTTAAAAAAAATTGTTGCAGCTTGTTGCTGATACATCAAACAATGAACTTACATCAAATGCCAAGTACACGACATGCCATGCTACTTACGCGCTCGCTGTCTAGCCCAGTTGCATAGCTTAATTACAGCAACGGATGACAGCCTAAATGCCACATTTACACAGCAACACAGACTCATATGCATGATCATACAAAATGCTACAGAAAAGATTTGCGTCAATTGTTGTCTCTTGACAGAATGGCAACAGGGTAAGTCGTACCGAATGCAGTCAAGCGAAACGAATCCAACACCGCGACGTTGCAAGACAAACTTAGCTAAATGAAAACCTGGCAAGCTGTTCAAATGAGAAACTGAAACAGTTGTACTATGATAGCAAAGACAGAGACAGATAGACAGACAGACAATGTTTAACTGCAAAGGGCATTAGCTAAAGTAAATGGACGAAGGAACGAAGGCGCCATAGGCGCACAGCATGTGCACACTGGGGTTGCTGTTCAACATGTGCAGATTATCTTCTGTAGGCACTTAACAACGCCAAACAAGACAGCGGCTGAAGACTTCGTTGCATCAGACAGCAACATAGCAAAGCAGCAACAGCGGGAGCAATGGCAGTGAAGTCAACTGAAAAGGCATTAGGGAAGTCAAATGCAGACAGATAGACAATAAAACAACGCGACAGATGGACAGACAGATGGACAGATGTACATGAAATACAGTGCAAGACAGACAGAGAGACGGACGGACACGTGCTGCAAGGATAATAGCGCCAAATGCGTCACTTGACAAGCGTTCCAAGTGCCAGCAAAAGCATCTGACGAAGAAGACGCAGTCAAGCAAAAATGAAGAAGAAATGCAATTGGAGACTGTGAAGCTGGCCGGCACTGCGAGCAGTGAGTAACCAATGCCAGCGGGAATGAAATACAATAAAATGTTTAACAAAAAACAGCAAAAAAGTATAATAATATCGAAAAGCTTAAGAAATGGCAGCAACGTCAGCACCAGCAGCAGCAATAAGGAAATCAGCAAGCGTACAACCGGAAATATTTAACAGTTCAACGAGAGACAAGCTGAAATGCTGAAAACTCATTTGTGTAAAATGTCAAGGCTCGCAAATAGGACGACGGCCATATGGCTGCATTCGTTATTACATATGCCAGCCAGCCAGCGGGAGTTGCATTGCATCTAAGTGACTCATATTTAAAATGCAAATAGAACGACATACACACGACATATAAAAGGGATTAACTCAGTAGTTTCGTAGCATTTGAATTAAAGGCAAAACCACGGAACAACTGCAGAAAAAATATACTCGTAGCACTTAAGAGTATGTGGACACTTGTGTAAAAGTCAATGATTAGTTTTTAATTAGTGTTTCATTCAAAAGCGCTAGGGAATGAGTTTCTCAACGTATTGCTAAAAGTGTCTTCAATTTAATAAGCGTCGCAAATATATTTTCCATTTCTCAATAGCATCTTCATATTTTGTAACTGACAAGAAAATCAATCAATCAGCAGCCGATATAGCTGTTAAAATAAATAAAATGTAATTTATTAGTAACGAATTACAAATTTTTGGGTAAATAAAATATTTTCAATATAAACTGATAAACTGTATAATTTGTACTGCGTGGGAACTTATAAATTCGACCTTGAACAAATAAGCGTGCTTACCTATTATAAATGTATAAGCAGATACAGAGTGTTGCAGTTACAATCTGGAAGGTGCTATGACATCTGCTTCTTGGCAGACATGTAAAACAAAACCAACAAAAATATATATTGAAAAAAAAAGGACTATATGATACCCTACACAATTTCATAGTAAACAATATACAGAAGAGCTAATAGGTAGTGTTTTTTTTTCATAAATAATGTCTTAAATGGGTTCTACTTTCATATGAGAATAAACAAAAAATAAATGTCTGGTTTGACAATGGTGTTCAAAGCAACACTTCGGGAAAATAGATGATGATTAAAAAAAGAAAAAAATGTTAGTTTACAAAAATAAATAAACAAAAATAAAGAATTAACAAGAGAAAATAATTGGTAAAAATTCCGCTGCAATCGAAGCTGTTATACCATTCACACATGTCAATAATTTATATTGAAAACATCTGTCTATGAGGCATCACGATATCAAATTTAAAATCGGTATTTATTGAATTGAAGAGTTTCTCATAGAAAAAGCACATTAGTGGGCGTTGGCTTTGTGTTTGAGCTATGCCAAATAGTAGGTGTATATACTTCTTTGCTGTGAGAATAAGTCAAAAAGTATGTACCTGCAAATTTAGACGTTCATGATGCACGAATATACAGATGATTAATTCATTTAATCGAGCTATTGAAGAAATTGTATGGTATATGTGACTTATAACATCTTCTATGCCTCTGTTGTTGCGTTAGATAGATGCTAGAATTAAAACAAAACTAATATGCCCATTCTTTTATGTAGATTCCGTCATTTGTACAGGGTATAAAAATTGAAAAAAAAAAAGCAATAGAATAACTTGTGAACAGTCATAACACGCAACTGGAATCATATGCTGCTACATAAATGAAAGGAAATGGTTTAAATGATTCATTCATGTCTGCAAAGTGAGGCCACTATATTTTTTTTTATCTTGTTAATATAAGAAAATTTAAACCATTTGGCAACATAAAACCTATACCTATATAATCTTTGCTGCAAGCGGGTGAAGAGTTTGTTGAAGTCAAACATTTATTCATTCTTATATTTTTTACTTTTTAAACAATTATTGTATTATTTCTATGCCTATGACTGTGTCTATGGGTGTGTATGTAATCGCTTTCGTTAGCTTATATTTTTAGTGTTGCATACTTTTGCGTGCACAACTTGATTATGCCGAGTGTCGAGTGCAAACACTTACATAGATTCAAACAAACACTGAGACAGTCTAATGTGCACAAATTGCATAATATGTACTTGGTGTCATATGTGCATAGCTTAATAAATATGCAAAGAGAACTTATTTCTTTTATACATTTATACGATTTTTTCTGCAATGTTTTAGCTAGTCCCGTAACTCCAAAGCAGTTTTGCTAGCTTCAGTGTCATGCGGAAGTACTTATTGTTATATCAAGCCACTGCCCCCCACAACATCATATCTTACCATTCTTTTTTTTTATATATATTTCTTACAACTATAATTCATAATAATATGCTTTTGTTTGCCTAAAAGATTGCTACAATAAATGTTGAAATATATTCAAAAATAAATATAAGAACTAGGAGTCAAATACATATTATATTCATGAGCAACACAGCTAGCAGCTTTATGCTCCAATTAATGTTGCAATGCTGTACGCTTTAACGTTACGGCAGGAAATCAAATAATATTTTCTTGTTGATTTATGAATTTATTTAGATTAGCTGCCCAACTCAACACTTGCAACTAGAGCCTTCTCCGCTTTTCTTTCTTTCGTTCGTTCTTTCTTCTGTATATGATTCATGCTCTGAAAACCATGAATGATTGTGTTTACTCTTTGCACAATGCCAACCTTCAGCTCTACATCATTTCTTGACTTGACTTCTCTTGACTTTACAATGAAGGACATCTACTTTCATTTAGTTCCACCCACTTTCATATTGTGACAAAAATCTTCTTAGTATTCTTATTTTTCTGCATAGCACACAAAACCCTTTCTACGCATACAATTTATTATATTTGCAGTTTATTTTCAAACTTATTGTAAGTTTTTGTTGTCAGTTAGTTGTACGTTTGCTTTATTTATTTGCACAGATATGACAACTTTATTATTATTGGATGCTTGTATGCATGATGCTCCCACAGCAAATACTATATTAAATTAATTTTTGAAATGTATTTCAAATACGTTGAATATTTACGGCATAGTCAATAGCAATCAATGCGCTACATATTACATAATCAGTGCAAGTTAAAAAGTTGCTAAATAGTTTTCAATGCTTTCGAATTGTAATTATAAAATCCGAGGGAAATAGTTTTACTCAAGTATGAAGTATTTAAAAGTTTTGATGCCAACTTAAATGAGCAAAGCGAATGTGGGGGTACACAGCGAACATTATATCAGTTTGTTGTATAAGTTACTGTGATACTAGGCAACTTAAAATTAATTTAAATTAATTTACGGTGAAATATTAACAGAAAACGTTTCGTAATATGAGGGTATGGAGAAGCTTCTATATTTTCCAGAGCCTAAATTTTATGTAGGGTATATATACTTATCTAGATCTATACGGGACATTTTTTTAGAATTAAGGTAAGATCTGTCAAATATAACGTTTAAAGCTAAACTAAAAACAACAAAATTATACGGACACACAGACATATCTATATCGTCTAAGCTTTTTATACTGATAAAGAATATATATACTTTATAGGATCTGCCACGTATCCTTTTGCCTTTTAAATAAACTCGCACAAATGTGTTATACCCTTATACCCTAAGGGGCTGCCTACAATTATTTTTTGACCCTATATTTTATAATTTATCAGATCGCTGAGATCATATAGAGTAAGATATAATCTTGATTTCTCAAGTCAATTCGACCAAAGGAAATTATTTTTCCAAATGAAAAACAAAAAAGCAAATTAACTGTACTTCTTAGTTTCTGTAGTTGTTATTCCGTTTTTTCGCTTTGAAACAATTTGACGAAACAATTCTGGTTTCGTTATGCGGTGTTTTCAAGCAAAAGTAAAAGATCTAAGTCGACTAGTCATATTTTGTCTGACGCCCAAGCATCATCAACTTCACTTTGCAGTCTGTCTTTGGACAACAAACAAATCGGTTAGATCTTATGTGCAGTGTGCTGAATCAAATTATTTACAGTTTTATTTAAGGAACCTTTCTGACAGGTCCAGAGTGTGGAATCGATTTTATCTTAATTATCTTAAGTTATCTGTGTTGTCTAATAATTCAAGTGCCAGATTATTTTCATGGCTATGTAGTCTATTTAGATTTAAATCTTTGTGTATATCTTTATTGCTAATATACCAAGGAGCACTTGTTAAAGTTCTTAAAATCTTAGACTGATATCGCTGTACGATTTCTATGTTAGAATTGCTTGTTGTGCCCCAGAGCCTTACATAGACTTAATTGCGAATGTGGTCCTAGCAGCCAGTACATTTTTAGCGTTTCTCGTTTCAGTGAAAATGTCATGTGCAGGGACTTCTGAGCATTCAACGCTATCCTCCATTTTTTAACCGTTCTTGAAGTTGGTTAAATACAACAGCTGGTCTTTCTTTATAGCAATTATTGCTGTCTCATCAGCATATCTGGCCATTTCAACGTCGTTCATTGTAAGTATATCAGCCGTAAAGATTGTACGTAGAATTGGATCCAATACACTCCATAATAATTAAGAAGTAACCACTTCTTAATTTTACATAGAAGGCCACTATGTCACACTTTATCGGACGCCTGTTTGACGTCTAGGAATATTCGTACTCTGTACTTTTTCAACTCAAATGCACTTAAAATCGTGTTCGTTATACGATGACAGTTCCGTGCCCTCTTCTAAACCGATGTTCGGTATGATATTTAGATCGTCCAGTACAGGTAACATTTTTCTTAAAAGTATTCTTTCAAATACATTATTAGAGAACTTCACAAGCAAACTTATGGGACGATACAACGATGTGCAGCCTTGCCGTTTGTTGGGTTTAGGCAACATAATTAGTTCAGCGCTTTTCCATTCTCTTGAAAAATATTCCAGCCTGAGCATTGCATTGAATATGTATGTCAATAATTGAATGCATTTAGGTGGCAGGTTTCTGATTATAATTCCATCAATTTTGTCGTATCTTGGATATTTTTCAAAATTCAAGTTCTTTATCTACGCCAACACATCTGTGATAGTCGTCTGTTTTATGGGCAAACTCATTTGGCATTTGTATAGTTCATGGCCTTTTGGGTTGACTTGCTTCCAAAATGGTGATGGATGATGGTTGGAAAAGCCGTTGGCATTCCATATGGCTATTCAACGATCTAATTGCATAATTTATTTCCGAACAATATATTCCATTCTATGTAGGTTTGATTTTTCTTGAATCTCTGGCACAACTCGTAGTGCTAGAACATAACTTACTAGGTTTGGAGGAGTTTTTCCATAGTTGAAAATTTGGTTTGGAGTGTCTTTGTCGGTCATGAATGGTGTCAGATGACGCTGGCGCTGTTTAAACGGAACCTGTTTTTGGAAAATTCCAAAAATTCCATGATTCTCATTGTAGTTTGCACAAGTGGCTGACTGCTTCTTGTTTTCTGGTCAGTTGACGGTTCGATGATTTTCAGCACATTTAAAGCATTTAACGAATTTTTTTTGTTTCAATATGAGTAGAGAGGTGTACATTTTTGGCTACTACTCTCAATGCTCTTTCCTGCTTTAATTAAAATGTGTGGTATTCTGCTTTATCCTTTGATAATATTGTGACTAGTTCTCTTTACTTTTCAACTTTCTTTGCCAAAATTCTAATGAGACTTATAAGCAGGAGATATCTAAGGTTGAAGGTATTGAAACAATCCATTTATGTCTCCTAAATAAGACACAAAACTTGGTGGTGGCATTTCAAAACTTTGTCTGTTTGTTCGTTCATTGGTTTACTTTTATTTTGGCTGGAAGCATCATAAATTTGGATGTGGAAGGTCCAGGGTAGGTATGTTTCTCATTAGATTGAAAGAGTCTTGATTTCTCTTCTTTAAGCGTGGATTGGTAGGCGCCTGTTGGCAAGATAGATTGTTGCCGTCCTCATCGTCGTCTTCCGACATGTTGATGCTGTTTGTAGCTGCTCAACTGCAGTCGTATATCTTTTGTTCTAACCTAACAACTTAACTAATTTAACTGAACTCAAAAGTGTTCAATCGCGACTGTTTCAATTTTGAGCACATGTTTAGCGAATTTTTAAGCCTAAACAAAATAAAACTATTTCATTAAATTGTGCTTAGACGAATATCTAGTTTTGCGTCGAATGATGCTTTTAAATTAGAAAAAAAAAAAACGAAATCGATGTGACGTGCTCTGAACATGAATTAGATGACAATAATCAAAAGACATAGAAAGTTACAATTCTGCAAGAATATGGCACTGCTGCCAAAAATATCTCATAGTAAGCTGGTTACATGTATTTATACATGCTACATGTTGACATTGTTCTATGGCGAGTTCAAATTTTTAAGCTCCAAAACTGTGTTTTTTTTTTTGAGTAAAAATGCAGTATTGGAAAAGCAGTTTAAATTTTAAATACGAGCGTTATTTATGCGAACTTTCACGTCTCCTCTACATATTTAATACATCCGCTTACTGCTTACGGACAAAATCTAAAAATAACCACATTGTCTAAAAGTTAATAGTCGTAAAATATGCTTTAAAAATCCTGGCAGCTTCCTACGCCATTTTATACCTTCTATTGTATGGCAATAGTACAAGTGAACAATTTTCTGTACAACACGTCCAGCAATAGGAAATGTTTTGGCAACATTGAATAACAAGAAGCACCATATCATTCAATACAAAAACTCAGAAATACATTTATATACATAATAAAAAAAAAACAATAAAGTGTAAAATATATTCGACAAGTATTTTTCTATGTTAGTTTGTTAACAATATTTTATGAAAAATATTTGCGCGCCTGAAATGGGGTAGACAAGTTCACGAAAGTCAAGTCGAGACAAGTGCAGCCAAAACGGAAGTGGAAATCCTTTTGGCAAAAACGAAAAAAAAAAAATAAAAAGAAACAATAAAATAAAGAACACTCAAGTACTATGTCGAGTGCGCAAAACATCTATGTGCAACTACAAAAGACGACAAACTAAAAATGAAAATGCTTGCTAAAAGCTATTAACTGTCGCTATTCGTTAGTGTTTTTAGTGCAGCAGCAGCAAAACGAAAAAAAATGTCCAACACTAATGAGTACCCTTGTCCGAAACTGTGCAATTCTTATATTTTGTTGAAGTTGACTTTTTGGTGAAAGTCGCATAAACACATACAATTGCATTCCATAAATGAGTATGTGTGGAATTTGCTGCGAATATAAGTACCTACTTATTGTTCATACCCTACAGTTTGCGGGGAGAGTTTGTAGTGCAGGTGTTGGTAATCGTATTACAAAATATGCAAGCGAAATGTTTCCCAGTTTAGTAGATATTATGGAAAATGTTTAAAATTTTTGTCTGGCTATGCATGTGAATTTTCAGAAACTGGTTGCCAATTGTGCTCCAAATTGGGGCTCGGAATTGGCTAACCCCAAGCAAAAGCAATAATATAACACGCACTCCAATTCAAGTAATAATTTGGATTTTGCCTCCTCTGGTTCCTACGTACCTGCACACGGATCCAGGCAAAATTCCAGACTTAATAGATTTCGGAATTACTCGAAATATCTTTCGAAATTTTATTCAAACACAAACTTTCGACGAACTCTTATCTAATCATTCTGAGGTTATGATTAACCTGAATAACCTCAAGACGCAAATAATGAGTAGCCAATCGTATAAACTGATCTCTGAACTCCAAAAGTACTATTTACCCCTTTATACCACAATGAGCTCTGAAGTTTATAACGAAGCCTCAGTAGACAACTTCAACTAATTACTCGTTGCCGCAGCTAAAAACTCAATAAAAACTAATAAAAACGGCCCCCTCAAGACATAATACGCATCCCATTAGTTACAGTGAAATAGAGCGTTTAATTTCAGACAGAAAGATCTCCCAAATTTAAGCAACGCCTCAAAATTAAACAAGTAAGGAAGTTACAGTCGGGCGTAACCGACTGTAAGAGGCCCTGTACCAGTTCAGGTCGCCTAACAAATACATTAAATGTTTCCCGAGCTTATGACCAAGCACATGACCACTTCTCATTGCACGAATAAGTGTCTTTTAACACATTTTTTTATGTATGAAAAGAAAAGGGGGGTCGTTCAAATTCAATTGCTTATAAATACATACATTTGCACAAAACCAATAGGCTCTTGTACCTTCGGTACAGGGCCTAAAAACGTAATTAAGATAAAGATCTTAAGTTGAAAAAAAGTCTATTCCAAAGACAATATATCGTAAGTCATTCTCCAATTGATGCAAAAGCCTCCCTACGGAAGGCTCAGAATTTATTAAGCCTCCGATCAAATTATACTCACCAATATGAAACCTTTCTGGATACTGGGCTCGTAGTGAAGAAGAGAAAGCGAATGTCTTTGCAAAACACCCAAAAAAGTGTTCAAGCTTAATGTAACCTCAAACATTTTTTTTTTTTTTGCCGCAACTACAGAATATTGGGAGATTGGGACTCATTTGCTCAAGTTCACATAATAAGAAAAGTTGTTGACTGCCATTCACTTGGGAATGGCCAACAATGATTCTTGTTACAAACGGTCCAAACAACTCACACGTCCGTTAGGACACGTATCTACTGGGTAGCCTCTGAACACCCGTTTAAAGGTGAGCTAACGTGAGATGGCAAAAACGGGCCCCCTCTCCTTAATTAGGAGTTTGGCGCACTGGGCTTGGGACCCGCCATTTTAAAAAAAAATAAACCCGCAATGAATACGAACAAGAAGCCTTGGAAGGAACCCTATGATGACGATCCCCGCAAACGATATAAGGATCAGGATTTAAGTATATGCACCTGGAATGTCCGCGCTGTCCCAAACACGATGTTAAAATTATGCTTGGCGATTTCAACGCCAAGATTAGAATGGAAGGAATATTTGGCCCAACCGTTGGAAAATTTAGCCTTCACGATACTAATGGAGAGAGTCTAATCGATTTAGCCGCAGGTCGGAACATGGTAGTTAGTAGTACCAGATTTCAACACCTCAACATCCACAAAGCTACATCGCTGAGTCCAGATCAAATAACATGCAACGAAAGTGATCATGTTTTGATTGACGGAAAGCACGCATCGAGCGTGTTGGACGCGCGAACGTTACGTGGTCCCAACATTGACCCGGACCAATATCTTGTCGCAGCCAAGGTACGCACTAGGCTCAGCGTAGTTGGTTAGGAGTATGCACCAACTTGTATGCAAGATATGGGCCAATGAACGCATCCCAATGACTGGAATCTCAGTGCTCTCTATCCTATCTTTAAAAAAATATAAATAAGATTCTGTCTCGCGTTCTGTGTAATAGGCTGAAACCATATACGGATTCACTAATAGGACGATATCAGTGTGGCTTCAGACCAAAAAGATCGACCAGTGACCAATTATTCATATTAAGCCAAACTTTGGAAAAGACCCGTGAATTCAACAAAGACACTCAACACATAGTTGTCGAATATAAAGCCGCTTTCGACACGCCGATACGATCGACGCCCTTCCTGCACTAGCTATCCCGGCAAAGATTGTCCATCTTTGCATGACTACGCTATCTAACACACAAAGCGTTGTCAGGTTGGGAAACCTCTCAGACCTCTTTGATACCAAGAAAGGTTGCAGGCAGGGCGATGCTCTGTCGGATTAGAGTCAGCGACTTTAGTTTAGGTCCCGTATGAACCGCGAGCTGTACGAGCTATTCGATGAGGTTGACATAGTCCAGCGCATAAAATTCCAGCGGCTGCACTGGGCTAAGCACCTCATGCGAATGGATGAAAGAGCTCCAGCACGCATGGTTTACATAGGGGGCCCAAACTTGATTGGTGGACGCCGAAATAGAGAACGACCGGGTACTCGATGGAATGACCATGTATGAAGAGATCTCTCCGTACTTGGCATTCAAATAGACTGGCGCCAGCGCGCACTAGACTATGGAGGCTGGCGCGCCTTTCTAGACGCTGTTAAGACCGGTAGACGGTTGACCGGCATTTAAGTAAGCAAAACACACTTCAGAGAGCTTATGGCGTACCTCAAGGCAGTGTGCTTCAACTATTACTATACCAATTATTCTTATCGGATGTACCCATATCGGAGCCTATCAACATCAACGTTTGACGAAGAAGAAAGGATTTAAAGCAAAAAAAAATCAAATGAATTAAAAAGCATCAATATGGATTGGTTCTATTAACTCTCGTACTCCCCTGTGCACAATAGCATAATAAAGCTTATATGGAAATACGGCTCCCAACTCTGGGGTAATGATAGCAAAAGCAATATTTAAATTTTTCAAAGAGCTCAATCAAAAATCTTCCGAATGATGGTACATGGTATATCCGCAAAGAAAATAATCACAAATATTCATTGAAATAGGCCCACATCAAAAAAAAAATATACCGTAAAACTTATTGAACATACCAATACTTTAGCCCGATCCCTAATAAAACAAGTACATCGGCTATCGTCCTACCTGTTGAATAAGATAGCTGCTCAGTCTTGCTTTTCCTATGCTTTATATAGCAAGAGGATAATTCAAGTTATATTAGTTTTATGATTTGCTAGATAAGTCTCAAAAAGATTTAAAAGATCCAATATATAAAAAAAAAACATAAAAAAAATCTGCTCTATTTTAATATACGGTTCGAAGAACCAAAAACAATATTTCAAGCAAAATTTTAAGATCTTAGCCGGCTTTAATGTTGTGCCTTTAAATAGTTCTTCAAATATCATCCGCCTCGCATGACAAAAAAAAAAGAATTTTAGCCGACATGATATGAATAGCCTAGTCTTCAAAAAAAAATTTCAAACTATTAGGTCCTGTACCGAAGGTTAAAAAACCTATTGGTTTTATGCAAATGTTTGTAACAGGTAGAAATAATGGTCGGATACCCCCAAAGTTTCCCCCAATGTGGTCAGAAGCGATAGAGAAGTCGATATAGCCATGTTCCTCCGTATGATCAAAAGGAACTCGGAAACGGCAATAATAGAGACTTCGTTTATTTTAAAATTTTTTCCCTCTGCAGAAGAGGTTTAAAATTGTTTTTTAAGTATTTATACGGCTCTATGGTACAGAATTAACTAATTTAATTTATGCGCACATCAAAACTTTTCAAACACACCAAATGTATATTATTAAACACAGACAACCACTTGAAAGCCAAACGTTACATAAATTAAGTGTTGAAACACAATCGATTGAACTTTAAATGCACTTGACCAAATTATTGTAGATATCCACAAAATCCGGACTTACTATAAACACTTCATTTCTCTTGAGTGCCGAATATTGCTCTCGCCTATTTCAAGACAAACAATCTAATAATAGAATTTTTAATTTTATTGCAGCAATGAAATGTTAAAATTTAAATAAATTTTAGTTAGCTCATAAAATGTGCAGTATTTCTGGAGTTATAGGATTTTATTTTAAGGGGCGATCATAGCCAATGTGTTAGCTTAACTGATTGAGTTTCATTTATACAGAGTCTGTCGAATAACTTACATTAAAAAGGTTGGCATTAAAAAATATTAATTGAACAAATAAGTTTTTTGAATGTACTTGTGTGTGTGTATCAAACGTTTTTCAAAACTTATATCCTTAAAAAAAAACTCGTCTAAACATCTTTAATATAATTTGCTAAAATATGTCAAATATGTGCCGTATTTTGATTAAAGAAAAATAAATTGTCCTCAAAGGACAGGCTAGTATTAATAGCTGCTATTTGAGAAAGCTGGAAGAACATAAGGTTATAAAATAATTGTTTTTTATATGTATTTCAAAGGTGACATACAAGACACATGCAGTAAGTTAGAGTATTGAGTAGTAGTGGGTATTCTTTCAAACACAACAACTGTCCGTTTTTGTTGAAATACATCCTCTCAAAATTATGTCTTCCAACTCACACACAAGTGCTAATGTTTTATTTAAAATGAATTTCCTTATTAAGAGAAATGTTTCAATTCAAAATTTTGTAGTTCAATCCATTTACGTACTCCATACAGACTCGTCAGCAATAAATACTGATAAATAAAATTGGCAAATGATACACTGTCCAGCATAAAATAAGACCGCGCTCGAAAAGAGGAAAAGTAATAATGAAATTGCGGCAGCATCACTTTCATTTATAGGTTTTTTTTTTTTTTTAGCATTGTTTATTTCTATACAAAATTTTATTTTATTTTTTTTTTCGTTTTGGTTGGCGCAAGTTCATTTATTTTTATTGTTTTCAGGGATTTGGTTGACAATTTATGGCATTCAGAATATATGTGGCATTTAAGCATTTGCCAACAACAACAACTCCACTAAAAATACTTTCACTTGTCGACCAAAGAAGAAACGATTCTAAGAGTTCTTCTTCTACTTTTCTGTACAAGCATGTGACTGAGTCTTTTCGACGCGCAACCAAAACGAAAATAATAATTTACTTTTATTTTTTTTTTTTCATTTTGGCAATTTTATTTTTCACTAAATTTTAACAGGATTTAGTCCTGGTAACAGCGGCGTCTGGTCAGTGGCAACGTCATGTAGTCAGCTCAGTTGAATTGCGAAGAGTTGGTTAGTTTTCGACAATTTCTTTTAAAACTTTTTTTCTTTTCAAGTTTGAACACAAATCCGCTTATGTCCTGGCCGCAGGAACGAAAAAAAAATAAAAAAAATTGTGAGGACATCACGTCCTATGCTGGCATTTTGTTTGCTGCCCCACATAAATAAATTTCATAAATCTTTTTGCACTTTAACGCTTCGAGATACTTTAATATACACGGCCGTGCCTCGTGCTGCCTTTGGCTTTTTCTGTCTCAAATTTGCTTCTTTTTTTTCCCAATTTTTCTGGTGCAAATTAGTTTTGGTCAATGTGTATTCTCAACCGAGCAGAAAACGATAACGAATCCGAAGTGTGAAAGCTATATAAGAAAAGGAAACGAATAAATATAAAGCGCATATATGTAGGAGTAAGAGACAAAAGAATTGAAATTTTTTTAGTAGTCATTTTTAAGCTTTAACAAAAGGTATTTCACTTTTAAATCAAACTTAAAAATTTTCGACAAAGTAACGGAAAAGGATTAAAAATGTAGCAGTTTTTAGTTAGCAACTTCACATTTGGATTTTATGTCTCTACATATTTTAGTACATATTCGAGATTTTGCTGTTCATACAATCAGTAGACAGACAGAGGAACATGTGTATCTGCCACGCCTCTTACTACAATTACATACATTTGCAGCGGTTATTATAAAACATTTGCAGAATTACACATGATTTAATTAATATTTAATAATTTAAGTAATTAAAAACATTTTCAATGCCTTAAATAATAAATATCAATTGTTGCCACTTTCATTTCATGCTATTTACTTATTATTTATTTATTTAAATGCACAATTAAATTAATAAATCCGATTTTTTGTGTCATTTCCGTTGAAGCATAAATATTAAATAATTTTTATTCGATAATATTTGACTTGAGTATTGAAATGTTCAAGTTATGCTTGTTGAACACTTCAATGTACTGCAATGTAATTTTGTATGCCTGGCAGCGTCTTCTCTTCGGTAAGCACTTTAGATGGCAGTAAGTCGAAAAAGAAATCACTCAATGCCAACAGTGCGTATACGCAATGAATATATGATTAAGTCTACAGACATCAAATCGAAGAGCCAACATTATTATTGTCACATACGAGTCATCAGCATAATCGTCGATGTCGATGTCGTTTCGTTGCCATTGTCGTTGCTCGGTGTCCGTCCATGATGTCAACGCATCGCAACCTATCGATGAGTTTATTATTTCCAAAGCACGCATGACTGATTTTCTTCAGCAAACGAGACGTGCAAACAAGAAGTTGATAGAAGAGCGCACAAATTGTGGACAGCCGGAAAGTTCCATAAACAGCTTGTGGCATAGTTTGTGTCACACTAATCCTCAAACTTTTCGCTTCAACTCGCATGACCTTTTTAGCCTGCCATTATGGCATCGATTATATCGAAAAACGCAATGCTGTGCTGCAAAATCAAATATATATATATATATATATATATATATATATATAAATATATTTATTCGTTCATATTTTTTGAAAGGTTAATTTTCAGTTCAAATTTATATTAAGTACAAATAATAAAATTAATATTATAGATCCGAGTTGAGAGTTAAATAAATAAATGGATATAAAATAAATTTAAGCCAAACATATAAGTTTTTTGTTTGTCTTCTTAATCTGTCTCCAGCGCCCAGTTTTGAAAGCTATTGTGGAATTGCTAGATACACCAAAAATGTGACATATATGACGCGGTACATTAAGAAATTCTTTGTAGTTCAAACATTAAAAATGAATTGTAATACATTTTGAGATTATTAGTAACGAGACATTGTCCGTCCTTTTTCACTATAGTCTGTGTTTTTTTTTTTAATTCCTTAATACTTTAATTTTTATAACTTAAAGTATTACTCCTAGTTGGAGCGAAAAGAAATGTCCTCCAACGACTTCGAACAGCTGCTAGGGCTCTTAGTTGGACAACGCGAATCCATGTTTGCCTTGAAAGACCTCTATGACGGCTGCCTTGTGGGTTCCATTGGAAGGCCATCTTTGCAATGTTGTCGTCTTCTCTGCGCAAGGTGTGACCTATCCAATTCCACTTACGTTGTTTTATTTCGATGTTGATAGGATCGGTGTTATTTACTTGCCATAGGTTAGCGTTTGATAACGAAAGATTAAAGCTTTCCGTCAATCCTGTCCACGTCTCTGAACCATATAATAGTACAGGTTTTATACTGGTGTTAAATACTTTTAGTTTTGATCTCAATGAGAGCGTGCATGGGCGCCATACTTTGTCGAGTTTACGAAAAGCAATCCGCACTTTGCTTATACGCGCAGCTTAGCCTGTCGCGGCACCCCCACCCGCTGTAATATAACTGCCAAGATAGGGGAACTTCTCAACATTTGCGATGGTGACAATGCTGCTGAAGTTGTTTGCAGACGCTTCAACTTTGTTTTTGATAAATTGATTTTCAGACCTATTGCACGAGCAGACTCCAAAGCTTCGCTGCAGCACCGCTATGCGTGTGCGTCATGAAGCAGATGTCATCAGCATAATCTAAGTCGCTAAGCTGTTGATTAAGTCTACACTGTAAGCCTTCTGGCACCTCCGCGTTTGTGCGCTTTAGGACCCTGTAGAGGACTACTGTGAAAAGAAGTTGTGAAAGTACACAACCTTGTCGGACACATCTGTTTAAAATGAAGTGCGTTTGTTGCTTTGAAACCGCACGTTGAGAGCTGCGTCTTCGTAAAGGGGCTTTATAAGATCAATGATTTTGTCAGGGATCCCACAGTTGCTCAGTGACCTCCATATCGCGTCTCTATTGACGGTGTCAAAAGCACGCTCGAAGTATACAAAAAATAGGTATAACGGGTACCTCCACTAGACCGATTGTTTCACAATGATGCGTAAGGTTTTTATGTGCTCTAGACAAGACCGATTTGGTCGGAACCCATTCTGTTCTCGCCGTAATTGGGTGTTTAAAGTAGGCGAGATTCTGGCTAAGATGATGAAGGCCAGTACCTATTGGATGTAGTTTAAAAGTGTTATACCACGCCAATTTCTGCACTGACTTAGGTCTCCCTTTTTTTGAAGATAGTGACGATCGCCCCTTCCTTCCAGTCATCTGGAATGGTCGCAGATATCCATGCCGCACGAATAATGGGATGTAGGGCGCGTGTGATGGTGTTTGCGCAGCACTTAAGCAGTTCGGCTGGTAAACCATCTTTGTTGTTTTTTTAGTTTGCTCAAGGCCAGGGCTATTTCTACGATAGACTGGACCCGTCACTAGCCTTGAAAGGTGGAATATTTGGCTTAACGTTTCCTAGTTCCTTTACCGTTATGTAGACACCGCGTAAGTTATTGCAGCTCGCCGCCTGTTCTGCCTTACTGGCTATGCTTTGCACATAAGCCCTCTTATCCGAAAGGACTGATTTTCTTATTTTTCTATAGTCTATATATATATATCTTTCTATCTATCTATCTATCTATCTAACTATCTATCTAGGTATGTATATCCCTTATAGATAGTCAGACCATCCAACCGATTGAGCTGAAATTCACATTGTTCAAAATCGAAAGGGGGCTATGCCCCACCCCACTGAGAAGCGAAAAACAAAATTCAATATATCTCTGCATACATTTGAGGTAGAGGAATATAATTTGCAATTGATGTTAATGGGTTCGGGAGAAGTAGTTTTATTAAGTTTGGTCAAAATCAGAGATGACTATGTCGAACACACATAGAAATGATGACAAAAATTTCCTCATACCTTTGGATCTATTTGCAGAGCAGGGATAAAATTTTTATAAATGTTAATAGGATCAGGAGAATTAAGAATAACTTAGATGATTTAACCAAATCGGAGGGGGTGATGCGGCGCCCTCAAATAAGATTTAAGCAGTAAGTAAAGTTCGTCATATCTGTGTATCCATTTGTGTAACCGGCTCGAAATTTGAAATGTTAATGGGGTCGGAAAAAGTAACATCCATTGGACGGTTTGCCTGTGTAAAAGGAGCATACATTATAACAAAAGCTTGTGCTATATATAAATATGTCACTCGTTTCTTCATTATCTCATTGATTTTCGTTTCTTTGCTTTGTATCAGATTATATCAGATCACGTAAAGACCAGTTTGTCTTGTAGTTATATCGGTTATGTTCATAGATAAGCATATTTATTCAAAATTTGCCCAACATCTCAAGGTATTAGCAGAAGACATATGAATACATAGTTTTGGTCTCAAATTCTCGTCAATCGACAACTTTTTTAGAAACTTATTACTTTGCTCTGCTTTTAGTCTAGTGAAACTTAATTGTTTACGCTATAAATCTTAAAAATATTTGTGCTCGTATGTAAGTACTCGGAAATATTTTAAAATGTAATAGATTCCTAGAAATGGCATTCAATGTATGCACTTCTTGAAAATTATTTGGCTTACTCAAAACTTTGCGGTGTAGTTACAGAATAGCTGGTATATAAGATACTCACACAATAAAACTAAATTCAACTAAGTAAGTAAAGAATATTTTCAGTGCGCGCAACTCGTACAAAATTCAACTGAATTGCATTTTACTTAGTCAACTGCACTTCGTACTCAGCGTGCGCGTTCAGAGATGCATACGAAAATATTTCAAATACTTTGCTGCACGCTCGAATAATTTAATACATGTGAGAGTATGAACGAATGAATGAAGCTGTGACTAAAGGACCGACGACCAACTGTCAAGTGAGTCTAGTTCAGGACACACGAAATATAGTTATTTCATTGCTAGTCGTTGTCGTCGCCATCATCGTCATCATCACATACAATATATCGCAAGTAACAACTACGGTTGATGTTGCTGCTGCTACTGCTGCTGATGTAAACCAAACTATGGAAGGACTAAGCTTTATTTTAATATTGACATACGAGTGCAGAGCGGCTAAAAAACATTGGCGTATTTAGTTGATATTTTTGGCTGGGCTCGCATTGAATCTTCAAAAAAGGACAGACTTGAAAGGTATAATATCAAAAATATCTTTCTAAGTTAAATACGAAACTATACTCTTTTTACTTTGGAAATTTCAGAAATTAATTTCTACAAACTACATTACATATTATATGTATGCAGATGTAAAATGGCGAAGACAACACAGTTCGGATGCATTTACTTGACTGTAACACAAAAGATTCGCTTGATTATATTTTATTAAATACAGTTTAGTATTTTGGGTGTAAAGGCTTTCCAATATTCATTTATACCAAGTTGTTTTTTCTCGCTTTCTCATTCGCTGCCGAAATAAACTTGTTTGTATGAACGTCTGTTGTTGCGTCTCGCAATAAATATTACATATTTTTTTTTTTAGTATGATGTTTCCCAACAATAAAGATACAATAAGAAGTATAAAGTTCTTCTGGTCACTACTTTTATTCGTACCTTTTGGTAGAATACGCCAATGGTAAAAAGGACGTTTTTAGAAGTTTCTGTCCATCTTTTCTCTTACTCTATATTCATTGAAATTTCGCATGCATACAACGTTCGTTTGACTGCAATTTAATTCGTAGTCAAAGCGCATAGTTTCATTTGCAAAATGACAAATCACATTTATTTATCTTTAAAGTGAAGCACAGTAGCCCAGCCAGTATATGTTCTGTGCTGAGACGCATGTCGCTCTAAGTGAGCTCAACTATGCAGCTATATCTGTAGCAAAGAGCTAAAAGTTGCTTTTCATATAAATTAAAGTAAATAGAAAGATAGTTTATCGAGATGTGCAGTGTAAAGTCACTACCAGTGGGTAGTCAGTGTATCGTCTGGAACTGCTCTGTTGATATAGTCAGATATATATGCGTTGTGATATTTAAATAGCTGCCGCATGCATGCAAATTAAGTTAATATCAAACAAGTGCATAGTTTGCACTGTATGTGGTTTAGAAATATATAGAAATGTTTTTGAAAAATATATCTTCAGTTCTTTTAGTATTTTTGGTTTACCAAATCTGATAGCAGTGGTTTGAAGAAATAAATTGTTTAATTTTAAAATAAATAAAATTTTACAACATTTTGGTTTCAAGTTTAACCAAATATAATATTCCATTAAGGCTCCTAAATTTTTTAAACTAACACTTTAAGCTTGCTTTAATTGGCTTAGTTGCATCAAGTGGAACAATATCAAATACTAAAGTAAACCACATGCCAGAAGCAGCTGAACTCAGATTGTTACAAAGGCAAAGAAGCAAACAAGAGCTTCTGCATAATTGCATTGTCAGTACAATGCAATGGCATCTGTAACAATAAGGACAATGTTTTAATTTCCGGACGCCGACAAAATTGACCAAAAATGCTCTGAAATAAAGGCAGAATGTGCCACAAAGTTTGTAAACCTGGAAGTAGGCAAAAAAATAAACTGCAAGTAATTTAACATGTTTTATTATGTTAAAAACGAGAATGAAGATGTCAAGCATAATAACAAGATTACAAATATCTTATTATTCTACTTTTAAGATTTAAAAACTTATAAAAAACTTGCTTTGTTTCATCTTAAGGAGTAAACTCGGCTAGAAATGCATTTCTGCAGAGATCAAGGTTAAATAAACGAGATTCGCTTTTTAATGAAAAACCGAATTTCGTTGGCACACCAGCTGCTGTAGTCTTGTGCGCGCTGGCGCCAGTTGTATTGAATCCCAATTTCGGAGAGATCTCTCCATACCTGGTCGTTCCAACGCTTGCCCGGTCATCCTCTATTCAGTCGTCCTCTAATCAAGATTGAGCTCTCCATGTAAACCATACATGCTGTAGCTCTTTCATTCAATTTTATGTGCTGGCCTATGACAACGTCATCGAATAGCTAATACAGCTAGTGTTTCATACGGAACCTAAAACCTAATTGAACCAACAATCCTGCAGAGAATATTCTTTACAACGCTGTTTCTTTTGACTCAATTGCGGTCCACGCCTCTGCGCTATACAGTAGCACCGGGAGTATCAACATATTATAGCTCTTATAGCTCGTCATTCGAGAGAGGGCTTTACTTCTCATTTGCTTCCTCAGCCCAAAAAAGCATCTGTTTGCAAGCGAGATCCATCGCCTCATCTCCAGGCTGACGTTGTTGTTGCTGGTTATCTCGGATCCAAGATAGACGAAGTTTTTTACAACACTGAAGTTGAAATTCTCCATCATCACTGACCGTCCAAGTCGCGATGAAGGCGTGCGAGAAGACATCAAGTACTTTGTCTTGTCCTCATTCACCGCTAGACACATTAGACAAGACGATTTTTCAATATCTGATAACGCCTTGCGTACCGATGATATCGATCTCATCGGTGTAAGCGATCAGCATCACTTCTATATGGAAGATCGAGCCCAACATACTCTGTATGTACGAGCACTGGCGTAGAATGTATTTCATCAAAAGATTGCCAAAATCGCAAAACAGCGCAATACCCAGTTTGAAACCTCTCTTGTTATCAAAGGGGTCGGAGAGCATTTTCCCCACCCTGACAACGCTTTGTGTGTTAGATAGCGTCGTCATGCAAAGACGGACAAGCTTTTCCGGGATACCTAGTGCAGATAGGGCGTCGAAAAACTTCGATCGTATCGGCGTGTCGAAAGCGGATTTATAATCGGAAAATAGGTGATGTGTGTCTTTGTCTGTCGGGTCGTTTCCAAGATTAGGCGAAATGTGACTATTTGGTCACTTATCGACATTTTTGGTCTGAAGCCACACTGATATAGTCCTATCAATGAATCCGTATATGGCTTCAGCATATTACACAATAGATAGAATAGAATCTTATATCCGATGGAAAGGAGACATATTCCACGGTAATTGGCACCTTTCTTTATCATAGGACAGAGAACACTGAAAATCCAGTCTTTGGGTATGCGTTCATCGGACCATCGTTCATCTTGCGTCTGAAAAGGCATTTCTCCTCTATCCGTTTCACTCGATATCGCTCTCGAACAGCTCGCATTGTACCCGGCTGCAGAGTTCGCTGATAGAAAGCGTGCTTCGGCATCCAAATTCGTGCTTCTCACAGTTAACTCACCTCCGAACCAAGATCTGTAGAGTCTGTATAGTAACAAGGTTCGTTTTAAGATTATTGAAACCTGATTTATTTTGCAATTTATAATTTATAATGTCTGCATTTCAATATATAAAATAATTGAAGTTTATCCTTGCACACATATCAAATATTGCCAAGCAGCTTAAAAGGAAAAAAAAACCAAAACAAAATTTTTCGGTAAAATGATGAATCTGCTTCAGAAGCAAACCAACAACAGCGAAATAAATAGAAAAGTTAGACGAAACATACAAACGGATATTAAGACTTTGACGATTGATTGCTAAAAATAGATTAGACAAGTTATTAAGTCACATCATTCAAGGCTGGCAGACGAATCCCTAATGACATTCGATGTAATCGCTATACTCCAACAACGCAGTTCAATTAACGATGAAATGAAGAAGGTTAGTACAAGGAGCGAAAAACGGTAAAAGCACAAATTTAGATACTAGCGATAAGAACTAATGAATGTGCTGCAAGACAATTTCGCTTTTCATTACTTTTCTATTTCTATTCGTTTTCTTTGTCAATGCCACACGCAAAATTGTCACGGAAGGCCAATGTCAGCATAATTCATGACGAATGCGACAAATGATCAATTTTCATTTACAGCGCGGAAAAAGAAAAAAGAAACTTGGCTTAGAAACGACAGACCAAAAAAAAAATATATATATGTATATAATATATAATTTCTTTAAATGAAAACGAAACATTTATACCCTTAAATAGGCTTGAAAATGTTGCCATAGTAGTGTAATAGCATTATTAGTTGTTCGAAATGGTATAGCAGCTGATCTAATTATGAAACAATGTCAATTAGTCAGTAGAATCAATCAATGCTTGCAGTATACTGCTACCGATTTCACTAGAGCTGATATAGAGACGTATATTGCTAGATCGGCTTTTATATAGATAGGCGAAACATTCAATATTATTTACATACAACATACGAGTGTTCCACGAATTTTTAATAAATTTTTTATTAGAAAGGTAGTGAAAAGGACAGACCATAATTTTAAAATCGGTTTGTACACCAATACAAACTAAGCTGCGTTACACATTTGTTGGCAAACAAAAATGCTCGGCGTTACACAACATAAGAAGTATATTGCAAAATAATTCAAAAGTAATAAACGTAGTCCTGCAAGAAATCCTGTAGCTGGTTCCGCGTGTAGACAACATCAGTTGAATGAAGCTCAACTCAATCAAGTTAATGGCGACCAAATGGGTTTTTGATGCGCTCAGCGTTCTTTTACTAAGCAGCCTGCCTGCCTGTCTTGCTATTTGCTTTTCTTTTTTTTTTGTTTCTATATTTATCTCTATCGCTCACAAGCATGCCAACTCACTCACGCGCTACATAAAGCAGCTGTTTCGTACAGCAGCTTTGTTCCACAAAATGGCCGCATAAAAAATGATTGTTACACTTTCATGGCCGAAAATGCGAAGCTAATGAAGAAGAGTGGACATTTGGATTACGTTTAATATTAGTAATAACGAAAAGCAACAACAACAACAAGAACCACAACAGCATAGCTTCAAATAAAAACGGAAGTATATAACTTTTTGCTACACTCGCTTCCCTCTCTGGGTTTTCATCATTGTTTGCTATATAGTGCAAAGGTCCTTATTGACAATTTGAGGATTTGCGCGTAGGACCCTTCTGAACAAATGCTCCTACGACGTCAGCGACGTCATATTTAATAACGGCACTTCATTTATGCTTGTTGTTATAATAACCTCCGAAACACTTACCGACGTGTGGTGCCATAGCGCTGTAAAGCGCCGCCGCGCCCACCGCCTACTGACCTATATATGTATAGTTGTCCAAAGCACATACACATACAAGCGAACAAGCTGTTACCGCCCAATTTACACCCAAACCCTACCCTCTACTAACCACTTCAATACGACCCCGCGGCTGACATTGTAAAGTGACTTTCATTTAATTCGCTACGCTTTCGGAAATTGCCTTCGGAACTTCGCATCGCCTTGATTGCTATCTCGCTTGTACGTACATTCTTTAGTTCACTGGAACGTTCACACACCCCCGCGTGCTCGAGTTCCATCAGCAGAAGAATAATATCGAAATAAAAAAAAAACAAAAGTAAAGAAAAAATGAAGCAAATGTCTAATCAAATTAATGGAATACTTTGCCACTTATGCTTGGATTCAACATTTCCTTTCGTTTGGTATTTTTTTTCCTTTTTTTTTTTTTTTTTGTATACCCTGTTCAATTGTGGTGAAAGGGTATATTAAGTTAATGCAAATGCTTGTAACAGCCAAAAGAAGCTATAACAGACTCCATAAAGAGTTTTTTGTTAAATTTTAGTAGACTATTTAGGCCCTGTACCGAAGGTACAAGAGCCTATTGGGTTTGTGCAAATGTATGTAACAGGTAGAAATAATGGTCGGAGACCCCCAAAGTTACCACCATTATGGTCAGGAATGAAAGAGGAGTCGATATAGCCATGTCCGTCTGTCCGTCTGTCCGTCCGTCCGTCTGTATGAACGAAAGGATCTCGGAAACGGTAATAGATAGAGACTTCGTGTTTTTTGCATTCGACTAGGATTGCTCCGGAATTTCACAAGTTTATTTTGAAATTTTGCCCCTCCCCCCCTTCCCCATAAAATCACCCCTTAGGGTGAAAATTTCTTCGGCACAAAAAAAATTGAGTGTACCAATATAGAGATAACGTCTCTCTAAGCTAAAATCCAAAAAGTTCATCAAAATCGGATAATAAATGGCGATTTTATAAGCAATTGAATTTGAACAACCCCCCTTTTCTTTTCATTCATATTCGCGCAGTGAGAAGTGGTCATGTGTTTGGTCATAAGCTCGGGAAGCATTTAATATGTTTGTTAGGCGACCTGAACTGGTACAGGGCCTCTTACAGTCGGTTACGCCCGACTGTATTTCCTTACTTGTTTTTATTTATATTTCTTTATCTAGAAACATTAAATCAACAATACCACATTTAAACCTTTAAAATATTTTAAATAGTTTCAGTTCTGATCACTACTAGATGTAGCGTATGCCGTTGTCGAGCACACTGCTCCGCTACAATGTGCTTTGTTGATTATTTTTATCTCATCGCTGCTGCTACTGCTTATTCTTGAATATTTGCTTCGATTCGTTGACGGCTTTCATTTGCCTTTAACATGAAAATACTCTTTGTTTTTGTCCGTTCTACTGTTTAGCTCGATACGCTTCCATTTCCTTTTGGCTGCTTTTGTTTTTGCAGCACATTTAATAAACTGACTGCCGCATAGGAAATTATTTTGTTAACTCCCGGTAATACGTGGCAAACGCATAAAGTCAAAACCCAATATGAACTCTGCTCTTCCGAGCGCTCGTAACGCCTGCCATAACGCATCCGTCGCACTCATTTTATGGCATTGTTGTTGCTCTTGGTATTCATATCCTTAGGCGTTTGCCGGTTTGTCGACTTCATGGACAATGGCTTTATTCTTTACGTTTTATAATACAGTAGAGAATAATATATAGTATATACTTTTGTTTTGTTTAATTTTATTTTATATTTTTTCTGTATAACACTTTATATGCAATAATTCGATTTAATCTGTTGTAACAGAGCGAAAGCTGAGCAAAATGCAATCAGTTCTTATCAATGTGCAACAATTTTTAGTTTTAAAATGTATTTTACAAGTTAATGACTTGATTTAGAAATTGAAAGCAACGATAACAAGTGGTCCGATATCAAGTGTAACGATAAAAATGCAACGATAACATTTGCATCGATAACTGAAGCTCGAAAAAGATTCCATTTTTTGCTAAAATAAATCATAGTTCCAGTAAAATAATGCGAGCACGAAGCCATCTCTTATAAAAATTACAAACCTTCTGAGAAATTTTTGAAAGAGATAGAACATAATGTGTCGAAATGAAGCACTTCACTAGGGAGCAATATGTTAAAATGTTTTACTTATATGGAGTTTCCGACAGAAATGGAAGACAAAATTCTAGGGAATATTAAAGACGATACCCTTAATAGAGGACTTCAGATCGAATAGTGAACTGTACGACTTTTAGACGTCTACGAAGCATTGGTACCGAAAGACCAATTCAAAATATGAAGATAGGCACTCCGACCGCTCGAATTTTAAGCACCCAACATACAGCTTCAGATATTGGGATAAAACAAAGAACAGTTTGAAGAGGCTTTAACTAAAAGAGACTTCACTATTATGCCAGCTGACTGCATAACAAGATCCTAATTCTCTGAATGAACAAATGAAGTTAGTCATACGCCAATCGTAGAGCAGTTAATTGCGAGAGAGCTCTGGTGCTTGGAAATGGTTATTGCTGGGCAGCCTTTTTATTACTTATTTCCACATATTGCACTCCTCAACTAATCAATGGTTAGTTACACATTTCAAAAACAAATAGATGCAATGAAACGGATCAATTTTGTAGCCACACCACTCACCAAACCTTATGCCAATCCATTTTTTTTTTTTTTTTTTTTTTGGTTCGCCCTAAGTCAATGGTCTATACGACGAGTATCAAATCCAGCTAATAGCAAGAATTCGCGCAACTTCCAATGCAGTGAAGCAAATGATAAAGAAACGTGATTTTGACTTCCGAATCATGCAAAAAGGTACCACAATATTTCGCATAGTCAATTTAACTTCCTTTAATTTTCCCTCTTGTAGTGTTAGGTAAATATCTGAGAAGAACTTAAAATTTGTTGGTTAAAAATTTCTTGAAATGGAAAGACTACTACCAGAACCTTAACATATATTAAAAGCTCATCGAATTGAATGTTCAACCTTCATAAAAAGTTGGTTCCTAAAATGCATTTATCGCTAAATTTCATAATTTTATTTTGTGATAGTCTAAATAAACTTAGTAATAGACTAAAGCTTCGATTTATATCGCAGAGTTGCTACGAATTGCGTTTACCACTATTTTGAAGTCGTGGAGAACAATGATGTGTCTTAACCAATATTATACCAGAAAGAATACAACTTATTTACTTCTCTCTCACTCTCTCTCTCTCTCTCGCTTTAATTTCAAGCTCTCTGACACAGTTGCTATAACTCTTTCGGTTCCCGCGCTCATTGTCTCTCTTGTTAATACCGTGCCATCCCATCACTTATTGTTCTAAAAACAAACAAAAAAATAATTAGATTTCAACGTATAAAAAAATTAAAACTTTAAAACCAACAACTAAAAACTTAATTGCAGTAAAAAAAATTCTACACATACACAACAACAACAAACAAAAATAGCCAAAAGTGATTAATTAATTATATAATCAACCGCATGCCACAGAAAAATATTTTATTTAATAACGACGAGAAAGTTTTAATTGCATGAAACAGTCAAAGTGCCACAGTACATGTTTTTAATATTTAATTGCGATATAGTATACGCAGGATCCAAAGCAACAGGACAGAACAGCACCGTAAAATGATGAACGAACGAACTGAGCGAATGAAATTCAAATGAAATATTCTTCTACCGAATACTTGACTCTATTTGCAAAATGTTGCTACTTACCTAAATTAAGTCAAACTCAGAAATGAGTACAACCTCAATAGTTGGGTGTGTTTTAAAATGTGGTGCATTGGATGGGATGAGGGGTACCAACTATGCTGTGCAAAATTATTCAAAGCACAGTGAATGACAGCGAAAAGTAGCAAAGTGGCAATTTATCAATTAAAATGGTGCAAAAGTGATGTCGAACGGCAACGTCAACACAGTGTGCAACCCACCTTAGGGTGCAATGAATGCGAGGCGTTGTTAAATGCCAACAAAACTTGTACAAAGTCAGCAAAGGATGCGTTGCGCAAGTAGGTGGCACAATTATGCGCTTATTGTGTCACTTTTACGAAATGAACAGCTCTGCTGCATTGTCTTCTGCGTCAGAATGGAAGCAGGGCAGCCGAGCAGCCGAGCAGGACGAGCCAACTGTATGCAATAATATTAACTTGCTCAAAGCGTAGCTATTAAATATTTTCAAGCTTATAAGCTGCTTTCATTTAATTAATATTAATTTTGTTTGCACTTCTTGTTTGATTCTTAATTTGGCAGCTAGCAGGAAGTCAGCTAATGTATATAGATGACCGTATTTCAAGCATATTAATAGCAAAGCTTACCTCTTGCTTGTTAAGACATTACAACATGCTGTAACCGATTCAAGGACATACTCATTTGTGTTTGCACAAAGTTTTATACTAACTATGCCAACAACATGGACATCGTCATGATCAACATCAACATCGGTGTCAAAGGAGCAATGACAACTTAGAAGAACTGTCAGATACCTTGCGAGGCATGTTGTTTATATGTTGTCCTTAGACATAACTTTACATGATATAGAAACAATAATGTCTATTAATTTTGCAAACCTCAAAGTGCTTTTAGTGATATGCCTTTACCAACTACCACATACAGACATAAACATGATATTGTTGTACACATATGTGCATGTATTAACATTTCGCTCATCTTACTAAGTCGCTAAACTAGTTGGTATATCCTTGCTAACCCACTCTTCCAAACAAGCGGCTTGTGGGTCTATAATCCTTGACACTCACAAACACACACGCGCACAATATCAGTTGGACAATGCGATGCGGTTAGTAGCACCACAGTCATGCCACACCCTACTTTATTCATTAAGTCATTAGACGGCGTCGTTCATTTTGGCAAAAGGTGTCAAAGCGTGGTCAACCTGTCGAAAAACAGACAGACGGACAGACAGACTGGCGGATGAACGGACGAACGGACGGACAAGTAGTAGGCACTTTTGTTTGCATTTGGGTATGCTTAAATTTGTGGCTGTGCTAAGCGTTGCCAAAGCGTTCGTTCGGCTTTTGTTAGTAAAACCATTAGTATTATTATTGTTGTTGTTGTTATTGTTGTTGTTGCTGCTGTTGCTACTACAACCTGCGCCCTTTAGATTGGTTTCGGTTACGGTTTAGTTCATTCATTCGGTCGGTCGCGCGTTCGCTCGCTTAATGAATTAACAGGTGAGAAATTGCTTAATTGTAATTTTAGAGCACAAAACTGTGTCGTCGACCACTGAGGCATGAGAATGCCCGCCATATGTCAGCGCTGTCGTTCGAGGGTGTGAGCTACTTTACTTGCATATGTTTCAGACAGATGTGCGCGAATTGAAAACAGGGTTACAGAAATTAGTTAAAGTTAAAAATAATTTATTTTATTTTAATTTTTTTTTTAATTTTTACATATTTTTCTGGCAAATCGAACAACCAGTTATTAGAAGGAGCTATATCCCATCTGAGTTCGCAATACTATGTAACGCCTTTTGTGACATGAGACCGATTGTTGCCATGGTGAAGTTGTCATGTCTCTGCTTATACTTAGGGAATACTATGGAAATGAAACATATCGATAACAAAACGATTTTATCGAAATCGCAATTCACAATGCCAAGTGAAACTAGCTGCTGCTCATATTAATTAATTTTATAAGCTAATTGTTGTATAGCCGCAACCCTGAGTGCTAATATGCAAACGCATGAAAAATTAAATATGATGGACAGACCACTAGCGTTGGTCGCATCAAAATCCTGAACCCATGTCAGCCTAACACAATCGAGTTCAGGGTCATGTGGAATGACTAATAGCCATTTTGTGTAAGCAAAGCTTAAGCTCATTAATTGGCTGAATTGTGTGAGTGTGTCAGTGTGTCTATAATGTGCGAGAGTGAAAATTCATATAGCCAATTTATTAAAGCGTCTATTGGCAGTTAAATAAAGCAGCTACAATAAAATCTTTTCGCACGTGACTAATCAGCACACCTTTGTCTTGTTGCATAGATACTCACATACTTACATACAAGCTAGTACACATGTAAGTATTTGCACGGCAGTATCATTAAAGTCGAGTAGTCACTGGACTGGTATGTTGAGGTAATTAGCAGATGTCGCACATGACTGAACTCGACTAAAGTTGACTGACTGAGTTGAAAAACGTTAAAGAACTCTGAAGTTATGTGTCAAGTGGTTAGCATGGAAACAATGCTGCTTGCTTGCTGCTTGCTTGCTGTTGCTATAAGCGATTTTCACTCAAGCTGAAAATCATATACAAATTTAGTCAAGCTAAAATAGCTACTAATGAGTAAGCCGTTGTCGGTGGCAATAACTCTTATAACAAATAATAACAAGCGGCACATTTTGACTTATATTTTAGCATAGGTTGTTAAATTTAAATGTACATTGCACTCGGCTGTTGATATCTAGTTTAACTAATGAACAGCATAAAGTAGAAAATAATTTAATTTAATAATAAAATAAAGGTTTTTTCAAAATGTTTTGATTATATTTTTATATTTTCAGATTGATTTCCGTTTCATCTCAAATTTTCTTGTCAATCAGAGACGAGTTTAACGTCATTAAATAAATGTAATTGTTAGTTAATAACTCCTTTAGCTAGAAATTGAACAACTAACCTTTGACAGTTAACTTTTATATGTACATATATGAAGAGTATATTCGATTCTATCAAACTGAACACTCGAAATGTATCCAATACTCTATAGATTATATATATACATATATATATTCGTGATCAGCGTGACAAGTAAAGTCGTTTTATGAGGGGCACTCTTTATATTTCGGGAAGTGGTAACACTAATATCAATTTGTGTTGCTTACAGTGCATTAAAAAATCAATTTTGCCAAATAATGAAAATTTCAAGGAAGGCGCGCCAGCCTCCATAATCTAGTGCGCGCTAGCGCCAGTTGTTTTGAATGCCAAGTACGGAGAGATTTCTCCATACCTTGTCATTCCATCGAGTGCCCGGTCGTCCTCTATTTCAGCGTCCACCTATCAAGTTATGGCCCCCCCCATGTAAACCATGCGTGCTGGAGCTCTTTCATCTATTCGAATGAGGTGCCCAGTGCAGCCGCTGGAATTTTATGCGCTGAACTATGTCAACCTCATCGAATAGCTCGTACAGCTCGCGGTTCATACGGGACCTAAACCCGTCGTCGACTCTAATAGGACCGAAAATCCTGCGAAGAATCTTCGTCTTCAAGACTGTCAACGCTGTCTCGCCCGACTCAATCACGGTGCATGCCTCTGCACCATACAATAGGACCTGGAGTATAAGCGTCTTATAGATCTTTATTTTCGTCTTTCAAGAGAGGGCTTTACTTCTCATTTGCATGCTCAGTCCAAAAAAGCATATGTTTGCAAGCGTGATTTATCGCCTGATCTCCAGGCTGACGTTATTGTTGCTGGTTATCTCTGTCCCAAGACAGACGAAGTTGTCTACAACACTGAAGTTGAAATTCTCTATCGTCACTGACCGTCCAAGTCGCGATGACGGAGTACGAGAAGACACCAAGTACTTCGTCTTGTCCTCGTTCACCGCTAGACCCATGAGCCGAGACTGTTTTTCAATCTCTGAGAACGCCTTGCTGACTCGCCGTTTCTGCGTACCGATTACATCGATGTCATCGGTGTAAGCGAGAGATATGGCGTAATGTGAATATTTGGTCAATGGTCAACTTTTTGGTCTGAAGTCACACTGATAGCGTCCTATCAGTGAATCCGTATATGGCTTCAGCCTATTACACAATACGTGAGATTCCAGTCATTGGGTATTCGTTCATCAGACCATATCTTGCATAAAAGTTGGTGCATACTCCAAACCAATTCTTCGCCGCCGGTCTTAAATAACTCAGCTGGCAGCCTAACAGAGCCTACCGCTTTGTTATTTTTCAGCTTTTTAATAACTGAAATGACCTCATTATAATCCGATGGCTCTACAATAGTGTGAGTTCCAAGACGAGACAAATCCAACAAAAGTTGGACATGTCGCCACGGTTCCGCTTGAGCAACGTAGGACGGTTAATTCTGAATGGTACACGACCATTTGTTTGCCTGAAGTCTTCAAAGAAATTCGCAAAACCTACCGTTACAGCGAATCACCCTCCACCAAGACAGTATAGGTTCTGAGCACTTCAATATATCGAATTGATGTTTCATCCGCCGTACAGCCCTGATTCATCATCCAAAGATTTATTTTTATTCTCAAACATCAAACATAAGAAGCTTGATGAACTTTTTTCTACGCCCGAAGAAACTATTCACGCGTTTACAACCCATGTTTTGGATTTACTATAATCGGACTGGACTGACTAAAAAGTGCTTCGAAACTAGGTTTGAGCGAATGTAAAAGTGCATAAATTTTCTTGGAGCATATTTTGGAAAACATAATAAGCCATTTTCATTTAAAAATGTTTGTTATTATGAGCTATTTCCGAAATATATATAGTGCCCCTCGTTCTACCTTTTCATATTGGTATGAAAATTGAACATTTATTAGAAGCAACAAGACAATAATTAGAATAATCGCGATATAGGCACTAGAAAGTACTACTCGCATACATAACGAATTAAAGCAATTAATCTGTTTAATAATATTTAAAAATATTTCTCTTCAAAGAGGCTCACTATAGACAATACAAAGTTGAACCCAAACAGGTTTCACTTTAAAGTATGTTACATTCCATCTGCCTGTAACGGCCATTCGCTGCTATCGGTCTTCCGGATAAGGCTCATCGCAATCCAGGGATGGACTCGGCCCACCAATATCAGGAAGACTGGAGTAACAAAAATTTTTATAATTTTACTTATTGCGAATCTGCATCCCTCTAAAAAGGGCTGACTACTTACTACGTGTTGAGATACCCAAGGCGAAGAACGAAAGATAGAACAACATGAATACATTGGAGATCTTCGTTGTTGCCGATCTCAGATGACCCTCCCTACCAGTAGTTGCAAAATCTATATCGAAAAGCAACCCCTTTATAATTTACATATCTTGTAACACATTCTAGTATCAGTATCAGTATCAGTGTTCCAGCACGTAAACCATGTCCTTTTTTGTTGGAAAGCACATATTTAGTAATAGTTTGCTTAACACATTTTGGTTGAGTAGCAAGTATCAACTGCGGTGTAGGTTAGGTCGAAGCTAACCACGTGTTGGACCCAGTATAAGGTGTCGCTTCTTTTTTTTTTTTTTTTTTTCTCTATACGATTATTAAATATTAAGGCGCTGTACTTATCTTAACAAACGTTCTTCACTGGTTGTTGTGCTCCCTTACACGCTGCTGCTGCCGAAGGGCGTGTTTCTACTGTTGTATATAACGCCGGCCGGCCGGCGACGCAGCCGTGTCCAGCAGTTCCGTTGGTTCGCCGTATAGCTGCAATCCTGGTGTCGGAATTTTTTTGTTGCCAGAAATGCTTGCAATTCAGTGGGTTTTCCAATTGGAAGTGGTTTTCTTCGCTCCCCCCTGCGTTGCCCGTAGCTTGTACCCTTGTAATTAGTTATTTTTTCGTTTTAGTTTTAGACTTATTTTAATTAAATCAAGAATTTGTTTTCAACGCGCTCTGCACCAGTTGCCGCCAAAGAAAACAACTCGTTACACGGGTCGAGTCCGTCACCAATTTAGCGGCCATTTTCGCCCACCAATCTGGTTACTTGGTACTCGTTGCATTAGTGCTGCCAGTGTAATTCAAAATTCATATCGTTATCTCTAACGCTATTCTACCCGGTTTACACCTATGCACGTAACAAGTAAATGTACGATAAATAGTGCAATTATGTCGAAGGACAAAAGTAAAGAGTTTCAAGTATTCGACTCGACCGCTGTAATTTGTTTTGTTTATATTTCCAGGCATGCTACAGGCGGTCAATAAGAATCCAAATTAACAATGATAATGTTATAAAATTTACAACTTTGTAAAATAATACACAATAATATCAGGTATACACAAACGTTGTGCTTGCAATTTTAATTCAACAATTTGCTGCGAAAACATTCTTCTCTTGAATTTTCGTTGATATTTGATATTTTCTTTAGAGCAAGCGTATTGCACGCAGCATGTTATAAATGATACGATTTCCTGCAATTTATATCAATAAGTTTTTCATTTATTTTCGACAGTGTTTGTAAAATACGCACAATCGAAGAAATAAACTTAATAGAAAAAACATATATATATATATATATATATATTAAAAGGATTTATTATATACGCAGTCAAAGAGAGATACATATGGTACGAGTATATTGCGTTCCGACATGGCAGACAGCTTGCGGCAGCGCAAAGTGGAAATCGAGTGACTATCATCAGAGAAAAATTCAACTCAACTTCATTCAAAAAAAAAAAACCCAGAAACACATAACGAACGCTTAAATAAATTTTGACTAACTCCACAAATTCAATTCAACGTATTGTACATTTTCAAAACAATACCCTGCACACATGGCATGTAATAAATCAAGGAACATTTTGTCGTGCAGTGTCCACAAAATCAATGGATATTGCATAGGCCCCATCTATATAAGAAATATAAGCAACTATGAAAAAATTAAAAAAAACTTGATAAGTTATTAGCATTCTCAACACATCTGCAACTACAATATAAGCCATCAGCATGACAGTATGTAGGGTATTATACAATTGGGCACCTCTGTTCATTTTTTACCCTCTTTTGAGTCATTGTTTTCCCTTTTTCGCTCGCGCAAGCTTATTTCTTTAGCGTTTATCGTTTCAGCTAGCAGCATTTTGTCGCCATTGTTTGTATTACACATGAACACACTTGTTCTCACACACGCACACACTCACACCTGCATACACATTGGTACAACATATGGTTGACGAATGCGAAATGTTATACAGCACAAATGTCGACTGCTTACATCAATATATGTTTGTAGTTGTAAGTGTGTGCGTGCGTATACGCTGGTGTATTTGTGCGTAAAAATGAGTCGCTTTATGAGTTTGTCTTATGTCACGCATACAGAATTTTATTTTCATTTTGCTACGTGAGCTTTTATTACCATGTACAACGCTTAGATTTCTTTATTTTTTTTCTGGAATAGTACAATAATATTTACACCAGCATGGACAGGATAAACACATCTTTAAGCCGCAAAATATTGAAAAAGTTGTGCAACCACAAAAAAAAAAAAAAATATGTTTACTTTGGCACAACTTCCGGTTTTTAGCTAAACGGAAGTTCAGTAATGTAAATAAAATAGTTTAAAAAAAAATAGAAAAAGAAACTCTTGTTCCGTTGATGCTTTAATACACTTTCTTTCATTTTCCTTCATTTAAAATACTTTGATTACTTTGAAAATTATGTCTTCATACTTACATTTTTTTTACACTATGTTGCACAGATTCGCACACAGATAAATCCTTGTCTTTCCATATAAAACAAGTTTAATAAATATTTTGTGCTTAAAAATGATTGCTTAAAGCAAAATTATTCACTTTTCATTTCATTCATTTATTATAGCAAAGTAGGCTCCTGAACATAATTAATTTTTTTTTTATTCAAACATTAATAATTATTTCCGATCCATTAAACTTAAAAAAATAGTTCTATTAAAAATAATCCTTGCCTTGCAAAAAAAAAAAAAAAAAAGGTAAGAAATGCGGATCTAAAAAGTTCAAATTTTCCAAACCACAAAAAATAAATAAATAAATTTAAAAAATTCAAACTTTGTGCATTAAAATTTACAGCCCTTGTTGCTATTTTTCCGGCACTCGCATAGTTTTCGACATAAAAATTTTGAAATGGGCTGCACTCATTTTTCTGATTATTAAAAATTTATGCAACAATTCATGCAAAACTTTTGCAACGCACAACAAACTAAACAAGTTGAAACAGCAACAAAAACACCAGTAACTCGAACTTGAAGCAACAACACCCCAAAAAACAGGAACTAACTATGAACAACACCAACACAAAAAGAACAAGGACTACGAGCACAATTCATAAGCAGCAGCAAATGCATTCCCAAAAGGATGTTGGCATGCCAAGCCAGTAAGTTCCAAAGTCTAAAGCAATGTTTTACGAGTGTAGTTTGTGACTAGCATGTGCAAGTGAGATAGACAGTGAGCTAGTGAGCGAGATAGCATTTAACAGCTAGCAATTGAAGCAGCTTGCACATTATTAGGTTTGATCATTCTGTTATCAAAAACGTTGAAAAGTTTCAACATAGTTTTCTACTTTGTTTAAGCGTAATATTAAAATTGTTTCATTTTTAAATCAGTTTTGGTTTTAGCAGAACATTTTTCCCAGAAACTCTTTATTGGGATTATTGTAGAAATAGTGAATAAGCGACCAAAATTACTTAAAACTTAAGTCAATCCGGTATAGGTACATAAGCAATAGCACAGCCTTTCATATATAATCAATGTCCAATTAAACAATAACAGAAATATTTAGAATTGTTTAGAATAAATTTAATGTCTATCCGGTCCCAAGACTGAACCTTGTGGCACTCCGGCACTAATAGATTTAAAATTAGATTGAACGCCAATTAGTTCAATATAGAACTGTCTAAAGGCGAGGAAACGTTGGAAACAGCTTGGAAGAGTTATAGGGCAGTAGCTTTCAGTTGAATCTGGTGGTTTCCACGGTTTTGAGTTGGCCATGATTTTAGCATTTTTCCATTTTTGTAGAACATATCCGATTTGCAGACAGTTTGGAAACATAGCATATAGAAATCGAATTGCACTAATTGGTAAGTTTATTAGAAAAAGATTTGGAATACAATCAGGGGCTGCAGACTTCTTAGACTTTAGTAAATTTAATATGCTCTCAATTTCATCACATGATACAGATGGAACATCAAACGAGTCTTGATCATTCAGATCGGATAAAGAGAATTTAACCATGGAGATGGTTTCACTGTCTGAAAGATAAACGACAAGTTTCTTATTATCTTGAAATATATCACTCGGTGGGCAGGGGGCCATTGTCCTCTCCTAATTTTTGAAAAGTTCGTTAAAACATGTATTTTGTAAACTACATATTTCGCACTTTTGATTTCTTAACAATAAAAAAAAAAAGTCAACAATTTGCTCTACAACAGTACCAGAGCCGGTTTCTGCAATTTAAATCAGAACCTAGAATATATGGTCCGCTAATTCAAGCTAGTTTCAGTAAGTCTGACTTCAAATTGCTTAGCTTGTGTTTTTAGGGCCTGTACTGAAGGTACAAGAGACTATTGGTTTTGTCAAAATGTATGTCGTAGACCCCCGCAAAGTTACCCCCATTATGGTCAGGAGCGATATGAACCAAAGGATCTCGGAAACGGCAATTGATTGAGACTTCGTTCTTTTTGCATTCGACTAGGACTTCGAAGACATTTTACGAGTTTATTTTAAAATTAAAAAAAAAATCGATGAAAGGTTACTTTGACCAAACCTGGTGTATTATATATTGGGGTTGCTGCACCACGTCAGGATTTTTTCTTAACCTCAACAAAAATATGTTGGATATTATGTTACAGACAAAATTTTGTAAATATTGACGGTTTTACCTCAATCTTAGCTAATTCTCCACTAAGGACCCTAAGAATAGTTTAAGAATAGTGAGAGGCAAGGGGACTCACTTTAAACAAGTTCCCCAAAGGGAACATATGTCTGCTACGTGCACATCTTTATTTCTGGATAAGGCTGAATGAAGGTAATTGCAAAAAAAAGGATATCTTGAACTTACATTAACTATTGATTTTGAAAATCAGACTTCAAAATATTAATCAGCGAGTCTAAAAACTCACAGATACCAGTTTTATAAAAATTCAAAAACGTTTTGAAAAAGTCAACCGCTGACAATGCGAAAAAATCTTGACGTGATGGAGCAAAACGGACTTCAGATTCGTGATCAAAAACCATATGTGGACATGTATTTGACAGCTAATTGGGTATTTCTTTTAAACTGCTCACTTTTACTAGTTGGCACAGGAGTTTTTGACGTTACAACTTCTAGAGCCATGGCCGAAAGTTGACAATTATAGCTTTGTCTCAACATTTTTCAAGATTTGGTTTTATACTCCCACCTTACTTTGGTTGTCAGTAATGAAAATTTATTTTTTAAATTTTGTTTAATAAAATTTTTTTTTTTTTTAACTTTTTATCATTATTTATTTTTGTATCATTTAATCTTTAATGGCATTTTGCAATTTATATATTTTCGTACACACCTTATCATTCATCATAACCAGCTAATAAATAGAATTCCATTAAATTGCATATTCAATGATCCATGCATAATCCACAATTTAATTAAAATTGACCACCAATTTTTCATTTTTAGTAAGAACTGGCTTAACGCAAAAATCCTGTCATAAAAGCAAAAGCGAATTGAAAAAAAGTCAAATGAAATAAAATTGAGCTCATAATATTCAAATTAAATGCAGAACTCAATGTCATGGCTCTTTTGATATACTTACTATATACTGAAAAGTGTGGACCCTCATGCCACCCTCTAATAGCATTCGATTCGATTCGATTTGATACGCAGCATCATTAAATCACAAAAAAAAAAAATGTAAAAACGCCACAAATTAGCAACGCATATCATTGAGTTCCAGAGCCAATCTCATCGTTGTACGTTTTGAGGTTTGAGTAGCATTCCACATTATTAAAATGCTGCGTGCACTTTTACTGATACCCAATATTTAATGGGTTTTATACCCTATACATGTAGTGAAAATGAGACTATTTTTAATTTCTTGTCTGCTTTGATTTGAACGGAGTAAGGAAAGCTTTCTAAAACTTGCTCTACTCAATAAGGAAATATTTTGATGTTAGAGCTGGTTCAGACAGTGCCGGATATGTTGAAAATATCTACCAAATTCAACGAAAAGTGACAATTTAATGGAATTTGTGGCATAGTATGAACCTACCATTACTTTACATTAATATTATGTATTTCGAGAAAAACTGAGAGAGGAAGAGAGTGAATTGAACTCAACATGCATGAGTTTCTGTATATGTTTTTTACAGAAAGACTAGATATTAGTGAAGAAAATTAAAGCATTTTACGCCCAAAATAGTTAACCAATTTGGTTAAAAATTATGTTGTGCTCTGCTCGTTTTTATATACTTTCTAACAGAAAAAAAAAATTGGAATGTGTTGTGTTGAGAAAGTTTTATCTATTTTTGTATAAAAATATGCAGACTTTGAACATTCAACTCAGAAAGGCTTACAGAGTATAATCAATTATTTTTGATTATGTCTAGTGTAGGGTGTAATAAATTAGTATATCTTTAAACTGCATTGTTCGCCCCATAAATATTTTTTCCGCATTTAAGCATAAGGATTTCAAAAATTAAGCGCCATAAAATTACATTTCCATAATATAAAGTACAGTAAACGTGGAATTTTTTTCTCCTTTATGCAGACGACGGATGGAGATATATACCCAATATTAAATAAGCATAATATTTACTCGTTCGCATACAGTTTATGCGAGCTGAAAATGGACCTACAGCGCCCAAAAAAGTACATCGAATTTATTATTTATTTTGGCGCGAACTTTACGAGCCATTTTTTTATTGAGCTGAGCTAAACGAAGTCTAGCTAAGGGTATTGTATACCAAGTGGGTGAAAAACTCACTACAAAGCAGCACCAAATGAAGGGCAAAAAAAAATAAAATTTATTTTTTCACGCGCCAATAATCATATACGACAACGTAATCAAATTTCACACAGCAACCGGCAGCAAAATAAAAAAGTGTAGATTTTTTACAGGCAGGCGTACGAGTGAGTACACTGCAGGAAAATAATTTATTGAAAAATAAAAATAATAAATTCGAGTGCCACCAGCTTCTTTCTCTTTGTTTTCACAAACAGTTTATTTTTAATTCAGTAAGCCACCATTGTCCTACTACCGATGATTATTCTTCATCCGGCGTTGCCAATTTGTTGTGGCATTCAGTTCTACCAATTCCAACACTTGTCTATTTTCATTTTTTTGATTGTTTCAATAGTATTTTTATATTTATTTCTAATCTTTTAATATTTTTTTTGTAGGATTATTTCGAAATCCAATCAAAATTGCTTTTTATGTTGTTGCAGCAAAATTTGTATTTTGTTTTCTATGAAAAAATTCGAGTAAATACGAGACTGTGTGCCTTTATATACAAAATTTATATTAAACACATTTCATTTTGCACCTGTAAATTTTTAATTCAAGCATTTTATTTAGATTGCCGATTAAATTGTTTGCATTCACCGAGCTTATATTATATACTTTCCTGAATATTTTCTAAAATTAACTTGATTTTATTTAGCTTTCTCGATTACTAGACGCTCAATTAAATTTTCGTTTTATGTCCTGTATTAAATATTTGTGTGCAGGCTAAATTGTGTTTGTTGAAACTTCAAAATGTAGTATAGTGAAACAGATATAGAAATTTAAGAGTATTTTGAATTTATATTCATGACCAGCTCGAGAAGAAAATTTACTCTGGGCATATCTATTCAGACCTCTATGTGCTGTTCATAAGAATAATGATTGAGAGTCACATACTACATTTTTACGAGCAGACGAACAGACGTACAGGGCTCGATCGACCCGTCTTATTGAGCTTATCAAGAATACATTTTGTTTTGTGTGTTACAAACTGTATGCCAGAATTTATATACAAATCGCACTATTTGCAAAAAGTATGAAAATTTTTTTTGTTTTGCCATACTTCAAATGTAAAAACAATTTGTAAATTTGTAAATCAGCCAATAAACATACACCCAACGTATCCCAAGCTTTTTCATGTTAATTTAAGTTTAAATATAGCAAATAAAAACAACATTGGCTATATTAGTTTAGTAATTTAATCTATTTGATTTAAAATATTAAAAGTTTTAGTATTAATAATTTCAAATAAATGCATCACTCTGACACAAACATAATTAGCCATTATTGCGCTTTTTTCGATGCAGTGTGAAGTTACATTAATTAATCATGTAATACATATATTTCAACTATTATATATAGTACAGATTTACGGAATGGCAGTTTCTAAATGGCAGTTACTATCCATATTTTGAAAATCTGTGCAATGTGCCTTTACTATTCGGTTGACTGTATGATCAATCAAGCATTGTAAAGGTACTTAGCATAGCTACTTCGCAGATATATTTGCATTCCTCTTTTAAGTGCCATATTGCAGGTTCACGTAATTATTTTTTGTGTAACCGTCATCAATATATAAGGCTTAAGCTTTCTCTGCTGTTTATTTAATGAGATGTTTCTTATCTGATTGAATGGCAGATTTGAATGTTTTAGGAAAAATTCTTCAGAGTTAAATAAAGTCTTCTACAAATTTGTGCTGGCAGCAGACGATATCGAAAAGTTTTTTCTTCTTTGTATTCTTATGACGATGGGAGATGGGAGTCTCTTTCATTTGCAGAAATTAACATTGTGAGGAAAGTTGTTGACTACCATTCACTTGGAAATGGCCAACAATGATTCTTGTGTAAACGGCCCAAACAGCTCACAACGGCCGCTAGAACACGTAGCCTCTGAACAGCCGTTCGGTGATGAGCTAACTATGATAAGGTTGGTGCTCTGGGTTTGAAACCCACCGCCTTAATAAATGTAACTTCAATGAAAACAAAAAGAAAGCCTCGTATCGAAACCTATGATGATATGTGTTGGACGTGCGAACGTTACGTGGTCCCAACATCGACTCAGACTCAGTCGCAGCCAAGGTACGCACTAGGCACAGCGTGGTGCACGCCATTCCAACATGCAACGGAAGCTGCAATCAGAATAGACCGCCGAAACCTTTTTAAAAAAACACTCTTCCGACTATTTCGGGAAACATCTCCGTCTTCTCAATATATATTTGAGCAGTGGAAACATATGATCTGCTTCATGTGTAGCGCTGGCAAGGAGGTTATTGGTTATACAAAACCTGTGAATAATTCTTAGTTCGGCAACGCTTTCTATTAGCGAACTCTGCAGTCGGGAGCAACGCAAGCTGTTTAAGAGTAAGAATTGGTCCATTTTTCAGAAAAAAACCAATCAGCCACAGCCAGAATGCGAAACAGTCGCGAAAAAACTCTCAAACAACGTTTTTGCTCAATCAACCTAGGAGCGTTTTGTCGCTTTATGTGCTCATGAGTTCACTCAATACACTATGCCAAACTGTCTTTTGCGTATGTGTGTTGCGTGTGTGGATACGTAAACAGCAAATATGCATGAGATTGCCTGTGATGAAATATCTATGGCAACAACATATGGCAAACACAACAAGAAAAAAAGACACTTTGCTCGTTTTGCTCAATACTAACTCTGAGAAGCTGAACATCGAACGAGTCTGTTTGATTTGAGCGGTCAGCGTGAGACCGATTCGTGACACCGACCCCAACACGAGAAAGACGGTGGCTGTTGTGACAGTGAGCGATAAAGTTTCAAATTTTTCGGTCTTTTGAGTAAGTAGACCACGCAGAAAAATTTGGATGATCATCTTTTGCGAGCTCTGCATTTCAGACTCAAGAAAAAGGTGCAAGAAAGGCGGGAGTTTGAGAGGAATCACTGAGATTATGGATTTCAAACCCACTTGGAGGCGATGAAGCGCACAATACCGCCGATAGATTAATGACACCGGAACCACTAGTTAAGGATAGCAATATAGCATAGCTACCCGACTATAACGAGGTCGATTCGTTAAGCTGAAAAATAACAAAACAGCAGGTTCTAATGGGCTGCCAGCTGAGTTTTTCAAGACCGGTTAGTAAGGAGTATGCACTAACTTTTATGCAAAATATGGTCCGATAACGCATACCCAATGACTGGAATCTCAGTATTCTCTGTCATATCTTTAAGAAAGGAGGTCCCGCTGTTTACGCCAACTACTGCGGAATGTCTTTTTTCCATCGGATATAAGATTCTGAAGCGCGTATTGTGTAATAGGCTGAAGCCTTATACAGATTGACTGATAGGACATTATCAGTGTGGCTTCAGACCAAAAAGGTCGACAAGTTAACTACAAATTCTGGAAAATATTTAAAAAAGACACACACCACCTATAAAGACCACTTTCGACACGCCGATACGATTGAAGTTTTTCGATGCCCGGTCTACACTAGGTATCACGGCAAAGATCGTTCGTCTTTGCATGATGACGCTATCACACACACAAGCGTTGTCGAGGTGGGGAAAAACCTATCCGTACCGCTTTAATATCAAGAGAGGTACAGACAGGGTGATGCGCTGTAGTGTAATTTTTTTCAATCTATTGATGGAAGATATCCCACGCCGATATCCGTACAAACAGAATATGTCGGGCTCGATCTTCCAAAAGGAATTGGAACGGCGAATCAGCAAGAAGTTCTCAGAGACTGAAAACAGTCTCGGCTCTCGGGCTAAGCAAGCAAATTAGAAGTAAAGCCTTTTCTCGTAAGCCGATAAGATCTATAAGACGCTGATACTCCAGGTCCTATTGTATGGCGCAAAGGCATGGACCGCGTTTGAGTTAGACGAAACGGCGTTGGAAGTTTTTGAGAGAAAGATTCTCTGCAGGATTTTTATCCTATTAGAGTCGGCGACGTTTAGGTTCCGTTTAGGTGCCGTGTGAACCGCGAGCTATTCGATGAGGTTGGCATAGTCCAGCACATAAAATTCGAGCGGCTGCACTGGGCTGGTCACCTCATTCGAATGGATGAATGAGCTCCAGCACGCATGGTTTACATGGGGGGCCCAAACTTGATTGGTGGACGCCGAAATAGAGCACGACCGGGCATTGCGTTGGAGGGACCAGGTATGGAGAGATCTCTCCGTACTCCGTTCAGCTAAGATTGACCATTTCTCCAACTTTGGTATCTCAGTTGATATTGGCCAGTTAGGACCGCTCTGCTGAGATATAAATTTCTATTTGATTGTGTTGGTAGCAGATTCGATGATGGTTTCGGCCGCAGCCCAGAGAGGCTTCCTGCCATGTGTGCAGTAAAACTTCATGTGGGTACTGATAAACGTCAGCATAAGCTTAGTTCTATTGTCATTTAGTTTTTTTTCTTTCTTTTTTGTTGCACATGTAAATTTTAAATTCAATTTCTATATCAACTCAACTTTTTATATCGACGGACGGACCACCGAACGGAAATGTGTATAGCGACCAAGCTTTTAATGTTAATCAAGAAAATACATATTTTTGTATAGCCTGCCACACCTTTTTCTGCCTTATTTGTACGAAAACTTGCGGTGCAATCATGAAGACTTATCTAAACAATATTCCGAATCTCTGGTAATTTATTAAAAAGGCTAAATAAGAATATTAAATTGTCAACTAGTCGAAAAGCTTTTATGCGCTGTTCTAATTCTGCTACTTTTGCGCTGAAACATTTCATTTACTTCTACAAAAAGACATTTCAAATTCCAACAAATCTTATTTTCTAAATCATTTCATTACGAATTTATTTATTGAGTTTCTACTCCTTTTTGCCAGTTCCATTTCTTTGGCATTTATAGGATTTTCGCACAGCTACGATAAATGCAAATGCAATTTCAACTTGAATTAAGTTCACAGCTCGGAATCAGTGTTGCACAAAGACCAAAAAGCAAATCGCCTGGCGTGATTTATTGTGCAAGATTCTCGCTAAGCTGAAGAGAAGGACACTGAAGTTATCTGCAAACGCCTGCAAGTGTTTTGCTTAAAATAAATGTCAGTCGCACTTCATTTGTCTTTGTCGGCAGCGTCAAATTGAAAATACGCAACAAACTACTGCTGACTGTTAATAGCTAGAGGCAAATTTTATCTCTTTGGTATTATTATAATTAATTATGAGATGGGTAAACACACAATATTCAAAACATCATAAATCAGC
This sequence comes from Leucophenga maculata, assembly GCA_035044805.1. NCBI lineage: Eukaryota > Metazoa > Arthropoda > Insecta > Diptera > Drosophilidae > Leucophenga > Leucophenga maculata. The sequence goes on from JAWNNP010001173.1 coordinate 761,914, forward strand.
ATTAATTAAGTGCGCAACATTTTCAGCCGCAGCCAATTAGAGGCCAATATATAGAATTAAAAGAAAAAGAAAATTCTAAGAACATGAAGAAAGAATTGAGAAAAAGTAAACATCTCGAATATATATATTGTTATTGTCTTAGCCTGCGCTCCAGCATCAATATGCTGCCAGGAAAGAGTTCACCATAAATACTGACGCTCTCAGTCAGGCTGACATGTTTGTTCATTCGAAAGTAATTGCAAGTCATTCGTTATATGCAATAATAAATGAGTTCTTTCACAGCAACAGCAAGTGTCCGCCCTTTTGTTGCCAGCCATGCACTCGTCTTCATTCGGCGTCAAAAGTGTCCTTTATCTTCAATAAACTTTGTCGCGCACTCACTGCTCCTTCTTTGGCTACTGGCAGTGTGTTTTGTAGTGTCATCGACAATCTTGAAACATCTTCAATTTGTGCACCAGCTGAACTAAGCAAAGCCAAGCCAAACTAAGCTGCGCTGCGCTGCACTCTGATGCATGCGCCGCGCAGCTGCCAAGCCAAGTTACAAGTTGCAATTGCAACAAAAATTCTCTGTGCTGGCAGATAAGAAACGAATTGTTGCTCGTTTGAAGGCTATTACCCCACAAATGTTGCCAAGCGGCCAAGCGGCTAAATGAATGAGCAGCATTGACAACGACATCGGCAGTTCATCACTTGACACTCACTCACTCAGCTGCATTTACTAGCCAAAATGGCTATTAGTTGGAAATATTTGTCGTAGTCCTTGGAGCGGCAAATGCTGTGCCGTCGCTCAGGAACAATAAATGGTTACAGCTTGACTTTTATTTCGCACAACAGATGCCAATAAAGAAGATGCACTACAAAAAGTCTTAGAGTGAAAGTAAAATTTGATGTGCGGATGGCAATGCGAGTCCTTTCGGTCCTGTCTGTCTGTCTGTCTAACATAGTTGTTGAAGTAACGATACAAATATTTCCTCTTTTTCGAATTTGTTGCTTTTTGGAGTATTCAATTGCAATTATTTCATTTTTTAGAAAATGTCCAAAATAATTTAATTCAAATTATATCTATTCTGCATTAATGTACATCAACTGATTAGCCTGTTTGGTTTTGTGTGTGAGATGAACCTTTGCTGCTACTTGCAATTTAGATATACTGCAACTAATGTGAATAACATACAACAGCCCCAAAAACTGATATTTCTTCTACTCAAACATTTGCTAAGAAGCACTATTCTGCTTAATTGTTGTGTAACTGTTTGGACAAGAACAACGAACTATCATTTGTCCCTCTGCCAATCGCACAACAGTTCAGCATCCTACCTGAAACCTCTCTTAGTATCAAGAGCAAACAATCTTTGCCGGGATTCCTAGTGCAGAGTCAAAAAACTTCGATCGTATCAGCGTGTCGGAAGTGGTTTTATAATAAATAAATAAGAGGTGTGTGTCTTTGTTAAATATTATCCAGAATTTGTCGTTAACTGGTCGGTCTTTTCGGTCTGAAGCCGCACTGATGTAGTCCTATCAGTAAATCCGTATATGGCTTCAGCCTATTAAACAATAGGCGCTTTAGAATCTTATATCCGATAGAAAAAAGACTTATTCCGTGGTAGTTAGCGCAAACAGCGAGGTCTCCTTTCTTAAAGGTATGACAAAGAATACTGAGATTCCAGTCATTGGGTATGCGTTATTCGGACCATATCTTGCATAAAAATTGGTGCATACTCCTTACCAACCGGTCTTGAAAAACTCAGCTAGCAGCACATCAGAACCTGCCGTTTTGTTATTTTTGAGCTTTTTAATAACCGAATCGACCTCGTTTTTGTCGGGTAGCCCTACTTTATTGTCATCCTTAACTGGTGGTTCCGGGGTCACTACTCTATCGCCAGTATTGTGCACTTTCTCATCTTTAATTAGGCTAGAAAACTTACACCTCCATAATTTCAGTGATTCCAGAGCATTTTTGACCAGATTTACATTTTTGTCCTTATTGAAAAATACTCCGGGTTTAAAATTTTTTGTCAGACGCTTGACTTTTTGATAAAGCTTTGGAGCTTTTGAATAACCAATGACATACTTGGCAGCCTTATACATGAAGCGGGTGATAAGTTTCCACTGCTCACATATATCTTAAGAAGGAGAGGTTTCCAAGAACAGTCGAGAGAGTATATTTGAGAAGGCTTCGGCGGTCTGTTGTACAGCTTCATCAATGCTGAACTATCGATTTTCCCTAATACCGACTACATACCGAGCTCATAGGAACAAAGGGTATACTAAGTGTGTGCCAATGTATGTAACAAAAGGAGGCGTGGCAGACACCATAAAATATATATATTCTTGATCAATATCAAAACTCGAGTGGATATAGACATGTCTTGATGTACGTATTAAAGTCGAAATCTTTGAGATAAAAGATACAACTTTCAAATTTGCAGATTTAGATTATGTTTTAATTTCTTCAGATAATTTGTATTCAATTAAGACGCTAAACCCCCTCCCCTTACCCAAAGAGCTGGTGGTTTTTTGTCAATTACAAACTTTAAGTTTTTGTATGAAAAAATAAAAACACCAAATTTTGATTTACTTTACATTATTCCGTTTCAAATTTCTATTTAGCTCCAGATCGGACCACTGAAAAGGGTAGCCCCAAATACAAATCTGTTCAACCAATTTCGTTAATCTTGTTCTTTCTTGTTATTTTAGTTAGAATCAATCTAATATTTTTTATGGTTGCCCTTGTAGGAATCGCTAGTGCATTGGGATCTTGAGACACTGGCCGAACTATGGGATCTTCTTTACAAAATATATATATATATAAGTACTTAAATATAATGTGATAAATATTTATGGCTATTGCATCCTGCACCAAAACTACTAATTTACTAACTTTTGCTAATTTACTAACAATTTGAAATAACTGATAGAATATCACAGTGAAATACTTTCAATGTCATTAGTGACTACAAATTTCATCACTACTTTTTCAATACTAATTTCAAGCACTTTATGTGTAACTTAAGTTAATAAAAAACTGTTTATATGCCATCAAGCAGTGATTTTAATAAATCTTCAGTGCAATGATTAATCAAGCATAAATAATTTATGAGTGCGCCTTTGCTGCTACTTTACGACATTGCAATTTCTGTGCACATTTTGCTGATATGGCAATAAAATATTTTTTTTTTCTTTTAATTGAGAAAACTCGTAACAGATACAAGTAATTAAATAATTACTTTCACTTCTTACTACTTATAATAAAGATAAAGAGAGTCATCACTTTCAAACAAATAAAGGAATTGGTTTTAATAAAAGCAGTCATTCATACTTTTACATCTTCCTTGATTTATCTTATACAGCTGTAAAGTCTGCAATGACTCTATGCGCTATACAAAATATTATTTCAACACAAATTTCTTTGAATATTCTACAAACTATACGCTTTCAACTTGGTGTACAAATGCGTACAATAGGCAAAAATAAATTTCTATACCAGAAAGAAATATTCTACTTACTAGCTATGCTTGCCACTCTGCTGTCTGTCATGTGACAAGCTAAATCGTTGCACATAAAAACAAACATTAATTAAATGTAAAATTTTATTAAAACTACAAAAGCTCAAAGAGCAAACTGCAAGATTAAATCACTTTATTTATTTAATTATCCTTTTCTATAAGCATAGCCACAGACACTTGTACATACAGATATCTAGATTGTCAATTGACAACGAAACCCTAACAGAAACAACGTGTACCTACATGTTAGTTGGCAGCTTCAGTCTTACCGCTTTTCAGTACCAAATGGGCTTAAAGGTGGTGCAGCGTAACAAAACTAAAAGCAAATACAGATACCACTCGTGCAGCAAACCAACCGAATGTCTTTGGCATCAGTCGTGTACAAATTGGAACTAAAGCATTCAATTGCGATACGAGTAAATCGTCGTCGCACCGTTGAGCCAAGTGAGTTGAGTTGGTTTTAATTAAATTAGAAACATTTAGAGAACACCATCCAACTGGTATAGATTTCAGTTATTTTTGTCGTTTGTGAAACTTTTACGATGGGTCATAAAATGTGCGTTGCTTTGATTTCCATTGAAATGTGTTGCAATGCAATCAGATTGACGCTGTTGTTGCTCCATAATAAATCTGTATGCAATTAAATTTTTACGAGCCATGATTTGTCATACAATATATTACGTGTAAACAGGCTGTTGACAAGAGTGCAAAGATTTCTAGGTCTGATAATAGAAATAAACGCTGAACTTCATTAAAATTTTCTAAGTACTGATGAACTTTAACGAAATTAGCTAAAGCTGTCGCAGTGAAATCATTAAAATTTGCTCAAATAAACGAGAAAAAAATGGAAAAACAAAGCGAAAAAGTTTCAATAAACTTTCAATTTGCAGTCAAATGAATCGAGCAGGCGGACAGACAGACAGAAAGACAGGCAAGCAAGCAGGCGCTTGACGTTCATTCAATTTAATGCTTCACATCAAAGTCATCTTATGAATTTATGCGCCTCATTTTATGCAAACAAATATTTACACAAAATTTAGTAGAGTGTAAAAGAAAACAAACGACCATGCTAAATTGGGTAAAGCCGAAGCTTTAATATACTTCACTTGCGCTGGAATTAACTTCAGCTTTATTATTAAAATAATAAATTTTGCAATTGCTTAAATTAATTAAGCTAAAATACAAAGTTTTTTAGTGGCAACTTTGGAATCATTTTGAACAGTTTGTATCATTCGATCAATATTTTCTATAGCCACAGAATTGCAGTATCAAGCAACTGTCTCAAATCATGCAGCGTTAGGCAGGCTTAAAGCGAAGAGTTTAAAAGATCCACCGTTGAACAACGAAATATTAAAAATCGCAATAATAGCCTAAATTAAATAAAAAGCGCACACCTACCAACTGACTAACTAACATATACAGTCAGTCAGTCACACCCGGCGCTAAAGTCAATGTGCGTCGCAAAGTTTTCCATTGGAAAAGTCACGTTCCGAAATGCACAAATTTCTACCAATATTAATATAAGCAAGAATAAAAAAGTGAAAAAAATCCACAATGACTACAAAAAGAAAACCAACACACACAACTTTTTCAAACTAAAATTTGGAAAAGCGTGGCAACATTTTTCATAGCGCATTCATTCGCTTGATTGCTTAGGCAAATGAGGCATTTTTTTTATTTTTTTTAATTAATTCATCACTTTTTGTTTTTAATTTTTTGCTCGATAGAAACTTTTCGGCACTGCTCCATACTCCATGCAATTTGTATTAAAATTCCTGCTTCAAATTGCTTTGCTGACTGCCTCGTGTACAAACAGAAACGTTGAAAATTACGTCAAGAACTGTTGCTTAACTTTACGGTTTGTGCTGTACGCTTTCCGTCTCCGGTTTAATGGCGACAGCCACCATTTTTAATATAATTTTGTTGCTGCAAATCAATTAAATTGTGCCGCCTATGCTAACCGAAAACAAAATGGCAGACAACTTAGTAGTAAATCGTAAATTCCTCTGCCGTAGATAACTAGATAAGTTATTTTTGTTGATTTTGTTAATGGCATTATGAATATTTTGAAATTTACTTAAGATTTTGTATAATTTGAATATATTTGCATAGGAAATCAGAGAAGAGAGAGCGAGAAACATATACAAGAGTGGAAATGAATGCTCGAGTGCGTCACTTTGACAGAGGCTGTCATTTGCTGCCATTACCGAAATTCTGCGCCACTTTGCAACACATTTTCAGTCTGTCTGCCAACTGCTATTGCCACCAACTCACAAACACACAGATACACAAAAGGATTTGCTTAATTATAATCCTTACACATCATCAGCTATGGTAGGCAAAATCCAACAAGAACAGCAGTATAGCAAAGAGGTTGGTATGTCAAAATTTTCAACTCGTCATCTTAATTACAAAGCAGACATTCAACAGTAAGAGTAAGGAGCTGCCTTCGATTGCCATCGGTTTTGAGCTTGTCACATCCGTTCCGCGAGCCCCCAAAACATTATTCGCCCTTTGTCGAAATTCTGCTCCTTGCACTCTTCATGCACAGACGACATTTTTAGCAAACGGACGTGGGTCTGATGCTCATTAAAATTCAACAAAATTGTTGCCAAATTAACTCAAACATAAGCGAGCAATAAAATTTCCATATTTTCACTCAGGCTCTCTTCCGCAAATTTTATGCAGTGTGAGTTTTGTATGAAAATAACAAGCACAACAATACAGACTGCGACAGCAACAACAACGTTAGCAGGCGACAAAACTAAGTGTCATCCAAATGGCAAAAGCTTCCACAACCCACTTCAAATCAAAAAACGAAATATTTTCTATGCAGCCAGGAAAAACAAAAAAACAAAAACAAATACTAAATTGAAGCGCTAAATTGTTGGCGGGAAAGTGATAATTGCTTCGAAAACTATGCAAAGTAGCGTAAATTTCAGAGTGAATATGTATGAGGAATAACAAAAATAGTTCTAACTAAAAAAAAAACAAATCATTTATTTCAATCGATTTGGATTTAAACTTTTCAAAATTTTAATAAAACTTTATTTAAGTTATAATCCAAAAACTGAAAAAATGCTTTAGTATGCACAAGTACAAAGTCAAAAATCGGCATATTACAATTGTAAAATTAAAAAAAAAATTAAAATAGTCCATATTAAAAGTAATATCAGACATTTTATAGATTACTGGTGAACATTCGTTTTTGATTAATATTGAATTTAATTATTTTAACCACATTAAGCAGCAGAATAAAAAAAATATATACGATGAAAAACATTTATTAATGGCACATGCAGCAGCTATCGCATGGATTTCTCGAAGCATTTTCCGGATTATTCTATTTTCAAGTAGCAAATTGGAATCCTTGACCTCCGAGCCCCGAAATACAATAAGTATTTTCACTGTTAAGCTAAAACTGAAAAATCAGTTCTGTGCGAGTGTATATATTGAACTAGACCTAAAATATCGCTTCGACTGTCTCTACAGATGCCGCACTTTATCAAACAGCTAAGTTGCTCTTATAAACACTAAACTTAAGAATATGAATAACATTTATTTCGAATAAATATTTCGAACTAATCGTGCTGCAAGTTCTCTCCAAACAAATACTTATAAAGTCTAATCATTTTTCGTTATAGCTATAAATAGTAAGGAATTTCCGTCGATTATTCAAAGATTATAGCGCTTGAGTGAGCTTGAAAATTCTCACCAGCTCTCTAAGCAACACAATGGCAAAAGTCAGAAAGTTCAAAGGTCAGCATAACATAATACCCACTTTAATCTGCAAAATTGTTTAAGCAAAATATAAGCAAATATGTTTGACGCCTAAAGATATGCAACAAATATTATAATGTCATTGACATAGGCGAGAAAAATGAAATGCGGACAGCCATTTTCTATTTTTGGCCAAATGCCATTTTGTTTTTCTTCTGTCCTATGCTTGAGTACTGCGAAAAAAAAGCACTTAATTTTCATTTTTCTGCTGCTTTTCGATTTTGCTAGTTTCGACTTTTCTTTTTTTTCAACACTTCAACAACTTTTCGACACAATGCGTTGCCTTTTAGTCCTTCACTCCTTTCTTTTTTTCAACTGACATTTTATGCCGCTGAACTCATTGAGCGCTGGTGATAATTTACTATTGATTGCGTTTGGTCGTAAAACTTTTACGTCGCTTAAACTTTCAGCTTGCACTTTGGCTGCAAGTTTCAATTATTAAGTTTTTTTGCAGTTTTAAATTTTTTTTTTTTTTTTTTTTGACTATTGCAAGACATTGATTCGATTTGGCGTTGGTGACAACTTATTTCGCGTATTTTTTTATAAATTTTATGGTTTTGTACATGCATTGATTAGTGCCTACCAACTTAAAAATATATCAAAGGATAATATCAAAACTATTTCGAAAGTGAACAAATAGTATAAAGAAGTAAGGAAATTTCAGTCCCTGTACCAGTTCAGGTCGCCTAACAAACACATTAAATGTTTTCCGAGCTTATGACCAAACACATGACCACTTCTCACTGCGCGAATATGAATGAAAAGAAAAGGGGGGTCGTTCAAATTCAATTGCTTATAAAATCGCCATTTATTATCCGATTTTGATGAACTTTTTGGATTTTGGCTAAGAGTGACGTTATCTCTATACTGGCATGCTCAATTTTTTTTGTGCCGAAGAAATTTTTAGCCTTGGGGGTGATTTTATGGGGAGCAGGTTCAGTCGAATGTAAAAAAACACGAAGTCTCTATCTATTACCGTTTCCGAGATCCTTTCGTTCATACGGACGGACGGACAGACGGACATGTCTATATCGACTCCTCTGTCACTCCTGACCATAATGGGGGTAACTTTGGGGAGTCTCCGACCATTATTTCTACCTGTTACATACATTTGCACAAAACCAATAGGCTCTTGTATCTTCGGTACAGTGCCCAAAAAGCCACACTGAGCAAAGAACTTAAGCAAGCACTAGGGAGTTAACAACTCGGTCAGGCAAAAATCAGAGTCCAACTATATAAAAGTTGACAAAAAAAATAATTGCTAACAGGTCATAGAGCATAGATTAAGCAAACCCAAATGTTCAATAGGTATACTAAAGTTCTCTGCTCGCATCATCTGTGACCATGAGAAGAAGGCCGCTCTTAACTTGAGTAAATTACTCTATACAAAATTTTTTAATGTTTAGCTTAATTTAAATACTTTTTAATTAGCTTACAATACACACGTGGCGTATGCGTAATGTAAGCCAATTATTATGCTACATTTCAGCTGCACAGTTAGCCATTGTCTGTAGCGCGTGCACAATTATTGTCAACAGTTTTGGCTATATCGTATGATGTTGGCCTTATTTGACCTGCTTGCATACAATTTAACGCCTGCAACGCTACCGCATGCCCTGCTCCTTTGATACGCTTCGCAACATTGCTATGCGGCTTAAGATTGATGTTAGTGCAACTGCTACTGTCGTTTGCAACGTCTTCTTTACTTTGGTGCATTCGTGCATGAAGAAGCCAACACTTGAATTGCAACGCACCAATTACGAACATCAGCAGCAGCAACACCAGCCACGCCTACGCTCGTCTGTTTTTCGTCTCACCCCTTGATATGCTTCACTTCACTTCTTGGCTACAATGCTGTCGCTGCACAGTGCAGCAGCGAAGCATAACTAATCCTTTGAGATATCCAATTAAAAATATATAAAAAGTAACCTTTTGACGCAAGCGACGACCTCAATGCCAGGACATAACTTCATCGGTGTATCCTCTGCAATGCTTCTTCGTCACCGAACCAGTTCATGCTCGTCATCATTGCCGGTCTTAGCACTGCTGTTGCTTCGTGTAACGTGTGTCTCTTAAAACGTCTTTAACGCTGCTCTGCTCTGCTCTACTCTGCTCTGCTCTGCTCTGCTCTGCTCCTGCCGTGCAAACTATCTAAATTAACATGAACACAAAACGCCGAAGTGTAAAACTTTATAATTATGTTAAAAATATTTTCTTAAAGATGCGACAGGCAACAACAACAACAAAAAAATATGAAATGTTTTTCATCTTCTTATTTAGCACTTCATAATTTCATATCAGCAACATCGTACTCTTCTGCTTCTACTTATTAAATGAAAATATGTAAGAGCACACCGTGCGACAGTATGTTTGCAGTGCATTCATAAAAGTGTATCTAGTTACAAAGACGCTTTTAATAAGCATGCAACACAAGCAAAGACATCACACTGTGCCATGGTGCAGCTTATTGAAATACCTCAAGCTGACTTTGCGTTTCGTATGGCTGGTTTCGTCTAAGCTTGCATTTGCCATGCAACAAGCACTATTCTCCATGCACAAACGCTCTTAAATTACACTGTGCTACAAAATACTTATTATCGAAATGATGGAAAGGTCGCATTACACTTAAGCACAGAGATTAGACTTTAAAAAAAAAAAAATGACGCTGAATTTTTTCATAAAATTTTTTTCATTCGTGTTCCCATTAAATTTCATACAATCGCTAAATCGTGGGACTTTTAATATTTAGGGGAATGCTTCTCCTCTCTTGTGGTTTATAAAACATTTCCTGTAGCCCTATGCGCGCTGGCGCCAGTTCTTTTGAATGCCTAGTACGGAGAGATGTCTCCATACCTGGTCATTTCAACGCGTGTTCAGTCGTCCTATATTTCGGTGTTAGTTAGTTAGTTATATGGCCGTCTGCCGGTCATGGCCGCGTCTTGGAAGGCGCGCCAGCCTCCATAATCTAGTGCGCGCTGGCGCTAGTCGTTTTGAATGCCAAGCACGGAGAGATCTCTCCATACCTGGTCATTCCATCGAGTGCCCGGTCGTCCTCTATGTCGGGGTCCACCAATCAAGTTTGGGCCCCCCATAAAAACCATGCGTGCTGGAGCTCTTTCATCCATTCGAACGAGGTGCTCAGCCCAGTGCAGCCGCTGGAATCTTATGCGCTGGACTATGTCAACCTCATCGAATAGCTCGTACAGCTCGTACAGCATACGGGACCTACACTCGTCGCCAACTCTAATAGGACCAAAGATCCTGCGAAGAATCTTCCTCTCTTTAGTCTGAAGCCACACTTATATAGTCCTATCAGTGAATCCGTATACGGCTTCAGCCTATTACACAATACGCGCGATAGAATCTTATATACGATAGAAAGAAGACTTATTCCGCGGTAGTTGGCGCAAACAGCGGGGTCTATTTTTTTAAAGATAGGACAAAGAACATTGAGAATGCAGTCATTGGGTATGCGTTTATCGGACCATATCTTGCATAAAAGTTGGTGCATACTCCTAACCAACTCTTCGCTGCCGGACTTGAAAAACTCAGTTTGCTGCCGCTTTGTTATTTTTAAGCTTTTTGATAACCAAATCGACCAAGTATAGTCCGGTGGCTCTATAATAGTGTCATCATTAACTGTTGATTCCAGTGTCATTTCTCTATCGGCGGTATTGTGCGCTTTATCGCCTCCAAATATGTTAGAAAAATTACTCCTCCATAATTTCAGTGATTCCTGAGCTTCTGTAACCAGTTTTCCATTTTAAAATCTTATGTCAGACACTTGACCTATTGATCAAACTCCCGCCTTTCTGGCTCCTTTGTCTTACGTCCGAAAAGGTGTTTCGCCTCCCTCTCGAGAAAAAATAAATTAGACTATACGTATAGAAGGCACTTTTATGAACAACTTGGCCTTAATAGTCAACGATAATTCGCCATACTTTTACTACATAAAACAAAACCACTTTGAGATTAGGATCACCTAAGACAGCAGTTAACAAAAGCAAAACAAAAATAGAGAGAAACAAAAAAGTCAAAATGTCGCTAGTCGAAGCTTTTGCTTCAATAAATTGATTTATGCAATATATGCAAACTTTTTTTTTAATTTAGTTTGTTGTGCAGTGTCCTAGTTTTATGTATATATATGGATAGCATTTGAGTAATATGCTTCTTCGCTTCTTTATTTCATTTGGGCACTCGTACGTATGAGTAACATAATTAGAAAACGTGAAAAATGGCAAAAGCAGTTGAGAAATGAAATAGAAATTTGGAAATAGAGCCATTTTTTTGTTTTTATTCACTCGTTCGATTGCCCCTCCGCAGTAGCTGGGCGTGAATAGACGAAGTACGCTTTTGAACACTGCAAATCTCAAAAGAAATCTCACAGCGCATTCGCTTGGGGAATGAATGGAAAAGTAGACGCATAACTTTTTTAAATTGGAAAAGTTGCAGCAGCAGCAAAACAAAAAAAAACCGTGTTGCTGCAAGTCGACTGCATTCATGTGTTGCATTGGAAGTTGAGTGCGTCAACTAAACTGAATGAATAATTAGCAAAATTTCAGCATAAACAATATTAAATTTAAACTTTTATGTCGCACTAAATATTTTCTGGTATTTCTAATTTATCTTCCAAAGTAAATGTTGCATAAATAAATGAACATTGGTCAAAGCAAACAAAGATGCGCACGCTTGAGCGAAAAGCAAACTCTCTTATACCAAAAGTGTGCAGCATATGCGAACTATTAACTAAATTCAAATACTCATACACACAGAATCGTATGAAACATTATATACAAGTATAAAAAAATCAATAACAACCCAACAGCAGTATTTCCGAAGCTGAAATACCAATAAACCATATAAAAATCACTCATGCCAAAAATAAGCGATTCGAGCCAGCTCAGAGAAATACCTAAATAAACATAAGCAAAAATCAGACCAAAATATACAAAACAAAAATACGACAACAACAAATAAAATAGCACAAAAATCAACTAAAAGTACGGGGAACGTTTAACTCAAATCGATTTGAAGTTGTTGCCATTTGAAGGAGCCACGCTTTAAAGTCCAACAAAAATGGAAACTGTGCAAACAAATGTTGACTCACACTGCGAGAGAAATCAGATAGTATTATCCTGTGAAAATAGTTGTAGCAATGGTAAAGAAGCAAAAGCAATATGTCGACAAGCAAAGCTTGTTCAATTTAGATGGACATTTTGTATAGGAGAACGAAAAAAAAAAGATTATTTATGTTAAAACGAATAGTTTATATGCTACACAAATTTTTATTATGTCAAAATACAGTTAATGAACTGGAAAAAGAAGAAGTTTTTAGCTGCTATTTTCGCATTGAGTGAAAGCTAACAGAGCTGCATTCTCGTGTTCCTTGCTGAAGCGGCACGAGAACTTGTTATAGACCAAAAGGGCCACAATATAACTAATTATATATGAATAAAGCACTTCAAAACATTGCACAAAAACAAATTATTAAGAAAAGAACAGATTGTTTAATGTGGAACCATTTTCACTTATAATATGACCAATAACTAGAGTATCTACACTGCACAGGCATTCCCATTATGTTTCTATTTTATAGGCAGCTCATCTAGCTCTTCCAGTTACTTTTATTTTTCGACTTATATACAAAAGTTCATAGCTTAAAAATCAAAATCCAACTTTATATATGGATATATTATATATTTTTTACGCTCATATAACAATACTTCCATACAGCTTATCACTTTTCGAGCGACTTATAAAAACATTTACAAACTTCACCAGCACACGTGTGCAAACCTATAACATACAGCATTAATTTTTGAAGCACTTGTATAGGGTAAAAAAAGGTTCCATTTTATAGATTTTAATGTTGTTATTGTTGTTGATGTTACATATGCCTGTTGTAGTTGTTATTGTTGCTCAGCTTTGCTTGTGTTTCATTTTTTTAGTAGGCTTAGAGCAAGAACGACAACGAACAACAAGCAAATTGAACAAATGCACCATTCTACACACAAGTATGTATGTAGATGGCAAAACTAAAAAAAAATAAAAAAAAAAAAAGTAGAAATATAGAATCCAGATTCATTTGACGCTATTGGAAAATGTTGAACATATTTGTCCCTGGACAGCAATTATTGTTATCGTTATTGGCATCGCACGAGATTGACTGAAATTTATTTTAGTTTCGAGTGGAAATACATACAAAGAGGCAACGTCAAACAAGAAAAACTTGACCCAATGTAGGGGAAAATAAATACAACATTGAATAGTAGTGTTTGTCGCCATGCTTCAGCAGAGACAATAGAGCAGAGAGTAGACAGACGGACTGACAGATAGACAGGCAAATTGTTAAAAGGGAAAAAAGCAGCATTGAAAATTGTAAAACGCCTAAAAGTAGACAGGCAATGAAGCAAATCGTAGGCAACTGTAAACTGAAAAAAAGAACAGAAAGGATGTTAGCAAAACGCAGCCAAGTTCAATTTGACATCGCTTGGCTCAATGGCTGTTTCAGAGTGTGTGACTTTTGAGTGCGGTGCAGTGCAAGAAGAGGCGTATCCGAGGGGTTGTCTACAAACAAACACACGCTTCTGTTGAGACCGGCGAACACCTTTTCCATTTATTTTTTTTTTACTTTAAATGCTGCAACCATTTTGTTTCTTGACACACTTTCGTTCATTGTTTGCTTTTGTCCTTAAGTGTTAGCTGGTATCCTTTATTAACTCAATTACTTGCATGTTGTTCTGCCATTTATATTGCCATATGCAAACCCAAGATATTAGTCAGTCCAGCCCCACAAATTGTTTTGTTGCAATTTGATACGATTCGATTTCCGTGCGACGCCCACAAGTAGTGTTGTACAAGTTTCATTTTATTTTTATTTTAGCTTTTTTTTTCGTTCGTTATTGTTCTGACAAATTGCTTTGGTTGTCTGAAATTTGAAATTATTTTATTTATTTTGGATATTCGATTGCATTGGTTTGAACATTTGTAATATGTGGAATAAATAAAATAAACGAGTTACAAAAGTTGTATATCAGGAACAGTAAATTACACAATTCTGAATATATATAAGTAGTTGGTGCAAATTGTTTTAACTTCCAAAAATTAATTTGTTTTATATCACTCATACACAAAATAATTTAAATAAATCGAAAGAGAACATAAATATAATAAAAATGTGGAGACAAACTGGAAATAGAGTGCAATAAAACATCTCAATCAATTAAAATAAATCGAAACAAATTGCCAAATAGAAATCAGATAAAATTCTGTCAAAATCAACAAACTTGCTTTTATTCAAAGACTGGCTGTAGAACAATATCAATATAGACGAATGCTATACATGAGGCTGGCAAACTGTTCACTCTGAAAACCAGAGATAGCATTGTGGACCATCGAGAAAATGGGGTTCACAAATTTATTATAACAAAAAAAAAATAAAAAGGAGATGGGAATTTATTTGCTGTAGTTCACATAGTGAGGAAACTTGTTGACTGCCATTCACTTGGTAATGGCCAACAATAATTTCTTTGCAAACGGTCCAAGCAACTTACAAGTCCGTCCCAAACTGTAAGAAGGCGAAAACCTCCCCTCACCTTAAATAGGGAACTTGGGACCCACAAAAAAAAAATCTCCAATGAAAACAATAAGGAAGCCTCGAAAGGAACCCTATGATGACGGTGCAAATATCCAGCTAGTTAATGTCCTCGAAAGATGCAAGACTGACATGACTGCAATATAAGAAATACGATGGATAGGACAGGGTTGCTCTAAAAAAACATCCATGAGGATGCGGTTTCGTGGTGAGCAGTAAACTACACACAAACACACTCTCCCGACTGTCCTGGAAACATCACCGTCTTAAGATATATATGATCAGTGGAAACTTATCACCCGCTCCATGGTAAGGGCTTCCAAGGGGGTCATTGGTTATTATAAAACCTGTAACTAATTCTTGGTAAGACGAGGAGTGTCGCAATACTACTACAGAGAAGATCGCTGCCTATCAGCGAACTCTGCAGTCGGGAACAACTCGAGCTGTTAGAGAGCGATATCTAGAGCAACGGAGAGAGGAGAAACGCCTTTTCAGATGCAAGAAAAAGGAGCAAGAAAAGCGTGAATTTAAGGATGTTGAGATGTTACGCGACAGAAATGAAGCTCGAAAATTCTATCGAAAGGTCAAGCGTCTGACTGAAGGTTTTAAACCCGGAATAACTTTTCTGTAAGAATGAAAATGAAAATCTGGTTACGGATGAACAGAATCACTGAAAACACGGAGGATACATTGTTCTAACCTACTCTGAGGCGATGTAGCGCACAATACCGCCGATAGAGAAATGACACCGGAATCAACAGTTAATGATGACACTATTATAGAGCCACCGGACTATACTTGGTCGATTTGGTTATCAAAAAGCTTAAAAATAACAAAGCGGCAGGCTCTGATGGGCTGCCAGCTGAGTTATTTAAGAGCGGCGGCGAAGAGTTGGTTAAGAGTATGCACCAACTTTTATGCAAGATATGGTCCGATACCCATACCCAATGACTGGAATATCAGTGTTCTCTGTCCTCTCTGTAAAAAAATAGACCACGCTGTTTGCGCTAACTACCCCGCAATAAGTCTTCTTTCCATTGGATATAAGATTGTGTAATAGGCTGAAGCCATATACCGATTCACTGATAGGACGATATCAGTGTGGTTTCAGACCAAAAGGGTCGACCAATGACCAAATATTCACATTACGCCAAATCTTGGAAAATACCCGACAGACAAAGAGAGACATCACCCATTTGTCAATTATAAAGCCGCTTTCGGCACGTCGATACGATCGAAGTTTAACGACGCCCTGTCTGCACTAGGTATTGCGACAAAGATTGTCCGTCTTTGCATGACGACGCTATCTCACACACAAAGCTTTGTCAGGGTGGGGATAAACCTCTACCACCCCTTTGATACCGAGAGGATTCAGGCAGGGCGATGATCTGTCATTCGATCTTTTCCATCTTCTGATGGAATACATTTTACGCCAGTGCCCGTACAAACAGAGTTTGTCGGGCTCGATCTTCCAACATCATTGGTACGAAGGAACGACGAGTCAGCATGGCTTTCTCAAAAATTCAACAACCGTCTCGTCTTGATTAAAGAATGCCGAAATAGATGACGACCGGACACGTGTTGGAATGAACAGGTATGGAGAGAACTCTCCGTACTTGGCATTCAAAACGACTGGCGCCAGCGCGCACAGGACTATGAAGGCTGGCGCGCCTTCCTAAATGCGGCCAAGAGCGGAAGCATGCCAGATACAGTTAGCTAAGAATATATATGTATATGTTATGGATTCTGTCATGCCTGCTTTTAATTAATATAGGGTGCTCATCCTATGCCTACAGCGAATAACAACAAAAGCGGAAACAATATAAAACCCGCCAAAAATAAAATCGATGAAACAACGCGTCGTATTTCCATTTTCCACTGCCTTCTTTTTTTTATTACGTATACGCAGCATGAACCATAAATATACAAGTGAAGTACATTAAATGTTTTGCCGGATGAGGTTAATTTTTTTAATTATCATTAATTCTTAATGCCTTCCATTGTACCAAAAATAAAAAGCATATCAAATACTGAAAAATCATTCAAAAAGGATAAGGGTAAACAGAGATTTTATTTGCTTTTTAAAGTACGCATCCATGACGCTCGCAATTCATTAACGCACAACTTCACCTTGCGCATAGATTCAATACAAAATAATTTCGAAATTTGTATTGTTTTATACAGTGAATGTGTGAGGTTTGTTACATTATGTTAGGCTGCTTGTAACAACCGTAAGTAGATATGTAACATTAGAGAAATAAGTAGATAGTAGATCTTTATTGGCGTCCGTCTGTCGTGTAGGTCGTAGGTTCAGACTGTGCCACATAATTGACAAAAATTAGATCTTTTAACATTTTCTGTTGAGTTTGTTGGCACCTGTAGTTGATGTTTGTAAATATTTTAAACTGTTTTCAGTTCAATATGGGGAAGCTGTCGGACATCTGGCACTTTCTGAACTTGCTCTTAGCATTTGATGATTTGTGTGTCCAAAAGCAGCTTACATGTTCACAGTAAAAGGTAACGAAACTAACCTCTAATTCATTTATATAAACAATACACATTGCTTAAAACAATATTATTATATTTCTTTATCTATATAGTCTGAAACTATTATTGAATACTCCTGCAATCGTTGGCAGATTATATATTCAAGTTTTCGTATCATGTTCATTGCATCTCCCATGCAAAGCCAACTTCCGGCTTACAAGTTATTGAGCTGCAATGCTTTTCCAAAAATACAGTGTATAACAACTTCGGTTTAGCCAAATCTTAATTATGTTAACTGTTTAATTAGATTCTAAAGAATAAAAGTGGAAATTCATTGAAGCTCAACGTCCCTGATCGAAACTAAAATAAAAATTGCACAAAAATCAATTGAAAAAAAAAATGAAGGAAATTCTTAACAAACACTGCGGCTTAATTATTGAGCGACGACCTTTTGGCAATGATTCACCACTAAAGTAATAAAATAAATGAATTCAATTTTATTTTTATTTACTTTGTCTTTCAATTCGGTTCTATCTCAATTGAAATTGATGTAATTAAGTGAAGGCAACCAAAAATAGCGAATTGCCGCTACTCGAGTGCTGCAATTAAAAGCTCCGTCTGCGTAGTTATTTATTTAAAAACCAACGAAAGACGAATATAAAAAAAAAATAATATAATAAATAAAATCGCAGCGACAAGCTGCCAGCAAATTAAATATATATTTTGACCTTAATTAAAGACGCATTCAAATTGTTGGCAGCTGCAGGAACACAGAGCTCAGCGTTCAATGGGAACGCCATCAAGTTGACCTCGCACTTGCCGGTCGGAGGTTGTCTTGAATACTCATCCGGTCAGACTGTCTCTACTGAAACTAAGTGAAACGCTTCAATGCAAGGCAACTGTCTAATTGAGCCATTGAGTCTTGCACTGAACAGAGTCAAATCAAATGGGGGAGCACTTTGCAACATTTAAGTTTGTGTTGCCCAAACACGCGGCAACCAATGAATAGAATTGTTAATACTTTAATGCTATTTTTTTCCATTGAAACATTTTTTCCTGACATAAAACTTACATTATTGGCACGTGTACAATTAAGTTTGACCGCATGAAGTGTTTTAATTTTAAGGCTACAGCAGTTCCAAAGCGATTGGGTTGAAGCAGCTGCTGCCATTGTGGTACGCTGCAGTCAAATAGTGTGCAAAGGGTCAGATTGATGGCATGAACTGGCAGCAGCATCAACACATAAACGTTTACCCCTTTTTTTTAAGAGCGCAGCATAAAAATATAAAAAAAAAAAAATTCGTACAAAAAAATGCGTGGGCGGCCCGCGGCAATCGCATCACATAAAACACAAGCGCTCTTTGCCAAATGCGCGCCAAAGGCTAAAACAATTGCTCTGAAAAACAACAGCGGAAAAAAATTAAAATGTAAAGTAACCCCAGAAGAGAACAAGCCCCTCAAACCCCATATACGTCGTACATTTCCATTTGCTTCTTATGTACATGCAATTGTTGGCACTTTTTTATACACTACGCAAAAAATGTGAAAATGGTGTGTATGGTATATGTTTTTCAACAGCAGTTTTGTAACACTCTGAAATAGATAAAACTGTCCTTATACGATTAAGATTTACACAGTTCAAATCAACAAAAATTTGCAATAAGCTTTGTGCGTTTCATACGACCGTGCATGAGCAGTGCACAGTCTAAAGTTCCCCGAATTGCTATCCTTTGCTATGTTCGATTTATGATCTTTCAGTTATTAAAAACGAATTAAAGTGGACTAGTATTTATAAGAGAATTAAATCCTTTCCAAAGGTATATTCAAATTGATAATATCTCTCAAAATCTGTATAGCACGAATTTCTTAAAATCTGTAATATCTTGTCCATCAAAAGTTTAATAAAACTTTTAAAGATCTGTCATTTGCGCTCTCGGCAAACAACTTTTAAAATTAGCCAACAATATTTGCATTCATCAGTAGCTGAGTATTTCAGTTGATTTACCGACTCGACATTTTTTACGCTTATTGAAATTTGTTTGGGACTTTTCACTCTACTTTTCGTGTTATCCGTTTCTCGGTCTGCATGTCTTTCAATTAATTTTATTTTCGCATTTCCTTCTTTTGGCGCATTTATCGTTAAAAATTAATGTTCCAACTTGGCCAAGTGTTGCTAACACAATTCTGTGAATAAACCGGTCAAGCGAAGCAGCCGAATTCTCTAAAAGAAAACAAATAAGAACTAAAATTGAGCTACTCGACTGTATTATACCCTGCATATCCATTTAATCTTTAATTTTTTTAAAAGATAAAAAAGGAGGCTAAGAAAAACAGGAATAAAAATGTTTAAAGCAGTTTAAGTCTTTGTTGGTATCTAACATTCTCTAAGTCAGAGAATCTTTCGCTCACAATGGCTTACAGACGGTCGAAGGAACTTTTTTTTGGCAAATATTCTTGATAGAAATTCCAATAAGTCATGAACATAATGCAATAAGAGCTTATTCAAGGAGGAATAATGTCAAATAGTCATATATGACATTGTCCAAATTCAAATCGAAACTACTGAGTAACTGAAGACGTCCAAGTTCTTCATCGAAATATTTCGAGAAATAAGGTTCTTTTAAATCTTCCCACCGAAAGTAATTATATAAATTGTTCCATACTGCTCTTCACACCGAGTTTTAACACTATTGCAGTTTGTTGTTAAATAACCAGTTAAACCCTATTGTTGAGACTTCCTCAAAATGTGAAATACAAATGAGGGAGGCAAAACTCAAAATAACGGCATACCGTGATCTATTGGAGTAAAGAATTATGCGCTTAACAAGAGAGATAAACAAAAAACCTAAATTTGATTTGTCTCTAAGAGCAGTTGAAGGCTATATAATAGGTACAGTGCTATACACACAGTAGTAAACCCTTTCACAAAAAAATTTGTGCAGTTTATAAAATACAATGTAGATGGATTTAAGTTAAGGAGTGTCTGCAGCATAAAAGCATTATGAACCAATCCTGCGGGCAAGTAGCGCAACCCGTTTAAATTAAACCAAAGCGCATGAACAGAAACAAAGAAAAAAAGGGTAATTTTTATCAGACCCTCTGGGTAAACAATTAAATCAGAATGTCTGTTAATCTGTGGCGCTTCTTTCTTCTGCTTTTTTTTGATTTTTTTTCCTCGACAACGAAAAAAATTAATAAAAGAAACGCAAACGGTTGCAAAAGGAAAAGAGTTATGTAAACATTTTCTTACATATTTTTGAAATATTTGAAATTTTTCGTATTCACTAAAAATAGCAAACGTTGCTCAACAATGTGTAGGGAATCTCACTGATAAAAACTTGTGCAAGCCGGCCATGCAGCCCATTCCAGACAATTAGGTACAATTTGCATGACAACCTAGGTTCATATCACAACCCAATCAGCGTGAAATCAAGCGCAAAACCACAAGGAAAGTCATACAAAACCGCAAAGTGAAAGCCTCAAAATACGACATAAACATATGCACTCATGTCATATGAAAACGCGTTGGCAGGACAGAAACAGACAATACCTATATGCCTATCTCGTTCTTCTTTCGTTTACGCGTCAAATTCTTTTTTTGAAAAATACTGCTCTTAAAATGCTATGGCGACATGAAAAAGTTTCCACTTAAATGCTTTCAAATGAAGTTTCACGCATAAAAGTCATAAATAACCCGTCGCAGTATGTGTGACAAATCAGTTAAATATAAAGTCTAAGCGAGAGAGAGAGAAAGAGACATCTTTTCAGTATATTTGAGTGCTTAAATTTATGTACACAAAACAAAAATGGTGTTTGAACGTTTATAAGAATCTCTTTAAGCTCAAAAAAATAATCTGAATCATAATATCGCGAGAACAATAGATAATCATTGGAGATTACAAGTTATCTTTTAAATAATACAATTGATATTTAAAAAAGAAAAAAAATCGCCATACAAATGACAGCCATATCAGAAAGTGACCCTGCCAATATGATATCAGGCTATTTCAACTACCTTGTGGAACGGAATTCGATGGCACAATTGGAACGAAGAACATTATTATCTGTAAATCAGCTTACACATTAGAAGGATCAATGCCCACACGCGGTCATACCATCTCGTGCCTAGTCGTCCTCTATTTCGTCGTGAGGTGAACAGCCCAGTGCAGCCACCGGAACTTTATATGCTGGACTATGTCAACCTCATGGAATTGTTCGTACAGCTTGCGGTTCATACGAGTCCTAAACTCATCGCTGACTCTTCTTCTCAAAGACTTCCAACGCCGTCTTGTCTTACGCAATCACAGTAGGACAGGAAGTAGCAGCATCCTCTAGATCTCGATTTTCGTCTTTCGAGATAGGGCTTTACTTCTAATTTGCTTGCTCAGCCCAAAATATCATCAATTTGCAAGCGTGGTTCTGCTGTTGCTGGTCGTTTCGGATCCAAGTTAGAACGAAGTTTTCTACAACATTGCAGTTGAAATTCCCCATCGTCACTGACCGTCCAAAACGCGATGACGGCGTAGGAGACACCAAATACTTCGTCTTATCCTCATTCACTGCTAGACCCATGAGCCTAGACGGTTTTTCAATCTCTCTGCCTTGCTGATTCGCTTTTCCTGTATACCGATGATATCAATATCATCCGCGTAAGCGAGCAGCTTGACATCCTTTTGGAAGATCGGGCTCGACATATTCTTTTTGTACGGGCTATGGCGTAGTATGTGTTCCATCAGTAAATTGAATAAATCGCAGGACAGCGTATCACCAATTCTGAAACCTCTCTTGGTATTTAAGGGTTCTGAGAAATTCTTTTCTACCCTGACAACGCTTTGTGAGTGTTTTAGCGTCATCATGCAAAGACGAACGATCTTTGCCAGAATATCTCTGTGGCTACAGAGAGAAGTGGAGCTGGCTTCAGCAGCCATCCAGACTGTGCTCGATGTGAGAAACTTTAGTACAGTTTAGTGTCCACCGTGGTACGTATTGACTACTGAATAGTTTTGCGCCATACTGGAACAGCAACTCTAATTAGTGACGAAAGACTGGTAGGAATAGCCAAAGAGGTCGTGCACTGGCAGAACTAGTCCTGAACACAGATGTGAACACTTTAGCAACGGGCGGTCCAACGAGATATTCTTATGGTAGAAGAGGCACCCCAAGCTACATTGACGTTACTTTGACGAAAGGCATTATATGCATCCGTGCCGACATGCGGGCTGTCGATGAGCATAGCTTCGACCATTTGCCGTACATCATCACGCTGAATACGGCACAATGGCATATCCTGAACCTGAGCGACTGATAACCAAGCACACAAACTTGGAAATCGTTCAAGAGCTGCTGGAGCAATCGCTGCACCTCAATATTGAAATTACGACAGTCGAAAACATTGAGGATGCCATTGACCTATTTGTCGGCAAAGTGCAATCGGCAGCAAAAACTGCCTCAGAGGCCTCCAGCAGCAAAAATACTGTTCACAGATTGGTCAACTCATGGCCGAAGAACGACATATCCGGACAAGGTGGATTAGATCCCGCCACCTGTTGTACAAGACAGTGTGGAATAGAGCACAAAAGGTGCTTCGGTGAGAATTGAACGATCATAAGGCATAGTGGTTCGACGTCAGGCTTTCCAATACTGGCATAGGAAGCGATGCGACGCATTCGATGTGGAGGGCAACAGGCGCTATTAAAATGAGGTGAGTTCCGAGCGCTTCAAGCCGATCGTTCTAGCTGGTGAGCAGGAAGTAATCGAGACGCTTGAGTGCCTTTTTCCAAGCGCTTCAACTGGATCTGCCCATCAAGCTCTTCGCCCTAAGCGAGATAGCTGAGGTAATTGGCCGCCAGAGCTTAAACAGACCGACAGCCCACGATATTATTTACAACGCACTCCCTGCTCGTACAATCCTCAACATAGCGTTGCTCTTTAACGCTATTGTGAGGTTGCAATACTTCCGTGCACGGTGGAAATTCAGATAAGTTTCCATGATCCATAAACCTGGCAAGCTGGAAACGGACCCTACGTATTACCGGCCGATATGTCTACTCCTTTTGATTTCGAAGGTGCTTAAAAGACTAATTGCTACCCGGATTGTCAGGATCATGAAATGTCAGGAAATTCTTTCTGATCCCCAGTTTTGGTTCCGAGCTGGCTACAGCACTGTTGAACTGCATCGCGTCGTCGATCAAATACTAAAGGCGTTCAACAATAAGGAGTATTGCAACGCACTCTTCTTGAATATCAAAGAAGTGTTTGACCGGATATGACACATAGGCCTACTGTCAAAAATAAAATAGAAACAAATCATGAGACTACAGAGGCGACCGAAAATATCGTCACTAGACAAATCACCATTTGCGAGTGAATTATTCGAAATTCTCTGCGGCACAAAGACCTGAATCTGGCCACAGTCCGGCACTAGACCGGTACAACTCCATGTTGGAACGCATTAGAAACCATTTGGTCAATAATCTGTCAAGGGTCCAACCACTGCAACGGCTTAAAAGGCGTTAGCCGAAAGACATAATACTGCGCACCCCCAGAGCCAGGTCAACCAGATACCTTAATAAAATAAATAAAAAAAAATATTTTTAATTAAATATTATCATACATGGCGCACAGCGCCGGGTATTCTCCTAGTTTACATACATATGTATACAATATTTATGTATGTGTATGTGTACATTGCGGCTAAGGCTAAGCATATGAAAAACTCATTTAGCTCATAAATTATGCACTAAAAAAAATCCAACAATTTATGAGCGTTGTAAATATTATCATTCCAATTGTCACTTGAAGTTGGCGGCGAATCATGTAGAACCAGAGGCATCTCAAAGCGAAACGTGTTAGAATGCGATTCGATTTTTTTTTTTTTTTGATATATATATATAAATTTTCTGTACTGAGAACATTGAATTGCTTCACAAGCTTCAGCAGATAAAATCAGCTATTAGCACTGATACCTTAACATGGATATTTAAAACTCTTATAGAGTAATAAAAATTTAAACTGCGAAGCATCATCATCGCCTCTCATAGTTAAACGATGACATCTTTGCTTATGGAATATGAAATCAGTACCTTAAACGCAGTGTCAAGACCTTTAAAATATATACATATGGCTGATATACGAGGGCTGTCGGAGAGATAGGCATTGTAGACAAGTATTTAAAACTTATAATCAAAGGACTGCTGTTTACTGGAATAGGTGCCTATTGATATATACTGAAATTAGTAAACCTTTTCGAAAACAGCTGAGTAAATGTTCATCATTAGAATGATATTTCGGCAAGCTATGCAGCTCTCAAATAAATCAGTTACTTAGCGCAAAAAAAATTCAAGCACAACTTCTTGCCCTATGCTCCAACTAGGAGTAATACTTTAAGTTTTTGAAAATAAAGTATTAAGGAAATTAAAAAAAAAAAAAAAAAAATCTTCTTGCTGCTTCATATAACAAATATAATTAAATTTTGAACTGCATTATGTGTATAAGTTGCAATATAAGAGTTTTGTTACATCCTTCGTAATTGTCTTACGAAAAATCGTACATATTTTATATGTACTTACATATTTACATGTGCTGCTCCACCATGCTCAATGTATGGCAGCACGTCTGACAATAAAAAACATTTTTCAAAATTTTCATCGAATGCGTGCAAAGCGTTTTTAAAAGCCGCCGACACTGCTGTCGTTGGTGTTCTCTTTTTTTCTGACTTCACTTAAGTCTTCTGTGTATTTAAAATTTATGACTTGCCTATTAAGTGCGAATTAAGTGAGCACTTTGCGCATAAAATCTGTTTGACAAACTCAAACAATTTTCGAAGTGATTATGAATAAAGTATGTACATACATACGTATATGAATATATATATATATATTATATACATATATACTAGGTATATGTATAGGGTGCTGAATGAAGGCTTTGCCGCTGACGCATTTTTCTTCTTTTGCAGATATACGCACGTGTATGTTAAAATGAAAAGCGCTTTCAATGTATTTATTAAAAAGAAAAAAGCATGTATATTCCATTTTAACAATATTTAATTATTCTTTTAAAATAAAGACAAATTAATTGTTACAAGTAGACAGAGCATTCACTGCTTTGCCACTACTTTTGCACGTAAATGCTCAAAACTTTTCCCTTTGTTCATATACTCAGTAATTATGTATGCGGAAACAGCATTGATAAATTGTTAGCGCTTATAAAAAGTTTCAAGTATAAATTAAAAACTGTCTTTTTTCAATTTTCCAATTTTTCTTTTCTATTTGGTTCAGCCGGAACTATTAAAGCAGAACTTCATTTGCTAATCAAATCAGAGTTTTCTAATAATTGTTTTTTTTTTTTTGTATTTTCTCTTCGAAAAGTTGAACTCATTTTTGCTCTTTCGAGTAAATATAGTAGCCAAAAA
The DNA here is from genome assembly GCA_035044805.1 of Leucophenga maculata. Taxonomy (NCBI): domain Eukaryota; kingdom Metazoa; phylum Arthropoda; class Insecta; order Diptera; family Drosophilidae; genus Leucophenga; species Leucophenga maculata. The sequence continues at coordinate 787,694 of JAWNNP010001173.1, forward strand.
AAAAACATTTAAATGCCCGACTTTGTACAGAACATTTAAAGTATAAACGATATCAACGATAATGAAATCGCTAAATCTCTGCAGGCAGTTAACTTTTAGTAACAGTAAACTTAATGATAATAACTAAAAGACCGACTTAAGATATGACTCATTTTCCTATGGGGAACACAACATAAACTATCTACCGAGACCAAATATTATGGTGCAATTTTTGACGCAAACTTCGACTGCAAGTGAAACTCTAAGGAAGCAATGAAAAAGAAAATAGGCGAATTCTTCATTTGGAAAATCACGTTTGGAGAGAAGTGGATCCTGCAACCGTATACAATTCATTGAGTTCATACTATGGTCGTCAGGCTGTTGCTAACTTATGGTGTTTATTCTGGAGGCAAGTAGCTCAAACCAAATATCAGCTACCTCCATACTGATTTTGAAACCTATAGGCTTCCTCCTAAAGCATTCGACTGTAATGCAGCTAGACACCGGAAATTAAATCGGTTCCTTTCAAAGAGGAATTTCTAAACAAGATTACCGTAAAGTAAAAGCTGGAAGCAGTGAACTATCAAGAGGATGAAGTGGCTTTTAATCTGCGCCGATGAATGATAGACAGATATATACATAGGTGCTGGCATCTTTTCGAAGGAACTAGTAACGATTGGTATAGCTTTTTTGTGCAGCGATATACGCAGTCTGTCAGTCGGCTTAATTAATAAACACACTGGAGAACATATCATGGGCAAGAAGTGTGTAAACACAATTCGAGGATTCTGATTTAAATTAGCCTACAGTTACGAGATACTTGTGTTTCAAAATATTAGTTAAAATCTCGAATGACCTTGAAATGATATTGTTCGATTGACAGAAGTTCTACGTTTTGAACAAGACTACTTTTTTTTAACAATCGGTCAAGTTGTTCAAAAGACATTAGCTCCCAATTACCAACACAGTACTTACTTACTTAAATGGCCGTCAACCGTCTTCCGGTCAGGGCCGCATTTAGGAAGACGCGCCAGCCTCCATAGTCTAGTGCGCGCGGGCCGTCGGTTTGAATGACAAGTACGGAGAGATCTCTTCATAACTGGTCATTCCATCGATTGCCCGGCGTCTACCAATCATGTTTGGACCGCCATGTAAACCATGCGTGCTGGAGCTCTTCCATCCATTCGAATGAGGTGCCCAGCGCAGTGCAGCCGCTGGAATTTTATGCGCTGGGCTATGTCAACCTCATCGAATAGCTCGTACAGCTCGCGGTTCATATGGGACTTAAAGTTGTCGCCAACTCTAATAGGACGGAAAATCCTGCAAAGAATCTTCCTCTCGAAGACTTTCAACGACTCAATCATGGTCCATGCCTCTGCTCCAAACAATTGGACCAGGAGTATCAGTGTCTTATAGATCTTACTTTTTGTCTTTCGAGAGAGGGCTTTACTTCTCACTTGCATCCTCAGCCCAAAAAAGCATCTGTTTGCAAGCGTGATTCTTCGCCTGATCTCCAGACTGACGTTGTTGTTGCTGGTTATCTCTGTTCCAAGATTGACGAAGTTTTCTACAACACTGAAGTTGAAATTCTCTATCGTCACTGACCGTCCAAGTCGCGATGACGGCGTGCGAGAAGACATCAAGTACTTCGTCTTGTTCTCATTCACCGCTAGACCCATTATACGAGATGAGTTTTAAATATCTGATAACGCCTTACTGACTCGCCGTTCTTGCTTACCGATGATATCGATGTCATCGGCGTAAGCGATCAGCATCACTTCTACATGGAAGATCGAGCCCGACATACTCTGTATGTACGGGTATTGGCGTAGGATGTATATCATCAGAAGATTGTAAAAATCGCAAATCAGCGCAATACCCAGTTTGAAACCTCTCTTGGTATCAAACGGGTTGGAGTTAGATAGCGTCGTCTTGCAAAGACGGACAATCTTTTCCGGGATACGTGTGCAGACAGCGCGTCGAAAAACTTCGATCGTATCGGCGTGTCGAAAGCGGCTTTATAGTCGACAAATAGGTGGTGTGTGTCTTTGTTAAACTCACGGGTTTTCCAAGATTTGTCGTAATGTGAATATTTGGTCACTGGTCGACGTATAAGGTCTAAAGCCACACTGATATAATCCTAACAGTGAATCCTATTAATACGCGCGACAGAATCTTATATCCAATGGAAAGAAGACTTATTCCGCGGTAGTTGGCGCAAACAACGGGGTCTCCTTTCTTATATATAGGACAGAGAACACTGAGATTCCAGTTTTGGGTATGCGTTCATCGGACCATATCTTGCATAAAAGTTGGTCCGTACTCCTTAATTTAGCTGGCAGCCTATCAGAGCCTGCTGCTTTGTTATTTTTCAGCTTTTTAATAACTGAATCGACCTCGTTATAGCCCGGTGGCTCTACAACGGTGCCATCATTAACTGGTGGTCCAGTGTCATTTCTCTATCGGCGGATTTGTGTCCTTCATCGCCTCCGAGTAGGTTGGAAATACGACTCATCCATAATCTCAGTGATTCCTGTTCATCCGTTACCAGATTTCCATTGCCATCCATACAGAAAGTTACTCCGGGTTTGAAACCTTCAGTCAAACGCTTGACCTTTTGATAGAATTTTCGAGCTTAATTTCTGTCATGTAACATCTCAACATCCTCGAACTCCAGCCTTTCTTGATGCTTTTTCTTGCGTCTGAAAAGACGCATCTTTCCGTTTCTTTCGATATCTCTCTCTAACACCGATCTCACATTGCACAATATAAAGTCACCGAAAAACTTTATTTCGTCAAGAACTGAAAATTATAATTTGTATGCCTACAAACGTACAAAGTTTACATTTTTAATATTCAAAATAGTATAAACGAGATGTGTATCTGAAGTATTGAGAATTCAATTTGATTGCACTGCGAATTGTTGAAGCATGTGTAAAGACTTCAGTACTCATTTCTACATCCTTAACGATTTTTTCATATATAAGACTCATTATTCCATTCTGAAAAGTGCAATTAATTTAAAGCATATACGACTTTTGGCCTATTAAAAGGTTTCTGTAGTTCTTTGACTTCCTTATACTAGTGAACAGCTGAAGACTATAACAGTCCGAAAAACCTAATTTGAAGACAATGTAAAAAAAATATGTTGTTTTTTTTCGAATAAATATTTTGTTTAAAATGGTTTTGCATTAAACATACTTAATATCCCAGACGTCCTGGCGTCGGATTGCGCATGATTTTTTAAACTAGTTTAATACTTCTACCAACTATCATTAGACTACGAAAGCATTTTGAGCAATATGCCTCATTCAGTTTACATTGATGGCATACTGATGAACTGAATGCAGGAATAAATAATGAAATTAATCTCAAATTAATTTTTGGCATTGGTTAACAGCAATGAGGTCAAATCTTTCTGGTTCCTAGACAAGCGCGCACACCTTTTGATTTATGTTCGTCCGTCCGCTTTCTTATCTGCTGTCATTGAAAAATACCAAATAAAAATTTAAGAATGCTCAAATTGCTCAAAATTTAATCGTAGAAAGCTTCAATTGATGTCATATCGAATACTGTTGATACAATCCTCGTAGTTATGTGCCTCTATGTGTGGTATGTGTTGGTCCGCTGATGGCCTTTCGCCTGTCAACTGCCGCTGACGCTGTCTTCGTTTGGTTGCCGCCCTCTGCTAATTACTGCCTCAAATCCTTTTAATACTATTACGAACTCCCCGTTGCATTTCGCATCAATAAACTTCTTACTATGATTTTTTTTTTCATACTACATTCTGCTTGGCTTGCGCTGCATTTAAACGCTGTGCGGTCAACTTCGTCTAATGAACCGCATGTTGGTGCAAACGCCGCAGCGCATTTAAAGTCGTAGAGGTAGACAGGCAGACAGAACAGCACATCCCAGACCTTATTATATTCGCGTAGCACTATTGACCAAGTCGAGAGCCAACGCTAATTCTCGTCTATAAATGCCTTTGGCAGCATTCAGTTCGCTTCGGTGCAAAGCAAATGTCGAACGGTTCAGTTGAATTGAAGTCCTTTGCACTGACTGCAGTATGCAAAGTTTTCGCCGTTTATCTAAAATTTTTTTTTTTTTCTTACTATTTGTGCAAAAATTTTACTCGATGTTGGTTGAAAGTTTGCGCTCGGTGTAACGCTTCAGCGATTACTCAATGTAATTTGCTTTATGTGCGTTTCGGTTTCTACATTCGCCTACTTTGCTTCTTTTTAAGTAAATTAGAAATTATTGGAGCATTCCAGCTGCAGACTGGACCCCCGATCGATTGATATGAAAGTTTTGCGCTCACAAACTTGTGTCATTGCGGTTGAAGTAGCTTGCAGTCGAACTGGCCACTTAATGAGATATTAAATACATACCTAAAAGTCAATACTCCATGTAAATTGATATTCAGGTAACTTCAAGCTTACCAGGCAATTACAATTAGGCCTTCAGCCATAAACCAAACCAAAACCGAACCATAAACCAACCAAAAGGCAGAGGCAGAGGCATCGGCCACTAAGCAACATACTAGAAGCGCATAAATGCATAAAGACTATCAATGTAGATATCTCTGACATGTTTTCTGGACAATTAATTGCAAATAGTTGCAGACGCAAACGCATCTGGCATTGCTACCGGCTACAAGGCAGCTCCTAAAGCTGCACAGAGTGTTTTCAGTGCAAACTCGAATGCATTCATGAGCTGAATTAGAGCAGAAATTACGTTTATGAATATGGCCGACGCAGTAGTTAGTAGCAAGTAGTAAATGGTAGCGACTTCGTTGCTCGGTGTGGTTCTTGCTGTTGTTGTGAGCTGTATAATCAATACCGATTGTTATGTGTCCGACATTAATGGCAATTTCAGCATCGCATTTAAAGGCAATGTGCTTATTAGCATTGCGTACATCAGATACAGAAATACACGCCACACAAGCAAACCCACACAATGTCAGACAAATTCCATAGACAGACATATGTATAGTATCTATAGTACGTATATTTCCTAATTAACATAAAAGCCCGCAATTCAATGCCGGCAGCAGCATCAGCTCATCTAATTGCATGCAGCGGCAATTAATACAGCACCACGAAGAAGAATGAATGAACCACCGATCGGACATAGCATTTTGCATTTCAATTTCAACTCGATTTCAGATCTGATTTAATAGTTCGCAAACGCTTTAACAACTACAAATTAAATTCAATAAATTTGAGATTCATTAAAAAAAACAAAATGGATTAAATAAATTGTACTTACAAGAACTTCTGCACATAAATATTGACGTTCATCTAATTAAATCTATGTTATTTCTATTATATTATACCTGAGTATTTTAAAATAAACTTGTGAAATTCCGGAGCAGTCCTAGTGGAATGCAAAAAACACGAAGTCTCTATCTATACCGTTTCCGAGGTCCTTTCGTTCATACAGACGGACGGACGGACATGGCTATATCGTCTCCTCTATCACTCCTGACCATAATGGGGGTAACTTTGGGGGGTCTCCGACAATTAGTTCTTCCTGTTACATACATTTGCACAAAACCAATAGGCTCTTGTACCTTCGGTACAGGGCCTAAAAACGCAAATTTCCATTCTGACAGAGCCTGAATCCAAATACGTAGACCATACAACTCCTAGATCAGGAAGTGCTTTTGATATTGCTAGCGGAATTATTGAACACACAGAATTTTTAGATGTCATATGATGCGTTGGTGCAAATGTGAACAAAGGCGTAGAAGGATGTATTATTCGAAACCTAGAAAACAAACTAGGTCGATCATTTCAGCGAATAATATGTCTTCTTTACTTGAATGAGCTTCCGTTTCGAAATTTAAAACTTAAAATTTGTGAATCTTTATTGGTAGTTCGATACAAAACAGTCTCAGTCGCATTGCCTTCTATTTCGCCTGAAAATCTTAGTACTGACCAACAATATATGCTAGAAATATCCCGGTCAGTTGTTACTGGCACTTGCCCACCCAATGTCTCAACAAAGAACCCCTTAACAAAGCTAAGCGATATTGTTAAATTTTTTTTATATCTACTTTGCGATGAGGTTTAAAATCTAAAAAATTTTATAAGTAAAAAATAAAAAGTATAAAAAATAGGAACTCGAAGAGCAGCTACCTCCACGTGGTGATTTCTGGTTACTTTAGTGCATTGAAAAGTGGACGCAAAGCTGAAAATAAAAAAGATAATATTTTTCGTGATTTTTGGTAAAACATCAAAATTTTTCGTCTTCTGCTAGCGACATATTTAGCGAAGATATTTGTTAATCAAACTGAAATTTTGCACTCGTTTTATTGGTGTCAAAACGCAAATTTTCGAAATACGATTCTTAAAAAACATATTTTGTCAGTCCACTCTAATGTTTAGCTTGATTTATGTTGTAAACTTTATTAAGAATTAACTTTACATTTATTAAGAATCTATTGAATCAGTCCCTCGTAATAGTGCAACTGTTTGCCAAGCTAAATTAAAGCGTCTTAACTGCTTATTAAATTCAGTCGAACAACATTTGCTCTTATCTAGTTTTGAGCATTTTTCCGCAACCGCACTGCTGTTGCTTTAGCACATTTTCCATATCATAGTTGAAACTTTTTGTTTAATATGAAAAGAACTGCTGGCGCAGTTTCTTTATCGTTCCATTTTTTTCCGTCGTTTTTCAAACTTTTACTTCAATTTTCGCGTAGCGTCTTCGCCAAAATTGCAACAGATTATCATAGTAGCTCGCTAGGCGCGTATTAAAATGGCCACAATTCTGTCTATATGCAATATTTTCGAGAATTTCGCGGCAGCTTTTGTCGTTACTGAACTATTGCAATAATGACGTGGCAATGAGTTTCGAAATAGTTTTTACTTATTTAAACTTTGTAGCGGAAAATGGGAATTAGGAACTATGAGGAGCGTAAGAAGTTATGTAAAGAACATAGTTTTTTTCTGTAGAATTTTTTAAAAAACAAAATATTGAGACATTTGTTTTTTTTATTTGTGAATTATTTCTTAAATAAAAAATCATTAATTGATGTGTTCGCTTTTTGGCTCATTGACTTTTATACGCCAGTTGGATAGACACTCATCGAGAAGAATTTTGTTTTTTTGGGCATCGAGATCTGTTTAAGATTACTGTGTCATCAGCAATTGTGGATGTTGTGAGTCTGTGATCCGTTGGTATAGAACATATAACATAGAACCGAAAACGCTGCCTTGGAGTACACTAGCTTTGATTTCAGACTCCTGTGCTATGTAGTCATTCTGTCGTACTGTGAATGCTCTTTTGCTGAAATATAAGTCAAGAATTTTGAGTGTGTTTTCGGGGAAGCAATACGTTCATCTTGTGGTTGAGTTCATCTAGCCAAACGCGATCAAATGCTTGAGCTACATCGAGAAAGATTGCGAAACAATGTTTGCAAAGTTCAAATACTGTAAAAATCTCTGCTTTTCCGGGTTACGGGATCTTGACTATGACCTGTTCCACTGAGTTGGAAAGTATCCGCATTTAAAAATCGCGTTAAACAAGATTGTAATATATATAAAAGCTGGCCTGGGAAGCTCCATGATAATTTTTGGGGAAAGTAATTCATAACCTGTAGCCTTTTTGGGGTTAAGCTAGGCTTATATCGCTTTATGTACTTCGTTAGTGTGCACTCTGAGCGGCTCAGAGTAATTCGTAGTCGTAATAAAGGCAAGAACGAATGCGTTTGTTGACGGATTTTGCTGGAATACGTTTCTTAGATGGATTGAAAAATCTTCTGCCTTTTCTATATCCTATACATATGGTCTCTTATGGGTGTAGAGACTATAGCCGGTGGTTTAATGTCCGCTCGAGGAAACTTAGAGCTTGTTGGAGAAAGACGCTCGATATATCGTCTCTATGTGAGTGTCTCCTAAAGTTTAAGTCCTTTGCTTAACTCACGTGTAGCAATCTTTAGTTTTTGCTTAGAGGTTGGGGGTCTGAGATCCTTTTCGTCATAACTTCAACGTTCAGTATAACTCTTGGTTATGCTGTGGCTTAACGAATTGACTGTTGATGGTTGTGGTGTAGAGTGTTCAGCTGCAGCAGTGAGAACAGAATTCAAGGCACTTACAGAGTTTTTAATATCAATTTCGTTGCTTATTGCAGGGTTCAGCTCGATATGACTTGGTTGGTTGGTTTGCAGGTACTGAGTTGAGGTCTCTCCAGTAAGTTAAAATGAACTGGAGCATGATCCGATGAGAGATTTGCAAGAGTTTCAGCAGATATTAGATAACTTGTGATATGTTGGGGTGCGACATAGTTAAGCTTGTGTTTGGTATTTATAATAGCTTTGTTAAACTGCTTTCATTTGTGATTTCGAAACCTTGAGCCCCAATGTATATGTTTGGCATTGTAATGACCTGCCACTATAAAGCGATCACCTAACGTGTCGAAGATTTTGATAAATTGTTTTTCGGATACCGTAAACATTGGAGGGCAATAAATTTTCGAAAGGGTAAGATTACTAGATTTTTATTTAACATTTATTGAGATGGCTTGCAGATAATTAGTTGCAACTGCCTGTACAGAATTTTGTTTGATAAGACTTCGAATGTCAGTTCCGCCATGGGTATTACTATCTGGATTGTTTGTGGAATAGAACGCATACCCTGGATATTTGTTCGTACAAATTTTGAGTTCACTTTTGTGCCGAGAGACACCATTGGCATTCCGGAGACATATATTTATTTTCAAGCAAGTCATTATTTGCTTTGTTGGGCTACAATCATCTGAAACAAAGTGTTTTGATTCCGTATCACCTCTTGCAATGTGGTCTGCATAAGTCTACGGAGTATGTTCAACTGACTCTACGGGGTGAGAGCGTGGAAAACTCCTGACCTACTGGCCTTTGTCGTATATACAGGATTGCACAAAGAAGCTTCTCCTTTTATTGCCCCTATGCAGCTGTAGTACACTCCAAAGAGAAATCGTATATAATTATAACGAATTCGAGAAATGTATCTGCATTTAAAGACTACCTTGAAAACCATATTCATGTTGACATTTCACTGAAAAGTGAGACTGAGATTGATTTAGCTGTGAAATACTTGAAGAATGCTGTACTCTACTCAGAAAACAAGGGCATATATAGTAAAGGCAGTTTCCTTTCCACTGAGTTAAGATAATTTTTTAAAAAAAAGACATGCAATACCAGGTTATGATAAAATTGATGGCTGCATACTAAAAAATCTACCTCCCAAATGTATGCGCCCTCTAACCCAAATTTACAAAAGCTGAAGTTGCATTACTATCCATCTGAATGTAAATGTATGGAAGAAATTCTTTGAAGAAGAGTGTTACCAATCCTGGACGATCTCGCCAGTATAACACATCAGTTTGTTTTTAGAAAACACCACGGTACACCTGAGCAATGTCACAGGATTGTTAAAGCTTCATGCTTTCAGCAAGCATTCAATAGAGTTTGGTGTCCTGGTATTCTGTATTCCTTTTACTTAGGTCTTAGCTTACTGAACGCTGCTTCTACGTTCAGCAAAAAGATGTGTCGTCTGCCCTACATCCTATCAAGACAGGTGTCCCAGAAGGAAGTGTACTGGGTTCGGAACTTATGTTGTATCAAATCATCAAATCTGGTCTATGACTGTCTTGAATAATTGAATAAGGTGGTTGTGCTCGTGTAGCATCTTGCAGACTTAAAACGATTCCCCGACGAACTCCAGTATTAACGGCACAACGCAGTTCGACTTCTGTTGCTTCGTTGCCAGTAAAATAAATTTGGTGTAACATCATCCTCCGAAACCGAGAGCGACGATCCAATTCTGTGGTATATTTGGCCTTGCACTTTAAATGTTGATACGTAGCCGGCATCGCTCATTGTATTAGTGGCTCCGAATTATTTAATTTGAAAGCATGAGTTGTACTTCCGAACGTTCTGTAGGAATATATATAACTCGGAAACTGTTCTGGTGGCTAGTTAAGCGGTGGCAGAACAAACTTAATCATTCGAACAGCACATACCAGGCGAATCCTTAGAGATCGTGGCAAAGCAAACAAACTTGGGTCATTGCGCCAATTACTATGTCATGGAGATGTTGGTAGTCATTATCCTTATTGTAGTGGAATGCCGCCAATTTTAGGTCGGTTCTCTCCCCTAATCAAGCCGCTGGTGGGATGTCTCTGCTGCTCTCGATGTAGATGCCTTATTGCGCATTTCTGTGGCTCTAGATGTAGATGCCTTTGCAAACGTGATTCGCATTCATCGGCATTTTAAGCTGCGTTTTTCGCTCATCTTTTTAAAATGTAATGACATTAACTTACAATTACAAGGGGACAGCCTCAATTTAAGAAAATCAGCTTTTCTTGGACAGTTGAAATTTATGAAACAAAATATTTGTCGGCGCGACTTCTCCCAGTTTTCAAACTAATCACAGATAGAATGCCTTGAGGATATCCAGATATACGTTCAGCATTTAATTGCCCTGCATAATGACTTCAAAATCATATTTGAAGATATTTGTACGATGGAAATACCACCATGAATCATAAATAAATTTGATGAAACGGAAGCGGAGAATGTAATATTACCAGAGCAGCTACTCGAGCCTAGCACATATCCAAAATATGCTGGACTGTAGGGAATTGCGAGAAAGCTTTTGATAGGGTTTCCCTCATCATATCTTGTCGAAAAAAGTTTTAGTGTCGTTACAACTTTTTAACGAAAAAAGGACCAGATTCCTAACAAAACTATAGCCAAATATTGATAATTTGTGGTTTTCTTTTGATTTTTATCACTCTGAATGGGAAGTTAAATCACTTTTTTGATCGGCCAACTATGCTTTTTTGCCATCCACTCACAATCAATTAATTAATTACATAATCAATTCTAACTTTTTTTGCGGAAACTATTAATTCGTGGTTGAAACTCAGCCGCAACGCAAATTTCCAAATTTCACATCTTTTGTCGAGCTTTGAAAATATGGTACAAATGTACTTGACTGGGGTCCACCGGAACCAGCTAAATTTTTAAAGTGGTCTATGAGAAAAAAGTTTGTTCCATTATTGTTAAGATTAGTTTTAGATCATGTATGTCATTGTTTTAAACGGTTTATTGTAGTGATTGGTTGAGCCCTTAAGTCAGTGCCTACGTTGTTTTTCAGTACGTACGATTGGAAGGATTAGGAGTTGGTATTTTAGTTGGCATTTTAGCTTCCCTAGGCCGGAGTGCATCTGAATAGGATTTGCGAGGATTGGGAGTTAAGATGGGATTTTTAGCTTCCCTAGAGCACACAACGAACTCCATCTGACTTTACTTTACGAGGGCATGCAGATGTAAAGTGGTTTTCTGTACACTTAGCACACCGAGGGCTTCGGTTACAATAATGCTTGCTGCGTCCATAACGTAGTGCACTGAGGAATTTCTTGGGGGCTCAAATGATATTTTTGTGGGCAGAAGTGAGCTGCAGTTATAAATATGTTTGTTGCTCTGGTTTAAAGAAAACCAGTATTCATAATTTTTTGATTGTTTTGCAGTCTGCAAAGAACGTTGAGGTTTGCTTTCTTGTGTATGAAGAATGTATGTGTATATGATATAAGGCAGTATTTTTGTTCGAGGTCCCTAATGATTTATTGACGCCACCTCTTGGAGTTTCCAGCAAGAAGTCGTCAATGTTATCAATCAACGCTTTTAAATTAACGGCTCTTATGTTTGAACAATGTCATGTAAGAACAGGTGGGAGGAAGGTGCATCTCGGTTCTGCATTACTCTGCATATGTACCGATGAATAGACGCAATTAATAACCCTAACAACAATGAACATTACCCCTCACATGCTCGTAATATTATCTTCCCCAAATATAAACTACTCTGGGTTCCCGGCAATGTAGGAATAGTAGGGAACGAATTAGCAGACACCTATGCGAAAAACGCAGCAAAACAGCCTCTAACAACAAAGGAAAGCCGTAACATACAAGACATATTAAAATACTTAAAAAACATGCACCTCACAAAACTACAATCTAACATAACCGAAACATCAACCTGGTACCAAGCAAATAACCCACACAAACTCAACAACTACCACATTTTCAAAAGAAATTTATTCCCCCTTTCGCGAAGGGATCAAATAATAGTAACCAGACTAAGACTCGGACACTCCAAAATAACCCACATGCACTATATCGATCATTCCCCCAGAATATGCCCCTTTTGCAATGAGAACATATGAATTGAACGAACAATATTTAAAAACTCTAATACTCTCCAATATATATCGCATCCCACATCCTCAAACATATTAAACTACCTAAAAACCACAAATATAAATAGGATAACTTAAACACACAACCCCAGAGCTGAAGACCTTTGCTGCCATAGCCATGAATAAATAACTAAATACCTTGCTATTGGGAAATTAAAGAAATTACATATTTTTAATGTGTTTTAAACAAATTTTATTAATGCAATGTTAAAAATTTGAAGATTTCTGCCAAAAAAAAAATGGCAAAAACTGCATTAAATTTTTCGTCACTTCAAAAAGCAAATTTAATAATTTCAAATGCTAATTTCCGTTACTTAGCTTACAATTTCCGTTAGCAGATGGCGCAGTGTACAGTTGAAACTCATCTACCTGCACCTAGATGGCTAGTGCAATAATTCCCCTCCCCTTTCCATGACCGCGACATGACTGCGGTCATGTGTCCGTCTTCTGGCAAACCGGTCTGACCAGGCATGACGCGAACCGGTCATGCTGCGGTCATTGTTTAAATAAGAGAGGGCGCTGCAATTCACCCGAACGAATGGACGCAGATGAGATTGTAGGTGGCGCTATCGGTTGATACTTTTCCGGTTGGTTCCGCGGACCAATTACATATACTTAATGAAACGTTTATTTAAACCGATTTCAAAACACTGATGAAATTAGATTAGATTGAATTTTATACGCGTGCGGAAAAATCGAGGCTTATATAAATTTGTTCATCGTTGTGAAGTGAATATCCAAATGTTTTTTAGCAATATAACAGGGTATGAGTGAAATTCTTAGTTTGTTTTTTATTCTCCACGGTTTCGACTAGAAATTAAACATTATTGCGAAATGAGACACAATATTTCGCGTCATGCCAGAATAGCGACGGTGTCCATCTACTGGTACCCTCATTGATATGATTGCGAATGGTTTTTTTCTCCACGTTCAGATACATTTTCAGTATGCCGATGGTGAAAAATTTGCATTATTGAAATCTAAAGCAGTTAAAAGTGACAATAAACAAATCAAATCAACTGCTCGCGAATATGGCATTGCCAGATTGACACTCCAGCTTAAAGCTAAATTCACTCAGTGGCAGTAATAACTATTTTCATTGAGTTTGCTGCCACTTTTAATTGTAATTTGTACATATTTTAAACTATTTTCAATGCAATATGATAAGAGTTTCAAATATATATGCGACCGCCTGAGCATAGCTCTAATTGAAAAAAGTTGAATCTTTGTGTCCATCCGTTTACACTGTGGCAAATACAACTCACTACACTGGTAACAATATTTGGAACTTGGACGAAACTGGTTTCTCAACCGTCTCTAGGAAAGTCAGCAAAGTGATTGCGCCAAAGAGTGCAAAAAATATCGGTCGAACATCATTCGGTGAGCGAGGCAGTATGGTCACCGTGATTGGCAATGGTGGTAGCATCCCATTCATAGATAACACTTTGGAAGGATCTGTTGGCTCTGCCAACGATTCGGGCTGAATAAAGCAAGCCGAAATCTAAACAACCGCCGAAGACGAATCACCCAACACCATGACATTGCAAGCTCGCACACATCGGGTGTTTGAGCACTCAAAATATCGAATTGATGGGACATCCACCGTACAGCCATGATTTATACCCAATGATTTCTTTTTATTCCCAAATCGAATAGTTATTATTCAACTTTTAAATATAGAAATATTATTATTAAATTTCTGAAAGCTTTGATAAGGGTAAGGGTCCTTTGATAAGGGCCTAAAGCGCTATTGTACCATAACTGAAATAAAAAATTTATTTTGAATTTGCCCACAAATTTATTCAATCAAGCCGTTATTGGAAATCTATTAGGTAAATGCAAAAATACGCCAAACTTGACATGTTCTAACTGTTAGTGAGCTATTTTCAAAAGTCTCCGTCTGAACGGTGCTCGATCTAAATCTCCAATGGACGCTGTTCCAATTGACTGCACTGGATTTAAATGTGCTAAGTCCCCAAATATGCGGACCACATGATTCATTTTTACATAATGGCTTAATATTATTGCATTATTCCTAAGTTAAAAATATAATATATTGATCCTGTTTGGATGATAATTTTCTATTATAAAACTGCGGATTGAGAAAAAAATTACTCGTATTATGATTGACGACGCAGGTTGTACAGTTTTAACTCAATCTCTTATAGATCGAAACATTTTCCTGATTACACAAGAGTCGCATATAACACATTTCCGAATATTGTATTGCTTTATCTTATCCTTTGGATTGGGCTGAACTGAATTTTCTGTCGTTATCATAATTACCTATATATAACATAGATGTTGAATGATTTTAATAATACGTATAAACTTGAAGCACCTTTTATAATGCAGCAATAGATTAATAAAAATAAAGTTAAATTCTTTTAATTTCTCTCTTGCATTGATTTGTTTTGCTGTTAATTACCAATGCTTAACAGATAAATGTTGCAACAACAAGCATAAATGACGCATAATAACTGTATTATTCTTCAATTTGATTTGTGCTTATAACTATTTTTAAGGCGGCTGCGCTGCCACTCTCGAATTGTATACCATTTAAAGCGCACGTATGTCACCGAATTAAAAGCTGTAAATAAAATAAATATCGACACATAATTGAACTCAAATTCACAAGTGTCTAACCTTTTTTTCGATTGCTTAAAATAAAGTAATTTTTCAATAGATATATAGGTATTAGTTAGCTATGTATAGATTTGAATTATAACAGAAAAAGGTTGAATTTGTATTTATTTTGCTTTCACAAAGTTGCTGATTTGTCTATCAACAACATGGCCGACATGATATCTTGGAATATCCTATACCCAAGCTTGTACAAATTTTTATCTAGTTTATTATTAATCGGTTCAAAGAGTTTTACTCTTATCATACGTGTCAATGATACATAGCCTGCATGCAAATATTTTAGCTATAATACTTTACTGTCCCTTCCAAGCAAAACTGTTTGAAAAAACGTTACGATTTATATGAGTAAATTTTTTGGTCAATTAAAGCTCTTTCTGTTTAAAGTCTTGGTATTTTGTTTTTTTTTTTTGGGCTTTTTGTATATGTTGGTATCACTGGCAAGCCGTATCGCATAAAAATTAAAATAAGTTAAACAAAGTTATTAAAAAGTTCAATTTGCAAAAAAATATCGCAACATTTATAACACCGACAGAGCTTATAGAACGCTATAGCATCGTTTTAACAATGGAGGATCGTAAGTTAACACAAATAATATGCTAAAGCCGAAAGTGTATGTTCGCAAATTTTTAGTCTGAAAGGCCATTCAATCTTTGCTAATTGAAATTATGTGAAATTCTATGGTAATTAGTTTGTGGCACCCAAATTCAAAACTATATTGATATTCTCTTTTAATATTGCCAATGATTTAAGTACATTTCATGCACAAGAGGTGTAAAAATGAGTCATTGTTGTGCGTCGGTGTTATATTTTTTTTTTTTTTTTTTTTTTTTGGTATAGGAGGCCGCAAAGCGTCGCACTTGTCGGTTCCCATTTGCATATATACATATGTATGCCATTTATCGACATTTCATTTGGCAAATATTTATAAAATACATAGCAACAATGTTTACTTCTTTGTCAATAGCAATGCGATTTAAAATGTAAAATGCCATTGTTTAATTTCGTCCAGTATGTACGTGGCAGTAGAATATGTATTCTTTGTTTCATCGTTTCATGCGGCGGGGGCAGCTGCGGCAGACCACGAGGCGGTATCAATTGACTGCGCACTGCACTGCGAATAAAACTATTTCATGTGTATAAAAAAACCTAATTGTTTACATTTATGTCAATTAAATTTTTATTATTCACTAATTGTTTTGCTTTAGTTTACATTTTATTTGTAAATACATAACTACTAAATTATGAAATCTCACGCAAACTGATAAGCGCAATAAATCTTAACAAATTTATAAATACACACATAGATGTATATATGTATATACATATGTGGTTTCAAGTGCAGCCAATTAATATCGCTTTTCTTGAACTTGGTAGTTAAGGTATTATCTGCTAAACCGTCCACCGCTTATCAACCATAAAGTTCTATCGAACAGCTGTTGATACCAATTGAGATAGATCCACTTTTGAAAAGCTTTAAACTGTCTAAACAAAGCAGAAAATCATAAGTGATGCTTTGCTAATTGGCATTCATGCTCTCAAGTGTTTGCACGTTCACATTTCGCTTTTTAAACTGAGAATACGTACAGAGAACTACATATGTATATTAAAGCCGTAGTTGTTGTTTTCTTATTTTGCCGTAATCTTCCATGCATGTGTCTATGCAAAAAACGGTTTCTTAGTTGTTGTAAAAGTACCACCTACCTATATGTAATAAAAACGGGTATATTAATTTTATGCAAATGCATGTTAAAGCTAAAAAAAGGCCTAACTTCATATATGTATATATAAGCTGAGACGGTTGTGCAGAAATAACCAAGCTCATCTGTTGTCACATATAACTTTAAAATACATATAGAATCATCAAAGTATGAAGTCCGACAGATCATAGTCACATATGAATTTTGGATAAATGAATGAATTGTGAAATAGCTTATTTCTAACATCAAAAATTATTGCCATAACCTGTATCCATAGGATAAAAGAGACAAGTCTCAAAAAGTATATATAATAAAGGAATCTATTAAATCATGTCCGTCTGTCATACGGAACGTTAGTATAAGTGATAAAGTTTAAATTTAGTTATTTAGATTCTCTTTTTCCCTATTTAGATAACTAATAGTCAATGAACAAGCTGACCCTTTCCATGCAAATACAGCTCTTGTTTGAGTTTTAGTATGAAACATTTTTACAAGAAAAAAAATGTAATCAAAATTTTGTTGGTTATCCTGCTAGAAAAAATATATATGGTGTGTTTTACTTCAGTTCTAAGTTTTGTATTTAAAAAAGGTTTATTTAGGTAGAATATGGTAATTTCGTGCATCTTGAGTAAATACTAATAAAATGTTCCATATAAACTGAAATCAATCCACTTGACTTTACGTTTATTTGTCTCCCTATCATATATTAATGTGGTAACTGAGTTTAGTGAGTAAAATCTTACACTTCCAGCAACACGGTGTCGTTTATTTAAATTTCACCTACACGGGATAAACGAAATGAAAGCTTTTATGTTCTTCCTAATTCCAACGAAAATTAAAAATGCTTGTCACTCACAACATTTTAACACATTACGACTGAAATCAGGATTCGGAGATAGCAACTCAAAAGTTTTAACATGTGGCTACTCTGATCCGACAAACATCATATTATTATTTTTTGTTTTTATAACGCTGTGTAATAAGTTGAATTTTACTATAATTTTGATCTTAAGCTACAATATTTTTTCTTTAATTATAGAATAAATAATAGAATAGTTTCATTATTTAATTTATTTTTTATTTTATCAAATTTAATAAAACCAAATGACAGTACCTTAGAGCTATGCCAAGAACACCAATCAGAATTTAATGCCGTGTAGATTTTTTTAATTCTTTTGATTGACTTTAATATCGATGCTATATATTGTCCCGACCGACCGTACTTTTGTAAGTAAAAAAATCTAAGCAAAGAAAATAATACTACATTATATATTATTACAACATAATCATTATTAATATGTATACATAATTTTATAGTTCAAATTGAATTGATTGTTGTGGTTTATTGTCTTTGGTTAATGTAGCTCACTAGAAAAGCCACCGACCAGAAGACCAAAAGAAACCAGTTTCCAATTTTGCCAGCTGTTTCGATTTGTGCTCTTTCATTATATGCTCCACGCGTAGTGTGAATATACTACGATATAATAATTCTGTTATGAATTTTGTAACGTACTAAGATAAAGCATCGGGCATGCCATCCTAACATACTAATATTAATTGAGATTCAGTATTTTTTCTGTGCGTCTTAAGCTATCAAACGGTTGAATTCATTTATTGTTGAATTTTATACAATTGTTGATTATTTGGTTTTTCGAAAAGATATTAATGAAAAGGAACAAAAAGAAACATATATTTCTTGAAATATCAAACTACTACTATGCTTTGTAAGATATCTTTCGCTAAAACTGATCTTACTATATATAATTAGACAACACAAACTTCACCACGCCTACTGCAAAGCTCCGCCGCCCACTTTAGATGTGCATGTGAAGAGTGTTAAAGTTTCGGTACCACCGAAGTTTTAAATTTTTTTTTAATCATGTTTGGCCAACTTTATTGAGAGCCAGTAAAAGAGCCAACTTGACTTACTGTATTAGATAGCCAATCGTTGTTGATGTTGGCCTTTTGTTTTTCTCTTCTTTTGGTTTGTTCGGTTTTGTACGTGTTTGTTCTGGCGCAGCGCTTATAAAAGCAAATCAAATTCGTTTCCCAGTTTACTGATTTTCTTGTTCGCTGGCTGACACGAATCATCGAAAGCAACACGATTTTCTTTTTCTTACCAACTCAGTTGGCCATGCTCAGTTGGATTGTTGTTTAAGAATCGCGCGGAGCTTAAATGTTACTCGGTCAAAGTGAATTCAAACAATATAATTAAATAATTTTTAAACTTTTTGTAAATCAATTCTGTGAAATAAACAAAAAGTGCGCACGTTTTGATATTTAATACTTAACACCGCTGAAATTCGAATTGCGCTTAACTACGGCTACATGGCTGCTGCCGCTGCTGCGAAGTATTTCAGACCGCGATGTTGTCGAATTAGAAAGTTTTCTCTTGTTGCTGCTATTTGAAATTGCGATTGTTTCCATTCTTTTAACTAATATCGACGCTTTCGTTACGCTTCTCTGCCATCACTACCAACGCCACAATGAGTGACTCCGAACCAGTTAGTCTAGAATTTATAGAAGATCCCTATTTGCCCAAAGTGGATGTTATAATGACGCCATCGCTGGATGATATAAGCAGTACCGATGACGATTGGTTTTCTGAAGAAACAGAATCATATTTGCGGAATCTACCGCTGGATGATATCTTCTATGATGCAGACTCGGACTATACCACTTCACTGGAATTTCATTCTGTCGAAACTGAGTTTATTAGCTTTAAAATTGCAAATCAAACACCCTCGCCGTCAATGGCAAAACGTTTTCGATTGAAGTTCTTTGCCAAGCGTAACATGCACGATGTTAAGATCAAGTTTATAGACTTTACAAAACCGTACCTTGAAAAAATTTCAAGCAGTGATAAATATAAAAAATTTTTGAGCGTGGCAAAGAAAGGTGAATTTATGTATATGTGAAAATCTGGTTGGTATTTAGATCTTTCAAATACTGTCTATTATATTACTAACAACAAACAAAAAGTTTTACTCTTTTGTATATACATAACTGTACTAATCATAAATCCTTTCGCTCTTTATTGCTTTCATTTTGGATAAAGTTTGTAAGTATACGCTTTTATTAAGTGAATAAGTGATTTATTTGCTTAATATTGTATTACTACAATAAATAGTAAAAAAAAATTCAAAATTCTCAGCCTTTGATAAAGCCTTCGAGGAGGTGGTATTTCAAGGAGGTACTTAAGCACAAGCAAGCTTAACATAATTTGTACACAACAATTTGCCAAAATTAGCGCTAAGCTTAAAAAAAAAAAAAAAAAAAAGCATGCTCTTACATACGACACATTAAAATACAAATTAAAATTCATACTTGAAATTTCTAGTTTTATAATTTAAACTTATTTCAAACTCATAGACAACACCGCCAAGATGTCTGAGCCCACTTCTCCGGCAGCATCTGTTGCATCTGCAGATATTGCCGCCGAATTTGCTGCTCTCACCGTTGAGGAACAGGAAAGGCAGCGTGCCGAGTGGAGTCAGGTCTGTGTCTACTCTTTAAATATTTAAATACTATTCTAATAGTTACTTTTCATATTACAAATTAATTTTTCAGGAGCTTGCACGTGTCGAGGAGGAAATCAATACGTTGCGCACTGTTTTGGCATCAAAAACACGTCATGCTAGTGATCTGAAACGTAAACTGGGTATTACTGTTTGGAAGGAGATTACCGATGACATGAACCAAGGCTTGAAGAATGTCAAAGAAAGCTCTGTGTAAGTTTATAACCTGAGGTGATGAGAGTCATTAAAACTAGTACAATTCATACAGTTTTATTTATAGTCGATTAAAGTCGATACCCCGTTGTTTTTGTGTTCATTGTTTAATTTACTTATATTATTTTTTTTATTTTTCATAAAATTTTTAAGTTTTCAATCGGTTGAACAAAGCGTTGGCAGTTTCACTAAAGCCGTACATGAAGCACCCATGTAAGTAGTTTTCATTTGTGTTTGTGTGTGTGGGTGTTTAACTTGGTGTGTTCTAATTGTTGTGTACGTATTATTAAACAAAACTCTAATCTCGAATTTTGTTGGAAAACAAATTTCGTGTAACTAATTTCATAAACTCTTCCTCTCAACTTTTGACTCGTTCTTGATTTGTTTTATTTTGATAACAAATTTTAATGCAGTTTGAGTTTAATACTAATTTACTCGATTTGTGATTTTTCCTCAGCTTTCAACGCACCGAATCTGTGCTTAAGTCGACCGGTGAGAAAACTGCTTCGGTATTCGGCACCATCACTAGCGGCATAACTTCAAAATTTTCGCAAATGAAAAATTCTGAATCAATGCGTTCGATCGAAGAGAAGGTGGGCTCAGCCTATGAAAATGTTAAAGTAAGCTATGAACACAACAATTTTTTGTGCCAATCTCATTCGGTAACTACTATTTATATATTTTATGTACATTAATCTAGTTTTTAATAACTGCATAACACTCTGTTTAAACAATTGACACTATATAGAGTAGACTAGACTTTTTCTTCTAATATTCTTCATATACATATAATTAATTTTTGCTCTTATTTCTCATTTAAATACAAAAAAAGACTTGTGTATAAATCTGCATTTGTTATATAAATTATTATTTAACCTTTTTGCTTATTTCATCAATGTTTACTTCTCTCTACCTCTGTTGTAGACAAAGGTGTCGTCACGATCGGGTTCGGTTTCCAGTTTCCCAGATGCATTAGATGAGAATAATACATCATCGGGTCTCAACTCACCAACAGATTCAGTACAAAAATAAACTTCAATCCCGGTCCAGACATTCAACTTTTTCTAAGTACATATACAAAAAAATCAAATGATTTTCTAAACACGAATACACCAATTAACTTATAAATACTAACAAAATGATAAAGAAATAACAGCATCCATGGAAATAAAAGCTGAATGTTCGTGCACTAATTACAAAATACATATTATAATGAATATATTTAAACTTATATATGGATGTAATTTACAATATTATTACTATCATTGTTGAAAAGAGTCTTAAAGATTGCATAAAACTATATGATGGTTTGTTAAACATACAAAATGTATTTGTGAGAAAATGGTTAATATTTCATAAACAAAAAATTGCATTAAATCTAATTAATTAAACTTATTTAAAATACACAAAAATAATTCTATATGTATATGAGCGCAAGTTGTTGCTGCAACGATTTGTACTATTAAAAAATTTTTCTTCAAATTGGGATATTTATAAAGTCAATGAAATGGTCTTTGTCTATTTTATGTCTAGTTTTTATAAAGTAAAAATGAAAATTTATTTTCTCGATGATTTACAAGTTTGAAAAGCATAACATGAAACTACAAGTGATTTTGTTTTCCATTTTAGGTTTTAACTCGTGTGATTAAATGGCGTTTGTAAAGTAATTCAGTTTTTGGCAAAGAGCTTATAATTATAATAAAGAAACAACTTTTTAAAAAATATACATGTATTACCGTTAAGACTTCATGTAAATGTGAATAGCTAAAAGCGCAGCATACACAAACATTTTGCTTGAGCTGGTATTTATACTGTTTGTATACTTAATTTACATGTGCTTAATACACAAATAAAATTTATATTTAAAGACTTAATTTTCTTAATATATAAACGAAATAAATTGCGCTTATTCAATGCCTGAATAAATTTGTTTTTTAATCGACTCGTACTTTTAAAGTAACGGTTATGCGTACGCCGCTTTGGTATTTTGCCAGGTTGAAATTGCTTACACTATTCGTGCTGTGGTATTTTTTAATACCTCGCAAGTCAGTTTTTTGTCGTTCACAAAATGATTTGTTTCAAATGAAATCACCGCTCTAGTGGTAATATTTAATAATTAACCGTAATTAAACTCGCATTAATTAAAAATTTTTATACGACAACACCAAATGAAGTGCAATTAAACTCTATTTCATAAGTATTAAGTCAACGCTTGTTTTTGCTACAAACATTCTTGCGGACTTTGTCGGCGTGTTGGCAAATTGGTAGCAATACAGAAAGCATTGTTTTAAATGCTTAAATATTTTTAAGAACAAAATTAGTTAACATTAAGCAATGAACTACACCTACATATTCGTGCTCGTTTGGCTTGCGTATATGATTAGCAGCGGTGTACTGCTTTTCTCGCGCGGTTTTCTTCTTTCACGAGTATCGAAAACGGATGTGAGCAGCTGTCGGCGCCTGTCCACAACCCCAAATGATGTAAGTAGTCAAATTATGTACAGATTTGATTGTGTTCTTACTGTTCTGCTCTGTTCACAGGAGTACTATCTCACCGAGGAGCTGGTGCACGAGATTTTCAAGGATGTTAATGCCTCTGCCAATCTGTGTCTTCCACAAAAAACCAAAGTAATTATTCTAGTCATTGATGCGTTGAAATATGAATTTGGCATTTACAAGGAGAACATTACGAATCCCTTGCCCTTTGAAAACAAGTTGAGTATAATGCACGAACTACTGCAAAATACGCCAGAACGTGCACGCCTTATGCGGTTTAAAGCTGATCCGCCAACGACAACACTACAGCGTCTTAAGGGCCTAACAACTGGCAGTCTTCCAACATTTATTGATATCGGCTCAAATTTTGCAACGCCGGAAATAAATGAAGACAATATAATAGATCAAATGGTCAAACATGACTTGCCGATAGTATTTCTGGGCGATAACACATGGATCGATTTGTATCCGCGTCGTTTTAAACGCAGCTATGCCTATCCCAGTTTTGATATATTCGATTTAGACAGTGTGGACAATCAAATACAGAAGTATTTACCAAAGGAGCTGGAAAAGAACGATTGGGACGTTTTGATTGCACACTTTTTGGGCGTCGATCATTGTGGGCACAAACACGGACCAATGCATGCTGAAATGTCGCGGAAACTAAGCGAAATGAACGAGATGATAAGGTATTTTTTACATTGTGTCTTGCTATAGAGACCAAATTGTGTACTAACAAAGTTTAATTTACAGTTTTGTCATTGATAAAATGGATAACGAGACAACTTTGCTTGTTATGGGAGATCACGGCATGACAGCAACTGGAGATCATGGCGGTGATACAGATGACGAAATCAATGCATTATTGTTTGCGTATAGCAAGCAACATAAGTTTATCAGCAGTGATTTTGGCTCGGATAGCAAAATGCTGCAGCAGGTAAAGTTGATAAGATTAAGCTAAAAAATTATCACATATGTACGTCAGACTCGACGTCTTAAGATATGAGAGTTATTATATTCTACGCAAACAATATGACGTGGTAAATACATGAAATAATCTTTATACTTTTTTATGCATTTTTTACATATATACCTAAGTCGATGCGATGAATCAACTAATCCATATAAGACAGTGTTTTTGCATATGATATTACTCTATTTTTTTCAGTATCAAAAGTTGAACCAACGTAGACATATCCATTTGTTTGTTTCTCTGACTGTTAACATGAACATCGAGACCTTGTAGAGTATAAGAGAGAGAGTCTTCAAGTTTTTATATATAATTTCTCGTATCCGCCCTTCTGTTAAGTAGTATTCAATGAAACTGTCAAACCCATCGTAAAGCGTTGTTAATTTAGCTATGATCGCATAACTTTGTGTGTCTTACCTTAATACTAAAAAATTGTTCCATATAGGTTCAAGTCTGACCACTAAATGTAGCCCGATAAAGCTTAAACCTCCTTTCAGTGCCTTTCTGAAAAAAAAAATTAAGCTAGGAACGCCTAATTTGGTGAATCATATTATTTTACTAATTTTAATTTACAAATAATGTTTAAGTCGGTATAGCGAATCTCGACTCTTCCTTCTTTCTTTATATTTTAAATTTTAGTTTCAGTTCCATCAAATTAATCGTTTTATCTTCGTTTTTTTTTTTCAGATTGATCTTGTACCGACTTTGGCCACTATTTTGGGCATACCAATTCCGTATTCAAATTTGGGTTTGATCAACTTTAACATTGTACCGGACGTGCCTGTTCCCTTCATAAGCAAATTTCAGACATTGCTCCTGCATGGCTGGCACAATGCACAACAGATTTACAATTATTTTTATAATTATGCAATGGACAACAAGCGTACTTTCAATGTTGAACAAATGGATAAAATGGAGACTGAGTTTATACTACTTTCGCATCGTGTTAAAACTATCTACAACGAGCAGGCCTTCAAATCGTTTATCAACGATTTGAATAAGCATTTACGTGAAATTCTTTCGACGTGCCGTGAGATATGGATTAAATTTGATCCTACGCAAATGTCACAAGGTCTGCTATTTACGTTTATGCCAATTTTCTTTGCATTCCTTCTAATCAACAATTCACGCGCACCGGATTATCGGAACATCTTCAAAGCGAAAGAGCTTGGATATACCTATTTGCTCAACCTGGCAGCAGGATTTTTCGGATATCGCTACTATAAGAGCTTTTCTTTTAAGAACGAAGAACATGGCGTAATCTTTTTTACAAACATTTTAAGCTCTGTCGTACTGTTCTTACACACATTGCACAATTGGCCTACAATAGCTTCAAATTGGGCGAACGTGCGTCGTTTTGGAAATATGCCAACGCGCATTATAATTTTTATAGTAATGGGTGTTTTCTTTTCAAATAGTTTCATCATACAAGAATCGAAAGTACTGTCCTATTTATTGGTCGCAATTATTCTGCTGCTTGTGTACGAGCTGCTGCAGAAAAGCATACGTACGGATTTTAAAACAAAATTTAAATTTTCACAATTTTTGCATTCGACTGCTCTAAAATTAATATTGGCAAGCATATTGGCCATAACATTCATACGCTTCGCTTACACACTGTTTCGCTGCCGAGAGGAGCAAGGCAATTGTGGTGATTTCAGTAATAACAACAATAATGTATCTGGTTTTTCGCTCAAAAAGCCAGCCAGTGGCAAGACCTATATATTAGCTGTGGTGATAATTGTGCTATACACGACCTTAACGCGTCTTTATTTACGCTCATGTGGCAATCTGACGGGTAACTCTATAAATGTGCTGCTTGCGCGCTATGGACCGACTGTGGCTTCCATCTGCGCCGGAGGCCACATTCTCCTGGCGAACAGTGCCATAAAGAATATACAACGTGCACACATCGATGCCATGGCTTTGGTCATCTACGCATTGCTCATACTACAAATAATTATTTTCTGTGCGGCGCCACTTATGACGTACATCTTACCACCGAAAAATAGCAATACGATAACCGTTAGTACGCATGAGAGCATTGTGCCGGAAATCTTCAAGAAGATGAAACGCATGTATGAAGGTGATGAATCTGAGCGGCGTTACGAGATTCCGATTGTTTACGGATTGGCAACGGTCTACTCTTCAATCTTAATCACATTCAGCATCTTTCTGGCAATGGTGCTCATTGTGCTGCTTGAGCCAAGATCTACCATTGGTTTGGTAATGTGCATAGCTGTAGGCGCTATACTGCTCACAGTACATGCTATACTGCGGTTCCGTACCTCAAATAGTTTTGGTAAGTAGCAAAATTGTGTAGAGCAATTAAATTCAATCCCTAACAAACATTTTTTTTCAGAATCGTGCATACAGCCCACTTTTACTGCAGTTGTAGGCTGGTTTCTGCTTGCGAATTTCTGCTTCTTTGCCACCTCACATCAAACTACACTCTCGCAGATAGATTGGCGTGCTGCATTTGTTGGACGCACCACTGGTTTAGGGCAGTCTACATTCATTTCGGGTCTACTAGTTATGCTAAATACCTTCTGTGGTCACATACTATTCTTTTGTACATTTTCGCTGCTCTGCACAGAGACTTTTTCAGTTTTTGCGCTATTTCCAACGCTTATCAAGAGCAATTACAATCGCGAGGCACAACGTAGCAAACCCGAAGCAACTTTAAACTCTGATACATTTCGAACACCACAACGTGCTCTCTCCGACATTTCAAATGAATGCGTTGGCTTTGATATGACACGCGGAGAACTGACCTTATTTGAAAACGAGGATGTTTTTCTTGGTTCGGCTTTTAAGCTTGCGACGCAGTTCTTTATGCTGCAAGGACTGAAGGTGAGTTCGTGTATTTTTTATAAAAGGAACATAAAACAAATTTCCTTGTTTTTTTTTCCAGATTTTCTGCGCCATGCTTGCCTGCACCATACATTGTCGTCATTTAATGGTATGGAAGATATTTGCACCTCGTTTCATTTACGAAGCATTGGCGACTTTTGTTAGCTTAGTCGCCATTATGGTTGGCTTTGTGCTGTTGCTGCGCATAAATCGTGCTGTAGATGGTTTAATCAGATGCATAAACAAAATTAAATAGAAATAACGCAATTGACTACCTAATAAGCAATAATAAAATAATTCTTAACATTTTTCAATAATTTATTCGTATGTTATATGTTTGGTTTATTATCTACTTTTAGACGCGAAATACTGTCAAAAAACACTCAAATGTATTAGTTTAATAATTAAGCTTTTAATACAAAAGAAGTTTATAAAGAAATAGTCAGTTGAATTTGTTTCTTCGTGTTTAGTTTTCGTCTGCACTAGATGGACGATGATTTTAAAAAGTTGCAGACCTCTTTGAATTTAAAGTACAAAACTTTTAACAAAAAAGATTTATAAATGCCTCCTGTTCTTGAACTCTTTTTTGCTTTCGTAAGCGCCATTTCAGATGAGCAGATTTACGCAGAATTTTATACTAATTTTGAACGCTTCCATTGCAATAAACACATTTCCTCCATTCCTGGCACATTGCCCTTCGGTCGCGTGTGGTTCCTCACGAATTTAAATGTCGCTAGTAAATGAATCGTACCCAAACAGCCACGAAAGGCTCGATTACACATGTCATGAAACTCAGTGAACGTCGAAGCGGGAACACAACAACGCCTTATCCAAATTTAAAATCTGCGGGTAGGTAGACTGCTTGCCGCATCTAAATGTTGTGTATACGCACTTCTAAGCGGTCTTAATGAACACATCGGATTAATGCCTACTATTATGAATAAAAAATGTTCCACTCATATGCGTGGCGCCTACAAAGCGGCAGGTGTAATTGGAAACAGAATTCCTTCTGCCTACGGTGTAATGTGTCGATGATCGATCATGTGGGCAAGAATAACTCCGCTTGGTATTTACAGTAATCAACTTCACTTTTTCAATTCGTTTTTTTATCAACAATAAAAATTTTTTTCTTTTTAGGGGATTTTTTTTTTTATTTTACTATTTTTACTACAATATGTTTTTATTTAGTTATTTAATATAAATTTACTCAATATGGTACTTAAATATTTTTTTCTGGACTTTAAAATAGTTGATTTTTTAACACTTTTAAGCTTAATTCAAGTTGAATCTAAATTTGCTAATTTTTTTAAATTTTCTTTTACATCATTTTTGCAGTTACAAAGAAAATCAAAAGAGCAAAATTTAAGAAAGATTTTTTAACTTATTATGTGACCAATTATTTAAACAGAAAAAATCAAATTATTAGGGAGAGAAAAAAAAACATTTTGCAAAATTATGCTAAGTTAAGTACACAGATTTTATTTGTGTGTCTGCTGCTAATAGTTTCTTTAAGTATTTAAAATTGGTTCCCAATAGGCAGATAAAAATGTTGCTTGCAGCTTAAGTACAAAATAGCATATTAAGTCGCTAAGCAGATCCAATAAAGCAATTTTTATAAAAAAGATCAGTACTTTTTGTTAGGAGTTTTGTGTAGTCTGTCGGTAGGATTTTCAAAACCAATTGATAAAATTTTGCATTGTTTTTACTTTTTTGTATTTTTTGTTTTTTTAATAGTTTTATAAAGCTGAGATTTAGTTTAACCCTTGGCATGACCATTAAGAACCAATTGTTTACTCGTAACGCCGTTGGTTGCCTTGTGGGCGGAGCCTTGTTCTACAAACAAAGAAAAATAAAATTATATTCAGCGTTTAGCGGGGTATAAGGCCAAATTATTAAACAAATATTTTGAGCTATAAGTGAGACTACATATGAGTTAATACAAGTTTAAAATAAAATACTTTAAATTGAAAATGTTATAAGTAGGTACATAAAACATAGCTGCTCTGTTAAATAATACAAAATCAATAGCACAAATGCATAATACTTTGTACAGTAGTAAAAAAAGGAACTATCAATATCGGATAGACGGATAGATGAAAAATGTTTAAAGGTTTCAGATTTTTTTTTTTTTTTTACAAAATATACATGACGACGACGATTTGTAGCTGATGGCGCGCATGAGCGTAATTAGTCGCTGTTCTCATCATTATAGTCTTTGAACTCAGTGCGCTTACCGTGCGAAGAATGATAGAACTTCTCCGTCGTGCTCCAGTCCTCCCTGAGCGATAGATTAAACATTGAGTAGGCTGGATCACCGGTAACCTCTTTAACTATGTTTAAGAATTTTGGCAAGCAGTTGCTCAATGCCTCACCGGAGAGTGATGAATAGGTCTCGAGTAGAACCAAGCCCTTGCAGCTGTATGAAAATAGAAATATTTTTTTAATATATTTTCTAATTTACTGCAAGTATACGTTGAACCAAGTGTTATTACCGTGAATGACAAGGCTCTCTGTAGATATCCAGCTGGAAATATTGATTATTGACCAGGAAGCAACGACGCTTCTTGTAGATGGTAAAGTGCGCGCTGTCGCGCTGACCCCACAAATTTGTGTAGTCGCGCTGTGTCAATTGTGTTTTCACTTCAATACGCGACTTTCCGTGCACATTCGGACGCCGCTGTGTCAATATGTAGCTCCAGTGTTTCTTTACACCGCGTTTACGCAGACGTGCCTGTACTTGCGGCCCAGCCGACTGTAGATAGTGATGCACAACATCGAAATCTTGAAACGGTGGGAATTCAGTATCTGCGGGCAAACTGGCAACCAAAAATTTGAGTTTTCGCGAGGTTGCCTGCAAACGATCGCCAATATCGATGCCCAGTTTCTGACAAACAGATTCAATCATGCGATTCATTTTTGTCTCAAAATCTGTAGAGTTATCAATAACATCGAAATAAGGATGCCCGACCCAAGCGGCGGCGGATTTATAGTCCAATTCGCGTGCCAGATCAACGCCTTCTGAGCGACATGCATGATCCTGTAGAACGAAAAAGAAATTATGATATAAATTAAAACTTGACGACACCAATAGTATTTTTCAAACAGTTGTAAGTTATCTTATTGGTCCTGACTCTAATAGCAATCCTACAAAGTGCATACTGTGCTAGCAATAGAACAAAAATACGTAAATTCGTGCGATCTTTACCTGGTAATGTCGTTTTCTTTTCTTGATATGTGTAGTAACAAAAAAATACAAACAAAAATAACAGTTTGTCAATATCCATTAACAAGAAAAAAATTTAACTGCGATAAAACTAAAGTTTTCATCAAACCATTCCGAAGCAATTATTATTGTAAAGTTTGGAAAGCTTCTGTCGAATCAAATTTACCATATTTAAAGTAATACAATGCACAGTGTGAAAAATATATTGGATAAATAAAGTTAAATATGCTATATCTAATTTTAAATCGGCTAAATGGATCTATATCGTCGAACTTAATAAATTATAAACTTAAAACAACAGAAATTTGAGCTTAGATAAAACCATTTTTCTTTTTCATTCGTTTGTCTTCAAACTCGATTCGAATACATTATAGGTATAGTTCGTTCGTGGATCTAAATTTTGTATCAAAATCACACTCCAACTTGGTCGTTTTGACAATATTAAAGCTATGCAAGCCGACGGACACACCGGACATGGAAGTATCGGCGGAAAAAATGTGGACATTTTGAGCACTCAATAACGCGTATTTAAAAAAGTGGTTTCAAATCTTTTGGCAGGCATATTTTATATTATTTAAGTTTTAAGTTCACTCGAATCAAGCCACTTCGGTTTTTATATATATAAATTATAACACCTTTCATAGAACAAGTAGCTTTTTAGCCGACACAATTTACTAAACTTAACAAGAGACTGATAATAACCAACAGTTTCCTACTTATGAAGTAAATAAGAATTGCTATATCTCCACAAAGCTTATAAACATTTTTAAACATCAAATTTGTTCTTTTTTGTTTTTTTTTTTATGTTCTTGAATTTTCCCAATTTTACACACCTCTGTCGAATAAAACTCCTCAGCGCCATTGGCGGCCGAAACAAGATGCAGTATCTGATTATAGCGATTATCACGCATCTCAATTGCGTTCCAATCGTTTGCTGCCATCATTTTCTCCCATTTATCTTTGGAAATATCTGCGAAGATAAGTACATATATATAAAAAAGGTTTAGCCATAGTAAAAAAAATACTTACATGCACTGGCATCCATGACACCGCGATCGCAAATAATCAAACAATTACGTGTACTCGAATTACCCAGCTCGAAATATGTATTTTCGATTTGTACCATGGTGCGTATAAGATTCTCCTGAAATTTGAATGCTGTAATCGTAGGAAGATATGTGATTAGTAAAAAGTTATTTCATACTTTTTGCGATTATTGAAAAATGTTGTATGAAAACGTTTTATAAGTCTATGGAAAATTGATGCCTTAGACTGAATTCAAAACGAATGTTATGGTATATATATATAGGTTTGCGTAAATATATCTATGTGCAATAATATTAATCGAAAGGTTATTAAACTTCTATATATAAAATTACATTTTATATTTGCTGCTGCTTATGCAGTTTTATCATTCATACATATAGCATGACAAGTATGTGCAATGCAGGTTCAACAAGTGATCCCTAAACAAATACTCGTATGATTGTTGTTGACTTATCTGCCAGTTTGTTAGAATTTTAATATATACGTTTAATAATAAATAGTGCAGCACATGTGGTATTTAATTCTTTAATATGCAATGACATTTTCTGCACGTCCGCTCATTAGAGACGTCAGCAATTGACGTTCGTTCTGGCAAATCTTTGTCAAATACAATTATTACGATATATTATGAAATAGTTGGATTGTTTTATAAAAAATTTAATAAAAATACGATGGCAATGAATTTTTTATTTTATTAAAATTATATACAGAAAATGTTTTCAATTAATATTCACTATGACAAATTCAATAAAAGAAAATAATAGAACTAAAAAATAATAATTAAAAATATACTTTTGCTTAAGATTTTTAATTTTTATGTCTTTTGAAATGAGTTACTTAGATTTTTAGGAGATATCTTTGTATATATGACCTGGTCTATGAAAAGGGAGCTTATGTGGCAAAATATTATTTTCCACTTTAGAACGGATTTTGATGAAACTTTTTGATTTAATCCTTGGATGGTTTAAAATCACAATTGGAACCGGTAGATACCACACCGATCGTGTTCTAAGAAACTCTTTTTATTTATATCTATTGAGATTTTCCGCATATCAAAACACAAAAAAACTAAAATTCCAACTGTTTGGTTTGAACTACGTCGTGGAGGCCCACCTTTGAACGTCTGGATCGATTTAAATAATTTTTTTAGAGAGAAAATTGCAAAAAATGCACGCAAAAAATTAAAAAATTTGGAAAAAATTGAAAAAAAAAATAATAAACTTATGAAATTTTTGTATAATCTCA
This sequence comes from Leucophenga maculata, assembly GCA_035044805.1. Classification (NCBI taxonomy): domain Eukaryota; kingdom Metazoa; phylum Arthropoda; class Insecta; order Diptera; family Drosophilidae; genus Leucophenga; species Leucophenga maculata. The sequence continues at coordinate 819,826 of JAWNNP010001173.1, forward strand.
AAACTATAACTCACGATTCGATGGATGGATATGCGTAGTTCTATTTTTCTTGCGATATAAAATAACTAAATTTAATATGTTTGTAAAAACACCTCTAGACAAAATTAAGAAATATTTTATCTAATGAATTAATTTTAAACCAAATAGTGGTATGATTTCTCTAAGACTATTTGACGCAGATGGATAAGCTTTTATATGATAAATAGTAATAGGATATATATGTAGATGAGTCAAGATTTAATGTCTTTTACGCCCAAAATATTTAAACGATTTTGCTAAAATATAGATTCTGCACATCTACACATAAAAATTATATAGATTTTTTATTCTGAAAATCAGATGTTTACTGTCCGCGTAGCAGCCATTTAAATTAATTAAATAATTTAATGTAAAAATACTAAGCAACTAAACATTTCACTGGCTTTGCGCCAATCGTAAATAAAAATGGATTCAAGTGTACAAAATCCTTTACGAAATTTAAAAACAAATGGATCGGCTTTTGTTTATGAACTTGAAAGTATGTACAACACAAGAGCAAATTGAATGTAATCAAAATATGGTATGCATTTCCGGTACGCTTAATTTATAATAACAATAATATGCACTGAACTATTAAATTTCATCTAAAGATTTCAATTTATTCTATTCTATTCTATTTTTTTTTTTTTTTTGGATGACGCTAGCTTAGCACCCTGTATTTTAAATAAATATAGTATATATGCAATAGAATTTGGTTTATTTTTTTTCGGCAGCATCTAGTAATTTCCGAGACACCAAATGATTGTGCCAATTTAATCGCCTCGTTATTTTAGAATAATATATAGTAGAGCTTTTTCATTCTATTTTGTATTTTATTTTTTGTATATATTGTACAACGAAATTATATACTTTGGTATACATATGTATGTAAGAATTTAGTGAAAACAGAACAAAATAGTTTTAGTTTGTTTAAGACATTGAAACAAGAAAATATGAGGCACCCAAATAAAATTTATACAAATGACTTGTTATACGGAAAACCTAGAACTGCAGCGTAATTCTAGTATCTCAGGGAATTTGCCCGACTTTGAAACGAAAAAAGATTTCACACCCACCAACAGATATTTAATGTGAATTTGTAATTATTCTGGAATGACTTTTCTGCAGACTAGAATTACAGCTACTAGAAGTAAGAATTTAGCTTAGGAAAACATGTTTCTGACCAGCAAAAACTGGAAATTTAATTCTTACTCTGGGACATGTCTATTTAATGACTGCTATTTTCATTCAAATCACTGCTATTTCTTTTTAATATTATTTTTCACTCCGTTTGCTTTAACATAAATATTCTGATTTTACAGAAAATAGCAGTCATTGAAAATATATAATAGCTGACGAACATCTTAATGACAAAATTAAGCTTAAAAACTGATTTGTTTTGTTTTTTCCATTTAATTGTTTTTGTTTTACTTTTTTAAATTTTATTGTTTTTCTATTTTTTTTTTTTCTATATTCGCAATGTTTAAAAGTGATTGTAGGAAACAGAAAATGCCTCTCCACTAATTCAATTAGCAAATTGCGATCCAACAAACACAGAGAATAAATGTTGGAAAATTACGCCTATTATCGCTGTTTGTTTCAGTATTGCGTAGTTTCTTTTTATACCCTGCACACATAAAAATTTATATTTAAAAGGGGTAGATTAGTTTTGTTGAATTCCCAGCGTCGTGTATGTCTAAAAATTATAATTTAAAGAGTTTAGGTTTGATAAGCGAGTTGTGGGGTGTTACATTATAAATTTGAAAACAAACATAATATACGCTTTTACAGGGGATTAGCTCTCCTTTATAAATATGTATACCGGAATGGCTCAACGTATTATACAATATTTTTGTTCTAAGATAAAAATGTGTTGACATACGAGTATATTTTTAAATTTACAATGCACTTGAGGAACGTTAAAAGTTAAAACGGATTGAGTGGCGTGGATTACATCGAAATCAAAACTACAATTAAAACGTACTTCAATTAGGTCAGGAAAGGAATCGTGTCAAGTATGGTCAAAATCTGAGAGGCCACACCAAATTCGATCCGGACGGGGAAGTATTTCTGTTACGTTTGGTCAAAATCGAAGGAAGCAATGCCCCGCCAGCCATATAAACGATAAAAAATTCGTTATATTAGATAAGTGTGAATAACTTGACATTTTAGTAATAGAAATTATTATCCAAATGATTGGGTTTGCATCATCTTGCCAATCGCACAAAAAATTTAAATAACATAAAAAGCACAAAGCGGTAAGCCATGATGAAGAAAACATTAAGTAGTGGGCGGAACATAGTCATTAATATATGTATATGGTCAACTTTCGTCTATAGCACGGGACTTTAGCGAAATCCAAGTTTATATTTGACTTTTTCCTAAAATCCCAAAAAAATTGATGGTAGGAATTTTCTGCCGACAGGCTTAAAATTGTTAATTTTTATATATATATATTTTAGATATGTAGGTGATATAAATCAGTAAATTTTTAAGTTTACTATGCAGTAGCTTTAAATGGAACACTGCTCCCATAAACTATGAATTAAAATTTTGAGCAAGCTGTGCCATTTAGTTTGTATTTGATTATCATTGAACGTAGATAACCTCGAGAATAAAAAGAATTATACGAGTGTTGACCATCACCGAAACCAACTAAAGGCTTGATGGCGACACTGCATTATAAATTTCAATGATTAAGATTTGGTATACTGAGTTTCGCTATGATAGTAACGGCACATGTGACGCCAAACTTTTACATCGCCCAAAATTGTCGATAAAACACATGAAATTATATTGAACAATCCGAGAATGAAAGTACGTGAGGTGTCTGAAGCATTAGGCAACTCAACTGAACGGATACGTCATGTTTTACATGAAGATCAAGGTGAGTCTGTCGGCCAAGAAACCCATGTCCACGCGCCATGTCATTCACATCGATTACTTAGAAAAAAGTAAAATTATCACCGATGAATATTATTCAGAGCATTTGGACAAATTCAATTTTGATTTGAAACAGCAACGAACGCAATTGTCGAAAAAAAAAAATGTTCAAGTATTCACGTGTGTAGACACCATGGCAAAAAATCATAAATTGGGCTACAAACTGTTACCCCATCCACTGATTTATCAAACCAAACTATTAAAAGTTTTTATTCACACAGATAGACGAACATAGCTAGTTCCATTTATTTGTCGAGCTGTTCAATATAAATGCATGGGATCTCCGTAACAAAATTATAAAACTATTTTCTACATGTGAAGCGTATAAACACAGCTTTTCGTTATGAAATTAAATTCTTAGAATTTTCTAATATGTATACAGAAAATTATTGACACATTTCCAATACTCAAGCCAACATTGGACTGTTGCTATTTGCAAATGTACGAATAATAATTATGCAAATTAGAAAAAATAAGGTTGGTTAAATAAATAAAAGTCGAGCGTAATAATAACAAAATGTGTATCACAATCAAAGCAAATCAACAAATTGAACAAAAAAGTTTATACAGGAATAATAAATTGCAAAAATTATTAACAAGAAAGTGTTAAGCCTCTAAACGAGTTATTGTAGTTGTATAAAATAAAAAAAAACCAAAACAGTGCAGATAATATACATCAATATCGTGTAATTTACTATATCCGACCGCACGTGATGGTGTGGCTCCATTATTAAAATAAATAAAAACCTACAATAAGCGCTAAATAGAAAATTCACAACAAAGCCAACCGGGCTCATTTCGTATTACAAAATCTGCGACGCAAATTGAGTGACTGCGTACCAAATATGAATTTTTTTTGTAGAACATCACCCAAATTTAGTGCAAGAAAACTAACGAATGGCGTGAACATCAGTGGTTTGTCTAATGGCAGGTACAGACTATGCCAGATTTCCAGATAAATGTGTCCGATATCAGGCACCATCTGTACCTGCTTTTTCAAATTAATTCATATATGAACAAGAATGTAACAACGTAGAGAAAATTTTTTGAATTGATTGCACATTTTCTTTCGAAGTGTTTATGCAATCGAAAATCAATGCAGTTCATTGCACAAGTTCGACTAGAACGATAAATAGCTGACAGGTGCCGTTTTTTTTCCCAAAGTAAATACATTGTACACTAGTTTTTGCTTTAAAATAAATATATACGCTTTACTGATTATCAAGGTCGCCGATTTCTTTGTTGTTCTAGCTTTCTATACTTTCATTAGATTTTTATATATATTTTTAATCGTGTACGGAAGCGATAAGAAATTTTCCATTATTAATGAGCGATTAATCGATTAACAAACGATTTCGATTACCATTAACAGCAGAAGTGCTTTTGGCTTAGATACCTAACCAGAGAATCGAGAGATGATTACATCTGCAGCATGCTGAAGAAGCGTTGGACCCTATGAACTATTCTATCAACGCTAAAAGATGTATGATCCTTGATTTGACATCATAGTTCAAATCTTTTAATCATCAGTTGTTTAGAAAAGGAGATAATTTTGACGAACAGCATTATCAGTTATTTTTTTATTATTGTGTGTTTGCCTCTCAACTTTTAGAATAACGAATGTTTTTGTTCTAATCTCTGTGGGTTTTTTTGATATACTACACACACAGAGAAAGAGAGAGGCATGGCACACACTCTAAAGTTTATCAATTCGTATGCCTGGAGCTCAGGTGAAGAATCGCTATTCTGGGCTGAGCAAGCAAATTAGAAGTAAAGTCCTCTTTCGAAAGAAGAAAATCAAGATTTATAAGACGCTGATGCTCCCGGTCCTAGTATATGGCGCAGAAGCGTTGGAAGTATTTGAGAGGAAGATTCTCCGCTGGGTTTTTGGTCCTATTAGAGTCGGCGACGAGTTTAGGTTCGTATGAGCTATTCGATGAGCTAGCGACTGCACTGGGCTGATAAACTCATTCAAATGGACGAAAGAGCTTCAGCACGCTTTACACATTTAATTGGAGGACGACGAAATAGAGATCGACCGGGCACGCGTTGGATTGACCAGGTATGGTGAAATCTCTTCGTACTTGACATTCAAAAATGCCGCCAGCGAGCACAAGACTACAGCAGTTGGTACTCGCTTTCCATAATGTGGCCATGACCGAAAGGCGGTTGAAGACCATTTAAGTAAGTAGTAAGTTCGTTCAAAAGACGAACAAGAGAATGTTCTATGAATATCTTTCGAAATAATAGTTTTTCCAATTTTGCTTAGATAGAGTGTAACATATTAAAGCTTCGTTTCAAACGAACTTAATTTTTTTGCTAAAATTTTCTTGTTATGTACATACATATATCACTTCCAAGCTAATGTTTTCGGTTGTGAAAGAAAAATTTATTCAACGTCGCAAAAAAATCGTATATATGTACGATAATATGAAAATATGCCTTTGCACAATACTAAAAATAATTTACTGTAGAGTATATACAGTCCAAATTTTGCAGACGAAAAAATCTAGCAAGCAAAAATAAACTAATATATATTTTATATCTTTTAGTTTCCACACACAACTATACAGTATATTATAAATATAAAAATACTTGCCCCAGTTAGCTAGTCTTTCACTTAAAATACGCTGGATACTTTCTACTTAATTTTCGAAAGAGTTATCGATATATTCCAGAAAAACAGTGTACCTTTTTGAGATTCATTTAGATATTCAGAGAGAATAAACTAAAGTTCAACCAAAAGCAGATTTTGGGCTTATATTAACATCTCGAGACTAATCTGTAACTGGTAATTTTTATATTGAAGTTACAAAATACAATCGTACTTATTTTGGCTACAAAGTATATAAAAAATATATACATAGTTGAAAACGATGGAAAAAAATACACGCTGTGCAAAATAATAATCTAACTCACACTATCATAAATTCAAGGGTTTAAAAAAAATAAGCAAAATAATAATAAAAAATAAAAATATACATATACATTTATAAAATAAATAAAATAAAAATACATATATGTATAAAACAAGAGAATTGAACACACATTTTATGTATGAATATATACAAACAAAAACAAATATTTGTGTTAGCGAAAATCCAGCAACAATAAGCTTTTTAGACTAGTAGATACAAAATTTTATAGATTAACGCAATTCATGTCACTGGCATTCACATTCCGGCTCAATACACAGGCTTCCTGCATGCACATTTGACATTTTTCTGATGTTCGAAATGAGAAAAAAGCAGGAAATTAAATTCACTTAGGTAAAATTACACAACGACAGCAGCAAAAGCATTTGTTAGAACGAACATACGTCGTTTATAGTACAAGAAACGTATTTAAAGATTCCTATGGTTTCTGCAAAACGAAATAAAAGCAAACACAGCAGAAATAAAAAATAAAACAAAAAACAAAAATAAATAAACTCAAGTGTTACCACCAAAACGCTTATTTCGTAATTAACAATTGTGAGAAAAATAAACGAAAAACAACAGAGGCCATTTTAAAGTCAAGCAGAGGGACTCTGTCTTGGAGTTGTGGTTCTGCTCAACTGGCAAACCAGCAATGATCGACATGAGTTTAAGAAGAGTATCTTTGTATCTTAGATTCCTTCGTTGGCGGTGCACACTCACCTTCGCTGCCGTTTGGCTTTGAGGCAGCGTTTGCTAGGCAACGTGGACAGGATGCAGTCAGATCGATAAGACTGTGCTCCGGTGCGGCAAAGGGTAGATCTTTGTAAACAAATGTACTCGGCGTGGGTGGGTCTAAAGGTTGACCATTTCAACGTAGAGCAATTAATGTAGATATGTATTGTATTTTGTATAAGATATAAAAATAATTGCAAAATAGGAAAAATAAATAATAAAAAAAAAAGAACAAATCATTTTGGTAAGATAAACAAAAATTTTTAATACGAATATACACACAAATAGTTGTTGTGAAAATAAAAGCTTTTCGCTATGTAGGTAATGTATGGCATGAAGTAAGAATGACACGAGAACATGTGACAAAATTGCTTTCCCATAAACACTCAACAGCACAGGAGGTAGAGGAACTTATAGCTGACGTATCAATATGACTATATGGAGGCCTGCTTTGGCAACAGCGACAATTAAATCTCGCATACTTTGCAAAATAACAAATGGCATTATATTCAATAAAAACTCAAAACAAACAAAGAAAACTCAACACATTTTATTTTTCGTATATTATATGATCTAAAATGAAAACGTAAAATAATTTAGATATCTCATACTCATTTCGTTGTTCTATGTGATTATTTTGGGGCTTTGTATTTTTAAACGTTAATTGTTCACAAAATTATTGAAGTAGAAAACAAGAGAAAACGTTAACTTCGGTGAAACCAAATTATAAATACCCTTCAGTATGACTTAGTAGCGTGCTAGAAAGGGCTCAACTTTTTATCTATGTATATAAATGTAGGGGAGAGTTCCCTCCTGCTGACACTACCCAGCTACTGGCACTCGTCAGTTCCGACACTAAACATTTAGAATTATATATGCAATATTTTTTGGGCAAATTAACCAAACGGAATATTCACTTAAAATGTGCCAACATGCAAAGAAGCTATTTCGCTTGCAAAAACTGTGAGAGTGATTGTGAGGACGAAGTTGAATACAGCGAAACATAATTTGAAGATATTTTCACTTATTATGCTTCACTCTCGATTTTTCAAAGCGAAGTGTAAATGGGCACCTTTTATAGAGGTTCGATATTCGAGACTTTTTTTAAATCGACATCCAAAATTGTATTTTTCGAATTTCAGCTTTCAAACGAAACTGCGAACTACGTAAATTATGTTTCAAACGAAAGTAATGGCCTCAAAACCTTAGAGTTGACACCCTCTCTGCTACAATTTATACATTTTAAAATTTTTTATTTTAGTTTATTTACTCTTTGTATGTAGAGTGAAAAATTCAAAATATTTATTATTCTTAAAAAAAATTGTTTTAATTGGAAGAAACCCAAACGAATATGTCTAAAACGGCCTTGGCATGCTTTATGGGTGGTCCTATACAAACATTGTGACTGGCCTTTTAAATCGTATTTTAAAAAGTTATAAATTCCACGTAAAATAATCAAATTTTTTAAGATTTCATTAAATTTTTTATCACGCAGTTTCAGAGATTTATGCAAGCACATTTCAAATCCATCCATATTCTTTTTCTCATAACCTGACTATTGCACAATAACAGTTGCTGAGTTGTTCTCCAACCGTTCACTGAAATTGACAACGTCTGCATATGAAATTGGAAATATTAAATCAGTTCGTATTTTTATCGTAAGTTTGTAAGAGATACCGCACGTGGCTAAACATATGCGCATCTCACATGTTGACAGTCGTCGACATGTCTGCTCTAGTTTGTCTTCATTTCATTACGTCCTGTCACACATAAGTGGTCTGTACTGTAATGTTGCAATTTTTTATTATTTCAATGTGGTGTGTTTTAATGTCTAAATCGTATAGAAGAAATTGCATAATTAATATATAAGACGATATATCCTGTCTGTTTGATCAGGTGTACCATTGTTAGATCTCTGTATACACAACAAAAGTTATGATGGTTACATCTTTCAAATGGTTTCTAATATTTTTCTCCATTATGAAAACCATTCATAAAATAAAAATTTTGGGAGATAATGGCCCGCATTTCTTTTAAGACCTCCATCGATTTTAATAAACAAAACATAGATTTAATCTATAGCGGTAAAGTTAAACAGAAACACATGCTCCAAATCGATCAAAATATTGTTATTGTTTTTTTGCTGAATATTTGTCTACTATACGTTAATTTTCAACGTCAATTACCACAGGCAATAAAAATATAAATAAACTTTTGCGTTGAACATGACAATAACGAAATGAGTCAATATGAATTTATGTAACAAATTATACCGAAAGTGACTAAAATTTCAGTTAAACCAAGATAATTACATTAAAGCAATGAAAATGAACTAAAATAAATACTCAAAAACTTAAATGACAAATTGCTTGTTCGATTAGTTTGATCAAAGTCAAATTAAATTTGCATCATAAACTGCACCACAACACGCCATTTTCGAATAGGCTGGCAGTCAGTCTGTAGCAAAACCCAAAACTAAAATTATTGTTTCATGTAATGCAGGGCAATAGACTTGAAAGACAATTTTTCATTGAGTAGAAGCACACAAACGAAATGTGACAGATCTGTCTTGCCCGTAAGTCTGTGGGGGGCTTGATTTTTGTTATTGCATTTAGAACTTTCGTGCATTTGTTTGGCCTGTCTACGCATGTGACGCTTTTGTATTTATTTTTAAATTTAGCACTCAAGTACATAACCTAAAAATCGAAACTATTTATTAGATTTGTACTACTATAGGCAGGCAGGCAGGCAGACTAATGCTTCAATGAAAGATGTTTTATTTCTTGTTTGTTGGCAAGGTTAATAAACAATGCATTATTTTTACTACCTATATGTATAATGTCTTCATAGTATATTGTATAAATATATGATATAATGGCTTAGCAACATAATAAAGTAATTATAAATACATTTTAGTTATTTAAACTTGGCAGCAAATATAAGAAACAATATCAGTTTAAGGGAAATGAGTAGGTGTACAATTGTAGATACAAATGTATGTAATTTTCTTGTACATTGTTTATAGTAAACACTTAAATAAATATATAAATAATATGTATGCATGTACTTGTCTATTGTTATTTACAGTGATAACTCAATTTAAGTGTATGTGTTATAATATATATGCCGATTTATATGGATATATAAAACGAAAAAGTGAGCCTATAACTTACCCTCTTTTTCTGTGAGATCGGAGAACTTAACGCCACCACTATATTATTTAAAATAAAAGAAGAAGAAAATATGTATAGTGTTAATCAAACTCTTAGAAATACTAAATGTTAAAAATAATATAAATAAAAAAGTTTTGTATAACAAGTAGAAATTAATAAATGCCGCAAAAACAATACAAACGAAAATTGTATGCAGCATCTTGAAACGGAAATATGTATATACAAAATAATCTACTCAAAATACTACTAAAATATTTCTTTACAAAAATAAATTAGCAATTAAATGAGTAAATAAATAGTTATATACTTTGTTTTTTTATTTTTTTTTTATTTTTATCTTAATATTATTTTTTGTTTTTTTTTTTTTTTATTTAAAAATTTAATTTTGCCAGCAATTAAACACATTTAGTATGTTTAATTATATGCTTTGGTTTTGTTTAAAAGGCATTTACCTGAGAAGTACGGTAGCCGTTTCAGGCACACGGAAAACCTGAAAATATGAACATGCTCATTTCGTTGTTGGTTTCAGGATTTTTAAGGCAAAGTGGTTTCCGTTTTTTGTTAATTTTTTTTAATTTATTTTTTTTTTTTTAATTTTTATTGAAACTGCTCTAACAATTTATTGAAATATGAGAGTACCATCCCAAATTAATATTATGTATGTTATTTATAGTCAGAAAAGTAACTACGTAATAGATAAAATGTCTATCTAATCCCAAAAAACAATTGGCTTCAGTTAATGCAAACTGAAGTGATAAGGCTTTTTTTAAGTAAGATATACAAATATTTTAGATTATACTATACAGTAAAGACTCAATAGTGTTTGCTATACTATAGAAAGTTTTCAACTGATACAGACAATAGATACATTGTATATAGGTGAAGTCAATTTTTGGTTTATTCTGTAGAACGGACAAGTCTTTTGATTTATTAAATTCATATCAAACGAGTCTCTACTGTAAAACGTACGCAATATTAATTAGTGTCATTGCACAACCGTCAACTTACCTTCCAGCCCAGATTTTCAAAGAAGGTACACAGACGTGACTGGCCGGTTGTCTTGCCACCACAGGGTCCTGAAATAGCACAAAAGACATACGCATGCGTTGGCAAAATTATTATAATTAATTCGATTAAACAAATGGTACGTTGCAATGAAAATCAATTTTAATATAAACAATTTCAACTACACAAATTTAAAATGCTTCATTGACGTCGTTTGTTGGTTGGCAGTGGCGTGTGCGATAAAATTTAATCGCACCTTGACCTTGACCGTGGACGACGTTCTTGGCTTTCCCTATAGTCAATGCAATTTCTTAAACATCTACACCATATATCATACATTCGGACCAGTGTGTTATGCCAGCGTGCATCCGTACTGCATTGAACGCAAAATCATATTTGAAATGCACATCAAAGTCAATGGCCATCTGAATGCTTAATATGCGATATAGACAGACGCCAATGAAAACATCGGTTTCAATAATTTAGAACAATTGGCGTGAATTGAACAATTTCAATTATTTTATTTGTTCGTTTGAATCAACGTTTCTAATAAATACTTGCAATAACTGGAAATTCAATTAGAACCCAATGTCCATGAGTGTGTGAATACGTGTGGAAGTTGGATGATTTTGACAGTTCCGAGTCCGAAACGTGTTCAAACAAGATTGAGGGCTTGTTAATAACAAACACAAGATTCGAATTGACAGAGCACCAAAAAATGAGTTCAAAAAATTAATACAATATTTTAACTTCTTGTTTCTCTTTCTTTGTTTGGTTTAATCTCTGAAACAACAGAACCGATTTTAATGGAATTAAATAATCAAAAAGTAGAAAACATATTTTATTTTTCTTAAAAATTTAAATGTAAAATGACATACTTCTATAGATAAAAATAAGAAGAAAAGCGGCCGTACACCTTGTTAAATACACTATATTTAAACAAAAGACTCTTTTTTGAGCTGGAATGGAAACCTCTATAAAATTCTTTATTAGCATTGACATTAAATACTCTTAAGATTGCACCTGTAGCTTAGTTAAAAATAAAAACAAATAAAAATTCATAGAAAACCTTAAAAATGGAGAGGAGTCTTTTCTGGGTACTAAATTTTATAGTGGTGTAAGCACGTTCATTAATTATACACAATCAGAAGAGGAAATAGAAAAATATATATATCTAAATCACTTGAAACGTCCGAGATAAGGTTTCCCATAAACGATTAGATAGTCGGAACGACATGTCTAGATTGACACGACTCTTCATACTGCCAAAGAATATATGATCTTCTTTATACATATTTAAAAATGCTTGTATGTTTGTGGGTTTGCATGTCCTTTATAGATTCCAACACCATTCATCTGATCACCATGAAACTTTTCGAAGGTAAGCAGATAACTCCCGCGCAGACTATAGTAAAACTGTCCTACGGAGGAGGTATTGCCCCGCCCCATATAAGCTATAAATCAAAATTCAACACATCTTTTCAATCATTTGATTTACAGGGTTGAAATTTGGTAAATATGTTAATAGGGTTGGGGGAAGTTATCCTGTTAAGTTCGGGCAGAATCGAAGGGGGCGATGGCCCAATTTAATTTTAAATTAATTTTATTAAGTCATCGTTGCATGCCATTATAAATTAAATATTCGAAAATTAGATTCTTGGCGATAACACCTTTAGAAAAGGATCACAAAAGTGAACCTTTCAGAGAAGTATTTTCAATTCTATAAAAATCACACGATCGTCTATTTATCATTAAAAAAAAAAGTACATTGAACATTGCGGTTTTAGATTGTGTATATTAGTAATATACATTTAACACCCAATTAAGCATATTAAATCGTATTTAAAGATGCAAGTAGCACATGGCTACATTCATATTTTGTTATACTAATGCCAAACCGCGAGCAAATTATTAATGATATATTATAATAAAATTGAAATAGATACAACTCTGACTCATAATACAAAAACCAAATCGTTTGCATATGTATATTTAAGTATCTTCTATATGTAAAGAAAGGGATCAAGTTTTCCAAAGGAAAAGAAAAACATCGCAAAGAATTCTACGAAAAAAAAACGGACTACTTTAAAACGAAACCAATCAAAGAATTGTGTGAGTGTTCTTAAAGAACCTCATTTAAACACTTGGCAGGTAGCAAGCGGCAAGGGCTAAGGGATACATACGTAGCTAAATGATGTATATTGTTGTGGCTATATAGTATAAATATGTATATACAATAGTATTTGTACACGCGTTGTATAAAGATAAGATACATACCTATTTGTATGTATAGAGAAACACAACACAATATATTTTTTTTAAATACATTGAAAAATAGAGAAATGCTTAAAATGTGTACAATCATTCGAAGATTATTTAATTTTATTTAAAAAGTTGGGACAATCAAATTTTTAAAAAAAAATTATCAATTTGCATACATAAAAACTATTTATTTTATTATCTCTTGCCATTTTACGACGTGGCGGAACTTTTGTTTTTATTTTCTTTGTGTTTTTAGGAATTTGAAGATAACATGTTTTTACGTTCCTAAACCAAACAGGTTCGTGTGGGGCAATCATTATACATTAGAAGAAAAATATGTTCCAAAAAAATTTTGACAATAAAAACTATTGCAAAAGCACGTGTTAAATTGTTCCTGTAGCTACAAAACATGGACATGATTTCTATTCTTTACAAAACATTGTACTTGAAAACAATTGCATTTCCAATCAACAATTGTAAACAAATCGAGATAAGTTTTATATGCAAAAACAAGCATTAACACTGCGCAAAAGTTGAGGGCGATTACAGCAATGCAGTAGCTTGCAGCAGCCTTGCGACCTTGACATAGACATAGTAGCCTTGAAAATAACCAGAACCCCGGATAGATACTCAAAATGGAGTGGTGCACAAATGAATATTTTTGTGTAGGTGTGCGAATGTGTATCTATTACTATACCGTAGCAAATATTTTTTATGCACTGTTTTAATAACTTACCACCAGTGAGTACAATTTTATAGACACGCTTTTTGTCTGCCGCTGCAGTATCCATCTTGGCCAGCTTCAAAGATTGGCGCGAATTTGGTTTCGGTGAATTTGCTTTGTCCATTTCTTTGGTTTGTTGCTGCTTATCCAGAGATGTGTCACTTGTTGTTGTGCTCTGTTTGCCAATCGCGTCCGCGTTTTTCTGTACCTGCTCCTCCATTGGAACGCACGAATTGAACTGCGTTGACAAGTCGCTGTTCGTGGCGACCATTCGAGCAACAGCTGATTATAGCTCCGTCTATATGTCCGCAAAACCTACTTGCTTGCGCAAGGTCTATTTTTTTTCTTTTTTGAATGGAGCCTGCGCAAGGAAGAAAATTCACTCAATACGCGCTCTTTTCTTTTGTAGGTTATGCACGTTGTCTGCTTGGCTTGCCTCTACTTTAGCCGCTTCAAATAGGCCAACATCAACGTTAAAAATTCTGTGCAATTGAATTTACATTTGTTAATAAAACAATTTGTTGGCTCAGCGTTTCTTGTTCATGTCGTAATTTTACCATAGTACAAGATAAATATGAACACGCTGTCATTGTTTCCACGGGAGGGTTGTTGCAATTAAATTTATTTGTAGTACATAGAAAGAGAACAATTACCGGTGTCTAACTAGAACAGAACTTTGCAAATTTTACAGGTATTAGCAACGACCACGGTCAGTAAAAACGAAAAACAATTTCGACATCCGAGTTGATCAATATCAAAGTTTTTTATGCTTAGAGCAGAACATTTTGCACACAAATACACTACGTAACACAAAGCAACTCGCCAGATCTAATGCCAAAATGCGTCTAACAGAAATAGCGATGATTCTCAGTGGCCCAGGGCAATTCGTGTCGCACAGGGTGCAGCAGTTTTTAAACTTCTTTCTTAATTATGTAAACTATACACGAAATTGATATAATAATATTATTAATAATAAATAGATGTGTGAATAAAATGAAAATTTGTTTTTTATATCCTTACTATTATCAATTAACAAAAAATTTTAAATTGTGGTGAGCATTGACACAGAATAGCACTACATGGCGGCATTTTCTAACACATCTATTAATGTTATGTAGATTTAATAATAAAAAGATGTATAGAACAAATAATAGTAGGTTTTTATATACTTTTGCACCAATTGACATAAAAATAATTCAAATTTAGTGAAAAACACATTTGACTCGCTTTTCTTAAAAATAAATAATATCGGCAAACACATCATTAGCGCAAGGAAAATTTATGTTTATACGCTGTACTCAAATGGACAATGGCCCAATAAGTTTGTACGAATTGGAGGATGTTTGGTAGTCGATATAGCTACGTCCATCTGAAAGTGTAAAAAACAATATTTCAGAATCCATGAAAAAGAGCTAGCTACTTAAGGTTTTAGAATTTATATTCTACTTTTCTATTTGTAAACCATGCCCACTACCCGGGTATAGCCTCTTATATGCACACTTTTTTTTAAATGTATGTATTTGTACTGTTCGCAAATAGTGCGAATAGTATGTTCAATTTGTTTTTAGCCATGTTAAATTATATAAAATATTAATACTAAATATGTGATAATAATAATAATAAACTAGATCTAGCGGGAAAATGGCGACATTTTCAAGCCAAACGGTCCGAATTGGATATTTCTTTCGCTCGCACTAACTACTTTTCGTTAATTAAATATAAATAATTCTTCAAACCGGCACGAGATTTTTTATTGCATTTGGTATGAACACATCAAAACATTTTTTCAAATATTATATTTTTTTACGTTTCATTTATATATTGAATCTTTTAAATTTTCTTAAGATCAACATTATTTTAACAAATCTTAAAACTATTATAATTTTAATTATCCTCGCTATATGAAGCATGGAAAAAGGAAGAGCCGCTATTGAGCTTTGTTGAGGGTAAAAGTTACGTGTTTGGACTTTTGACCAATTACTTCTACGCGTCAGTTTGCTAAACATTTCTCAATTATCTGAAAATTAGTATCTAGAACAATGGATGCTTTACGTGGGCATCGGGATCGACATAGTATTGCAGTGTCGTCGGCAAACGTTGATGTTAATAGGCTCAGAATTGTGGGTATATCCGATGTGCATAATTGATATAGTAATGATCCATGCACATTGCCTTGAGGTACGCTTGCGTGTATGGATGGTATGCACTTCAGATGTGATTTTTGTGTCTTACTTTGAAGCATCTGTTAGTTAAATATGATTCAAGTAACTGATGAGTATTTTGTGAAAGCAAAAGGTGTATTTTGTGAATTAAACCATCGTGCCATACTCGGTCGTGCTTGTGCTACCTTCAGGAATACCCCTTAGCAATATTCAGGGTGTTCGAAAGCCGTTCTAATTTCATGCGTTATTCGGTTCCCTTGTTCTATGGTTGCGTGTTTTCCACGAAATCCAAACTGATGCGTGGGATTAATATTATTATTTTCCAGATGTGCTTTGAGTTTGTGTTAGAGTACTTCGTCAAATAGTTTTGACAAACATGGGAGGAAGCTTATGTGTCTTTCAGTTTTTTGTCTTTGTTTGGCTTTGGTATATATATTGCTTTGAAGATCTTAACTAAGAACCGAAAAGCTGAGTTGGAAGCTCTATGATCATTTTCTTTCGATGTATTGTCTTTGGTATAGACTTTCTTCCAATTTAAGAGCTCTATCTAAATTACGTTTTGCTAGTTGAGGCGTTGCTTAGATTCGGGAGTTCTAGCTATCAGAAATTCTCGCCTCAATCGTCGTTCTTCAGTGACTAAATGCCCTATTTCACTGTTAGAAACGGGATGTGCATTATGTGTTGAGCGCGCCATTTTTATTAGATTTTAACAGCGGCAACGAATAATGAGTTGAAGTTGCCTACTGAGGCTTCGATATCAACTTCAGAGCTCATTGTGGCATTAAGGGGTAAATACGCACTTATATATTTTTTGTAATTTAAGCCAATTAGTAGTTTTTGAGATCAGTTTATACGGTGGGTAACTAATTATTAGCTTTTCGAGAAGGTTAAACATAACCACAGATTTATCAGATAAGACGACATTTTGTGTTTGAATTAAATTTCCAGAGATATTTCGAGTAATTGCGAAATCTATTAACTCAGGAATTTTCCTTGGATCCGTTGTCCAGTACGTAGGACGGGCAGAGGAGGCAAAGTACAAATTATTACTTGGGTTGGAGAGCGTGTGATACAAATGCTTTCCCTTGGGGTTAATCAATCGTGAGTCCCATTGTGGGTGTTTGGCATTAGGGTCACCAGCTGCGAGAATTTGAGATCCTAGACTGTTGAAGAATCTTTGTAGAAACCCTGGGTGTCCAGTTAACTGCTGTGAGTGATATTTTTCGTAGGTTCCTTTAACGCAACTGGAGGTTGCTTGCAAATAAAAATGAAAATGGCTCTAACAGGTAATGTTTAATTCTTTTGCGAATTAATATACCCATTCCCCTATGAGCTTTACCATCTGCGTTATTTGTAGAGTAAAATACTTAGCCTGGGATATGAAAATGGTTTTTATAAGTAAGATGAGTCTCACAAAGTAGTACCACATCTATTTCGTTATCTGCCTGGATCTTAATTAGTTCATGTTTGCATTGCGTGACGCCATTTCATATTATTATTTTTGAGTTTATGGCGGTCATTTTAGTGAAATAAGTATTTGGAGCATTTGGTTTAAAGTTTTCACCAGGTCCTGTAGAGTTGTTTTGCATCATTGTCATACATTGCGACATTAAAAAGCAACATTTCTATGCCATTTGGGGGAGTGTTAGCAGTTTCACATAGTGTGATTTTCTCTGGATTATTCCATAATTGGGTGGATCTTTTTATATTGTTTACTTTTTAGTTCACATTACTATTAAAGTGTGTATTTTTAGTTTTTATAATTTTAATCAAAATATATTTTCAATCAAAATAGATTTTCTTAACTGATCACGCGTAATAACTAATAAGACTGGATTAACTTAATAGAACCAGAAATTACAGCACTGTCGCATTATCAACATAATGACAAATGACAAAAAATAATAATATTGCTACAACTCACTTGCAATCCAATTATTAGTTGGCGCCAAAGAATCAGTGCTGACAAGCGTGGAAACGATATGCTGTGAGAAAAAATCATAAAAAGTATGAAAACATTTTATTTCTCGCTCTGTTTCATATGTAGGCGCAACTGTACAGTGACTCCAGGGCTGCTAAGCTGTTATTCCAATTGATTTGTCGTGTATTTGTGAAGAAGTAATTAGGGCCTAGCAGTAGGCAATCTGAACAGTCTGAACAATTGGATACACTAACAGCTGATTTTCATTTATTGAAATATGTTTATGTACTGTTCCAAATAGACGATAAATTACTATATAATAATATAAAAAAGTGCTAAAAATTACAAAATAGCTTGGAAAGATTCATCATCTGGTTTGCTAAATTCACTATATTTTGAGAAAATCGAGCTGGACAGGTGGGCATGACTAGGGCTGTTCTTTCTGTTGTGTCAAGCGATACCCTGTGTCCCTGTGAGTTCGTCACTATTTGTATCATTTCGAGTTGAGCTGTCCATGCAGCAACAACAAAAGTTTCGTGCTCCGTTTACATAGCTAGGTGTGTTAGTGTCATGTATGTCTATAAATAAATACAATATGTTTAAATATACACTGAATATACTTGTACAAAAAAAGTAGTGACAAAATTTCAAATTATGTGCAGTGTTGAATGATTTCATGACGTTAAACCCAACAAGGTGTTAATCACTGAAGGTCGTGCTGCAACCTCGACTCTTTTGTTGCGTGTGCTTATTCTCGATAGAGATCGAGAACACATGTATTAGTGTACAATAGAAAGAAAAATATATAGTTTGATTAACACGTTCTAAATTTAAGTGAATCCAACTTAGTAAAGTATCGCACTTAACAGAATAACAATCCAAAAGAAAACGTCAAAAAATGGCAGCTGTGCATGGGCAATGTTGCTGCAAACAGCTGAGCGACTTCGTCATCGTCGTTCATTTTAATCATTTGTCGTAAAAAATAAATTCGGTGCTAAATTTTAACAAAATTAAAAATTTGCAGTTTTTTGTGTAACTTTTGAACTAATATTTCGTCTGGTGAAAGTTGTTATGGACTTAAAATTACAACTAGAAAGACTAAAATATTTTATAATCGCTGCACTACGTATTATATATAAAAAGCTAGCTAACAATTTATTGGAGAACAATAACAACAACATGGACCAGGATCTAGTTGATGATGCACTGATGGATCAAGATGATGATCAACCACAACAGCACGTACCAGCGGGTATAGCACAACCAGTGGTCGATGAAGAGGACCAGAATGCGTACAATCCCGCAGAGATGGCAGACGATAGCGATGACGACGACGGTGACTTCGAGGAAATGTACTCGAGTGACGAAGAGTTGGATTATACATCTTCGAATGAAAGTGAATTTTCGGTATCAAGAATCTTCAGTCCAGCTTCGATCCAAAAACTATCGCAACAGCTGTCGCAGATAGGATCGAATAAATGCACTTATGCGTTCCGACCATTATCGTTGCAACGTTGTAACTTTAAGTACAATCATAAGGCTAGAGATTTGCCATTTCCATGTGCACGTAGCGGTCATCGCATTATAGCGTCCGATTCACATTTGTATTCTCTTGGTGGATACAATCCGCGCAGCGCTCAGACTGCTCGACGCAATAATCAGTGTATGCTGTACCAGGAGCTATGGAGCTATAATTTTGCCACACAACGTTGGAAGTTGGAAATGAATGCCAAAAGTGCAAAGGAAATGCCTGTGGAGCTGGCTTCAAATGCTTTGGCAATACACAATAATGTTTTAATAGTAAGTCAATATAATGAAATAATATTGAAGTTGCCCTGCACCGTCACGCCCCCTCTAAGACACCTGAGCTTATACTTATTCAGAGACCTTCAACGCAAGAAATTTGAAACTAGTTTTGGTTAACAACAACAAAAACACAGATTTAACTGCATAGTTACGTTGCATACATTTTTGTTTTTGCTATTTTTGTTTTTTTTTTTTAGCTTATGTTTGTGATTGTTGTAAGGTTGTAACACAAACACAACAAAAGAAACTATTGCGACGTTAAAAACCACACCCGTAGCTCTTCGCTTCCCTTTATGTTGTTGCTTTATTTTCAAGCTCTCGCTTTATTTACACATTCTAAACAAAGTTTACTACTCTCACAGCTGCGCACAGCTTCGTTTGGGCTACATTTCATTATGCTTCTTTGGATTTTGTTATTTTTGAACCACTGTACTTTAACGCCACACAGCGACTCGCTTATCAGTTACGTCGTAGTTTATGGTTGGTCTTTACACCCCTCCCACTTTGTTGTAATGCTTTGTTAGATGCAACAACTTGTTTTCCAACTTTCTAAGAGCGCGCGCTTTTTGGTTTTTTCAGGTTAGGTCGTATAAACTTTTGTTGTCAAATTTAATTTGAATATTTATGTACTGCGGTTGGATCGCAGATTGTATCATTAATTAATTTTAATTGAAAGTTTCATAGAATATACTTATGTACATGTATAGATAATTATAGTATTGTGTGTATGTGTGCGTTCATTGGCCCCTTTCTAATGCACAGTGGGTTGGAGGCGCGGAAAAACGGCATAAATAAAACTTATTTTTACTAAATCTGAAGCTAAATTAAATAAAAGTTAAACAAGTAAGAGCAATAGTACAGATAGATCTCCAATGACTTTTGAAATTTACTAAAGTGAACATTTAAATTCTCATTCATAACTTCATTATCCAACTATTGCAGGGTAGAATATTTAATTGTTTTTTTTTTCTATTGCTATGGCACACTTTACATTTTCAATTAAGATTTATCAAAAGTATATTTAGATATGACAAAGTTTGCTGATATTCCAAGCAAACTGTAAAATAAATATTAAAAAAGTTGCAGAAGGATTGCCTTGTCCTGGTGATTTTTAAAACCAGAATTTCGAACAAGACTGCATATTTTTAAAAATAGTTTTTCATGAAGGACATATATATTAATATATACTTATATTTAATCAATTGTGGGTATTTACAAGTATTACGTACTTTGACGTTTAAAATCTTCAAAAATAAATAAGGAATATGCACAACCTTCTTCTGGTGAATCAAGAAAAACTCTTAACTTTATTCAAAGTATTTAACTTCCTATTTCAAGTGATTAATTCAGCAAATAAAAATGTTTACTTCTAAAATGCAGGGAAAAAATGTCAGTACAGTCTTCCGGTGTAGGGAAAGCACAGGGCCATGCAAGAAACCAACGTGGAATTCAAGTTAATGTTTGACTATAAAATTGTTTTAGATTAAAAGTTTGTATGGCAATGAACTCTTAAAAGGGGATGTGCCATATCGAATTGAGCAATGCGACCGAATACCGGCCCTAGTGAGTCTCTTTCCGATATTTTTTTAATATTTGATGATAGCTGAGAGACCTGCTGCCGTGATCACACAAAACGAAGAGACAGACTGCTAGCCTTAGTTTTGTGCTGATCTGATTAAGAACATATACATTCTATACACATACTTTTTATCTGTGATCAAAAAACAAGGGTATAAAATATGTATGCAACATTTATAAAAAACGGTGAAAGATCCCATACGGTATATTCATTCCGTATCGACAGAAAAGTCGATAGTCATGTCCCCCATCGATATATTCTGAACCCACTGTAATATGAAAGAACAGATCAGATGAGAGCTACATAACCAAACTTTCATAATTAGTTTCCATTAACCACTACGCAGTTATATACTAGTTTTGTATAGATGTATGGTTATTTGTAGATGGATCCATCTAAATCGTTTCCCTTTTGCAATTATTAATTATCGGTCAGCGAAACTCTTGTGAATCACTTCTTCTTCTGAACAAACTCGTTAATACGGGTTCAGGCAAGGTCAGATGGCTAAACCATCTCCTTTATATGCCAATTCTTCAATTCCAGTTTCATCAAAATTAGTGGACATTTTCATTGCAATAAAATCGGTCTGAATAATATGTTTAGTTTTTCAAAAGGTTTTATTGTAATTTGACACACGGTGCAATGGCGGCGCGTAGTGTTTATTTCATACTCCATATTCCAGTCGTGTTTCCAGCGAATCTTTTTGAGTTGTGTCAACTCATGGAAAAATTACATTAATAAACCAAATAGTAGTAAATCTGCAGCCAGCATTCTCTGACGAACTATCCACAATCAATGCCCGAACCAACTCGATCACCCGCCCGCTGCGGCTGCGTGTGATAAGTGCATTTAGATGTGATACCAACCGATTTCAGATATTTAACTGAGAATATCTTCTAATTAAATGCAACTGAGTGGGCTTTCACTTAATTTTTTTCTGGATTTGAGTGTTCGCTATCTAGTATATGTATGCATATACATATGTACATGCTTATGTAGTATATATAATATGTATGTATGTACATACGTATATGCATTTGTAGTTCTTGATTATCTTTTGTTGCTTGTACATAAATTCATACATTTTGAAATACGTTCGTATGAAATATTTAGCATTGATCTTCAGCTGCCATTGTTTGTGTGCGTTCTTTATTTTTATTCATTGCTTATACTTTATGTAATATTTTATATAAGCAATTCAAATTTTATTCATGTTTAATTATTTTTTTTATTTTGCAGTCACATGGTGGCACCGGTTATCCCTTTGGCGAATCCTGCTCTAATGATTGCTATGTATATAAGACAAGTTCAAAAGAGCATGCACGTTCAACAGTTTCGCGACTCAAGGTCACCGGCGATTTGCCCACAGCACAGTATGGACCAGGAATTGTTATACATGACCATTATCTGTACACAATCGGTGGTACCACAGGGTTCGAATACTCATGCGATGTTTTCCGCCTTGATTTGCGAACCGGTGTTTGGGAGAATGTTTACATTTGTCGCCCGGAAATGCGTGACGATCCGGAGGGTCGCTATCGCCATGAGGTTGTATATGATGGCAATCATATCTTTGTACTCGGCGGTGGCACCTCACATTCGGTGTATGATCTTCAGCGCATACCTGCCTACAACTTGCATGAGAATAGTTGGGACTATTTTGATACGAAACCCGATCGAACAATGTTAGGTGATGAAAAGTTTCCGAAACCGCGTAAATGTTTTTCATGTGTGCAGCACACATTATCGAATGGTGAAATTGAAGCATTCATCACTGGTGGTCTGCAGGTAAGCGGCTTAGAATTTTTGGTCAAAAAAATCTTACGTATAATAATTATTATTTTAATATTATTTGCAGGGTGACTTCTCGACATATTTCGCAGACATATGGAAGCTAAATCTGAGCACAAAGCAATGGACGCGTATACAAACAGCAATATTACCAAAGCCGCTCTACTTTCATTCAGCTGCACACTCTGACAATGGCTGCATGTATATTTTTGGTGGCATTGAGTACGAGAAGGAAATGCACCGTCGAAACGATCTTTACAAAATGTGGATGACAATACCCAAACTAAGTGAGATGTGTTGGGATGCCCTAACGTACTATAACGAAAATCTCGACAAAACTGACCGCTCCGAGTTGCTTAAGCAAGGCATACCTAGCAGTTTTGTTGATCGCTTACCAGTGGCCAAACCGGCGTCGGAACCTAGCGAGTAAAGCTTTTGTTTGTTTAACAAACGTGCACGTGTGCTGCTCGATTGAGTTCCATCAATCGGGAATAGTAAACAAAAAAATATTGTTGATATTTTATTAGAGCCGCAACCCCAAAATAAAGCCTAGCATAACTTAAGCGTTTTTTGATAATTAGGTTTACTTATAAATACTATACACCATATATTTAATTTATGCGTTGCGCTACGATATGAGGTTTAATATGAATTTATAATATTATTGAGGGCCATTTACGTGATGAGAAAATTAAGTAGTAAGATCCGTGCCGATACATATACATCTAATAGTGAAATGCACTCATAGATGTTCATAATTATTTAGCTATAACCAGCAGCAGCGCACCAGTTTAAAACAATAATATTCTTTTAGACCTACTTGAAATCATTTTTTTAAATTTTACTTGTTACCCACAATATACGACAACGCTATTAAATTAAAATAATTGTGAGAACAACCACTAAATAATAGCAAAAAATAAACCAAAATCAGATAAAATAAATATTATAATCGAATGTTTTTGGAAAGTATAATTTTGTTTTAAACTAAAATCCTGTTTAAAGAAGGGATTGCATAAATTTATTTGATCCTCATTGATCTGCTGCGCAAAGAATAAGCTGAACTTAATTTGCGTTTTTGTTATTTAAAATTACAATAATACAATTTTCAAACTACGTACATATGAAAAAACATATAATAAAAAAAAATATAAAATAAAAAACATTGTGTTTGGATTCATTACATTTTTTCTGAATGCATATCTGTCATCCCCTAAATGCGCTAGCTTACTGTAATCCCAGCGACAACCAGCCAATCGTCGTCTTGCATGCAAGGCTCATTTAATTGTAGTGTTCCTGCGCACTAAAAACGAAAAGCGAAGCAAAACAGAAATTTGGCAAAACAGATGACCCAGATTTGTGGTAGTCACACATGCAGAAGGACAAAGTAGCCAAAAATCCTTGCTCTTGTGCAGCAAAAGTAACTATATACCCTACACAGACAATGAGAGATTTGCATGTTTGATTGGTTGAAAAACTTATAAAAGATTTGCCGGTGATAACCAATATATGTTGAATCGCGATTAGAAAAGTTCATAAAATCTAGCTTTTTTTTTAGAGCTGAGGCTTTAATATTGAAGAATGGCCCATATTCAAGTTTGTATATATGTACACTACTGTTAAAACTTTAACTTTTTACTACCTTTTGAATCCCAATAAATTAAACCATATAGGTTTAGAAAAGTTACACATTTATGTATCTAATTGCAATATAAGTTTATTCCAGATCCAGTTCTAGATACAGTTAGTTTTATTTAATTTTTATAAAGTTTTATATATATATGGCTACATATATTCCTACTTTTTTTTGTTACGCTTGAAATTTTATAAATATTTGCATCAATATATCATTGCTGTTTATCATTTTTAAAGGATGTAAATGTTTCGGTTTCATCGAAAATATTTTCTCACGTTTATTTCCTTTTTCTCAATTTTCCTTATTCAAGTTGGAGAACTCATTACACACTGTTGCTTCGCTTTTCTCGTGGATGTTTCTGTTTCGTAGTATCTGCTGCTGTTGCACGATTCGGTGGTGGATTTCTCGTTTTTGTTTCTACGCAGCAGACTTGAAAAGAAATGCAGTTTTAAAGTACTGCGTAATAGAGCCGCTTCTATTGACCTAGTTTTAATGTATTGTGTGTTTGCTACGTCACAAAAATGACGTCAATGCGAATAATAATTCAATGCTCATTAGCGTGGCGGTATATAACTTAAAAGCGCAATTTCATGAGCTCGTAAGTAAAAGATGGCAAACCAATTTGCTTGTAATTAAATTATTGTTTTAATTTAAAAAAAAACCTTGAAAAACTTAAAATCGTAAAAGAATTTTTTTATTTGTAAAGCTGTAAAGTAGATATTTTAATGCTACGCCTTCTTTGCCTTGCAGGGTAAAAAGACTTCTATGCCAATTGTAGTTAATGATTCTTATTGCTGATTTTTTGTATTGTTTTTTTTTTTTTCTGAAATTAAAAAAAATGTGTAGAACTGCGCAGTCGAGTGTACTTGAACCATAGATTTATGAGGGCTTAAGCTTTAAAATCTATTTCAGCTCTAGTGTTTCTAGCTTAAGTAAAAAATTTATTTTTAAATATTTAGAAAAATATGGTTATTGAAGATGTTTGAGGTCAAAAATTTAAAAGTCTGGCTACATCAATTCAGTCTTTGAGAATAATCACAAAAATTCGATCACAATAAAGGCTTTGTGAGATGGTGCATTATCATGTTGAAGAATCCATTAATTGTCCGAATGTTTACGATGGATAACCTCTCGCAAACGACTAATAACACCGACGTAGTGCTCTATATGCGCTATATATACAATTTTTCGTGCATAAAATATATGATATCTCCAATACATGAATGATCTCTCTTTTAAGCTCACATGGTTAGTTTCTGCAACGATTTCCTTCACTTTATCGACGCTATCGTCAGTCTCGCTCGTTGAAGGCCGTCCAGAAAGAGGCATGTTTTCAATGGTCTCCCGGCCATTCTTGAAGGCCTTATACTACTCGTAAAAGCAGATTCACCAAAAGCCTTTTGCAACAATTTCAATGTATTTGCCTGCTACCTGGGAGCCATATGAGGTCTTGGTAAGTAACTATAGTTTGGTTAGACACACATGTGTATAAATCTTTAACATATCAAATACTTATATACTAGACAATAAATGTACATATGTTGTTCTAAGTATTTCCAGCTTAAAAAGTATGTAAGTATTTCCAGGAGTTTATGGGATAACACAAGTAACGGCGTTCTTAGCCACCTGCATCTTATTTATATTGGCAGTCACTGACCCAGTATTGCAGTCCGATGGTCCAGGAAGGAACAACAACTGATCGATAAACCACCGATGATATTTGCCTGGTGAAAGTGTTGGTTCAGAATCGCACCTAAACATCTGAAACTGAAGAAAAAATCGACTGAACATTGGAATTCTTCTCATATATTAGTCGAAACGGACTCAAATTTTTATATCTCGCGTCGGTGGAAAGTGCGAGTTTCTTATTCATTTAACAATAACTCCGCATCGAAAAATGTTTATCAGCGAACGCAATAGCTTTAAAACATATTTATTAATATTTGGCGGACAGACTGCAACGACGAAAACAAATATTGATGCCGCGCACGATATTCTGAAGGGTTGGCAGCGCAGAACCACAAGATACAACACTGCACTTTTCCATCTTCGTCTGCTCCTCTTCGGAGAAAGTGAACACATGTCAAATTTATTCAAATTGTTAAAATTAAAAACAATTGCGTACGATAAAAAGCTATAGAGTAACTCCTACTTAGAGAGAAAAATGTTGCACATTCTACGAAACGAATTCGTTGCTAACAGCACAATCAATTGATTAGCGTTTTTAACTTTTAGGCGCTCGTTGTAGCCGCTAGTGGTTCGGTTCATTTAATTTGTCATATCAAAGACTACTATAAAAATATGTTGTAACTTTTTTTACTAACAAAATAAATATTTAGACCGCATTTTCACATTTGAAAATAACGTACAAACAATAACTGTACATACTGCTGGCAGGGCTGTTCGCTTCGCATCAGCTGATTTCTGTCAAACAGAGCGAAGAAGCAGACTTATTGTTATCAGACACCGTTTTTGTTCTGTGAAAATTAATTAATTTCGATATGTTGAAACCCAGAGCATTAACGCAAGTGCTTAGTCAAGCGAATACCGGCGGTGTAGAGAATTCGCTGTAAGTTTTGATTTTATTGCTTAGCCGTAACTGTTTATTTCTAAATGTACCAACAACCACTTGCAGCTTGCTGAGCCAAGAAGGCGCACTGTTAGCTTATTCTGGATATGGCGATAAGGATGCACGAATTACCTCCGCGATTGCGAGCAATATTTGGGCGGCTTACGAAAAACACGGACGATCTGCATTCCGCGAGGACCGTCTTTGTTTTGTACTCATCGACTGCGAGTGTGGACATGTTGCCATTACACAGGTATGGGTTTAAATGATTTAATTTTGTTAACCTTTTAAAATTTCGTTTTTAGGTTGCGAGTGTCCTACTTTGTCTGTACGCTAAAGAAAACGTTGGTCTGGGCATGCTTAAGCAGAAGGCAATGGCTCTGGCCGTGTATTTGGAGGGTCCACTAAAACAAATATCAGCGTCGTAGTATTTTAGTTGGCGATATATATTAAGAATTATGTTTTTCTTACTAACCATAAGTTAAAATCGATCTAACACTATACAAAATATTAATCATAATCAAATTTTAATAAAAACTGCTTCTTTCGGATTTATAATTAAAATAAAGTTTTTTGTTGGATATGGTCGAATATATAAGAATTTTCAAACTGGTAAAGGTTGAATGATAGTTATGTAAATTAGCTGTTTTCGAGTTAGACATATCATTGGTGATATATATCAATTTTCATCCTTACTATGCTAACACATCTGGATTATATGTAATCTGAATAATTGCAGACCGTTCACAAAAATTATATTTATAAATTTTAAGTTACGTCAGTTTTCTTTTTATTTGCAAATTATCTTCCATGCAGCTACACACATACAAACATCTAATTTTAAGTGTATACATTCAAAGTTTTTGTTGTAAGATGTAATTTTGTAGAATGTTTTTTACTTATTTTTTTGTTTTTATATTATTGTTCTATTCGATGGCGTAAAGTTTTAATGTACGATCCATGCTCGTCGAGGCTAGATATTGCGCATGTTTACCAAAACGTACACCGGTTGCCAAGGCAGTATGGTCGTTGAATATGCGCAAGTCCTGCCATTGTTTACACAGATAAATCCTGCAATAAAATAAGTATAGCATTTATTATTTGTTACACTACATACATGTCTTCTAAACTTGCATAGCAACTTAATCAATATTACAAACAGCTCCTTAACAATTTTCAGTTGAATAAAAATGCGCATATTTAAACGTAAAATTTATCGCAAATTCGAGGGTAAAAATAAAAACAATAAGCACATTGTCTTTTATAATTAATAAACTTCTTACTTAAAAGATTATTTTACTCCGGAGGATTTGATTGATCCGGATGCGTTAAAGCCACTAAATTTGTCCATTGTGGATTTCAATGCGGTGTGTTTAATTTTACAAACCCAAAACCAAGTTCAAATATATATAGCAATATAACTTTTGCAGCGTGGTCAAGTGGCCAATCCGCGTGCACCATGTGTAGTGACCACCATCGATCCGGAGTATATAAAGGATGCCAGTCAACAGCGTATATGCCAGAAGTTTCGTATGAAGACGTAAGTATAATTTTATAAATTTGCTAACACTTTTGAAATACCAACGCCAGTTAACTAAATTTCAGTGATATTTTGCGTTTGCGTGATATAACTCGCAATAAGTTTATGTATTATGCTACGCAAGAAATGTATCTGGACAAAAAGCGCGAAATGGAACATCAGATTCGTATTTACGAGGAAGCGGTTGAGTTTCATAAAGTAAATATTTATTTATTGTTTAAATTGAACTGGCGACAAATATAAAAGATTGCACCTACAGCTCGCTGACGAATCGCTTAAAAAAATGGAATCGGATGCTTTTAAGGACATGCTGGCCACACAAAAACAGCTAAAAGAACTGAAAGAGAATAAAGTCTCGGAGGAATTGGCTGAAGTAAAGCTTGAGCATCAACGTGTGCTTATGGAGGTGCAGGAAGTCTACGGGCGATTTAAGTATCTACTCAAGTTGATCAGCTACTTTGACGATACTATTGACGAACAGAACGAAGAAAGCAAGTTTCAGATGCCGACCAATATTGTTGGACTTGTGATCAGTGAAAAAAATCCCGCTGGTCTAGATGAGGTGGGTCAAGTACGCGAGTATATGGAAAAGGTGGTCCGTCCCTATTTACAAAAGCGAAATCATTTGAATGCCGAGATCTGGATTAAAGGCTATGAGCGCCAACGCATGAAAGTATCCAACTACAATCGCCGTTTTACTGATTTAGCATTGCTGAATCATATTGTGGGCATACTGCATGACAAATCGCAGAAAACTTATCATCGTCAGACACAACAACCAGTGTTCCTCAAGGATCCGGCATTTCTAAAGAAGCGCGTGGAGGGATTGCAGTCGCGTGCACTAAAACTTTTCCAAGACTTTGAGTTTAAATACAAAAAGGAGTAAGTAAAAAGAGGATACAATTATATATCATTTTACTCAAGAATATGTGTTTTTTTTTTTTTTAGCAAATTAAATATAAAACTTAACAGCGTAGTACCCGTTATTCTCAACGATATGCTACGCGAAGAGAAAACCGATAACGATAAAAATGAGAATAAACCACAAAAAACGCCAGAGAAGCCAGTGAAACAATGGCGTACAGTTGAAGATGCACAATTCGAAAACGATAAGAATTGTAAAAAATACGAGGGCGAGAAAGAGACTACACTTGTGAAAGTGGAGAAAATACAGGGATATGTTATGGTGCGTAGCCAAACATTGAGTTTACTGAGTTTCGCCTTTTAACACATTTAGTTTTCAGGAACTGTTAAGTAAACTGGATAATGTCCCACTGAGTGAACTGCGGACAATTGAAAGCGGCGTCCGCAAACGTCTGCAGAGGGAAAAGGAAATGTCTCGACGCGCTTTGGTCAAACAAAATCGTTTAAACAATTGGATAGCACATTTTAAGAAGCATCATCGACTCCAGCAAGAGCAACGAACAAAACAAAAAAATTAAATTCTATTAATCGTATTGAACTTGTTTACATACCTTACATCCGTGCCGGCAATTGCCAGATATGTACCGCTCTGATCGAAACACAAATCACGCACCTCGTAGCCGTCGTCAAGTTGTATAGTTTTAAAATTCTTAAGCTTACGCAAATCCCATAGCTTAACAGAAGCATCATCAGCAGCCGTAGCCAGATAATAACCATTCTCGGAGAAGGAAATGGCCGAAATTGGACCAGTGTGTCCAGGGAAATTAGCCACATTTGTTTGCTCTTTTAAATCCCAAATTTTTACTTGCGAGTCAACTGTCCCGGTTCCGAAGATCAAACCATCCGGATGAAATTGTGCAGTTGTTAGGCCCACTTCAGCAGTATCGATTACCTTAGTTAAAAGACGCCCAGTACGTATGTCAGAGAATGCCCAGTGTTTGTCCGATGAAGTTGAGAGCACGTAGTCACCAGTAGGATGCAACGATAGTCCAGTAACTGGACCATCATGACAACGTAGAAGTAGTTGTGTCTGCGATGTCGGCACATGCCAAATGCGTATATTCATATCCGGCGACCCTGTAATAACCGTGTCCTCATTGGGATGATAAATCACTTTGGTTATTTTCTTTGTGTGTCCTTTCAGTATTGCAACCACTTGCTCAGTGTCTTTATTGAAAACAGTAGCGTTTTTATCGTTGCCGCCTGTCAATATTTTACTATGATCAGCGCTGTTGATATCTAATGCCAAAATGCCAGGAACTGATGCCGAATGCAAACCGGGATGCGAAGCTACCGTCATAAATGTCTTAACATGTTCCGCCGTTACCAAGTCCTCGGGTACGGTACGTCCGCGTTTTTTACGTTCTTGCGTCAAAACTGTGGCCTTGTCCTGCAGCTTTTGTATAACTTCTTCAGTCATTCCTGCCTGCTCCACGGGCTGAGTTGCGACACCACCCGCCTCCGATGCAATAGCAGGTTGTGGAATTGTTGTCGGTGCTGCCGATGCAGCTCCAATGCCCGCCTGTGGTTTTAGTGTGGCCAAGGCTTCACGTGCAGCTGCCACCTCCTTGTTTAATCGCGCAATAACACGACATGCTGCATCGTGTTGAT
Organism: Leucophenga maculata; assembly: GCA_035044805.1. Lineage (NCBI taxonomy): Eukaryota > Metazoa > Arthropoda > Insecta > Diptera > Drosophilidae > Leucophenga > Leucophenga maculata. The sequence continues at coordinate 851,140 of JAWNNP010001173.1, forward strand.
ACAGAGCATATGACAATTCTTGACGTGTTGTTTGCAGCTGCTGTCGCTGTGTGAAAGAGTGTAGCATGAGTGCGTCCCACTCGTCCTGCATTGTTTTCAATGTTGCGGGAATGCTGGTGGCGCTTGGCGGTTTTGGCTTGGCTATTGGTGGCGTCTTTATTTCAATCAGCTCCTCTGCTTTGAGTTCTTTGCCGTTGATTGGATCGCAACCATTTTCGAGTATATATTTCTCAATAATGCGTCGGTCGAAAACGGCACCGGAATGCGGTGAGATGACCGGTGTATCCGGGACTTCGTTTGAAACTAGAAATAAACGTTTTAGATGGCTTGACTTGGCGGCGACGGTGCCGACGCACACTTAACCTCAAAGTGCGAGCTCAGCAGCGTTTGGTATACTTACTTGCACAAACTAAAGCCATTTCGACGTTTTAAATGTTCTACGTTATTTAATATTGATGTAAAATCTTTTATAGTTTCACGTTATATGTAAAAATAAAAACTGTAGTCGCGCTAAGTCGGCAAAAATGTGTCTTCTTCTTATATGAATGCATGCAACGCTTGTTCTTCTTCTTGTTGCCATTCACCTGGAACGCATGACAATTAGCTTGGAAATTTTGTTTAGCTGAATAAAGTATGTTTATACGATGGTCTTGTTCGTGAAAACATTTTATTATAATGCCCATTTATTTCATGAATTCACAAACTATTGTTTATACGGCATTTCGAATTTCATGAATGCGACATATATTTGTAAAAACATGCAAAACCGTTATACGCAAAATTTTTTCACTTTTCATGATTTGATCTCACGAATAATGCCATGGTATAAACATTCTAATTCATAGGTTACTTTTGCATTGGGGATAACGTGAATTTGTTTCAAAAGCTAAAACAAAATATGATTGGCTTCCTAAAAATTATATATATACCATATATTGATATATCGACAACTAAATATTGAGGAGATAATAATAATAAAACTCACATGGGAGAGATATATCACGCATTATATACTCCGTACGTTAATAATCCTCTTGGTGCTCCAATCCACGCCAATATATAAATTCTGATGAGTTGGTCTACTAAAGCATGCCATGCATATATTACAGCAAATAACAGAATAACAAAATTTCTTCAGCTCATGGCAACTATTCAAATATCAGTTTTTTTTATCAATTTTTTTATGTTTTTATAATGATTTTAGATACGATCAGCAAGATTTTGAGAAAAATGCCAGAATACGCTAATTGACAGAGCAGTAGGTGCCAGTAAGAAAATTCGCATTTTAATTTTCAATGTTATTAGTTCAGTTTATTACATTTATTTAATATTTTGAATATTGGCGCAATTTGACTAAGTTGATATTTGTTATATTATTTGTCCTGCTAGTGGGATGGTTAAAAATTGATGTCGAAATAAAATGTGAGCATTAAGAGATGGGTATGATAACCTATGCAACATTTTATTTCACATTATTTTCTGACATAAGTATGAATATGAAAACTAAAAAAATGGTTAACGGTCAACGCAAAAAATTATTTCCACTCTCGCGTTGTGTTGCAGCCATGGCTTTGTTTCTCATCATTTTTGCCGTCTGTACAAGTGCACTTGCGCAGACGTATGGAACATGTTATAGCCCTGGTAACGCAGCCTTTATCTCGCTCTCACACATCATGCTCTGTATGTTATTGCTCTGAGAGGAGCCGTTGGCAGTTAAGAATTTTTTTGTTGTCTCTGATCTTTCGTTGCGTTCGGACGTAGTTCGCGCTCACCGGAATACTATGTCCGATTTTAAATTATAAAGCGAGAATTAATAATACGTTTGAGTAATATTGTCTTATCAAACATTGCTGATTCCGCGAAAACAAAAACAAATTGGATTTTTCGTAGCATTCGTTTCGCGATCGTTCAGTCGTATTGATATAACGGTTCGTCGGATTGGCGAGTTGGTAACAAAGTTTTGCATTGTAATTTCGCTTATTACCACTTTGAATATTTGTTAACAATACGAAATTTGAACCGCGCACCTTACGCGATACACAATATGTACATAGATTTTTACCCGGGAATATGTATAAACAAGTGTTTGAAGCTTATTGTTGATCAGCGACCAAAAATTCTATCGAAAACACAATAAACATGTCAATCGATTTAATGTCAATATCAATAGCCAGATCAAAGTCGACGACGATGCGATGATCTTGGCGTAAATTAAAATAACGCATCAAATAAATCGTGCCCAGCCGATTGGATAATGTTACATATAACAATTAGAAAATAAAAAAAGAACATACATATATAAAAAAAAAAAAATTTTTTTAAAAAACTGCTAAGTCAACACAAACAAATCATCTTGATTGGCATTCGTTATACGAATATTCGTTCTTTTAAGTGAAACCGCATTGTCGGGTTCCAGTGCCCAGTATAAGTTTTGCATAGAGTTATCAAACTTGGTTTAGTTTACATTTTGCATCGAAAAAACAACAAACAAAATCTATCAATAGCAACATAATAAATCGATAAACATCGAAAATGTTGCAGCACAGAACTTGGATTACTTCGTTTCTGCTGTTCGTCCTGATCAATTTGAGCACAGCTGCGCTCAATGCTGGCTATGTCGATCATGGCGACATGAAAGGTAAGTGCTTTAAAACACTATTTTGTAGTATACTCTGGTATATACATACTTTTAAAGATCCCACAGTCTTTGTGCCATTTTTCATTTTGATTTTGTTTTTTTTTTTTTTTGATGGATACGAAGCCGAAGATCACTTCAACAATTGATAAAACGAGATTCGAATTCAGAGATTTTTATTTTTATAGTTGAGGGAGGAAGTGGACATCTGTTCCTTCTGTTGTATGTTTCTCGTCTCTGTACAACTGTCGAGGTTCCCTTTGTTGTTGCTGTTTCTGACGTTTATATGAAAGACTGGCATTGTTCGATGGTTGAAACAGGTTTGCCTAAAGCGTAAATTCCCATGGAGCAATATTTCATCTTATAGTACATAAATACATACGCACCTTGACACTAGGCTACCTGTCGGGACTTTGTTTGTCAGTGAGTACTGCTTTGCTTACCTGCTGCTTCATCGTAATATTGTTGTTGTTGCCTTTTCCCTGTAGTATTCAGCAGGATTGTGATTCCCGTATACAGGTAGTGTGGTATAGTGCAAACAAGCATATTAGAAGGACGCATCTTATAAAAATATGCATGAATGAATTGTATGAACTGAAGTACAGATTGCGCAGACGCAGCTCAATCTTTGAATGGAGTAGTTATTCGGGTGCGCTCTGATAGTTTAGGGAGATAAAATAATTTAACCAATTTGTATTCTACTAGCTAGAGGAATTCTTAATAGAAAAAAAAAAAAAAAAACAGAAATATATAAATAAACTTCAAGTTTAAAACTATGTGCAAGAAGAATAGGTTCTTTAGGTTTCATTGAGTTTGTTATCACGTTTAGTAATTTTGAAGAATTTTAGCGAGTGATTTAATTCCAAATTGGAAGTATTTAAAAAACTTATTTAAGTGTTTTGATTGCAATATGTTTTTTTGTATCTAATTGTATTAATATTGTATAGTATGGCCCATGAAGAAACATATATTTTAGGATTTTATATACTTAAATTACAGATGCATTTACAATTTGATGAAGACAAAATATTATTTCAAAATTACTCTTTTTCCCCGTTCAAGCTTAAGTATCTGCAATATTTGCTTCATTTCAATAAATATGAACATGATATTTCTGCCACTAGTTAGCTGGGTATCACCACAATAATCTCAGTCTTCTCGAACAACATTATGGTTTCGATTTTTTTAAAAGAAAAGCGAAAGTAAAAGGTAGAATTTGAGTAACAAAAATGTAAATGAAACATAAAGAAAATACTTTCATAATTTATTAAATCAATAACCAAGATAGTAATATATTGTTAGTTGACTTGGTTTCCCAATAATAATGATTATGGTCATATTAAATCTTCTCAATTATAGGGAACACCAGAAAATATGCTGCAGTCGAATTCGAGATATCTTTGAACCTTAGATTTATTTGAAGCTATATTGCGATATGGATCCGTGTTAGATAATGTATTAGGAATGAATTAATATGCATATAATAATAATTTATTAAATAAAGTAACTAAAAAAATAAGCATACAAAAAATCAGATAGTTGGTGGGCAGTTTTCTATAGAGCCACCCCTAATATTGGTGTTGGCAAGTTCTAAATATCCAACAACTCTATATTTTATTTGCCATTTTTTTTTTTTTAGAATTTTTAAAAACAAATATTATTTATTGAAGAGGAAAAATGGGCCGTTCCACGCTCTATATAAAAGTCTGCGCCAGGATTGCTGGTCTTGACCTTCTGTTGTGGGAGCGTAAAGCGTTTAGGGGTAGCAGCTTATAAATAAATAAAATACATTTTTGTAGCTTAACTGAATAATTCATAATCAATGCTTATAGATTCTTATGCTGCTATATAACAAACCTCAGCATATTTGGAATAAAACTAAATTCGGTGCGCCTGGCCACTTTAATGCTGCACAGAAACTACAATTAAAAGTGTTGCCTCAGTTGTAGCTAAGAGTGCAAGCTAACCAGTTTTTTTTTTCATTTTAGTTGTATTTTCTTCAACTTTTTGCAACAACTACAACAAAGTATAAACAAACCTACATAGGTCTACTGGTACAACGACCGAGTTTCTTTTTGTTTTTGTATATTTTATGTTTTTTGTTGTTGTTGTTGTTGTTGTTGTTTATGTTTGTTGGTTGGCTCTCTTTTTCGTTTGTTTGCTCTCGGCCGCTTTTGCTTTGCTTTTGGCCAAGTTAAGTTTACTCGCTTGCATGCATTTTGCAAACTCATACGCAGCTGAAGCGTGAGATTTTATTTCATGCCTTACAGAGAGAAACGAAAAGAAAAAAAATTTACTGAAACTAAAGAAGTAGATACAATAAGCAGAAAGAAAAGATACAAAACAAGACAAGTACTTCTTGGGGCACTCAATGCGACTGCGCAGCGTTGTTGCATGCCATGCTGTTCATTCGCTTGCAGGTGTTTTTGCGTAAGCCAACAACAACAATAACAACAACAAGAGTAAGTTACAAGCCAAGTCTGTGTAGCACATACAAATACGTGCAGATACGCAGATACATTTATACCCAAGAGTTATTTGCATTTGCAGTGCCACTTTAAATTTATAAACTTCACTTTTATCGAACAGAGATGACTCAAAGTACGCTCTTTGGCCAAACTGAATGCTTATCTAAAGACGTACACGAAACTGAACTTGATAAAACAAATATTACTGTAGGTATTTACTTTTCTTGGCGATATCAGTTTTAATAATACGCATTTGTATACCTTCACATAAACGAATTATTAATAACTTTTGTCGTCAGTCATTAGTGACGCGGCCACTTTTACTGCCTTGTGTACCTTGCCTTGTTTTGTTTTTTGAGCGTACTGCTAGATTAGTGGGAAAATTGTGAAATAGGATATGATGACGGTGCAGCGATTTCCTCTGCCAGCCAAATGGCATTAGACATAAGTGGACGCCGGCTGTAAGTGGCTTTCCAGCGAAGTGATACGACCCGAAGTGGTTTGTCTTAAAGGATCGGATCGCAGGACTCTTAAGAACAATACATGTTTAAGTAGCGGCGGCGTCGGCAGCACCATTGACTTTTTTTCTTTTTTTTTTGGCAGGTAGAGAGTTTTGTACGCCTACGACTAAGAATAAAATACTTTCCTTATATAGTATCTGCTTTCTTTCTTTTGCTCTCTGCTACACTTCATGTCATGCTTCTTCTGACTGCTCTCGCCGCCCTAAAACCATACAAAAATATCAAATATCATAAAGCATATTTTCTTGTATCGCTTGTTTCAAGTTTGAGTTTGAGTTGCTCAATCGCAGCCAGGATTCTTCGACAAAAAACAATGACGACGAGAAGCGGATGTTTTATATATTTTTCAGCCATGCAAGTTCCCATATGAGCGGCGATTTAAGTGCAGATACTTAGAAAAAGATACAGATACAATGGTAACACTTGAAAGAAAAGTACATTGCAACACAGCGAGTATACAAAGGGCATGCATGTCTTTAATTATAATGAAAGCAATGCACATACTTGAAGCCTCTTCGTTGTTCAATTGTTGTTGCTGTAGTTCCCATGCTTCCCCAATTGTTTTTTTTTTTCTTCGAGTAATATGGCCTGCAGCAAACAATATTGTTCTTAAAATGTATCTACATCTTCTTCTTGTTATACGTTCAAAATTTTCGTTGTTGTTCCTGTCTGTGTGCCAGCTTGCTGCAATCATAAATAATAATCGATTTCCTGTGTATAGCTATCACAGCACGTCGTTTTCTTAATGTGCCGTGTGTTTCTCATCGCTGCACAGCTACACAGATTCAAATCAGCATATGTAACATTTCTTTTCTTTCTATAAACTAAACGTACAATATGAAATATGCAAATTGTTCATGGAAATCAATTGAAATTCTCGAACGAATGTTTCCAAATAAGAAATTTTGTATAAATATTTATGCAGAAAAAAATTGAAGAGAGAAACCTTATAAATCGTATTTTTTTCTATTTTCCATTTATATTAATTCATATCCTATATGTAAGTAATCAAATAATATTAGCTTGAACTTGAAAAATTTTAAATTTTTATTCCATGTAACCATAGGTCTATATGAATATATAAAATTTGGCGAACGAAAATTTGACTAAGCGAGATATAACCTTCAAATTTGGATATTTAGACGTTCTTATTGCTTCTTCAGATAACTGATATTCAATGTACATGCCTCCTTCTGAAGTTTTGTATGAAAAAATTTATATTGTTGTTAGTTTAGTTAGAAACTCTAAATTTCAAATTTCCAGATCGGATCACTAGAGCGGATAGATACCATATAAATCTGACTCTTCATTCTGTGTTTTGGTTGGAAAATATTTTGTGTTTGTCGTTAATTCAATTAGAAACGCCAAACTTGGTGTATTTTACGTCAATCCTAATAAAATTTTCAATAAAGTTGCATATCGAACAACTAAAAGTTGTGGCTCTCATATAAAACATCGAGTCAATATAGACATGTCCGAACTGCGAGAACTTGGCCTTTAATTTTGGTTAAATAGTTTCTCCCTCTTTCAAAAAAATAGTATTTGGCAAACATGCTAGGCCTATTCTAAGTGGAAATTTCTATAGAAACCTGCAGCTCCTTTCTGATTTGTTTTTATAAAAAAATAGGTTTTTATTTTCTTGTTATTTTAGCTAAAAAAATCAATTTTAGGCTATCTTAACTACATTCTAATTAAATAATCCATATCAGGCACCTAGAAACATCAATCGCCATTGAAATCTGTTGTTCTTTTAACTACATGGATCTAGAGTTAGGAACGTATAAGGTATCTTGAAGTCGAATACAGTCGCTTGCAGCGTTCTTTTTTGTTTACATTGTTCTAATTCGATTTGAGCGCCATCATTGGATGCTGACTGAACTGTCCATTTTGCGTCCAATTGCGCCTGCACTGGGTTGACCAATCAGAAATGAATGCTGAATGCCGTTGCAAATAAACTTTGGTATCCAAGCAAACGTTAACTTCAGTAGAACCGAAGCCTTAATGCTCTGCTCACGCAACTAAAGGTTTTTTTCAGTCTTTAAATGCTTTAATCGTGATTCGAAATTTTTATTTTGTTTTTTAATTAAATAGAAGAAGAAGATATAAGAAAAATTTGTATAAAAAAAAAATTTGATTACGCTATTTCAGGCTCTAGAAGTCGAGATGTACATATTATTTTTTTCATTACGATTTTATAGATAGAAATTGTCAAAAATATAGAAATTTGTTCCCCTTTTCGATTTTTATTTGTCCATTTTTTAAAGCTACTCGATACTTCACAGAAATTTAGTTCGTGTTAAGCTGAAAAGTTTTTGCAAACACCTTTTTTATGATAATATGGTAAATATTCATTAAAATTACACTAGTTTCATTTTAATGATACAATGAAAAGTTATATGAGATAGAATGGTTTATTTTTTTTGTATTATAATTAAATGTAATTCTCTTATTTTGAATAATTTGGAAAGAAAACGGGGATCAAAGCTTATATATGATAAAAAGTATTTTGTTATTGCTTTCTAACTCAACACTTGTATCCAAGAGTGTTCGGATAAGTAAGTGCTATGGGATTCTCCCTAAGAAATTATGGATATGAATATCTGATATTGAGTGTACAAGCATTTTGAATTTAATTCTATCTAAAATCCTTAAATTGTGTACTCTAGTATAGTGAGTGTGACTCGTTTAAAACCCAGGTCCATAAGAGGCTCAATTATGCATATCACATGGGACATGGGAAAATTTTACCACGAAATGAGAATCGGGCGAAAGGCGAAAGATTGAGTCACCCATAATTTGATAGATAGACAAACGAACGGACAGATGGACATGACTAGATACATTGTATAAACTTATATGATCCCTGACGCCTACTTCTGTTTGTTACAAACTTTGTATCAAAAATAATATATTGTTCACTTTAAATATGCACGAGAGAGAGAGAGAGAGCAAGAATTCTTCGTTTGTTCGTGCGTTCATTCGAACATTTGCATTCGTTTGTCGTCGTTTATGATTCGGTCGTCAATTTATATCATATAGTACGAACACATTTCTCATTGTTTATAGAGGTTAAATAGTGCTGAGATGAGGAGATGCTGCACATCTTTTATTTGTTTTATGACGCATGCGTACTCCCTATTGTGGTTGTTATTGTCGTTGATTAGACTTTTGGCCCAATGTGTTTCTTGTAGTGAAGAAAAGAAAGATATTTTTACTTTTACATTGGTTAGTCAAACTTTGCTTAACCCTTATATGGTGCACACTTTTCGGGTGGCATTTGTTTGCAGCTGTTGTTGCAGACCCTCCAATAAATAAACTTTATTTCATATTCTTAAAGATGCCTGTCGCCACATTGTGCAAGAACAGCAACAAATATGAAAAAAAATGTGCTGTACATCAGGATTTCGAAGAGATCTTTAGAGTAGTATTCATATTACTGCAGGCAGGGACGCCAACAGGCGTTGGCTTGATGGTGATAATAATATTTATTTAGCGTTGATCAGCAAACAAAACAAGCACAGGCATAATTAGTCAAGAACAGTGCAAAAGGGATGAGATCGGATCGAATCGCTTCATTTTGGCAGAGTTGGCACCATATGTCTTACTTCAGCGCTTTTTACTTAAGCTCTGCATGCATGATCAAAGAATGCCTGTTGCAGAGTGCTTTTGTATGTATCTTTGTAAGCTGAGACTGATACAGCTAGAGATACGTAGTCGCATCAGTTTACACAAGTTGGCTAGGGCAGCAAAAAACGCAAACAAACTCAAAAGTTATGCCGAGCAAAGGGGGGAATCTTCAAAATTGTCACTTCATGTGTTTACATCCAAAGTATTAAATCCTAGCTATGAACTAAGCCGGACGTCTTTCGTGAAATTTATTGGAGCTCTGAATAAGTACTTTAAAAGTCTGTTGAAAACGAAAAGAAAAGGTTGCGGAAGCCTGAAAAGAACTTGCAAAGGTCAACGGCGTCGACGGCAACAAAAACGAGAACAATAAGAAAGATCATGGCAATGATCTTGCATAATTACAAATATATATGTATGTAGATATATAACAAGAATATGTATAATATATAATGCAAACGAGACAACGTGTTGTCAACAATAGTTTGCCGCCAAGAAGTTCCAAGTAGATTTGATCTGTTTGACTGTCTGCCTATGAAGAGGCACAGCTTCATAAAATAAAGTTGATCACTTTTTCAAGCGCTTAGCGACTGACGGCAAACACAAAGACTTGTTGACAACAACAACAAATACAACGAAACTAGCAATAACATCATTTAACCCCGCTGGAATGGCAGGTCAAAATTTTTCACATGCATGCGATTTTCATTTTCACTTCTAAGTATTACGCTAACAGTTTCAAAATGATTCATCTTGCAAAAAAAAAAAAAAAAAAGCTACGGACGTAAATAAATATACCACCTATATATACTTACTATACAACAGTCATAAGTCTAGTCTCATTTCGTTTTTCCAATAATTTCACGCTTCGTTTGAATACCAGGCGCCGACGGCCTGTTCTGCGCTTATGGACCGCACCCCACATCACTCGCTCGATTTCAAAATCATTTCAATTTCAATTCAATTCGTCGACGATGCCATCGATACCGTTGATGACGAAACCTAAAAGCAAACAAAAAAAAAATGAAACTTTTATTCAAACCGGAGCAAACGAGAGATCTCGACATATGTATGTACATTCGATTCATAGTCCAAGATGTCGAAGCGTTGACAGAGCCGCATCGCTATCAGCCCGCTTTGGGTCATTTCGTTCTGTTCAAACGTTCAAACTTGCTGGCTTACTCGGGGGAATTGAAATTGAAATTTCGAATTTTTCAAGAAAAGCATTTTTGTTAATTAAAAACAATTAAGCAGCAGGGCAAGCGTGTCAGGGCGAGCACACCAAAAAGTTATCGTAAAATACTCACATCAATGTAACAGGAGCGGATTTGAAAGTTAATTTGAATGATATAGCTTATATAGAAATATATATTTCTATTTAAAGCATTTACTCACTAGCCTTATATATCAGTTACAACCAGTTTTACGATTATTGGAAAACGTTTTGCCTTATATAATCTTGTACACTCGGTAAAACTTATGTTTAAGTTTATGTGTAGAGTTTGACGAGCGTTGAAGAAAGGAGCCTCTATGATAATCCCAAACGAAATCATCTAGCAACATGGCTTCGTAATTACAGGGTTGACAAAAAATTTGTCGATTCTTCGACTTATTTTAAAGATAACCTGTTCATTCCACGCGGCAGCTGTATGCTGTAAAAAATATGGACCAAGTAGCAATACTAATAATATCATCCATGTGACACTAGGAAAATAGAAAGGAGGATTAAAACTTTCTCTAAAAATTGCATCTAAAAGTGACTGCAAACTCTACGAAAATTTAAAAAAGCCAGTTTCTTGCGGTATATCTGGCACTATCTGAAGTCAAAGTTCTATTAGTCTACTATAGCGTTGGACGCCCCATGATTTGCGGGTCAAGGGAGCTAAACTATACATTGTCACTAGAGAAACAAACATAGCTTTATAATGGCACATATTTTATTAATACAATAATTCCATTCCACATTGAAATCCGCCACTGTAGCTTCTCCCTGGCATGCGTGTATATTAAAGGTTTGAGGGCGAAATGTGGGTCGTTTGACGGCTCAGCATATATGCAAGAATATAGTAACATCGATGAGTTAAGTGAGCAAAATATTAAATAGAAGAAGTTGTGGCGTTTTTTGAGTACATCACTTCATCTGCCGAGCCGCATTGTTTGTAACGACTTTTGCACTTGAGTGTATAATAAAAAAACAGCGTTGCTCTGGAAGCTAACGCCATCGCTGCGTTTGTTGTAATGGGTTAAGCGCCCTGAATTGCTATCATAAGAAATTTATGTTGTTTATTAATTGCGGTTAATTGATAGGATTAATAGCTGCAGTAAAATGTACAACGTTTCAGTATCCGAGATGCAAAGAAAACGCGAGTCTTCAGTTAGATGTTCAAGTTTTCGATTTCTATAAAATGTGCTACATTTTTTACATATTTCTTTCATTAAAAATTAAGCATTAAACAATTAATTTTTGTTAATTAAAAACTGGTCTGATCATGCTTAAAAAAGAAACCCAAAAAAAAAGAAAAGAAAAAAAACTTACTTTGCGTGTACCTTTCACTGCTTTTTTAACACTGGCTGACAGGTTCAGCGATTGCTTCCTCTGCTTATAAGTAATATTACTTTTTTTTATTCATAATTTTTTTTTTATTGAGTGCGCTGTTTGCGGCGCTGTTCCTTTGCACAGCCGGTTCGGCTTCCTGTCCGTCGACGACGTTGCGCATGCGCAGCTCACTCAGTGTATACACTACATACTCGTATAGCGCATATTTCGCTCTAGTATGTACTTAGTTGTTAGCTTTCAGCAGTTTCTAGCGTTAATTTCTAAGCGCTTTTAGCGTTGGCGCTCAAACTGGATGCTGCACTGCACTGTCATCCGGTGTACAACTATATACACAGAGTAAACAACAAGCGACAGCGTTCCAGGCCCATCCGGTCTGTGTAGAGTACAGCATGTGTATCTATGTATATGTCTGCAACAAACTGGTCCATACTATTATTATTATTGAAAAATCAAATGTTGGCTACTGGAAAATGTATAGGCTTGCACGCCTCTTCTACGGGTTACTGATACTCCATTGCTCCTCGTTGGAGCTATTAAATTTTCCTGTGCAGCGTTTTTCAAATACTGCATGGAATTTCCGCTCTATGCGCGTTAATTATGATGATCATCGAACCAGCCAGTCAGGCAGCTAGCGAGCAAGTAAATGATCGATTGTATCGCAATGTTTCTAAGTAAACCTGACCATCAACATACTTCTATATATCTGGCTATTTAACAGCGTTGATAGATTAACTATCTGCAATGGAATCACTTCTCTTTTACTATTCCACACACTGCAGCGGAAGTAATTTGTGGCTGATGATGCTGTTGCCACTGATCATCAAAACCATCATCATGATGATGATGATGAGAATGATGATAATGTTGGCCTTTGCCATTGCTGTTGGTATTAAAATTGTTGTCGGGCGCATTTGCTTTCAACACTGCTGCGAGTCTTTTGTTACTTCCATTCATTCGTTAGGGTCAACATGCAAGCCGCGCGGGTCGCCAAGTGCAGCGCTATTCATTTTTTTTTTTGTGAGTCTTAGCTATGCTGTCTATGTTCATAATTCACTGGAAGTCGAGCGCATCTCGTGCGTTTTTAGTGCAACTATTATAGAGAAAAAAGATACAAAAACACTTAAACAATAAAAATATATATGTTTAAAGGTTTATAACTCTTGGCACATAGTGGCGCATAGTTAAACGTATGTACATATTTCCCAAGTCGTCTAATTGTTATGCTAAATGCCCAAATAACGCTTTGTGGCTTAACAAACTGCACCCAAAATGCCATAAAAGTCCACAGTCAAACACATTTAAACAGTAGAAAATATATTTAAAAAAACCTCAAAGTGCCCCAACAACAATAATCTCAATAGAAAAAAAATACCCGAACGCCAGTTGACAGCCACAATTCGAATTGCATACAAAATAATATATTTTTCGATTTTTATGAGCGTTGAGTTGTCTTGGCTTAGCGTTTTCAATTTCAATGCAAGACAGCAGAAATCCAAATAAAAGAACCAACAACAATTCAAGTATTTAAATGCCTTCTTGAATTTTGTTGTGAACTAAAATTCCAAGTTTGTATCGCAGCTAAGCGGCATATTTGTTTAATTTGTAAAACGTTCTTGCAAGAATCTTAATTTCAGTGTAAGCCACGCAGCGTGTATCTCATCGGTGCTTGGTTGATATTAAGAGGCGCGCCAATGTCACAGAATCGAAGCTGAATATGTATTATGCAGAGTTTATATTTTGAATAAAAAAATAATGCGATTAGGCAATTGTCATGTCGATCACGTAGCAATCACGGCATAAAAACAACAGCAACAACTAAAAAAAAAAAAAAATTAATAAGAGAACTATTACTAACAACACGATATATGCCCAACAACACGATATATGCCCAATTGGAAATTGATATCATTTATGAAGGCTATACTCGTTGATAATAAAAAAAAAAAAATATAAAAAAACATTGGGTTTGTTTAAATATAAAAATGTATGTAACATACCGAAGGAAGTATTGGAGAAACGATGAGCTACAAATAATCGAGATCAGCACGACGAAACAAGACTTAGAAATTCAAAATTCTAATACTATCATTTCGACATAGATCAAACTAAACTCCTTTTCATAAAAACTGCTTGAATATAAATAAATACTAGAGTTTAACAAATTATGCCTTTTTAGGATCCAACCTATTTAAGTAGAAAATGATCCCATTACAGAAAATGGTTATAGTTGATCACTTGTTTGAGATCGCATATAGACCAATTTAGACCTTAGTAATCTGGTGACGAATGTCTTCTAGTAATTTAGATAATGTGAGATTACGCCTATTACACATATACCAGTTCCCAAAGGACCTTCATGATCATGATCATTGGCAGCTTGTATGGCATATTTGATGAATGCCAGTAACTGCTTGGAATTGCTATTGATGCGAGCTAGTTGGTGTCAAGATGTTTAAATTTTATGATGATGGCTGGAGAGCTGCAAATGATGTGTTCCAGATGACCAACATGTCATATGTTGATTATGTCAAGCAGAGTTTATAGCTTGAAACTCTATACATTGTACTGAGTATTCTACAGCTCGTTGTGATTTCCACACTGCAGATTTAGTCGAGAAGGCCTTCTTCGTATAATAAGGCAGAAAAAGTTTCTTCATTTTCTTTTGCATTTGAAGTTTTTTGAGAATTATCGTAGAATAGCAATTAATAAAATACAAAACTTGGTACCCTGTGACATTTTTTATAAAATCATTTCATTCTAAAATCGAAATGAAATTAAAATCATTAAAGGATTTTCTTTCGTTTTCCAATTTAAACGAAAAAACTGAAGACTTGGTTGTTGTAAATTAGTAGAAGTTCCACGGTGTGAGATCTCGGGGAATAAGATATTACTTCCATTTATTTCAGTGCAACAAATCTCCTGTTCACGGTGTAGCTTATCTGGGGAACTTAGAGGATGGTTTGCATAGTAATTTAGCTTACTGAGAAATATCCGCACTATTACTAAGTTGGCCTTCAACCGTCGATCGGTTCAGGAAACCACATCAGCTGATGTAGTCTTGTGCGCGTTGGCGCCAGTTGTTTTGAATGCCTAAAACGGAGTGATCTCCCCACACCTGGTCATTTCAACGAGTGCCCGGTCGTACCTTATTTCAGCGTTTTCCAATCAAATGTGGTATCCCCACGTTAATAGTTTTAATAGCTCATATAGCTCGCGGTTCATAGGGGGCATAAACTCGTCGCCGACTCTCATAAGACCAAAAATCATGCGGAGAATCTTCCTTTCAAAGAATTTTCTGCTTAACGAATTTACTTTTTAAAAATTGTATACAGATGAGAGAGATAAAATATTTGCTAAACAGTTTCCAGACATATTTGTGCGAAATAAGTGATTTTCACATAAATTCACAAACTTCAAGCCAAAAAAAAAAAAAAATATATACTTCATCGGATAGTTCGGGTATAACCAAAATCTATGCTTTAGAGTTACATTAGCGAAGCAGAAAAACAAGTTGAGTTCCCCAGTCTTAAATTTAATGTTTTCTAGGCATTAACTAATAGATAATTCGTGCCGGGCAGGGGTTAAACTTTTCCAAGTTCTGCCTATATGCCCCACTATTTCATCAAATCATCTTTGTCTTATGTAAGTATAGTTTCTGTGGCAAATCTTAAAACTAATGCTTTGTAATTTTATTTTTCTAAATCAGTAAAAACGTCAATAACATCCAGCAGGGCATTAACTTTTGCCACCGATAACCTTTATGCGCGTACACTCGAAATAAAGAACCCTAATACGTTTTCTATTTGCTCCATGCTGACCTTAACTAACTTGATTAGGCTAGAATGCGCCGCACGCTGATTATAAAACTCATAATAAGCCAATTTTATTACGCGCTACTGTTAATAGCTCTGTCAGAAAAACAACCAACAATCTATTCTTTGACGTCGTACAATTCTTAGTAAATGCACCACCAGGCAACGACGTAACTAATGCATTAAATAATTTCGTGATAGATTACAATAATTTATTATCACTCAGATTTCCAACTGGGTCGATGGTTGGAAAAAAAAAAAAATCACGAAGTCAGCGATTGATCAGTGGCTTCTGTTCGTAGCCGACAACAACTTCGTTTTAGTTTGTAGTTGTCGTAGTTTCAATGTATCTAGATACTTTTATTGTTTGGTGCGCTTGTAAATTACATTTGTTATTGTAGTTTTTCATGCATGCGACAAACATAATTGAGTACTTTGGAGTTTGCTCAAAACTAGTATTTTACAAACTTCTACAAGGTAGAAAGCTTGCATGCGTATATATGGATGCACCCAAGACGTCCCGAATGGCACGTAACGCTGTCATCACCACTTATAAAAACAATTAATAGAACAAAAACATATCGGCTCACCTTTGCCGCCGCCGACCTTTGTTACTGTAATGATATAGTGCGCCTCATCGGTATGTAGGTGCGTACAAATGTATAGGAACATTTAAAAAGAGGTCTACATATTAGAAATTATACAAATTAAGTTACATATTGACAGACATCTTTATGGGTTTATGAAATAGTGCAGATATCTATCTGAAATTAAACATTTTTAAGACTTTTAGAGATTATATATTGTTAGAATAAAATCTTTGCTGCAATCACAGCCATTGTTAAGATCTATCAATTGATGAAACACCCTTTATAAAATAAATGTGATGCATTTCTACTTCTTGTTCAATTCGTGCAAGTTGGCAAGTTGAATGCAACAGAAAACAGAATGAACAAGAAAAAAACATAATTCGTCATCGACATACATGAATACATATGTAGGCACATAACCTAAAATTGAGAAATTACCACGAAGCAAAAAAAGGCATTTTTTTTTTTTTAAATTCAACATAAATAAAACCAATCAAAAAAACAAGGAAGAACACTATATTTGGGTGTGTTCGATTTCAAAATACCCTGTACACACTTGAACCTTATTTTGTGTTCTGGGTATATACCAATCTGAATACTTATGGGTTATTTCATTAGAATTAACTAATTAAATAACAATAATAAAAAAAAAATAAAAATTACAAAAAAGGGCGCTGCGGTCAAGTGTGCTCGACTTCAAAATACACTGTACCCGCCTGAACTTAAATACTTGTATGTACGAGGAATATGTTCCTATCTGCATTCCTGTGGTATATCTTATTAAAATTAACAAAAACAACAAAATGTATTAAATAAAATAAACAGAGGTGGCTTTCTAGTGGTATATATATGAAACATTTTGTTAGAATTGACGTAAATATAAAAAATTCAAGCAAAACATCAATGTTTGAGGTCTCTAGCTTTCACAGTTCTTTGGTTTCATAGCAGTCAGACTCAATATGGCTATGGCTTTATCACATCAGTTTTCAATGCCGGTTACATGCAGACGCAGAAGCCTATTCTAGCCTCCTTGTCTTTCTGGCTACAGGGTATAATTATTGTTAGGCTCAGCACGTTTCTCGTTTTGCTCTTTTTTTTCTACTTTTGCTGGGCTCAGCGAAGTTTTCGCAGCGACCATCATGGCATACATACAGTTTACAATATAATAAAAAAAGATTGTTTTATTCACATTATGGTAAAAAATTTATTACCAAAAATTTCAAGCTGTGCTAAAGAAATTATACATATGTATGTAGGTATACTACATTGATTCGTACATATTATATGTATATGTATTTTTATTATCTTTTTTTTTTTAGCTGATCTTAGGTCTAATGTTGAGCTTGAGCTGTTGGCTTCGAATTTTTCAAACTGAATTGTTAAAATTGTGCTGAACACCCGCTGAACTATTTTCCTTTGCGTGTTTTTTTTTTGGGCGAAACTCGTTCATTAGAGTCTCAAGTCAAGAAATTCAATGAAGCGAATAAAAATAATCGAAAAACAATATTAGAGATGTAAGTTTAGATTTCTCTAAAAAGAGGGTATTTTCTTTGTTTAGATTTAAATACATATTTATTAGATATAAATCCATGTTCAACTAACTGATTACAGATAAATGGCATAAAATTTTGTATACATTTTATATAGAAACTAGTTAAAGTTTTTGTAGTTGAGAAATATTTCATGTATGCAATGTATGAGACGACTGTAGGCGACGATAACATTAACATGCAGAACAATATGCTTCTTTTAAAGTATACTAGTTTAAAACCTTTCCGACTTTTCCAATGGATTTTACCTCCCCCGATGCCATTAACTTGCAAACTAAATTCCAACCATGTACCTCACATACATGCAAAGATATGATGCTTTTTATTTATCGCTTATGTGAGAACGTGACATCGCCCCCTCCTATGTAGACCGAACTTAACAGATTCATTTTTTGTTAGATAAGAAAACCAAAATTCAAAAAGCATTTTTTTCATTCACAGCAGGTGAAATGTTGTGTATGGCAAGAAATTCTGAAAAGTATCTTAAATACAATATTTTTTTTTTGTTTCACGTACTATTTGCGTTGAAAGCAAAAAAATAAAAAAACCCAAGTTATTGTATAAGAAGAAACGCTTCGATTGAAGCTGTGTCCAAGAGCTAGCTCAGTAAACCGGTACGGAGCGTTCGTTCGTTCGTTTGCTCAGAGCTCTTTGCTTGTTTACTCCGGAAGTAATTAATGCTTTTTGTATTCCCGGCAACATAAAAAAGCGCTGGCTATCTCGGTGTATGTATAAGACAGACTTTAGGAAAATGAGGCTGAGGGCTGTTGGTTAGCTGGGTAGCTGAGCTCTGAGTATAAGACAAAGTGCGACGACTTTCACCGGGCAGAGCTGTGCAGATTTCGCGCATGAGCTGCGACTTATGTCGGCTATGACGGTCGCGACTTGGCTAGAAACTCCAATTGAGCAAACAAACAATCGATTGACCGAATTCGCAATGATGATGACGATGATGACGAACAGTAACAGCAACAACAACAGCAGTCAGTAGTCATGAACGTGATTAGTAGACGCGCTGTCAACGTGGACATGGCCAGAAAATGATGTGAATTGACCAAGTTAGGAGCAAACGATGCTTCTGTTGTCATGCGGGTGTCCAAATATGGCTGTCAGTTGCGGCAAATATGGCGCACAAACTGTACCAAACCAATAATGCATATGGTCGCGAAGAGTTGCTGCTGCAGTGGTTCTCCCAAGTTGGAGTTGATGTCTTATGGTCTGTTGGGGCAGTCAACAACAGTCAGCAACAACAGTCGCAGCAGCAACGGCGGCGACATAATTGATCAATTGCTGCAACGGCTGACATCCTACTCCGCTGCAAAGGCAGCCTAAAAGTAGTAAAAGGCAAGACAACTTTGTGTCCATGTAACGCGAATTGCAAAAGCAGAAGATAAAGCTGCGCGTGGAAAGCGTCTGGCAAACTGCACGATCGACTTAACTGTGCAACATTTTTAATTAAGCGCGTACATGAACGCACTTCGATTAAAAAAATAAAAAAAAAAAATAATGGAAAAAAAAAAGTTGAAGATACTTTACGCTAGGGCAAGCGTTGCAGCGGGACGCTATTGCGGAGGTGGCTTGTGTGCATATAGAGATGCTGTAATGCCCATAACTGGCACAGAGATTGCAAAGCAATGACAGCGTTTTGCGTTGTGACGCCTCTATGAGACGACAGACAGATCAACTTCAATGAGAACAAATGCTTTGCTTTGACTTCAAGTTGAAGTTGCGCTACTGAAGCACAGAAGCACTTGAGACCCGCAGCAGCAGTTCTAGCATAAGTTTAGCACATCATATGCGCAAATGTATCTGGTTCTAATACTTAAAACTTTACGCGCTTGTTCGCCCTCATTTGTGGTAACCACCCAATAGCAGCAGCATTACATTCGATGCTTCATTCTAGATAGACATGAAGCACGCAAAACTTAACGATCCGCTGAAGTTTTGATTGATATCGGCGGCGCTAGCGCGTTGGGTCAATGTGCGCCCGTCATCAGCGGCAATGTTCGTCAAAAGTTTTGACTTTAGCTTTTGTCTATTCAGTTAGCTCAGTCAGCCAGAACATGCATACATACATTGTATTCTGTGTATACAGTGGCGTTGTTCGTAGTTAAAAAGGGAGTCATCATGCAAAGACGAACTATATTTGCTGGGACAGCTAGTGCAGACAGGGCATCAAAAATCTATGTATCAACTGTTGGTAAACTCACGGGTGTTCTCCAGGATTTCTCGTTTGAAGAACAAAATCTTCACTTGCAGACCACTATAACAGTAATGGTGTAACAATTATTTGCTAACTTTTTTCATACAACCCCCACTTTTATACAGTGTTGCCAGCCTAAACCTAAAAGGGTTCTATGCTATGCTCGTTTTGATTTTACAAATTATATAAAACGCAAACGTTTCATATTAATTATTGTTATTATTATTTCAGATTTTATTTTTGTCGCTTTGCAATAATTTTTATTTTTGTTTTAATTTTTTCACGGAGATTCTAACACATGCAAGAAAGTACATATATATATTGGTGATCAGCTTGACGACACGAACTATATAAAGCAAAACTACCAGAGTCCATCAGTTTGTAAAACTGAAATTGGATGTTAGGCATCGTGAAACTTCCACTTGAACCATTCAATTAAAGTAATTAAATCAAAGCAATTAATTAAAAGTACATAATTATTTTTTTTTTTTAATAATAATAAATGTACTCAAGTAGGCTCCATGAATCCAATTATGTTTAAGTTTAAGCGTCCATATCTAAAGTTGATATTGGACAAATTGTACGTTTAGATTGTTAAGTTTCTAGCATAATTTCTAGCTAAGCAATTGTTTCTACCAAAGTTAATATTTTTATTTGTTTTTTATATTTTTTGTCATCACATTTTCACTAGAATTGAGCGCAAAGCGGATCATGATGCTGCTGTGTGCGCTGTTTCTTTTTTTATTTTGTTGTTTTTAATCATTTCAGAAATATTTCAATATTTCGACACTTAGTTCTCTGATACGGGCAGACAGCATAGTACCAAACAGAGAGTATCTATAGCTGCAATACAAGATTTCAATATGTTATAGATTTAATTTTTTTTTATTGAATTCTATGCTTGATAACATTTGACATTAACGTTTCGAGGCGCTTCGCTGTCAGCCAGCACATGCCACTAAATCGAAACGTTTGTTTTTCCTTTAAAAACAAATAAATTCTGATTTTTTTGTATAGAACTCGTATGGATGGTGATAGCCTTTCAATAGAACAAACGCTTATCACTGTGCTGCGTGCACGGACTTTGTCTAGCCTACGTTAAGCTTACAGTTTATTGCCGTACAAATAGTATATTTGTATCTTTTAGAACTGAGTATATATATATATTGAAATACTCATAGTTATTTGTGCTCGAGCACAGCATTGTCGCTAATTACTGCGGTTATTTGAGTTAATAATGGTACAACGCCTCGTGCACATTATTTCGCTACAAGTACAGCGTATAATTGTATCTTTTTCTGTATACAAGTATTTCATATGCAGCAATATCCGTTAGGGATCGGATTAACGTCAAAATGTGCAACGCTTTTCAACATGCAACATGTTGTAGTGGTGTCTGTTCGATTGTCGCACTGTCTGGTCTGTCATTTCATCAGCCATACAGACAGCTGGACAGATACTTTGCAGTTTGATGTTCAAAATTTATAATAAAAATTTTATACAAAATGGCGCTACTTAAGCGTATGTGTGTCGGCTTTGTACATAAACATATAAGTGGTTTTATATAGAAAATATATATGTTGGCATTTGTATATAGAGCAGAACATTTAATTGACAGAAAACAATATGTTTGGCTGCATTATTCGTACAACTAATTAGAGATACATTGAACGATAGATACTCGTACAAAAAGTTCGCATAGTGCGTGTGAAATATTATATTTCATGAATGTTTCTATTTTAAAAGACAATACAAAATTTAAATGAGTTCCAAACTGAAATTCACATATAAATATTCGTTGGCGTTTTGCATTTCCAATGAGCGCTGATTGCCGGATGAAAGAAAAAAGTTGAGAGTTGGAACAAGTTTCTTGTAAATAAACGGCTTGATTAAAAATGATTTAGGTGTTGTCGGTAATAAGTTTTTAAAAAATTGAAAAAAGATTTGTAAACCGATTTTAGAAGAAAGATTTTTAAAGTTCGTGAAATGCTTTAACATAAATTATTCAAACCGTCTTCGCGAAAGTTTAAAAGGTTTTCGATTATTAAAAATTTTTTGAAAGCTCCAAAACGGTAGAATTTATTCCAAAAATTCTTTTATTAATAAAACCACATTACTACTGAGTAATATACACCACATATCATTCGGAAGAAATATGCAGGGCAACGTCTTCCTCATGGAAAAATGAAAAATCAAATTCATTACATATATCTTTTTTGTTTTTTTTTTTTAAATAAACTCGTCAAATTCCGGCGAAGTCCTAGTTGAATGCAAAAAGAACGAAATCTCGATCTATTACCGTTTCCGAGATCCTTTCGTTCATACGGACGGCAGGCGGACATGGCTTTATCGACTCCTCTATCACTACTGACCATAATGGAGATAACTGTGGGGGATCTCCAACCATTCTTTCTACCTGTTACATACATTTGCACAAAACCAATAGGATCTTGTACCTTCGGTACTGGGCATAAAAAGAAAGGAATTACTTCAGACTGTTGTAGATCTCTTAACGAGATAATAATAATCTTACAAACTGAACACCAAGAAATTAAAAGCAACTGAGATGCTGAAAAGCTATTTAGATAGAATACTCCACCCGTATTCTTCTATGCTATTCAAGGACAAAAACCTGATGTCCAAATCTAAAATCTGTTAAAATGCAGTTATAGAATGTATCTATTTGTGCAACTTGAGTTCTTGCCAAGTTTCCGCATTTGCAACCAATAAACTACAGTCAACACGAAACTTTTCAAATTATCATCCCAATAGATAATTTGACCTATACTGATTCAAAATACCCTCTGATCAGCTCTGGGGTTAGTAGAAAGTGATAGTAGGAGGAGGAGACTTATCATATTAGCTAATTCAGGTTTCATTAATAATGCTAGTGGTATAAATTACGAAGATCTTGAACCATGAAAACCCACCATTTACCGCTCACTGACAGATCCTAGTCTATGTGTTTGCTGATGTGTGAAGTGAAATAAGTTTTTAAAATTTTAATGCCACGTTCTGTAAGTGTGTGAGTAAATTTTGTTACTAAACTAGCTGCAACCGGAACTTTCGAAACTTCAAAATCGGTACAGCCGTTTCGGAGTTTAGCCGAACCAAACAGACAGACACAGAAAAATTTCGAAAATATAGTTTCGCTTTATTATAGTATTCTATTGATCTAAAACAGTGCTTGGCAGAAAATACGGACGTTTTTTTGCTTTACACTGAGCCGAAGTCAAAAAAAGTTTTTCGTGTATGTATACGAGCCGGACCTTTTCCTATGCGCAAATGATAGGACGTTGCCGAGCACTGTATTTGTATATATGTAGTTAACTTGATTCCAAAAATCTGCAATGTTTTATTAAAAAAAAAAAGAAAAGAAATATCTTCAAATTGAACTCAATAGCAAATAGCACTTAACCTACTTTTCAACTACTTATGTATGTCGAATGCATCTTGTCTTGTCGACCTTTCACTTTTCTATGCTTCTAATAGCATGTTTCCAGAACTTTTTATACTATGTAATATGTTTTTCTTTAAACAACTTACAATTAGTACATCATAATATAGACATGCGAGTGTGTACATATATAATAAAAGCAAACATGTGAGTAAGATATTCTCATGCTTTTTGTTTTATTTCGCAAAAAAAATGCAAAGTATCTTAAAAAATAAAACAAAAAATCGTTAACCCACAATTAGCCAAACCATATGTTTGTATTTGCATACTCACACATGTATGTTTGCATGTATACGCTTCGCATATAGTATGCAAAGTATTATAATTTACGCATGCAGTTTGTAATGTATTAAAAGAAACATTTGATATGTCATAAAGTAGCGAACGACAAAATGGAGACTTTTCTTAGATTGAGCACTTTACGTTTATTTTTTTATAAAAAACTTTTGTTATTCGTTAAGGATGGAAGTTTTAGATATATGTATATATATATTAAGGCTATCCCGCATGCAAATCCATCATTCATAATACTGGAAGTTTACTACACAATTTAGAGTTGTTTCTTGCGTGTAAAGTGTATAAAAGTATCGGCTCTAGCTAAGCTTGTTTTGTTTTTTGTTTCCATTTTCCACTGTATGTGTGTATCTGTGTGCAACAAGTGTTAACATGTATGCGCTGTTGTTGTTTTTGTCAGCAATTTTTTGTTTTTCTTCTCGCGATTACAAATGATTCTGCTGCAATTGCAGCTGTTTTTTATACATTTTTTTTGTTTTTTTTTTTTGCACAGTGGATTTTTCTTTTTGTTAAGCGCTAAAAACAACACAGAGAGACATACCATAGAGTGTGAGCAGTATGCCGCATATGCGTCTGTGAGTATCATCTAATAGTGCTGGCGCATTCGCACATTCACTGGCATATTTTTCAGTGTCGTGAGAATTTTCGCGTATGGGCGCACAGCGTGTGAATTAATCTGCCATCGAAATCCAACCATTTTCAACGCAGAGCATCACAGATACTCGCAGATACGTATCCATACAACAACTACAATAAATTCAATAGTCACTCTAGAGGAAAGTTGAACATCATCTGGTTGCCGCGCTTAGATCTATTGCTGCAGATACTCTTATGACGACAGAGAGATAGTAAGTTGAAGATACTTCGTCTAGCGAAAGTGTTGCAAGTGAAGTGAGTGAATGGGAGGGTGTGTGTGGGGAAAATTAAATTAAATTATGTTTAAACAGCTGAGCTATGCAGTTGAAAGCTGGTAGAACTCAAGCTGTAGCTTTTTAGCCAACTTTGTTAAGATTTATATACCAAAATCGAACTTAAAGATGTCGTAGATGTCGTATGTATTCACTATATACATATTATTTCATTACTAATTCTTATTAATTAAAAATGAGCTATTATTATTGAAATTTTAGATCAAAACATTAATATTCGCTTCTTTTTTTTTTCTCTTTTTATTTTCATTCCAGGTGAGTGCACTTGAGCGACTGGTATGCTCGATCTCTAACTATAATACTCGTAGTATATGTATATGGCAGTGTGTAGACAGACAATAAATTAAGGTATGTGGACGCAATTATTCAGCTGTATGCCCTACATATTTCATTCAGCGTCATTGTCGACGTTGAGAATAATGATTTTGTGGTTTTCTAATTAAAAAATACCACGCGCCAATTTAATTACAAAATTTATAAAACCACAAAAATAAAAAGCTTAGATAAAATGGAGTTAAATTTTTTTTTTTTTTTTTTTTTGTTTTGAACAAAACCACTGACAATACGCCTCAATTTTATGTACATACATATGTAGTTCAAGATTTTTATACGTACTCAGAAAATATTGTTCTTAATAATTATGTCTGTAAAGCTTTACAAATTTTATGTTTCGGCAGTCTTTTTTAGCCAATAATCGAAGTAGTCTTCTTGTTAGAAAATTTCTATTCACAGGGTGCGTGACAGACCCCATAAAGTTTATATAATATGTTCTTCAACAGGCATTCAAAGTCGAGCTTGCGTTGCTACGCCCCCTCTTTGCAGTCCTTTTGGAAAGGTTAGAATTAAATTTTTTAAGTCTAATTTAATTGATTTATTATAACAGGCTACGATTTTTAGTTAGCTCTCTGCTATGCAACTCTTTGCATTTCTCTTTTATGAGACCACGCACAACATGTATGTATCTAGTGACTATAGATTTAGCGGCTACCTTTAGCCCATATTTCTGGGTCTTCATTTTGCCCCAGCATTGTATGAAATGTATACAATTAATATATAGTTGATTATATATAATAATTAAATGACTAAGGCAATGTTGTAAGATAAACTTTAAGGGGTGAAAGAGTTTAATATAAAACTAATATATAATAAAATAATTCCCTTTGAACTATGAGTATCTATAAAAACTTTGAGCAATTGTATGTTACTTAATAAGACAACACTATGATCGGTCAGATAGTACATATCAGCACATTAGTTGTACAATATACGATTTCCTAATCCTGAAGTTTTTGTAGCGCGAGAAATATGTATGGTTAGCAATTTTCTGAATAATGGCTGTTTCAAGCTGAGGTGTAATGGAGAAGCAAAAGGGAGATTATGAATAATTTTTATGATATTGTTTTGCTTAGTTTATAATTTGTTTTGATGAGTTCATATAAAGGCTATCGAAACCTAGGAGCATGCAATGTCGTTTTGAATATAAAAATCATTTAATATGAGTTTGGTTATTGTGTATTGAAAGCATCGCTTGAATATTTTGGAAAAGTTATCGTTTGATTATTTTCAGCTGGTTTAGCTATATTCGTATTTGTAAGGAATTTGGTTTTTTTTTTTTAAAGGAAATTATTTTTATGCGAAAATATCTGCTAACATGATCTCTCCTCTCTAGTTGAAAAGAGTTGACTACTAAAATGGAAGTTCGGCCGCTTATGCAAATAAGTGTTGATTTATTGAGCTAAAATCATTAACAGATTCTTTATTAATGTATCTTTATATAAAATCTCATTCAATGGATATTTCAAAATAGTTACTGCAATAAAAATATCTTTTAGCAACAACCACAAGCTGTATGATATTTCGAGCGTATTTGTTAAAAAATGAATCAAACTGCAAGGCAAACTGTTGCTGTTGGTGTGCGCAAGCGTAACGCGTAACGACAAACGGCAAAGGTGACGTGACGTCTCTTCTGTGCAACTAAGCGCCCAGGGTTTGTGTTTGTTGGTATTTTGTGAAGGGGAAGGGCACAGGTGAAGGAACCAAAGCGGTACTGTTGGTATTAGTTGGTATCATTTCGTTGTCAGTGGAGACGATAGCAGCGACGACTACAAAAGTTATGCTTGAAGGGTTTTACGAGTAATAAAACGTTAAGCGGCAACAACAGATACTAGGACGAGCCGACGAACAATTGTTGCTGCCTGCTGTTGCTTGTTGCATTGCAACAAACGCTCTTGCTGTGCAGCAGCATGAAGAGAAAAGGGGTGATTTGATCTGTGCGCATGCGTGCCTGGTTACCCCGATTCATGCTGTCGTTCTCATTTTGGAGTTGGATATTGTCAAAGTATAGCAGCAAACTTTTGGCACCAATAACTTCTGCAGCCAGTGCCGGTCGTTTGGTTTGTAGTCTGTTTGGTGTTGGTTTGCTGGCAATTGAAGTGGTTGGATTACAACAACAAGAATGGCTAGAACGATTGTAAACAAAAGAAAACAATGCTGAAAAACTTCACTTCACGCCTGGTCGCAGCCGGCTGCCCGGCTGTCGCTGTGCGTTGTTTTATATATGTATGTATGTACATATACACAATAAACTGGAAACAAAAAATAGTCCGGTGTTGTACGGAAAATTTGATTTGTCATGAAATAGATATAGCAAAGCAAATAGCGAAGAAAATAGAATATATATTTTTTTCTCGTTCCAAACTGCCTCTGTATAACGCTTATATTTTTAGTTACATAGCAAGGCAAAAACGTTGGGCAGGGGTATGTTTAAATATTAATAATAATTTACAAACGACTGAAAGATACGCGTACAAACGTACCAACACCAATTTAGCTAAATATGTATGTTGTTGTTCTTAACAACGGGTGACCTGTGGACGACACCATCAACAACAACAGACTAACTGATTTGAATTGAGTATCTGACTGAGCGACGATCTTTCTTTTTAACAATGAACTCAACGCAACTTATTATTTGGTGTTGAGCGCTTTTTAGTGTTTATTTTTTTCTTTTTTCTACAGAAACTTGCAACCACGGTTACTAGCAGAGCGGCAGACGTCCGCGACCTGTGTTGTACAACAATCATAGCTTTTTTGTTGTTGTCACTGGTGTTAGCGGGTGTTGAAAAATGCGTTTCCATTTAATTTTCGATTTCAAAGCCTTTGTTTAGGGCATGCATTGTACTGCATTGAAGCTGTTGTCAGTTTAACGACACAATACGATATGCTGCGACTTTATTAAATAGATTTTTGGTGGTTTATATGTATGTAGATTTATGACCATTCTTTGAAGAGTTGTCGGATTATTTTTATGTTAACTTGCATTTGATAAAACGGAGTATTAAAAAATTGAATTTTCTCTTTTCGTACTAGGCAAACTGTTCGAAAAGATATGAAAATAATTTATATTATATTTGTAACGGATCTAAAGCTCAAGTGCAGATTATAACTGTGGCTTTTAAACGTAAAACATATATTTATTTATTTGAGTAGAATATTTTTTCGTGATAAATGCAACTTTCATTCAAATAAAGTCGTGTGAGTCTTAAGTAAAAAATTATAAGCGGAAAGACAGTTTGTTTGGGGAGCTATCACTACTATCACGAAGGTAACATGTTCATTCTGTAACCAATGGATGTACATAAGTCACAAAACAAGCAATTGGCCACAATAAATAATCGGCTGGAATAGTCAATTATATTTGCCTTAGATCTACTCATCAGAGCAGGATGAACCTGAAATATGAATAGCGCTACATAACACCATGTGTGCCCTAGCCCGAAACCTAAATACATAAGGAGATTCTTTGTTGCTTTGATTAATCTGAGAATGTCCCTTGTCGAGGTAATTGTGAGTAGATCTTAGCCGAGTCAAAATATTCTAACAATTTTGATATAAAAAATTTGGCAAGAATTTATTATAATATGTCATTGAGTGCTTATCAGTCATTTCTTGAATTGCAGTTAAGCCAGCTGAAACAACCAAGTCTTACTATATACATAGCTGCAACCGAAATATCCACAAAAATTAATTTTCATTATATGACCAATCTTACTATATAATATTACACAAAATATGAATACTTTATATATTTTGTTTAGTATTTATCATTTTATTTATTGTTAACCTAACTGACCAGGCAACGATTTAAAATTAACGGTTTCGATAAAACTCGATAACAGATAGGCTAATCTGTTATTATATACTCAAACCCGCTATTTATATACTTAAACCAACACGATTTATCGATAACGACCATGGAATTATCTCATACTTAAACCAGTACAATGAGCAGTTGTGAAACTGCTTGCTTATTGGGATCAGTTACACCTGAGAACAGAACCCATTTAAAAAGCAGTGTACATTGCAACATTATCGGATATTTCAACCGAGAACGGTTTGTTAGGCTGGAACAGTTATTGAACGGCTTTTTTAATGAGATTAGTTTATCTCAGAATATAACCTATCTATAAAGCAGTGCGTTATCTCATATTTAAACCAATAAAAAAGTTCAAAAAAATTTGGACACTTTGGACACCCCGTTCGCATGATCAAATGTTGTTGTGGTCATGTGGTCACTATAACACTATTTTACATGTGAGCAGTTTTGGTTCATTATTTTGTAGTACTAATCGACTTCAAATGACAATGAATAATTGTGCTATATATAAATGATGTCAAACGGATTAATAGAATAGCCATTTATAATTAAAAAGAATCGAGCAAGCCGACTTAAATTCGCCAAAAACCGTATCACCAAATTTTTAGACTTCTGGAACAGTTTTATTTTTGCTGACGAATCAAAATTTTGTATATTTGGATACGACGGGAGGACCTATGTGTGGCGAAAACCCAATACTGAGTTTAAAATACTTGAATAATGCAGTTAAAAGCAGACAAAGCAGACTAAAAGTGGGCGGTATACGCCCTTACACATATATATGTATCAATCTTTTGAATTTTTGTAACAAATTTCCATTTATATAAAATTAAAACTAATTTTTTGAATCGTTCAGAGATAATTTTTGATTACCGAAAGTCTGAAAAGGTTTCCTTATTCACTCAAAAAGCTAATACGCTCCAAATCATCGCTCGAAACTTTCCAAAATTAAAAAAAAAAACCGAATAATGAAATGTAATTAGAGGGGGCTACATTTAAGTCATATCACCAAAAAGCATATGGCTATTCTCTGTTTATTTGTTTGTACGAGCTAATCTCTAATACGGCTTAACCAATTTTGATGAGGTAGAGAACTCTTCAGAGAGTAATAATATTTGTTCTTAAGCTGCAAAGAGAACATTGTTGAAAGTCCAGAGGCGATTTATTATTATAAATTGTGCTTATTTGGTCTTAGACTCTAAAGTAATTGAATTTTGAAAAGATGTTATTTCAAAGACTAATCGCAGACTTCTTCTTCATAGCTCTACGGAATTGTTGTATATGTTCAAGAACTAAGCGCAGTTTTTTGATTGAAATTCAAGACAGTTCGTTTCAATTATATGATTTAGAACTTCAGCCTAGAATTGCAGAAGTCTTCATACCCAATATTTCTTCTGTCAATCAACAAGAAAGATAATTATTCATACGGACGGCTATATATATATATACATATATGCATATAGAATTGTATCGGAAAGTATGTTCGTGTGCATAGTTTAGATTGTGGAGCCCGGTATTTATTTGTTGATTGGTGTGCGTTTGCCAGTATTTGCAATTGTATGCGTTACTTTGTGGATGCTGGAGCTGATGATGCTCAAAGATGCTGACTGAGTTTTCCTAAGAAATTTACAAACACACACAAAAGAATGTTATGTGTATGTGTTACCAATGTGAGCGATCATTACGTCTGTATTTGTGAGTTTGTGAGAGCCGCATCGTCTTAAAAAGAGGGGCTTAAAAAGGGGATTCGCTCAGGCGGATAAAAAAAAAAAAAACACACCGTGAGCGTTTGAAAACCGGTCGCAGAAAAATACAAAAAACAAAACAACAACAAATCTCGTCTAAAAATAAGAGAAAATAGGTCTTATTTATTTTCTTATTGTACATATGTACATCTAAATATTACATAGTTTGGATTAAGGGTTAGCAGCAAGTTTTTCAGCTGTCAAAGCTGCACATTTTTATATTAAATCTTTAATTAAAAGTAATATAATAAAAGCGTAAAAAAAGTCAAATTCAAATGTCTAACACTCCACCATAAGCCACTCATTTCTGATTTTTTGAAACATATGTTTTCTATTTTTGTGGTTAATTAAACTAGAAAGCCATCTATGGTTTAAAAATAACCTTAGACAGCTTAGCGTGCTTCTCGAAGTCGAGCATCCTGGACTGCATTGGTATTTCTTGCTTATTATATACAGTTTGAGTCATGCTTTTTGCATTAACAATTAAACATCTAGTATCATATGTAATTAAATTAAAAATTTATAAATTATTTTTCAAATTACATACCAACAAATTTTTTACTAATTTACAATGAAAGAACTATTTGTTTCAGTGTAAACAATTTTAGGCTCAAACCTCCGATTAACGTCTAACGCAACTCAATGTAAACACGACATTAGAATAAATTTAATATAGTCGCTAGGTGAAAAATAAATTTTTATATAATTAAGGTTCTTATTTTTCGCTGGAAAGACAAAGCAAATCGAATGTAGAAAAACAAACAAGAAACTGGTATTAATTTCAAAGTAAAAAAATGATTGATTAACTTAAGTTTAACAGTCGATTCGAATATTGGATGCAGCGCTCATTTGATCATTAGAAGTTTTGTGTGGCTTTGCTTAGAAAGGAGCCTGTAGATATGTATACAAGTTTTTTTTCATTTATATAAATTCGAAGTCAATTTATGTCTATATGCAATGAAATAATATGTGTTTTTAAATTTAGGAGTTTTATTAGAAGGATTGGACACTACGAATTTCAGGAACCTTCCAATTTGGAGTCTTCTATTCCTTTTTCAGCTAAAATGCTGTCTCCAAAATGGGCGTGAATCTGAAATAATGCCAAACAACACAGACAGTCGTACACGGTAATAATATCTCCTTTACTGAGTTACATATTTGCATAGAAACTGATGGTATCTTCCTCGCACTGTGTGTGTGAATGGTGTATCCTGCATCATAACATGAAAACTCTATTTTTCCTACAGTCCTAGCATGAACTAATTTGTCTGTATAAGAATTTTTAAAACATTTTTGATCTGTTTTTCTATTATCTCTGCGACTATCTTATCCTCATGAACACCTAGTCTATTGGCGTATCAGCTTATAAGATAGTGAATACTAGAATAGATTTCTGTGTTCGATATTTGATAGAGATAAATATTGATCTATCGAATTATTAACAATTCAAATACAATACATTTTTAGCTCATTAAAGTTCATATTGTGCCAGCCTAAAATCGTTGGTTTGTGTTTTTAAATTGTATATATAAGCTAGTATATAAGAAATTGAGTTGTGGCATTGTGCATTATTTAAACTTTATTTATTATCTTTTTTTTTTTATTTAGAAATATATATCTGTAAACATGTATTATATATAATATATATTGTTCTAACAACGTTTTTTGCATTCAGCTGCATTAACCTTGTCCGAAAAGCTGAAGATGCAACGACACATTCACAAAGAGGTCCAGCTTTTTTTTTTATTGCTCCTCTTTTGATCTTTCAAATTAGTAAGATACTACGTATAGAATAGATAGTTAATGTTTTTGTTGTTGCCATGCAAAATCGAATCAGCATGAAGCGTGCAAAATGCTTCAATGCAATGCAATGCTTCACGTTTGCAACATGCAACAACAAAGCTAATAAAGCAAATGCTGCAGTGGAGTCTGGAGACTTCGTCAGACGTTGTTCAATGCTGATTTGT
Organism: Leucophenga maculata; assembly: GCA_035044805.1. Taxonomy (NCBI): domain Eukaryota; kingdom Metazoa; phylum Arthropoda; class Insecta; order Diptera; family Drosophilidae; genus Leucophenga; species Leucophenga maculata. Next base: position 883,648 of record JAWNNP010001173.1, read on the forward strand.
TGTCGTACTTGTCGTTGTTGCTGTAATATGTAGTTAGAAGTGCTGATCGTGTTTGCTGCCGCAGCACAAAAGCACTTCTTAAGACTTGTGGCATGAATCCTTACGTCTTGGAATGCGGCTGCACTGCTGTGTTCAACATCATCATCGTTCTTTTATTGGAATACTGTGGCTTTAACTTAAGCTTTTGTTGTTTTTGTTGTTGATATATACTGCTGTCGCCGCACGTTCGAGCAACTTTTACATGGCGAGCGCCTGCGGATAGCCGATTAGCCAAGGTAAAACAAGTCAAGGCAAAGCCTAAGATGAAACTGGGCGCTGCTGCTATAGTTAAAGTTAAAGTTAAAGCCAAAGCCGATGCCGATGCCGAAACGAAATCCATAGCAAGCTATCTGTCCGTACAGATCTTCTTCGATTTATTTTTAATGCGATGCTTTCTGGCTAGTTGGGCTGGATTGTTGCCTGGCTTGGTTAGTGCTTGGGTTTTGGCATCCAGCAGCGTTGACGTTGACGTTGCCAATCTTGACTTTTTAAGGGCCTCTTTCAGTTGGTTGCACTGCGTTCAAGTTATGCTTGAAGTGCTTTGCTTTAGTATTGTTGTTGTCTTATAAGCCGCGCGTGCAGTAAGCAACACGTGTGCGTTGCTAAAATGTTGCGCTTACCCAGTATATACCGAGCAGTGAAGAGGGTAGCCGGGCATAGCTTGGTGCTTTATGCTTGAATTAAATTTAGCAAATCGCAAATCGAAACGTGTTACTACAACGTCCTTCGCCATCTCTACACTACACTACACTCTGCTCCGCTAGCCACTCGTTTGTGTTATACAGTGTAGATACATATGTATCTCGATTGTTTAAGACAAACGCGCTAATTGTTGTTGTTGTTGTTGCGACATTTCGTGCTTGGACGATGCCTTTGGCGATCGATAATGTTGATGATGTGCCTCATTTCATATATAACGCTTGCAAATATTTTCGCCAACTCTATTAATATACAAAATATTTTATTTGCTTTTGGCAAGCTCAAGTCGTACAACACAATTCCAATCGATTCCAAAAAAAAAAACCTATTCGTCGCTTTGCGTTCGTTGCTCCACGCTCGCTTCACACTTCACGACAAAGCGATTAAAGTCGCACAAACAATCTGTTATTGGAGTTGTTGCAATTATGTTTACAAAGACATTAAAAATAAAAAAATTCAAAATCGACAAAAAGTCGGTATGAAGAAAAAAAATAAGGAAAAAACTCGATGAGGGCTCAAAGCTTAAATCTGGCAACTGCCGTTGTTGTTGGTGTTTTTTAAGCATGGATCGTGCGACGATATATGTATGGTATGTTCGACCATAGTCAACAATACTAACAACAAGAACCGCAACAGAAACAACGTCGACAACAACCAATAAAACAAACAAATAACAACATTTTAGTTGTGCTTCACAGACTATGCAGTACACTGCAGATACATTTCTTATATATAATATATATTCAAAATTTATACACAGCATAAACAGATTCATTAGGAGCATATTATAACTCATCATCGGTCTCACCTGTTAAATGATTTGATTTAGAAATAGCCTGCCAACTGGCTCATGTAGACATACAGCTAAGCAGACTTTGCATAGCATATCATATAATATTTCAGTCTTTAATCAGGATAATCAATGTAAAGTTATTCAATTATAAATCCTATAGAGCAACATACGGTAATTCAGGTTGCAACATGCTATGCCAGCTAACATGTTAAAAAGTGCATCGGACTGCAGTTCTTATAAGACATAAATAACATTTTCTTCCACACACATATTTCAATTGGAATCTTTAACAGGTTATAAAATATATCAAACTACTTTATCAAACCCAATATGTAATGTGTCTTCATTTAACGTCTTTGAGAAACCGAAGCATATGAATTAAGGATACATATAGTCTATGATACCTTATTCATTATATATACTGCAATATACTCTGTTTTATAGTGGTGTGTAGTGTACTTAAATACGAGTAACAAACCTAAGCAGCAAAAGTGAAGTACGAGCCTGTGTAAACATCTTGACAAACATAAATAAATCAATACTTTAGAAAATGAGTTAAATGAAACTTGTCAGAAAAGAAGTTGCACCGCCAATTATTGGACCAGAGTCATTAACTAACCATATAGTGGATAAGAACTAACGCAAGCCAAGATATTCCTAGTGGAATACGACCGGGCAGGACAAAAATCTTGCTCAACTATGTTTGATGATAGGCATACTGACAAAAAAATGTGAAGGTGTAGTCAGAAGTAAATATGTAAATACTCCAATACTGAAGAATAGCTGAAAAAAAATAATTTCTAGGAAAATACTGGAATTTATTCTGCATAATGGCATAAGCTTTAGTACGCTTCACGTATTTGTAAATTTTTTTTGTTTGATTATTTGAAACCTTTTTTCTATGTTTTATGAAGTTCTAAGAAAGTTCAACCTGCAAAGCCACAAAGTGAACAGTGGCTTTGTATGTGCTCTATCCCCAAATGTAAGTTTCGGTAAGAAGTCATCATATCAAATTTTAAATTGACATAGAATGTAACATTAAATTGGGTGAAACGTTTGTATTGGTCCATATGCATAGAATACAGCTCTATCGAATTTCAAGTTGAAACTGACCGCAGTAGTCAAGTTTTTCATAAACAAATCGCAAAGTAGGCGTTGGGTTTGTATAGAAGCTTCATCAGGGCTTATTCAGCCTAGTTACATATGTTTTATTACAATATTTTTGATCGATTTCTTTAAAACTGAGGAACAAGTTAAAGTGTCAGACAAACTGAGGTAGTTAACTAGGTTGATACATCACGTCAAGCTTAACATATATAATTTATGTGATCTTCGTAGCTTACTTTTATGCATAATGAAACGATTTGCATAAGTTAACCAAGGATGTTCACACAAACTCGTCTCTTGAAAGTCGTAGACCCAAATGCGACTGCCCGAATTTCTTCAACTTCAATATGCCACATTCGAATGTCCGAAACGAACGAACCGAACCAACGTATGCATATAAGTTGTATCTAGATACATGCGAGTGTAGTACTACATATGACGCGCGAAACTGGATTTTGCTCGGTTGATTTTTATTTTTGCTGCCACTTCAGTTGAAGTATTTTTTTGTTGTTTGGTTTTAGCAACGCTACGGCTTTGTTTACACACTCAACTGTTTTTACCCGACGTAGTACTTACTTTAAATGTTTGTTTCGTGTTTAAATTTGAAGAAAATGAAAAACCTAACGTGAAAGGTTTTATATTACGCGCTTCAAGACAGCTTCAAGCAAAACGCAATATTTACTTTACATTTTTTGTAAAATATTCGTATCTAATAAATTAACAAATATTTCAATTAAGCGTACAAATTGCTGGAAGTTCAAATTGGCCTGCAACGCTGTACGGTGCTTCGTACTTTTTTCATATAAAACCGACGGCCTGTAGTTACCACATGATACATATTACGAAAATATTGCTTTATCATTGTGTATCTATCGGATACGGAGCGCTATGGGTGCGCACATTTTTGTATCTAGATACATATATATGTACATTTATAGGCTTGAATGTCATTGTTGTATGACAATTCTATAGAAAATCAGCACAATTTAAGCTTTGCGGCAATTAGCTTTAATTTTAAGCGGCTTTTTAAAGATAACAACAACAAAAATAAATCAAAGCATCCACAGAATTCATTATGAGCCACTAAAGTTGCCCAAGAATCTAGTAGACACGCTACAACAATTTAAGCTGTAGCATGTGCGCTGTTAAAAAGGCCAGTAAGATCTGTATTAAATATAATAAATACTCGTACAATGTAATTGTAAAGGGCTGCATTTAGTTGACACAGGGCAAATCCAATTATACAGCTTAGTCAGGGAGCCAGCCCAGTTGCTCAATTAACGTAGACTTTGAGCACGTGCTTTTGTAAATATTTTTGTTTATATTTTTTTTGTTTCCTAGCTAAGAAAGAATTCGTGGAATTAACTGAGACGGAAAAACAAAACAGCCACAGCGACTATTTTTAATAGATGACTTAATTAATATGCATGAGCTAATGAAATATTTTGCTATTTAGCATTGTAGCAGACGAATATACTCTGCGTATAGAACTATAAAGCATATAGAATCACAGGTGTCGAAGTGTGAACTTTTATTTAGGTTCAATGTTTAATATGTATTTCAAGAATGTTTTGAAATAAATATTCTGTAATACTATTACAGAAGTCTGATATTAATTATACGCATGTTCTCTGAAAGCGTAGATGATATGAAGCTCAGTTAAATATTATATGCTCACAATCAGTTGCAGTACTTTTCGGCATTTTTTTTTTTTAATGTATACTAAAGTCTATAAATATTTTATATATATACTTTAAAAAATTGCTGAACATTGCAGAGATATATGAACTAGAATAGTTTGTTCGAAATAAATCAATCGCTAGTATGCTCATCAAATTGGCGCCACTTTCTAGAAAAAGGCGCTGCTACACAATAGTGTCTTCCTTGCATAATGTAAGCCAACTGCCACATGCTGACAAAAGATACAAAGCAGCACTTGATTTCTTTGACAGTTGGCATTTCGTTATGCAGCTATCTACTATTTCGATGATATAGTATCTTGTATATCGTGCCTACTAAATTGCGCATTTGCAATTTGTGCTCAGTGTGATCGATTAACAAAGAACATCTTGCGGCACAGTAGGAAATATTTTTGAATCCAAAAACTAATAGAAAAAAAACAACAAAAGAACTGCGCATAGGTTAAGAGACTGATGTTAAAACCAAATGCCACTTCACTCTTGAGCCACTTGTGTTCTATTGTTATTGCTGTTGTTGTTAATCTTCGTGGTACTCAAAAAAATGCATGCATCGACACCTCCCTCATGTACTTCTAATAATTTCGACTACAGTATAGGCCAGCAGAATATCTACAACAATTTGTGCTTATTCTACTTCGATGATTTCGACAACCTGTTTGTCTATTGTTCGAAAGATTCTTTTCTTTAGAGCGTTTGTTCTGTAAAAAAACAAACTCATTTTTTCTCCTTCAAATTTGCTTCATCGACAGCATGTTGGCTATGATTTAAGGTTCTCTACAGTGCGTTTTGAAACGCTTCGATTTGGTGCTTGACTGCATGTAGTCCGTCTGAAGGGCTTTCTTTTGTATCGCTCAAAGAAGCAGAAAAGAAAGAATGCGTTCCGATATATGTATCTGAGAAAATTATAGAGTGTATATATTGAAATAAAATTTCACTGACAGCGCAGCAGCATTTTATACGCTTCATCAAATTGTGTTGCGCAGCAGAGTGTGGTTTAAATGAGATAAGCTGTGTTGATCACGCTCTTCAGCTGAGTTGAGTTGAATCTGCGCTTGCGCATACCTGGCGGTTACAAAGAGCTCGACATTCGTTACTGGCTGCTGCAGAGTCTTCGATTTCTTCATCTTGTCAGTTAGATATGCCGCGATTTGACAGATTATTGTGCTGTGCCTTTCGAATACCGGAGCCACAAACGCTGACGACTTGGCTGTCTATCCAACCTAACCGTGCGTTCATATGTACATTTGTCCGTCTTTGATTGAGGTTCTCGCTGAATATGGATAGCTATTAATGTGTTTGATTACAGACATCAATTTCGAAAATATTTTCTTTGCCACGAGTGGTTTTCATACCAAAATGAAAGATCGAAATTGCGTTTGAAGCGAAAGATAGCGAATGATCGAGCGCGAGATGTGCTACAGCATATTTAAAGGTCAAGTCGAGAAGTCAAGCAGTATCTAGCTGGCTGTCTGTCTGTCTATCAAACGATCGATGGATGTATCTGTTTGTTCATTTGTTTGTTTATTCTTGGAAACATGGCTTGGCGCTCGGTGCAGCTGCAGTAGTTGAAACGCATTTCAACTGTGTGGCTTAACAAATTGAAAACCTTTTTTCGTCCAATTTAAAAGTATTTTCTCTAAAACAATGACAAAGCTGTTGCACGGATAAATAATGGTAACTGTGGCGTTGCCTTCGAAGGATTAGCAGCGCGACACAATGCAAGCCACTCGAGAGGAGAGTTTGTGCTGAGCTGCGCCATGCCGTGCTACACTCTTGCGCTTTTCATGCTCATCGAGTGTCATCTTTTGTTTGTTAAGATACATTTTTTTCTTCTTTCTTATTTTTGGCTTGTCTCAAGTACAAAAGACATTTTTGCGCTTCGGCATTGCCGCATTTAAGTGTTCTTTGTCTTTTTTTTTCTTTTTATTTTGTAAGAGGTGTATCTTTTAAGGCGTTGAAGTACTTGCGAACGTTTTAGATACAGAATTTTTTACCTGTCTATGCAGTCTCTTGTGCAGGCGTAAAAACCCGAATTATATACAATATTTCGGGTTGGACAGGTGAAATGTTTATGTTTTCTATTAGCGCCGTAAGAAAAATCTTCACTACTAACATATGTACTGTACAAATTGTTTAAATAGGTGTTCGAACTCTTTGTGCATCGTAAAAATATGAAAATATGGCAAAACTCATAACGCCGAATGTATTCGATAGCTTTTTGGTCTATATCTTTTTTGCCTTACTGAGTAATAACTCAGACAGTGTCTGACATTCGGCAAGCCAAGCCGAGCCAAGCCAAATCAAATCAAACCAAACTGAAAACCCACGCAGACACAACGACCGACAGACTAGAAATATAGAAGCTATAGATACAGATACAGCTACAGCCACAGTTGACGGCATCGTAGATCACGCTTATAAGGTCTCGTCTCAAATGCTGCGAGCAAGCGTCATGTTTTTGTTTTTTCTGTGTATTGGTGCAACACAGGTGAGCGGAGCGGCATGCAACAGTTGTGGATAAACATCGCCTACCTGTTTGAGCACTCTTTTTCGGTGTAAATACTCTCTATATACACTGAAAAAAATGTACATACATATCGGGTCCACCAAATAATTTTTTTTTTTTAAATGCTATAAAATGAAAATTACAAGAGATTTTTTCAAACCGTTTTTTTTTTTTTATTTGAAAGCTCAATACTTCCGGTTAACAGTGGAATATGATTTCATTCATATGGCTGCCACGCGGCTAGTCATGCAGTACTATGTGCAGCCCTATCTCGGCTATGGTATAGCGAATGTTGTTCTTCAAAGCTTCAATTGTCTCTGGTTTATTGGCGTAACACTTATCTTTGACGGCTTCCCACAAATAATAGTCCAACGGTGTCTAATCGCAGCTCCTTGGTAGCCAGAATTTCGACTGATAATTCGATCTTCAAAAACAGAGCGCAAAAGAACGATTGCAACATTGGCTGTGTGGCACGGAGCGCCATCCTGTTGAAACCAAATGTCACCAAGGTCTTCATCTTCAATTGTTGTGAACAAAAATTCACTTAACATTGCCCGATAGCGCTCACTTCATTTTCATCGGCATCGGCAATTGTTCAATTACGTGGGGTTTTCCGTGCCCCAAATACGACAATTTTGCTTGCTGACATAGCCACCAAGATGAAAATGAGCTTCATCTGAAAAGATGAAGCTCATTCAAGTCGATCGTGAGTCCACTTCTTCGAGCGTATACACAATCATATTCGTTCAGCGGAATAATAATATGTACTAACTTTCTGTCAAATCTGTCATGAGCTAAGTGTTGCCAGGCTCTGAATAACCGGTAGTTAAAAAAAAATGTTAGATGGTGGACCCGATATTTATAAAATAATACATCAAACTAAATATTCTGCATTGTGTAACAGTTGCAAGGTGCATGCTTTATTGAAGAAATTGGAGTAGACTTCATTTAGTAAGCTTCTATAAAACGAAAAGGCATAAAAATATGCAATAAGTCTTTTAAATTAAATATCGAATATGAATTTTTGACTTTCTTTGGAAGATTTGGTTATGCGTAGTTGAGTCAGTTTTCAAAAATGTACACATACATGTCTCTGATTATAAATGCTGGTTGGTTCTCAAGATTCAAAGAATTTAAAAATATTGTAGCATTCTCGTCCCAGGTACTATATTACTATATTGAGTAAGAACTGAAGGAATTGGAAACACATTATTGGAAAAAAAAAGTTACTAATACCAAAATTATTACTTAAAAAAATTAAATGAAAATGATTTAAAAAATGTAATTGGACAAATAAGCTCTAAATACCTAGCTAGGTTGATTTGGAGGCTCTCGAGGAGAGGCCTTGGGTTGAAAGCGAGCACTGAGGCCAGCATGTTACTATGAGCTATGACGAAATTTTCGATCAAAACGGTTGGCACATCTAAAACTTATTACTGCATTAATCCGACCGTATTACAAATGGATCTGCACACTTTAAACTTAATGGATATTAGTTTTTATTTTAAACTAAAACACAATAACTATTTTATACATAGATTAAAGTTTATTCGCCAATACGATTTCTTGGATTTAGCGTGACATATTTCAATTTTCGCAAATATATAGTTAATTCATGTAAGATGTTTTTTAACAATGTACTTTGAATAAGTGTGAGTATTCAAACGTTTAGCCCATTGGTAAAAAATGCATAAACTTTTGAAGATAATTATATGCAGCAACTATAATTTAAATGAATTTACATATTTTGATTTTTTACTTCCAAGATCGAAAAATATATTAATAAACAATTTTATGCAAACTCATTGTTTCTTAAATATCTAATAATTATTGAAAATAATCGATTGCTAACAATCGATTAAAAGTATTATGTATATATACTGTTTTGTATTTAATCGATTATTAATACCAAGATCAAACTATTAAAAAAAAAGAAAAAAGTTTTGATCACAGATTACCAACGATATACTTTGTTGCTGCTTAACACTCAATTTAATAATCGATTATACAATTATTGCATAACAATTCCAGATTAATTGACAATTCTTACAATAAATTAACTTAAATTGTTCAGCAAAGTAACTACACAACTTTTTTCAGAGTGTATTTGCCAAACACATGAGTATATTCGTTGCTTTGCTTGCTCTCTTCCATAAGTCTCTCTCCCTCTCTATTCAGTTCGCCACTGTTTGTTTACCTGTGTTTGTAATTTGGCCATTTGCTTTTAAGGCCTTAATAGACGATACATCACGATCACGATCAAATAAAATTGTGTTTGTGAAAATAAGCATGTATGCGTTACACAGACATGTCTCTGTGATCGCGATTACAGCGACAACAAGCGTTGCGCTCGCTCGCTTACCTGTACATTTACTTGTATCTGGCTTTGTGTGCTTGTGTGCGTTGCTTGTTTAGCAAAGAGCGACTTTTGCGATGCTCTGCGTTGGTTTTTTCGGATTTTATTTAGTTTCGAATAAAACGTTTCGCTGCGCAGACGCGACAAGATTTAGATCGCACGTTCGTACGTTTTCTTTCATATGAGATACATTTGCAAAGATTTTTAAGTGTTCATTTTCGATTTCGTTGAAGTTGTTGTTGTTGCTCGAATCTTAGCGTCGTGCGCTTTTAAAGTTGGTTTACAAATAACAAGCAGCAGCATTCTCGGTTAACTGCAAATTTGAATGAGTGTCAAAATTAAAATAAATTTCAACTAATTATTTACCAATGGAAATTATTGAAATACATGCGCAGCTTGCAATCAACTGTATTGCTGCCGATCTTTTTTTGTGTTTGTGTATGTGTGTGTAGCTGTTTGAGAGAAGGCACAACAAAAACATACAACTTGTGGCAGCAGCCAAACAAACAAACAAACAAAACCAAAACAACCAAAGCAACATATACAACAAACTTAGTGCCCCGCTTCCGTCCTAACCTCAAAATTGGCAAACGAGCTTAAGTTAAAAAGAAAGAAAGAAAAAAAATAAAATAAAGTTGAGCGTTGGCTGATGAGGCGGAGGCAAAGTGGCATTTTGTGAAACTGGTTCCTACAAGCAGCATATGAGATTTACGTAGATACATATGCAGCAGCAAAATATAAAAATTTAAAAAAATGCTGCGAAAATATTAAACGTTAATTCGCAACAGAAAATTGCAAAGGTGTTAAAAGATACATACAAGCATACATAGTGAATTTTTCGGGCTTATATTTTTCCTCAAGCAAAGCGAATTTTTGCTTAAAGTGCAAATTAAGCGTGAAAAATTATATCAATATTCGCTGCGTACAAAACTCTGCGAACAGTAAATCGTTGAAGGTTATATTGTAAAAAAAAAAAAAAAATATAAATTGTGCAAATCCCCTGAAATCCCAACACATTCTGTGTTTTTTTGGCTGTGTATGTGTGTGTATGTGCAACATATGACGTCAGTTGCAAGGCGTCGCTGAATTGTATATTGACCCAAATTGTAACTAAGATAAACTGCCTGCAAAAAGGAGGAACTCCGTGGATATGATGCGGCGCTGAGAATTGGTACCGCTCAAATTCTAAGCGTACTCTCGTCTCGTCGTTGGCTTCTTTCACTCGGAGAGAAGCAAGCGCACGCGTGTGTGCATAATGAAATTATTTAAATTGGTTAAAACGCCTGCGTCAGCCAGTTCTCTGTTACCGCTGCTACTTCTGCTCTGCGCCAGCATTTGGTCCGCTGCGGCGGCGCGTGATCGTTATGCGCGTAACAATAATAATGCAGAGGAGCGGGGCGGTGGTGGAGGTGGCGGCGGCAATGCACGCCGACGCAGCCAGGAGCGCTACTTCAATCGAAATAATGGCGCACAACTGTATGCGGGCAGACGCAACAATAATGGCCCAGCTGTAGCTAGTCAAAGCCACGAGGATAATCATACGGAATTTGTTAAGGGCAAGAGTAAGTATCTGTAGTCAAGCATATATGTTAACTTTGTGCAATAATGTCCCATCTGATGTTGTTGATGATGATGGAGTGGCATAGCCTAGTGTGCCCATATATCATCGTCAAGAGATGACATTTTTACCTGTTGAACAGTCGCCATTTGGCTACTACGCTTATTGTACGCTACATTCGTTGTATAAGAAGGCATATTAACAGTTTGTTAAACAGTTTGTAACATTGTGTACTTAAGGAGATGCTACGCTTCTCGATTGATCTTTGATCCGAAAGGAATAGCCAACATATTTCTAACTTTTTTTTGGTATGTTTACCATTTCATAATTTTAATTGGTTTATAGATATGTGCCCACAGACTGTTTTGTTGCTTGCAAATCGGTTATCGATTTCTTTTAAATTAAATTATAAAATTAGTTCACACATTTGAATTTATTTGTGTCTGCAATTCTTTAAAAAAAATAATAAAAAACCCATAATATTTAGCACTTTTTTCGGAAAAATGTCCGCCATATTGGATACGCCATTTTGTTTTGAAAGTTTTGATATCGAATTCGTATTTTTAGAGTTTTGGCAAGTTGTTTGGAAATTGGAAGGTGTGATTGTTTGTATTTATGTTAGAAGATATTCAATAGGGAGTATGTCGAATTGAATTATTGTTCCACCATCAAATCGAACCAAAATTAAATATTATTAACTTTTGTTCGACACTACTAAAATAGTAAAAAACTTTACTTTAAATTTAAATATGCTCTGTAATAGAGCGAATTTAATTAGGTCGGATGACAATAACAATAACTGATATTATGGAAATATATTTTTCATTCAACCTAATACAATTTTAGACCACGAAAACTTATCTGTCTAGTATTCCAATAACTTTTCAAAAGTTTCCAGTGGTCTTATGTTCAAAATACGCACACATTCGAAGTTTTCTTTAATTAGTTAACTACTATTTTTAGTTATTTCATATCTTCGTTTTTTTTTTTTTTTTTAATATTTCGTTTATGAAGGGTATGCAAGTTTTGGTTTTCTTTAACACTTTTATAGCCGCTCAATATAAACATATCACTAATATTTTCTACATACATACGTCTTGAAATGCATCTTAACTAAATATATGCTACGCTGCTAGTTCATATACGAGTATTGTATTGTAGTTTTGTTCTTTACTGCATTTTGGGCTGCCTTTTGGTTATCTTATCTTGCGCACCCGCTCAACTCTCATACTTACTTGATTAAATGCTCGACCGTAGACTCATACTCCATACTAGTCTTACTTTGGACACCTTATGCTGTTATTGAAATGCATGTAGGTATAGTACTTATATTCTTAGTTGTTACACATAAACATATAGACATAAGATATGGAGGGTATGAAGGGTATCTCACCTCTGACTTTATCAACGCTTGTTATGCTCGGGCCACGAGACCCCAAATCATTCGTTCATTTGTACCTTGTGCTCTGCTATGTGGTGCAAATCAAATAAAAGAACGCCAAGTATGTACAAGATTAAATAACAATCTTTTTTATTTCTTCACTGTTTGTTTTTATTTTCGTTAGGATTTGGGTTCTACATAGATATTTCGTAAGCAAAACTAAAGCAGTTGAAAACTTTTTGTAATGGAATTTATTGATTTATATTTTATTCTCAGTTGTTATACAATATCGTATATGGAATCTTTAGCAAAATATATGTAGTACTACATATTTAAAATTTCAAAAAAATTATATTACTAAGCTGAAATGAAACTGCACAAGCAGCTTTTTTGTCATCAATACTTAAAATGTCATATTGCACATTTCAGTAGATTGTAATCGCAGTTTAAGCGTAGGGTACTTAAGTATATTAAGTTTGTACCAATGTATGTAACATGCGTGTTAAACACAAAAAAGGAAAAACATTTTCAAGATCAATCTGAGAGTGATGTTTCCTCGTATCGAATTTTTCGGCTCAGTTTGCCAAAGGATCATTAGGATATTTTCCAACACTTAAATGCTACAATTGATGCTTAGATTATAACATTTTGTTTACGGTGTAGACTGCATAAAGTATTTCAACCATGAAATAAAATTTCAAAAATTTCTTTAGCTAACTTAGCTGAATAGTTCTCAAACCAAATTTTATTCCATAAAATATGTCACATACTCGAATTTCCAAATGAGATTAATCTTGGCAATACAAATTTCTAGACAAGAATACTTTATACAGCGTATTTCGCTATCGTAGAGACTTGGGAGTGCACTTCTTATATGTTGCCATGAGTACGCTTCTTTGACGATGCAATTTCGAAGAATTGCAGGCGTTGCAATTTTACAGGCGACACGATTCCAGTTAACTCTGGCGACAACAACACGAAGATAACGACAACAGTTTTTGTTGTTGTTGTTGTTGTTGTCGTTGTTATTGGTTGCAGTTTTTCATTTTGTTGACACAAGTATTTCAATTTTGTGTTGCAATAATAATTTTAATTTTCTTCATATGAATATGAATGCTTTTTAATACTCTTCACACAGTATGCAAAAATTTAAAAATTTTTAAGTTCTTTTGAATATGAAATACAGTACACTGAAAATTTATACTTTAAACAGTTTTCCAATCAGTTTAATATATACAAACTTAATAACTGAGACTTTGCTTTGAAAGTTGGCAATTTCTATGCTTTATAATCATAAGTAAGAATCTTGTTTAGTATTCCGAAAAACAAACGTTGTAATTAATTTTCATGATATTTCTGTAGGTTTCTTTTCCCTTAGAATTATCCAATCTATATTACTCAAGGTACTGTGCTATGATGTAGAAGTATGTAGAGTATTAAAGCTTCGGTGCCAACGAAGCTAGCAATTTTTTTTTATTTTATAATTGCGCGCAAATTGAGTTTGCACATAAACTCATTTTTCATAACATAGCTTTTTCGAAATTTGTGATTTTGTTTTTTTTTTCCTCCTGAACTCGATTTAAACAAGAATTCTGGTTAAAAGATACTTTTGGTACCGCGTGTGCTTAAATATTTGTATAATTTTTTTTCTCTTGTGTGCAAATAAAACAACAAAATATATTTTTTGTAGCTGTTGTTGTTTTTATTCTTGTTACTTTAAACTTAAAAGCAGCAATATTTTAGCGCTTGAATGCGAATTAAAGTAGATAAACCTCAATATACAGATACAACATCGAAAAGGGGCATTTAAGCGTTTGGCTGGAATTTAATAAATGTTATACAACACAATTGTGCAAATAGAAACGGTTGGTCAGGCAAATATTTGCTAAATAAAATCAAAAGAAGAAGCGTTGTGCACGAATTAAAAATAAACACAACGTAGGAAGTCGGCCTTGCGGGCTTTGAGCAAACATAGCGAACATACATAGCTAGATACATTTATACGTAGATACAAATAGTTTTATAGAGCGCATAATTCAATACATTAGTAATGGCTAGCAATGGTAACGGATCTACGATTTGTGTTTATAGGGAAATTACTTTTGAATATTCATTATCTTCACCGGAAATGCCGATATATAGATAAGACATATGTATATATAGTACAAATACGATTTTTATATTAGCAAATTGATTGTACGAAGCGCTTCCCACAGGAGTTGCGCCCTAATTGAAGATAACTACATGCATATGTTTAGCTTATTATTTCCGAAAGGGTGCAAATTGTGCATATATCAGCGCAAATGTGTTATTTCAACTTGAAGCACAATTTACATAATTCCAGCTTGTTAGACATCTATACTATTTGTATCTACATATGTGTATTGTGTAAACTATTTAACATGTGGCAGCTGCAATAAAGCTATTCAAATTAGCCTGGCTGGCATGCTGCTTGTTCATTAGCGCCTAAATCTTTGCTTATGCATTTCATGCAAAAGCTGAAAGTTCAAAAATCTCCAGTTCTAATCCTAGCTTACTTACATAGACACACAGACAACTATATGCGCAGTCTGCCATGTATCTACGCATACGCGCATGCACGAGTATGTATCTATCTATGTTTGCGAGTGAGTGTGCTTGAAAAACCACATTCCATAGTGCGCTTACAGCATCCACAAAACAAAATTTACAAACGTATTGCGCTGCTAATTACGAGCTGCGTTGGCACGCGCGTCAGTTTTGTACAATGTTTTATTACTAATTAAATATATTTTTGCAGTACTTTGATATTTAGTTAATTTTATACAAGGCTTGAATTATTTCTTAACTTTTGATCTTTGCAACAATATGCAGCTAGATACAATTATTATTACAACACATACATAATACACTTAGCTGTAACAAATAAAAATACTGGTTTTCCATACACAGACACAGAGAGTGCGCTCCTAAACTATTGAGATACATTTGTATCTGTAGCTGTAGCTGAACAGCATTCGTGCAATATACATTTGCTTTGGCCACCAATACAAACGCCGCTGTTTGTATCTATGTATAAGTATCTACTTTGTTTTTGCTGCTATAATTGTTTTTGTTGTGATTGTAGCTATTAACTCTGCACTTTTTACACTTACCTTTTTTTGTTGTTATTGCTTTTGCGCTGTTAGTATTATATTTAAATTTTGTAAAACTGTGTGTTTCAAAGCGTTTTATTTAAGGCTAAAAGCAATATTTATGCACCATGAAAATAAAAAATAAATACAACAAACAGTTTTTATTTATTTTACTAAATATAAAAAAAAATAATCGAATTGTCTATAGTGGGCGTACTTGACTGTGTATTGTTTTTTACTTGGTTTATTGAACATTTTGAAATCGACTAAGATGCGTGGCAAGGCAAGTCAGAGTTAGGCAAAATGGGACAGACAGGCTGCAGCTTTCGAACAACCCACTTAATTTGTTACTTTCAAAACAAAAAAAAAAAAAACAAAAAATATTTATGAACATTTGTACAATCAACACAAAAAAGAATGCTGCAGTCTAGTGTGCACGACTACAAGATGCGCTGTACTCTGTTTACGAGTCTCTGTCAAAAGTTACATGAATTTTTGACGGTCATTTTATGAATTCAACACAAAAAGTAGGCGAGGCAGACTCCATAAAGTTTAAAGTATTTTCACTCAGCCTCAAAACTGTAACCGATAGAAACATGACCGTCTGCCTGGTAGGCTGTCTGTATGAACTATGAAAACTTGGAAACTATGAGATAGAGTCTTCAAGTTTGAATATTTAAACTCTCCTATTCTCACTACAGTTAATTTGTATTAAATTAGCGCACCAACCTTCCTATAAAAGAATAGTTCTCATAGAATTTATATTGTAAATTTGTAAAATTTGCTAATGAAACATCTCAAACAGATTCACGTCGGAATATAGCCATCGTACGAAACTTATATATAAATGAGTGTTGTGTATCTCGAGCACACTAGTCTGCAGCGGTTTTAAAGCGGTTCTTAGATTTAAAAAGTATAATTTAAAGTTATTTGAAAGTGCCATCAATTTAAGTCCTTTAAATGTTTTCAATTCAATCGTCGTTCTCATAAAAAGAAAAATTTGCCAAATCTTTAGCAGCTAGATGAGCTAGATGAGTTTTTATATACATTCCTTTAAAGACTTTTTACTATGTATGTGCGAAATTGTATCTAACACAGCTCAACTATTCTTACACGACGCATTGAGTTAAATACTCATAATCAATATGAATGCTGTGCGGTTTACTAATTTCTGGTAAATATTTTATAAGATTTTGAGTACTTCTGTATCTAATTCTTTATTTAATTTTGAAGAGTATTTAAACAATCTGCAAAGCAGATTGAAACAGTTAGGAGTAAGTATGGCATCAGCAACAAAAGTGGATTTGATATTTATATGTCCGGCTGACCTTCACAAAGATATCCTCAAGAGTGTAATGTCAATAAATTTTATTTTCGATACAGTTAAAGGGTGCAACATTCTTAAAACTCTTTGATTGTCCACAAGCTTAGGTTTAATTATTATTAAGCGGTTTTCTTTTATAAACTGTTGCTTTGGCTATTTTGTTGTTGATGACAAACTGAAGATGTTGATACACTTAGTATTGATTACATATTACAGACCCGCATTCGGAATGTTTGTGTTTTACTTTGAGTCGTTCAGTGCGACTGGTCGAATGGCTATCTAGAATAGTAAGCAGGGTATTTTCAAGTCGCTAACTGACGTTTGTAACATTCTTACTTGTTGTTGCTGTTGTTATGCAAGTCAATGCGCCATTACTGTTGTTGTTGCTATTATTATGGCTGCTATTGCGCGCTGCCATGTCGTGAGGCACGACCCTGACCAATTGATGTTCAAACTAAATGAACGAACATCGAACACGAAATGAAGCCCGCCAGGCCAAACCAACCAACTTGGATGGTTACTTCTTTTACTGGCTGCGCCTGCGCGCGTTTTCCATGCAACATTCGATAGTACGCTTGGCTTGTGTATCTTTTGTATGTATCTTCACTGTCATCATCATCGTCGTCGTCGTGGTTGTACCTTTACTTTTTTTCGAGCCGTAGCTATGTCGGCTGCTTTGTTGTTGTCTGCTGTGATTTTCAACGTTGAAGATGCGCTTGCAGCGTTTTGTTTTTTTTTTCTGGTTTCATCTTCTTCTTTTGTATTTTTCTCGTTTATTTTTTTCCGCATTCGAAAAGTTTATGCGCCGAGTGCACATAAGACACGAGAAAATCATAATCACGGATTCGTGATTTCGAAAATATGTGTTGTATAGAAGGGCGCCATGGTGAAGTGCGCTTTTATGCTCAGCGGTTAAATCAGCACGCGAAGAAAGTCAACATTCTTTAGAGCAGCAGCTTATGCTTTAAGCTGCATGTATCTCGTGGATACAGGTATCTAACGCTGGCTAGCATTGGCGTCTGCTGTATGCCGCCGCTTCTTGCATGCTGCATCACAAATCCAAGCACGTAAATGCGTTGTTGCACTGATCAAGCTGTGCCGCAATCAATGCCGCCGCTTGCTTGCTCGCTGAGACTTGACTTAAGCGCGTCCAGCGCCAATAATGAGTTGAAGCTGCATTAATTACGGCGCAAATGAATTTATTAAGTTTTTTACTTCGAAGTCGAGTGTGCTATAGTAGCAGTGCGCTTATTAATGCGCTGCTGCGCGGCTTTAGCTATGGCTAACACTGACTGCTACAACCAATACAGCTACTACTTCATCATCATCATCTATGAATACGGCGCGTGCTCGAATCGGAATTGTCGCAAAACAGTTATGAATTATTTATGCATCTTGTAGCTTGTGCTGCTGCTGACTGCTTGGCATACCAATAATGCCAGGCCAGCTATGCAGACTAATCTGTGACACCTTGTATGAACGTAACGCAGATTCGTGGCTTTTTACTCATAGCTTGGTCCCAACGCAAGTCATGCATCCTATACACGATGCCACATTCAAACAACGAAAACTACTTCTTCAGCTTGACTGGTTTGTATTGGCACTTCATTTGCTTGTTGTATACTTTCACCAGACGCTCAACTTGTGGCTTATGACAGTCGCTCTACGCTCCTTGACTTCCCGCTTTCTGGCACTCTCTCGTTTGGTATTCCGTATGGAGAGCAAAGATCAATGTACTTGTTTGCCACAACTATCGATTTATTGGCAAATTGAATGCCTGCCACTCAGCGTCTTTCTATTGCTTCGAGATTCGTGTGCTGCAGCACATTTTTAGTTTGATTACTGCCTGAAGTAAGTACCAAAGAATCTTTGAGGAAAATAAATGCTTACGAAGAGGAAAAAAAACCGAACAGAGCAAAACGCTCACACTCAATGCCCTTTTAAATCTTTTGTTATTTTACAACAAAATCTTTTGTTAGCCTCGAGTGAAAAACGCGACGTTTTCGTTGTACCAGAACAAAATTAAGCGCCGAGAAAAGATATCTTCAAAATGAACAAGAACAGCAAAGACGCTGAAACTGATACATGCACATATGTGTGAGGGAATAAGAGGAAAACAACTTCAATCGAGTTAAAGATGTTGTGGATAAGGCCAGTAGATGTATTTAGAAAAAAATCCAGCTGGTTTTCGGGTATACGAAAAAAGTATCTTTTCCACGAAATAAAAATACAAAACAAAAAAAAAAAATTAAGCAAAGAACAAGAACTCAGTTTAATTTAAGTAAAACCGAAACATCTATACACTTTAAAAATGATGTCTTATAATAATATGATTTCTTATTTAATATATTATCAGAAGTAATTTTGAAGCGGACTCACTTTGCATTGAAGTTTGAGCTAAATATGCTTTAAACTGAGATAGTATTTTGCTTGGCGTCGATTTAAACTCTTAAATAAATAAATATAAATAAAATTATAATTCAGCTGACCGATTCATCGGAATATTTTACAATTTACTAGTTCTTATGAATTTAAGAAAGTTAACAGATCAGTAACAGACCTGTTTAAATATAAACAGCTTTGAAGATCGATTGGGAGAGTGCAACAAAAGGGCAACGAAAGTATAAGCAACAAAGAGCAAAAATTATTTGTACAATTCAATCTGTGAGAAACCAAACCGAAGCATTTCATAATACATAGAAACAAAACACAGAAGAATGATCAACATTATATATTTTTGATCATTTCCAATATCAGTTTGTTATGAAAAACATATGCCACAGCTTGTTACAAACTGTTCAATAAACTTATATTACCGCTTAGCACTCAATCTATGAAGTGTATAGACGAATAAAGAAACTGTTGAATGTATAGAATAACCGGCTGAACAACTCATAGCAGCATAGCAGTGGCAGCCACAGACAGCAGTAGTAAAATACATAAGAAGGCCTGCAGCGTTTGGAAGCAGCAACAACAACAAAAACGACATAGAATCTAGAAAGAAGCAGCAGCTTGAATGTGTGGTGTGGAGGTATTTCTATAGTATAGCATAGCATATAGCGCTCAGGTCGCTTGAGCGGATAATGAGCACCAGCAACATTCTTTTACTTAGAAGTGGATACGCTTTTCAAGCAATGAATGTTTTCTACTTCTTCGTTGTTGCTTATTGTTGTTGTTTTTTAGATAGTTAGTAGTATGCTGGCCTGGCCTGGCCAAAAAGTGCGCATTCAAATCAATTGTGCAGCATTCGAATCGAATGTTGCCACAAGTTGTATTTAGAAATAAAAGAAACCCGAAAATTTCTTTGTTGGCCACAAACTCGGAAAAATAGAAGAAAAAAAAAATGAAAAACTAAAACAACAACAGCAACACTTTTAGAAAGTTAGCAAAGCAAAGCGTAGTGTATGGAATGTGGTTAGCTATTAATCAACGAGCGAAGAAAAAATAGTAGAGAAGAAGAAAAAAAATCGATAAACAAATAATCATGCAGCTGTGCTGCTGCTGAAACTCAATCTCGATGCGGCTAAAGTGAAGTTTGTTGCTTAAGTCTTTTGTTTTAATGAGCGATGAACGCATGAATTATGACTTTGATTTCTTTTGCGACTTTATCGCTTTGCCACGACTCTCTCTCTTTCTTTACACCGCTCTCCACGTACCCTTACACCGCCCACTGCTGCTGCCGCACACTCATTAGCGTCGCCACACTTAGCCTAAGGATTACAAATTAGCCTTCTTTTTTTTTTGTTTCTTTTTGTTGGCCATATTCTTTGAGAGTCTCCTTCGCGGGCGTGTCACAGAAATATTATGCTTGAAAAATTGCCAATGTTGCATTTCAGTGAAAAAGCATGGCGCAGATTGTAGATACAAACAGAGAGACTCGCAGCAAGAAAGCAGCAGTAGGCCGCCAGGCTTAAGTTGCTTCGCAAGAAACATGGCGAGTAACAACATTGTGCGCTGATAAATTGTACGCGATAAAAGTGACTGGCGTCCATATAAAATCGTCTTGAGAAGGGTTCTCCGTAGGAGAGATATGAACAAATGAACGAACGTAGGCAAAAAGTCAAAGTGGCGAGAAAAGACTGTCGCAAAAATAACAAAAACTGAAAAGGCTAAGATGCTGCCTGCTGCCGCTTATGATGCGACTGCGAGGCATGAACAAAGCAAAAGAATTTGTACGAAAATTTTTGCGCAAAAGTCTTTGATCGCCGCTGTGTATGCTGGGTAAGATAGTTGCTTCGGACTCTTCCGATCGAAAGGCTTGTATTGGCATTGGCATTATATAGGTTTGAAGTTGGGAATGGCTATGGGAGTTGATTGGCTTGCTGCATGGTTTTGTTTTGTCGTGCGCGTCGTTAGTAAAATATTCTTTTATTTTATTTTATATATTGTTTGCTTGTTTTTCGTTTTAAGCCATATTGCCATATTGGCTTTTTATACATTGTCGGCATTTATCAGGCGAATTTTTCGCCGTATTTAACTTTTTTCCCTTCTCTACCAATTTTATTTTACGACTTTTATCTTTGCTGTCGGCGACACATTTTGCACAAATATGTTTGTTTTCTTTAAATTAAGCAAAAAAAATATTTGCGCTTAAGAATTTCGGAAAAATTTTTGTGCAAACATAATTTTTAATAAATATATCTTTTAGTACCTGCTTTTTTCTGTACACAGTCCAAAAAATTAATAGACATATTTTTCATTCTATGCAAGTTTATATCATTTACTTCTCATGTTTAGTATCGAAAGCTGAGTCGATAAAGTCATGTTGGCCTGTCCGTCCATCTGATTTCCACTAACGTATGAAACAATAGGTCCCAGAGACTACAAAAGCTACAGACACCAAATGTAGATTTTAGATTGCATTTAGCCAAACACAGATAAAGTTTTTTCTTTTTATTTTAACTTTATATATTTAGGCTCTTTCTTTTCTTCTATAGATATCATCTTGAAATTTATATATTGGTTTCTTAAAGTATGCATTTTTACAATTTACTATACAAAATATAAGTACGTCTCATATAAAATGTTGACTTTTTAGATTGATTTGTTTTAATTTCTATTGATTTCCGCATAAATTTAATTAAATACTATATACATATATATATAAATTTCGTTTCCTTGTGGAAGTTGACGCGACGAATTTTAAACTTGCTTTTAGAGTTTCTAAATTTTTTATTATTTTTTTTTTTAATATATTTTTGAAGCGCAGCTAATTAACTGCTTCAGTGGGCTAAATCTGTAGGTGCAATACAACGGCTTGATATGAAGCAAATCACCATCATAGATACATGCACGCACGTCTGCCTCGGGTGGGTGTTTTTACTATATTCGATTCGATGTAATATTTTAAAGATTTGGGTTGTTATTGATAGCTTCATGCAGTTCTCAGACAGCTGGCACACTTTTGCGCAGCCCACACACGCGACGTACGCCCTTTTCGACAAAGTTCACTGTCGCGGTTTGATGTTTCATTTTTCAAAGAATTTCAAATGAATAACATTTTATGCAAATCAATAAAGATGAGCGCGCGTCATAGATAAATACGAGCACAGGTTGTGCTGACTAATGATAAGAGCTGAAGATACAATATATTGTTTATGTATCTACATTTTTATTTGTTTGCTTACGTTTACTTCACTTTTATTAAAAAACGTTTTCTTCTTATTTTTGCGTGGGTTGCTAATTATCGAAAACGCCAACGAGAAGCTGCGGTTGCATGAAATATACCCATGTATTTGAATTTTTTGTATCTGTGACTTCATATACATACACCTATGTATCTGTAGCTTAGTATGTGCGCCCACTTGTTTCTGTTATTACTTCTTTCTTCTTTTAAGATTCAGTTTCTTTTTTAATCGTTTTTTTATTTGTTGCTTCCACGTAAGTGTAAAAATAAAAAATATTTTCTTGAGCAATGAAACGAAAGACTTAGGCAACGAACTTGAATTATTTTTCTTCGTATTTTGTTGTTTTAAGCTGCTAATATACGCTTTACATTTTCATTAACTCAAATATTATGCTTGTTGTTGTTGCTATAGTTTTTATTACTAAATTTAGTGGAAGTTTTTACACGCAAGCGCCCACAGCCCAGGGTAGCATGGGCTAATAGATACTTCTTACCCCAATCTGCTTTGTGGTATCACATACTCGTTTATGATATCGCTAACTGCTATTTCCGTTTATAATTTAAATGAATTAATTACTTTGTGTTTGTTTTATAATGCAACACCCACAAAGATCTGTGAATCTATATTCATTCGTCGGACTGGACGTGCATAATTAGACAAACGCATCGGACGTAGACACAATTAATTCCGTTCTGGTATATGAAAAACTTGAACGCTTTCTATGCGACAGCTAACTTTTTTACAGCATCCGCACTATAATATATTAAAGCGATGTGTCGGCGTATTGAAGGGCGTCCGAATGATTTGGGAAATCGTTTACCAACATCCAAGCAATACTTTTGCGCGGGCGGTTTGGGTCAGCAATCATAATGTTTCAATAATTTCTTCGAACTCTAAAGCGCCCACACAGTTACGCAGCTTAAGTTTATATTAACAATTAAAATGTTCAAAATTTAACAAACTACTCTCCTTTTTCATTTTCAGTTTGCATTGGCACCAAATCGCTGCTTTCCGTGCCCTCCAACCGCGAGCATCACCATCGAAATTTACGTGATCGTTACAACAATTGTACCTACGTTGACGGTAATCTGGAGTTGACCTGGCTGCAGGATCCGGATATGGATCTCAGCTTTCTGGATAATATACGCGAAGTAACGGGCTATATACTGATTAGCCATGTAGATATACACAAAGTCGTGTTTCCGAGGTAAGTTGTAACTAACATTATTAAGAAAAAAAGAGAACTATGTGGCATGATCATTAATGCATTTCCGCAAATTCTTTTGCAGACTTCAAATCATTCGCGGTCGCACGCTGTTCAATTTGAATGTGCAGGCCAAACAGTTCGCGCTCTTTGCCACCTATTCGAAAATGTTCACACTGGAGATGCCCGCGTTGCGTGATATATTGCAAGGCTCCGTTGGCTTTTTTAATAACTTCAATTTGTGTCATATTAAGACAATTGATTGGCGGGAAATCATCTCCGGACCCAATGATAATTACAATTATGTGTACAACTTTACAACGCCGGAACGTGAATGTCCCAAGTGTCATGAATCGTGCGAGCGCGGCTGCTGGGGTGAGGGTCCGGGCAATTGTCAGAAGTTTAGCAAGATCAACTGTTCACCGCAGTGTGCACAAGGTCGTTGTTTTGGTCCACGTCCACGTGAGTGTTGCCATTTGTTCTGCGCCGGTGGCTGTACTGGTCCCACGCAAAAGGATTGCATTGCGTGCAAAAATTTCTATGACGATGGCGTTTGCAAAGAGGAGTGTCCGCCCATGCAGAAATACAATCCGACCAACTATCTGTGGGAATCGAATCCAGAAGGCAAGTATGCCTATGGCGCCACTTGTGTCAAAGAGTGCCCGGAGCATTTGCTGAAGGATAATGGTGCTTGTGTGCGCAGCTGTCCGGCAGATAAGATGGCCAAGGATGGTGAGTGTGTCCCATGTAATGGACCGTGTCCAAAGACATGCCCTGGTATTTCGGTGCTGCATTCCGGCAATATAGACAATTACAAGGGCTGCACTGTCATCGAGGGTTCAATACGTGTGTTGGATCAGACATTCCTAGGTTATCAGGATATCTACAAGAACTATTCGTTAGGTCCGCATTACATAGCCATGCATCCGGATCGTTTGGAGGTGTTTTCGACTGTAAAGGAAATCACCGGCTACTTGGATATTGAAGGCGAACATCAGTATTTTACGAATCTTTCGTACTTCCGTAATCTTGAAATCATACATGGGCGCCAACTGATGGAGAACTACTTTGCCTCGCTGTCGATTGTTAAATCGTCGCTGAAGAGTTTAGAGCTGCGAAGCCTTAAACGCATTAACTCTGGCACTGTGGTGATACAGCAGAATGATAATCTATGTTTCGTTGAGAACATAAACTGGCAAAAAGTGCAGAAGTCGCAGGATCATGGAGTGGTCATTGAAAAGAATCGCGATAGCACAGAGTGCAGTAAGTATATTAAAAGCTGCTGTGTATATTCTGAGCAATTTTTAAAGTAATATTTTCTCGTTATAGAAAAAGAAGGACAGGTTTGTTCGGATCAGTGTAATAAAGCAGGTTGTTGGGGCTCTGGTTCGGATCAGTGTCTCGATTGCAAGAACTTTAACTACAATGGCACTTGCATTGCTGACTGTCGCAATATCACAAAGTAAGTACGACCGCCTTAACTATATCACCTGAAAATGCTAATTTCATTATTTCTTATCCAGTGCCTACCAATTCGACTCGAAAACCTGTAAGCGGTGTCATTCTGAGTGTCGCACCTGCTCTGGTCCCGGATCTGAGCATTGTGATGAGTGTGTGCATGTACGCGATGAACAGCGCTGCGTCACAGTCTGCCCGGATGAGAAATATTCTGACTATGGCACTTGTCGCAAATGTCACGAAACATGCGAAGGCTGCACCGGCCCACGCAATACAATAGGACCGGGCGGCTGCAAGACCTGCAATTTGGCAATTATTAACAATGACGCAACTGTAGAACGGTGTCTGATGAAACATGAGAAGTGTCCCGATGGCTACTACTGGGAGTATGTCAATCCGCAGGAGCAGGGCTCTCTGAAGCCTCTGGCAGGCAAAACCATTTGCCGAAAATGCCATCCACGCTGCGATCTCTGTACGGGCTATGGTTTCCATGAACAGGTCTGCTCAAAATGTGCGGGTTACAAACGAGGTGAGCAGTGCGAGGATGAGTGTCCACCCGATCATTACGCAGATGAGGTGAAACACGAGTGTTTCGAGTGTCATCCAGAATGCAAAAGCTGCACAGGGCCTAGTTCGGAGGATTGCATCGCTTGTCGCAGTTTCAAAGTGTTCGGCGAGGGAGATCCCAATGACAACTCGACGGTATTCAACTGCACTTCGAAGTGTCCCAGTGAATATCCGCATGCAAACTACCAGTCCGTGTACATCGGTCCATTCTGTACTGCCAGTCCACCAAAAGGCGCTAAGCTGACCGCTGGAGTTGATAACTACATTATACTGATCATTGCCGGCGCAACGCTGTTCCTTTTCTTCTGCGTGCTGTCGGTGATTGTATATGTCTGCCGCCAAAAGACCAAAGCGAAGAAGGAAGCGGTTAAGATGACCATGGTTCTTTCCGGTTGTGAAGACTCTGAACCTTTGCGACCATCTAACATTGGCGCGAATTTGTGCAAACTGCGCATCGTTAAGGATGCTGAGTTGCGTAAAGGTGGTGTGCTGGGCATGGGCGCCTTTGGTCGTGTGTTCAAGGGCGTATGGGTACCAGAAGGCGAAAATGTTAAAATTCCCGTCGCTATTAAAGAACTGCTGAAATCTTCGGGCGCTGAATCAAGTGATGAATTTTTGCGCGAAGCTTATATAATGGCATCGGTGGAGCATCCGAATCTTCTGAAGCTGCTTGCTGTATGCATGTCCTCGCAGATGATGCTAATTACGCAGCTTATGCCGCTCGGTTGTCTGCTCGACTATGTACGCAACAATCGCGACAAGATCGGCTCAAAGGCGCTTCTGAACTGGTCTACACAAATTGCGAAGGGCATGTCCTATCTGGAAGAGAAGCGTCTGGTGCATCGTGATTTGGCTGCACGCAATGTGCTTGTACAGACGCCGTCATGTGTTAAGATCACTGATTTTGGCTTGGCCAAACTGTTGAGCAATGATTCTAATGAGTACAAGGCAGCTGGTGGCAAGATGCCCATCAAATGGCTTGCGCTGGAGTGCATACGTCATCGCGTCTTCACCAGCAAATCAGATGTCTGGGCGTTCGGCGTTACGATTTGGGAGCTGTTAACTTTTGGACAGAGACCACATGAAAATATACCCGCCAAAGATATTCCGGATCTCATTGAAGTTGGTCTAAAGTTGGAACAACCAGAAATTTGTTCGTTAGACATATATTGCACACTGCTTTCCTGCTGGCATCTAGACGCTGAAATGCGCCCATCTTTCAAACAACTGGTGAATGTGTTTGCTGAATTTGCACGCGATCCAGGCCGTTATTTGGCCATACCCGGTGATAAATTTACACGTCTGCCCGCCTACACGAGTCAAGACGAAAAGGATCTCATACGCAAACTGGCGCCTACTACGGAAGGCCAAGAAACAATGGTTGAAGCAGAGGATTATCTGCAGCCCAAGGCAGCGCCTGGACCCAGCCATCGCACGGACGGCACCGATGAAATTCCAAAGCTCAATCGCTACTGCAAAGATCCAAGCAACAAGAATTCGGGCGGTGGCGACGACGAGACCGATTCAAATGCACGTGAAGTTGGCGTTGGAAATCTGCGTCTCGATCTGCCAGTCGACGAGGATGACTATCTCATGCCCACTGGCCAGGCCACGGGCAACATCAATAATAATACAAATCCCAATAATGCCAATAACAATAACAGCAGCGTACTTCCAAACACAACGGGTGGCTATATGGATCTGATCGGTGTACCGGTCAGTGTGGATAATCCGGAGTATCTATTAAACGCACAGACACTTAGTTGCGGCGATGCGCCAATTCCCACACAGACCATCGGCATACCTGTCATAGGAGCGGCCTGCAACGGAGCGCCCACGACGTTAGAGGTAATCAATGTACCCGGTTCCGAGCCAACCAGTTCCGATCACGAGTACTACAACGACACGCAGCGTGAGTTGCAACCGCTGCATCGAAGCACCGAAACACGAGTCTGATACCCAGCCGAGTCGCTATCGCCGACTGATTAAATTAGGTTAGGTTTGCAACACTGCCAAAAGATCTTGCCACAGGGGCCATATAAAGCGCCTCGCGCCACCCAAGTGCCTTTTATAAACATAGCACAGACAAAATCTGAACTCTGAATATCTCGATGCTTGCTCGTGACGTGCCTTTGAATGCTGTTATCATAGATAAATCCATTCGCCTGTAATTATAGAAGAAACAAAAAAAGAAAAAAAACAAATTGTAAAAAAATATCTTATAGCTCTAGTGTACTTAGCCGCCTACCTATGTATATGTATATGCTTTGTACTAATATGTATCTAAGTTGTATGTTATCCTATAATATAAAACTAAGTAGAGAGTAGAACTCAGTTACCATGTATATGGTTGTAGATATTCGCAAGCGATGTAAACGAGAACAAAACACCGATAGTGCATTTTAAAACGCCGCACGACTACGTCGCGCCCTTCCATGTATAGAGGGCGCCAACAGGAAGTCGAGCGAGCGCCCGATACTATATTCTAAAAAAAAAAATAAACAGTCTAGTTTCATAATAGACTATGTAGGTAAAATTTGTACTACTTAGAATTTCAAATTTAAACTTAAATGTAAAATAGAATATTTTGTAAGCTTACTGGGCCAGCTTCAGCTTGCCTGGATTTGAACTGTGATAAATTATTAGATTAGGTGTAATTTAGGATTCTACCTATATAAACAATAAAACTAAAATTTAACTCCATATACTATTTACATATGTATGTAACGATATTGCTAACGAAAATTCGATTGTATATTAAATTTTACAGATACCGAAATATATCTTTTATATACGATTAGCTCTAGTTTTGCTCCATGTATCTTCGAAATATATTAATATAATTTTACACAAAAAACCGGTTGACAAAATGATGATCCCAAGCGTGCCATGCTTTCTTCAATTGTAAATGAATCGAGTTCTACTTATAGAATATAATTTGGCACAGGAACAATTTATACATATATAGAATATATACATACACACTATCTAGACTTACAATTTCTTGATCAAAGATATATTTAAATGTCATTGACGAGAACTTCTGAGGAGTGATTTGTCATGACAATTTATTGTAATATATATGTAAAACTGTCATAAATAAATTATGTATATTCTAATATGATCTATTAAACTTAGTATCGATATTATTGAAATAAATTTATTAAAAAATATAAACTCTGTTATTTTGCTCAATGATCGCTTGGAAGAACGAACTGTATAGATTTGTTTGTTTTCACACAAACAGCAGCATTTTACCTTCTTAATAACAAAGTTTCAAATTATCTTAAACATGGTGGCACCAGCGAAATGCAAAATTCTTTTGCTTTCAGCAGTGAATGCAAAATTCCATTAATGTTTTGCAAGTTGATTTAGTTAAATGTTAATTTATTAATTAAAACATATAAATGTTAATTTATTAATTAAAACATATAAATGTTAATTTATTAATTAAAACATATGAAATTATTAATTATTTGAATGTAGAATGATCAAGAAATTAACAACGTATCTGCTAAAATAAACATTTTATGTACAAAATGTTTTTTAGAGACGAATTAAATCAAAACGCTGACTGAATTTCAAGCGAATTGCAAACACACTTGGAAACGACGTCTGTGGCAAGCAAAACCGAAATTCGAACGAAAGTGTTTTCTGTCGCATGCCTGTATATCTATCTATCTATTTAAATTCCTTATACAGATTGAGCTGAAATTCACAGACGAACATCAGTTTAGTCAGGAAAGGGTTTGTGTCAAGTTTGGACAAAATCAGAGGGGCTATATCCCACTCCCCATACAAGCAATAAACCGAATTCAACATATCTTTGCATCCATTCGAGGTACAAGGACGAAATTTATTATATTTGTTTGTAGAATCGTGATTTGCAAGATCCGTTGAAAAAGTGGGGAGGTTTAGGTGTATATGAAATACATACATACTTAAAAATTAATACATATATACAATGTTTTATATCAATATATTTTACTGGGAACAGCAAAGCGATCCACGTACCGCTAGTCTATTTAGTCGCTAGTTGAAATTTACAGACAAACTTTGGGTGGGTCACGAAAGTGATCCGATTAAGTTTAGCCAAAATTAGAGAGGCGTTACCCCGCCCCCATATAGGTGATAAACAAAATTCATCATATCTTTGCATTCATTTGACGTATAGGGATGGGGAAATCGAAGATCCATTGAAAAGGAGGGTTTACCTGTCTATAAAGAATATACATATATATGTATATAGACAATATTTATATCAAGCAGCTTCCGGTGTTCAGGTGTACCTCCACTTGCTTGAGAGCTGGGTTCGCAGGTGAAAGATCAAAGTGAACCCTAGAAAATGCAAAAACGTTTGTTACACACTGCGCAGGGGTCAGGTGACAGCTGTCAAGCTAAACAATGAAAGCCTACAGCTTGACCAGGAGGCAAAGTACTTAGGCGTTATACTAGACAAACGCCTAAGGTTTAGATCGCACATACGCGCTACAATATTGAATTGCAGATATAAGCTGCAGATCTAAGCTGCAATGTAAGATTTATAAATCTATCGTCGTATCGTGTACAAACGCTTCAGAATAAAACCTTGTGTTTTATCATGGATTGTAGCTGG
The DNA here is from genome assembly GCA_035044805.1 of Leucophenga maculata. NCBI lineage: Eukaryota > Metazoa > Arthropoda > Insecta > Diptera > Drosophilidae > Leucophenga > Leucophenga maculata. Next base: position 913,695 of record JAWNNP010001173.1, read on the forward strand.
TACGTTCGAAAGTCAACTCTCTACCGGCAGCTGGATTTGGATACCCTAGAGCTCCAAATATATCGTTATACCAGCAGCTATAGCGATAGGTTGAGAGCCCACATGAACAGGCTAGCTAGGTCTCTTGCGGAAGAAGGCCCCAAAAGCCGGTTAAAGCGACGCCAATATCCAAACTTGTAAGAATAAATTCAAATATAAATATAATAAGTATAAAAAAGTTAAAATGTGGGTATATACAAGCTTTATGTAGTAGATTAAGTGCTAATATTTTATGGTCGTTTTGAGGTCTCCATTTATGGGTTTTCAAAAATCTGTTACAAAAAAAAATAAAGCCTGAAAGTATGCTATGATTAAAAATACACGAAGACGCCGGTCATGGGAACGGGCCCCAAAGTCCCACCCCGTTCCCACGAGAGGCATGACCATGCACCGTGAACGGTCATGCAGTGGTCATGAAAACGGGGTGGGACGTTACAATTTGAAAGTGTAAGCAAAGAAGTTTTCTTTTTTATAGTCTTGAAAAATACCATTGATTGTTTAAAAAAATGAAACGAGGTGAAGCTGAAAGAACTTCTGTTAGAATTTCCGTTCATATCTTTAATTTCTATAATTTGTATTTGAGAAACCATGGAGTGCGTACATCGTTCTTCTTTAATCGTTTCTAGGCGCCAGCGGTGGATGCCGCTGGGCTGGAAATGATTGCCTTGACCCACAACCTTTGCCAACATTAAAATGCCTGCCTCCGTAGGATTGTTTGGATCTACCATAATATTATAATAAACATAATATTTTTTAATGAGTTTCTCACCAGTAAATTATTTTCATAGGTGCTGGCGTTGGCACTGGTTTTGCTGGAGGTTTTAGCACTGCATTTCCCGTTGCTGGTATTGCCTTAGCGTGGCGTGGCTGTGATTTTGAAATTATTAATTAATTCATTCAATTTAATTCATTCAATTTAATTCATTCAATTAAATTTAATTTGTGTTTCATGCTGCCGCTGGCCTTTTTTAATATACACTATCCCTGTGGTTTTACCTACTGATGCGAGCATCACTAGTGTTTTGGTTCCCAGTGTTTTGCCAAACCGCTAAGAAATTTACACCAAGCCACAGAACCCCGAGCGATATCAATTTTAAAAGCGTTTTCGAACATGGCAACATAGGGTATACATCTCATAAAAATAGTTTTTCGGAATGTTTTTTCTGCGTTATTAGGCCCTGTACCGAAGGGCCTAATAACTGAGAAATAATGATCTGAGACCCCCCAAAGTTACCTCCATTATGGTCAAGAGTGATAGAGGAGTCGATATAGCCATGTCCGTCTGTCCGCCGTATGAACGAAAGTATCTCGAAAACGGTAATAGATAGAGACTTCGTGTTTTTTGCATTCGACTAGGACTTCTCCGGGATTTCACAAGTTTATTTTAAAATTTTACCCTTCCTTCCCCATAAAATCACTTCCAAAGCTGATAATTTTTTAATTAAGTATGCCAGTATAGAGATAACGTCCCTCTAAGCCCAAATCCAAAATTTTAATAAAAATCGGATAATAAATGACGATATTATAAGCAATTTGAACGAACTATAAACTTCCATCCTCCCTTTTCTTTTAATACACAAAAAAATGTTTTATAAGGCACTTGTTCGTGCAGTGAGAAGTGGTCATAAGCTTGGTCATAAGCTAGGGAAACATATAATGTGTTTGTTAGGCGACCTGTACTGGTACAGGGCCTCTTACAATCGGTTATGCCCTACTGTAATTTTCTTACTTGTTATCTTTTGTTTTTAGTGGAAAATGCAAATTCCAAGTGAAATTAAATTATATACAAATTAATTTAATAATGTGAATTTATTTTTGTTGTTTACAAGCAAAAATAATTAGAATTGTTGCCCGCCTAACTAAAAAAAACTTACTTGGTAACTCTACCAGTTTACGTGAATGGCTTCTCAATTCTCAAACAATTCGTACGTAGGGCATTGCAATCAAAAATTTGCAAATTGTTAAAGCGTTTGATAAAAAATGCCATTTGCCAGGCTGTTTGCAATGGATGAGCTAAGAAAGAATTTCTTTCTAGTTAAGTTTTTACTGATTGTTCCTCTATTTCTTTTTGCGTTCCTCTTTTTCGCTTAGAGAAATACATGCTCGTCGCTGCCACCTGACCGAAGTAAAATTATCGTCAATTGTTTCACAAAATTCATTAAAAAATCTATTTCTGAGGGTAAAAAAATTGATAAAACTGAATTAATTTTAGCTTTGTTTTAACACAAACAGAAGCTTCTCACCATCTTAAAAACGAAGTGCGAAATTCTCTTAAAAAATCTTTAAACTTAGTGGCACTAGAGAAATGCAAAATTGAAGCAAAATTCGAGCATCAGTGTTTTGTGTGAATTTTAGGGTTGGCAGTTTTTTTTGAAGGATTTGAGCGTCACGGTTTAATAACATATTGATTTTGTATCTACACACATTCTACTTTTTGGCTTCTATGTAGGTGCCAAAAAGGCGGTCATGGTTCAAGACTCAAACGACTCTGAAAAAGGAAAAATTCTAAGCAGTGGAAAATCGAAGCTGTATTTCGATCAGCTGCAGCGCGCGCGTGCTTTTATATTGCTTTGGAATATTGGAAACTTATTTTGTTGATTATGTATTTTAGATTGTTATACATTATACAATTTTTTCGAAGCATTACAAAGCAGACGTCCACTGATATTGAAAGGATATTTAGAAACGAGGGTATTTAAAATCAAAAAATTTTGACATGCTTACTTTTGTCAACAATAGTTTATGGATCTTAAGTTGATATTACTATATTAGTGAATATTCTGACTGAATTGGAATTCTTTCAGCCTTACTATGAATTTTATTTGCAAATCATTTAATTGACGGTCAAAAATGTAAATATTTTGTAGTGTCTAGAGATGGCCCTTCATCTGTTTGAATAAACAGATTGCAGAAACTATAATAGCTAGATACATTATCTTCTTCTGTTCTTCGTCTCTCTCTCGCACACTCACAAATCAAGTAGAAGTCAATTGGCTTGACTTTGACAGAATAAAAACAACCCAGCTTCCTATGCTAATCATATTTTCTATGGAGTCATCATATGAGCACTCATGTAACCCGCCTATTTTACCTAGAAATTTTTGATAATTATTTTTGGTCTCCGGTCTTTCTGTGAAGCTTTATTAAAAACTTAATATAAATGACAACCGCCATACAACACGGATGACTACGACTGCGTATTAATGTATGAAATTAAAAAAAAGTCGACAATTTTCAAGAAATAAGAACGCATTCTCGCCTCGGGATGAGCACGTGCCACAAGACAACATCGCGATAACAGGCGCAAACAATTTGACAATTTAATGTCGAAGACGACTCTTGAACAAGACGATCAAGTGGAGTGGATACACTCCTCGCTGGGTAACAAACAAACTGACAACATTAGCTTGGCTGCACTTGTCGAGGGAGCAACTCTATAATTATAATTCCATTAACATTGCCGTAGTGCGGGATGAAACGATGAGAGTATGAAAAAAAAAAATAAACAAAAAAAAATTAAGTGCGATTTGAAAGGTGCAATGTGCACAGAAGATGCAGAAGCAGCTAAAGGTCCTGTACCGAGATCCTGCGCAGGCAGTTTGCCAGCCACTCAGACACCAAAGACAATTGTGGGTAATTGCTAAAACGAATCAGAGGGTGGAAGTGCAGTGCAGAGCGAAGGAAAGTGGAAGCCGTTGCATTTTGGTAATGATTGGCACTTGTCGTTTTGTATTGACGGTTTGTAGGTAGTGGCACAGGATAAAATGCGGGCGCGCACACGCTAAGGACTCATCATCTGAGAACTAATGTGCTGTGACTGCCTGGCAGGTGAAGCAAATCCGCGAGGAAGTTTTTTTGTGCAGAAGTAAATAGTAGAAGAATAAGCATTAATCGTGTTTTCTGTGCGGAAGTACACGCATTTTTCATTCGATGCGGTTTTTTCATCATCTGCGCGGATGCTTTACTTTACTCTCGAAAAGTTTGATGGAATGTTTAGCCTACTAATTGTTGCGTCACTGCCGACGTTGAATGCTGTGACGAATTCGTATTTCCGCTAAGGTTTTGCAGCACGCGGATCCTCATTAGGAATGCGATGCGTCGCTATAAATGTTCCGTTCATTTTTATAATACTATTGGCACATGGCTGGCTGGAACCACCACCTACGAGACAATAGTCAAATTTTATTAACCATAATACAGACAAATAAGAGTGTTATTTCTTTTTATTATGTTTCTCAAAGGAGTACTGGAAAACTAAAATTTTTTCTGAAAACAGAAATGTATTTTCTGAGGGATCAATTTTCTATGAGTGTCATATGCTTAAGGACTTAATGTTTTCATTATTTATGAATTGATATTAATCACCCTTTAACTACGATAAATAAATTTTCATTGGTTTTTTTTATAGACGCAATGAAAACTTTATTTGCATCCAACTTGAGACATCCAGTATGACAAAAGTTTCAATATAACATTTTAAAAATAATACCTCAAACCCTTCTGTTGGCGCTTGGCAATTAATTGGAGTTCAACGCATTTTCTTTCAAAATCATATACAACAGATCGATTATAAAATTTAAACATTAGTTTTAACTACCAGTCGTGGACATTAATTTGTTATATAATATATAAATACATGGTATTTTTGTTTTCTGAAATAACGCTGCACTTTGTTACTATTAAGTCAAGGCAAAGTCAAATACGTTAATACGTTAAGGACTGTATTAACCATCGATCAGAATGCGTGATAATCACTACCAAATGCATCGACGACGATTACCATTCGTGCTTTGCAATGCGATTTAATGAGGCAACCCAGACTCCGTGCGATGCCCGATAAGAATGCCATAATACTAAAGAGCTATTAACTTGGTAGACCAAATCAACTGTGTATATTTAACTTCCAGAACGAAGTATATGGCATGGCATCGCTACTGAGTAATCAATTGAAGATGCCTCATTTGCATGCGTTGAAGTCATGATCTACTGTGCAGTCAGTGGCGACAGACATTCATCACAGAACACGGAAATTGTATCTGCGCTGCGCGTTGGGCTTGTTATAGCACAACGGGGGTTTTAATGTTGTAGACGTTATGGAGCTAAAGTTGATGAGCTTGAAGATTGTATAGTTTACTGCAACTAAAGTAGCATTTGAGATGCATCAAATGTTTGCTATTAAGTATTTTTAATAGCTTTCAAGTCGCCTGGACACGCCGCTGAGAGATAATATTTATTTTCTGACAATATAGATAAAATGGTAGTATAAATCGTCACACAGCAGGTCGCATCAGATTCGACTTGATCATATATGATGCGAGGTTGTTGGCATTTGAATTTTGTATTTAGGCGGAGATACTATTGTAAATGTTGGAATAAGTTCACACATTAGGTCATTTCCGCTGTCAAACAAGTTTCACAAAGCCATATCGTGGGATTCAAAATATAGCGACGAACATCTTCCTTTCAGTCATCAATAATAACAATAAAAACTAATTATGTAAATGTAATTTTTAAAATGATAGCTCCTCAGTTGACAGCTACTGTCGCTTGATAGACTAGGATAGAGATGAGACTGGCTACTGTTCAACGGTTCTATAGCTCCGTGTGACTGATATAGTTTAAAACTGCTGTCATCGCCATTCAAAATCACATTTTCACGAGAGTGAAACGTATTCAATAAAATCGAATACAAAAATAATTTAAGAATAGAAGTAAAACATTTTAATTTTTATTAGTTCATTTGGCTTTAACCTGTTGTCGAGCGTTTTAAATGAGAACATAACTGCTTCTTTTAACACCGCCGCTTCGGCCAATTAACCCCTGCCAACCGTTCTAACCAGAAGTCTATGAAGACAGGTATGCGCAACTCTTCACAAGAGCTCCCCATTGTCTGTCTGAATGTATGTCCGTCCGATTGTACGTCTTTTTTGTGGCCGATGAGCTGTTTTGCGCGTTTTACGGTTTAATTGTGTACTGCTGCCGCCATCCCGTTCAGCACAGCAGAAGAAATCAATCTTGCTTCATTTCGGCTCGGCTCGGCTTGGCTGCTGCGCATGCGCGTTGACAAGTCGTCGTTACGAATTTTGCCTCATCTTTAAGTGCACCTTCGAAATTAACCATAAAAAATTGCTTCATTTAGACGCGATGTTGTTTTTAAAGACCTGAAGGTATACAAAAAAGAGAAACGTACTGTAGTGTAACCGATAAGCACCGGTCAAGGGGTTAACTTTTACTGCTCTCTCTCCTTCAGTCACGCAACTCTCTAACTAAGCCGCCGCTAATTGATTGAGCCATTTTAAGGCCAGGTCAGATCAGTTGAACACCTTAGAAAGCGGAAGCGCTCACCGATGTCAAATGACAATCAAAGGGTTCCCGACATAACCCAATTTAGCAATATATTTGAAAAACACTTGTAACATATATAACATACTCGTACATACATAGCCTCAATGTGTCTACTAAATGCGGCAAATGTCGCAGACGGTTGCTCTTGCCTTGCTTAATTGCAATGCAATATTTCTACATGTTATTGTTTTTTGCCACAATTCATTTGATGCTCATGTTGCCTTCGTGAGGTGTGAAGAGTAGGGGCTGACAACGGTGCGGTGTGCAATGTCAAACATTTGGTCCTGCTAATCGCGTAAAACATAACACCATTACCGCCATAAAATAAATTTTATGCCATAATATCTGTCTAAGCGAAGGAATGAATATCGAAGAGCAAAGAAAAACCATATTTTTACACTTAAAAAAAAAATGATATAATACTATACTTAAAAAAAAAAATTATACATTATTCAAATACTGTTTTTTTTACTATTAACAAAGAGTAAAAATAGTGAGCCAAAAAATCCTTGGTAACCCTCTATCCCTTTCGTAGCTGCGAGATGGCGCATTTGGAAGTATGTATATTTAAATCTGTGGAAACTTTCTTAAAATGAAAAATGTTATTAAATTACAGCATTACCAATTAAATTTTATATTTTATTGTGGCCCCAAATTGGCCTATGAGTTAAATGATTTTGACATTGTTGATTAAATATACATAAAAAATAATTTATTTTCTTTAAATGATGGAGTTGGTGGCAAATACCGGGATACCAAATGACAACGGAGTCAAATTTCTTAACTCGGGCAGGAATGATCTCTATAGTAAATAACCCTTACGAAGTGGGGTGGATTGAGCCTTCAGGAACCATTAGGGGGTCACTGTATTGCTAGAAATTATGATATATGCTTTTCAACGTTAGCCAAATTAAGCTCTCTGCGCCAGATCGAACGTTATATGTACTAGTCACATCCACTCTGAAGCTTATGACTCATGTAGGAGATTTACATATCTATAGCGGTGGGAGGAGTATAATATATTTGGTATAAAAAAAGTAGGGGCCCAGTACACTGTCTTACGGCCATCCCGGAAATATCGGTTGATTGGACAAGAAATCCCCTCCTGGAGCTGCGAATGCATCTTTAAGCTTGGCCAGCGGAGCTCTGTACCCATGTAATACAATTTGTACTACATACATATAAAGCACTATCTTTTAAATGTATGTATATTTTGAGCATACAAAGGGGACAAATTTACATCAGTACTTTAGCGTCTTGAAAAGTTTATCGCGTAGTATTGTATCTCAAAGGAAAGCTGAGGTCTAAATAGGTTTAGTAGTATAAAAATCTTACAGCACTGAATACATCAAGAAGTGGGCCGCATACCATGAAATATTGAGACGAAATTTCTTCTTCTTGGAAAATTATGCACTTTTTCCCTCCGTGTATAATGCTGCTTATGCGCGTTGCCAATTCGCATTCGAATTCGCTTTCAGATTTGATTTATGCCGAAAAGCAAAAACCAAAACACAAATCAAACGCATACAGCGCGACGAAACATTGCAACAATCCAGCAGCAGCAGCAGCAACAATGCCAACGCTTCACTCCCCTCACTATAGTACCGACGAGGAGGCAGGACAACCAAGTTGCCAGCCACAAAGGCAACATATAAGAATGCTCAAGAGAACCAATGTGGCTGTTGGCTTTGGATGGATGGCTGACTAGCTAATCGATAGGCGAGGAAAAAACTGCGCACTGAGACGAGTTTAAAATCCCAATGCGCATCGTATGAACGTGTTGGATCACATCAGAACGCGAGCGGACGACACGATGAATGCGTTTTTTGCGCTAGCCAGACTGACGACGCTGTTGACCTGGCCTGGCCGCTCGGCTCGGCTCGAAACTGTGCGGCATCCAACAAGAAAACAGTAGCACCAACGTGAACTGAAGATTGCTGGTCGGATGACTTTGGTACTTGGAAGTTGTAGCAGCACAAAAACGCTCTCGAAGCTCATTGATATTTCGAGCGCGACCGTATAAAAATATTCTGTTTGAAAATGTGTTTGCAAAGAAGTGGCTCATTGCAAAGCGATGATGATCCGGCCATGAAGCGCAATCTGATCGAAGCGAAGACGCGACGCTGTATGTGATATGTGGCCTAAAAGTGTCGCCTCAAAAGCAGCTCAAAAAGTGGGAGACCGTTGGCTCGATCGATGGATCGATCAAGATCGCGTTCGATATGTATTGCATCGTTGAAGGAGACCAGACTAGGCTGCTCGGCTGCAATCATATTCAAGTGAAGTGCGCGCATCCAATGCGATCCATTTCGATACGATTCGCTTCGCTCTGCTTTGCTGAGTGCTTCTCGGGTTTTTGTGCGTAACTTGTCACTTGAGGAATTTTGCGCGTTGATGCTGTCGTGAGGATTGCGTTAAAAGCTGCTTTTGTGAACATTCCTACAGCAAACGCTTCTGCGCCCTCACGAGCGCACGCCCAGCATCCAAGTGAGACACCGATCTACGATTCGAGCCAAGCCATGGAGCAATCCTTCAATTGGCCAAATCTGTGCTGCTCCTGCTGCTGTATATGAGCTCAGTCGTTGTTTATGAACTGTACGCACTACAATCATTGAATTGATGCTGTCCGTTGTCGTTTACTGCAGTCGCTGACTCTTTCACGTGATACAATTATGGCAACTTTTAAGATTTTTTTTGCCAATTTTTTACAATCCTTGACGTTGAATATCGACGTTGTCGTCGCTCAATATGTCTCTCTTTTTGCACAGAAGAAGTCTGTCCGTCCACTCAAATATTTCACTTCATAGCTGCGAAATATACGTTTTTCGCATATTTAACGCGATTTCATTAATTTTTTTTTTGTTTTTATTGGAACCGCTTCATTTCGAATCGTTAAGGTGCATAACTTTTTATAGTGTTCAGTATGAAGTTTTTCTAGTTATTTTGCATCAGCGTTATTAAGTAGCAGCCATGTTTCCAGCCTTCGTTTTTCCTTTTTTCTGTGTGCAGCAAACTTATTTTTAATATTCTCCATACTTAAATAGAGCGAGCCCACAACTTTTTAGACGCTACTTATTCGCAACGCTGATTTATTGCTGGAATATTCAGAGTGCAGTCCAAAAATGGTGTCGTTGTCGTCTGGTCTGGGAAAATTTGCGATCTGTGCTGCTGTGAAAAACAAGTATGCGCCGCGTTGCCAACTACGAGTATTTCGCACCTTTGTCACAGTGAACGATCCATGATGTAGTAACTAGCAACTTTACTGCTCCGCTGTGGTGTGCTGTGCTGTGTTGAACTGATTATGAATTCCATACGCGATGTGTCAGCGCGCCATGCCATTGTCGCCTCTAAACTTGGTCAGGCTCAACTCAAGTGGCAGCCGTTGAAGTGGCAGCCCACGGGCGATCGATAGTTATGGTCGTGTCAGACATCCTGTAATTTTTCACTTACGCGCATTGTTGCTGTTGTTTTAGTGTTTGTTTCGATTCGTCTCGTCTTGTTGTTGTAGCTGTTATTGCAACTTGTTGACACTTCATTGGCGCGCAAGTTAATTAAAGATCCAAAGATGCCTGACAGACACAATTGGTAGCACGACGCATATCATTCCATTCCCTCTGACCACTCTTCGCTTAGCGTTGCCTCGCAAAACAAAGTGTTGACCACCAACCGCGCACGATACTAGGCGGTCTTCAGTCGAGTTGTCGAGTAGACATAGGCGTAACAAGATGTGATCTGATCTAGTGTGTGGTGTGCTGATTGATTCCCCATTGGTATATGCAGGCTATCAGTGACAGGCGAAATTGTGTTATAAGTAATTATGTATGTGCAATTGAAATTATAAGATATTGTGATGGAAACTTTTTGATTTGAATTGGATTAGTATGTACATCAAATAATATAGCATGGGAGCTGATTTGTTTGTGTTTGAGCACACTTGAACTGTCAGCTTTTAATTCTGTGCGGGATGTGTTTCATGTATTACTAAGCTGATATACACTCCTAAGTACTTACACAAATTTATTCCCGCATCACAAGTATGAAAAGTGTGAATATCAATATAATGGGTATTCTCCACACAAACCGTTCGCCATTTTTGAGTTTTTGTATTCTATTATCTATGTTAATTAAGCTAAAGATGCCAATTTTAATGTATCACAATACTACTAAAATGTTTCACATATGTCCTGAAAAAATAAAGAGTACGAGGGATACTATGTATATTTCGGGAAGTGGCAACACTAATGTCAATAGATAAAGTTCTGCAATACTAAAATAAAGTTGAAAACATCAATTTTCCCAAGAATGTCGATGAAGTCAGTTCTTTGTATGGCTATGAAGCTCCATCAAAAACCATTGTACTAGTATATGGCTGGTATTTTGAATTCAATCATAGTCGTGAAGGTCGCCCAAAATTTGTTATTGTGCCACAAAACATCGATGCTTTGCGTGAACAGATAGTGCGAGATCGTCATGTGACTTACCCTGAGACTGAAGCATCCCTAAATATTTGTTCCACCAACGAATATAAGATTTTGTTTGAACACCTTGACGAAAAAAAGTTTTGTTCGTGCAGGATTCGGCATAATTTGACATTCGTTCAAAAAAAGGATTGGTGCAAAGAAATTCTCAAAAAATCGCGGTGCTTCAAAAGACGTTTATAGGATGGTCACAGGTGACGAATCATGGATATATGCGTATGAGCCGGAAACAAAACAGCAATCGACAGTTTGGTAGTTCCAAGATAACCAAAAAAGTGGTTCGCGCACAAAGCTCTGCGAAGCAAATGGTTGCCTGTTTCTTCGACCGAATGGGTCATGTGACTACTGTTCCGTTTGAGAAACATAGGACGGTCAATTCTGAATGGTACACGAACATTTGTTTACCTGAAGTCTTCGAATCACCCTCCAACAGGAAAATGTAAGCTCTCACATACCGGCTCACACAAGAGCGTTATTGAGCACTCAAAATATCGAATTGATGGGCCATCCGCAGTACAGCCCTAATTTACCACCCAATGATTTCTTTTTATGTCCAAACATCCAAAAAAAAAAACTGCATGGTGAACGCATTTCTACACCCAAAGAAGCTGTTGATGCGATCACACATAAAGTGTTTCGAAAAATGGTTTGAGCGAATGCAAAAGTGCATAAATTTTCATTGATAATATTTTGAAAAATAATAAAGCCATTTTCATTTACAAATGTTTGTTATTTGCTATTCCCGAAATATAAATAGCGCCCCTCGCATTCTTCATATAAATCTTCCTGCTATTTTTTCGAAATATTGCTCCCATACAAATTTATGGTAGAAGGTAGTATTAGGTATCTTGAAATCGATACGAATGCGGCGTTCCATTTTATTTAAGCTGTCCTCTTGCTGCAGCAATTGATACCTCTTTTGGTTAGAAGTAGTCTAGATTGCTTTCCTTTTGTTTTCTCTTACATATGAGAGTGGAACCGCCCATGCCTCTTATTCCTATGCCTCTTATTTTTTACGGCGTCATTTACATATTTACAAAATCTCATTCATCTTCATTAAGTAGATTCAGATGTAATACTTTTCACCTTGAGAGTGTAACAGCGAGATTTGAACCCTATATATATGTATCAATTCTCATTATTCTACTTCAAATAGTTTCAGAGATACGCCGATTTTACTTTAGGGACTTGACATTGACCATCTCTTTCAATGATTCCAATTTCACCCGATACCCTTTTTTATGTAACATGTCCCATCCAAGTAAAATAGCACTGAAAATAATAATAACTCATACAACACTAAAAGCTCAATAACTCTTAGTTTTGGGAGATTATTTATTACAAAGAAATACATAAATGAATTTTTTAAATAGATTAAATTAATCAACAGGCGCATTGAACAGAACATTATTAGCTGTTTTGTACGTAATACTGTATCAATCCGTAATATATCTCATAGTTATGCACATGGAAATTTGCGACTCAGTCAGGCTATGAATGTATTTCGAATTGTTTAACTTAAAAATTCAATTTTAAATTAATCTTAAAAGGTTAACTTCTTTACAGACGACTCCCAAGTATACGCTACAGTCAGAGGTGTCCCGTTTAAGAAGAACTAAATCTACTACTAACATACATCGTCATATAACTATGTGTAGCATATATAGTCTCTTGCAAGTACTTCAAAAATTATTGGAGAAATAATCAGCAACCGAATCATAAATGAAAATATACTCTTGGAGCATATAATTTTTTTTTCTTCGTGACGATCTTAGTATACATCATATTTGATTATCAATGCAGACGAAAATAAGCACACAAATCGAAACTCGAACGAACGAGAACGAATCATAGGTGGTCAAACTTACCTACGAATAACACTTCCAAACTCATATGGCTGGAAGAGTAAATAGCTAATAGCTTCGGATATGCATTCACAAATGTTCGGTCTCTTTGCAAATGTATGATATATCATTCTGCGATTATGCAGAGGATGAGCACATTGCATTTCTGTTCCAATGCCATTGTCAAAAGCTGCGTTCTATATAGCCTGGCGATAGTTTAATAATAATGCGGCAAGCATTTCGTAAATCGAAGATGGGGTTGAATTTGAAGCAGTTAGGAGATTATGAGAGGATTACTCAAAAAATATTTTATTAAAACTCTGTGCAGCATATGCGATATAGAGTCGAGTCCGTATACTTACAATTGTTAATACTTCGAAAGACTATTTTTCCCGATGCAAGTTTCAGTTAAAACATGTTTTTTTAAATTATTATTAATACTTTATTTAATTAAATTCGTAATATTTATAGTAATTCTACACATAAACGTTTACTATTTACAAGCTTTGTTTAAATTAAACGTAATCATTTCTAACTGGGAACAATGCGAGCCTGCACAAGCGTACTGAATACTAATAGAGTGCTTACTTATTATAAATACTTCGATTTTTGTTTTTTTACACAGCAAAAAAATTAATTAACTACCTCAACAGTTTCACCGCAGTCGGTATCTTCATCCAGCGTCTGTGTGGCACCCTTTGCTGCGCTGCCGTCTGCGCTGTCTTCGCTCTGCTCGGATGAGCTGCTACCGCTACTGCTACTACTGCTGCTACTACTAGTGCTGCTGGTGCACTCCAATGTATCCGTTTTGGTGCTCAGTTTCAATGAGCTGGGTTCAACACTGTGACGCGCACGTTTCTCCGGCTTCTTCAGCAGCTCCTCAATGGAGTAAGGATTACGTTTGCGACTACCCGTAAGAGCTACGCCCAACTCAGTTGCAATCGCAACAGCTGCGGCGGAGGAGTTATGTGATATTGTGGCCGGAGATGATTTACCGGAATCACAATCACTCAGTGCTTCACCTGCGCTGGGTATGGTCAAATCAATTGAACTCTCTGATTTAGTAAAACCGCCATTTTGTACGTTAGCAGCGCTAACAACTCCATTGGGAAAGTAGCCCGCGCAGTGTGCGCTCGCGTAGGGAAGAAATTGGTTGCCAGCAGCTGCAGCTGCCTGCATATGTGCCTGCGTGTAATAGAGCAACGAGGGATTCCACAATGACCAGTGTTTGGGCAATGTTGCTGAGTAGCTACTCAGATCCAAGCCACCAAGTTGACTGGACACAGCCGATGATACACTGGCTGTGAGCTGTGCCAGGGAGGCGGCGCCATGGTTGCCATGCTGTGCTAGAACTGTTGTTGGTGGTACATGTTTTGGTGCCGGTTTAATGGGCAACTCGCCGGAGCAGCGCATTTCACTGGGCGACAAACTTTTGCTGTAGCGTTGCATGTGTGCAGATAGCCCAAGTGAGTGATGCGTTGAGCCAGCGATAGGAGATGGTGGCGGGAGACGCAGCTGCAGATGTGGCGGTGTTGGTGTTGTCTGATGTGATGGACCAGACATATTGGCTACCGCTTGTGCACTTGAAGCATTTGAAGCACCAGCAGCAGCTGCTGCATAAATTTGCGATTGTGTTGCAAAGCTGGAGGACATTTGATGCGCGGCTGCTGCTGCGGCGGCGGCTGCTGCATTCTGTTGACTCGAAGTCATCTCATCGGTGCACAGGCCACTATTGCGTAATATGCGATTGATTGAGCTAATCGACGGCACTGAGCTCGGATCGCAGATGCGTTGCTGTTGCAATTGCTCGCGTATCTCCCAGGCAAACATGCCGCTATTCTCCTCCTTGAGGCGTATGATCTTTTTGACGACCGTCGGTGTGGCCACTTGCTGTAAATTAAAAAAAAAAATAGTGGGTTCATAAAAGGTTTCTTTATACTGCAATAATAAATTTTAACATGTGCCGCAATTAATTGCCGTGAAATTCAATTGTGTTGCACAATGCTAAAGGGTGCAACATGCAACGCAAAAAAGATATGATTCGAGTATAACCCAACGTTGAACATTTCACATATCAAAGTTGACGCGATGTCATCGTATGTGCCACGCCCCTTTCATGATTTTTTATTGTTGTAAAATTTCGCGTATTCAGGACATTTTTTGAATATGTTAATTTATTGTAAATTTTCAGGTATTTTCAGTCCAAAATCGCTGCTTGTCTGCTTCACTTGTTCACGTGTGACGCAGCAATTCATTAAAAATTCATAAACCTGAATTATTCAGCTGACGCTTAACCCCTTCCAGTGTCCATTCCATGGCCAACAGCGTTTCGTGGGCATATTTACACGTGAGATCTTATCGCTACAATGCACGCTAGCGCTACTTCAGCCCACACAAGAGCACCCCGTACCCTATCATTCTCTGTGCCCCCGCCCATAATATCGTCCATAGCATTATGCCGTTTTGTTGACCCAACGTAGGTGTTAAATGCGCGTTTTGTTTTTAATGAAAAGGGCATTACTTTGATGGTAATGCTTCGACATATTATTGAATTGAGTCCTAATAGCTTCAGTTCATTTATAAACCATACGCGAGCGTAAACGAAGTGTGGGGAGCGTACTGTAGATAATTATTAGTTGCGCGTTGACGTACTACACTCGAATTTTATTGTTGTTTAAATTGTGGTTGTGGCAAAACAATTGTGTTGTAATCATCCTGTTCGGTACGGTACGCCTGAGAATGTGTTTCAAACTGTGTGCTTGTTCAGGTGCATTAACCCATATACTTGTACACACATAGATATGTATGTATGTCAGTTTAAAGAGCGTTCATATAGATTTAAGATTTTACATTAAACATAATATAGAATGAATTGATATCAATTTTTAAAGATTTGGGAAAAATTAATTAATACATTCAACTATCTACACATATTACTAAACTATATATAAATATAAAGCTTTCATATCCTAATAATAGGGCTATTATGAAAACCTTATGAAAATTCACCAATTTTATTATTTTTTTCCAGTCAATTCGTCTGCCCGAGTAAATCTCGAAAGTGGCAGATCCGATTTAGACGTTTATTTTTAAACGAATATTTTTTTTCTTTTGTTACAGGTAATACTTTTCGTATCTTTTTATGAAGGGATAGTCTCCAAATAAACTTTATCGAGACATCGTGTAAATAACATTGTAGCTTTGGCTGGGTTTCCTGGCTGTGGATATTTAGGGGTATTACTTCCAGGCATGAAAGATAAAATAAACCTTAAAATTGTTAGTATGTCCCTTTTCTATTTTCAAGGACGATCCATGCACAGATTCCCGCTACGGTTTTAATGGAGCTCTGATTAAAACTAAAATCAAGTTAAATTAGCAAATTTAATTAATTGTGATCATCTTTAGTTTGTTAGAATTCTTCGTAAATCCCTCGTGTGATAAGACTCCGCAACTAGCATTGCAATAGTTTACTTTGCCTAGTTACTATGTTTAATTTTCTATTTCATTTAAATTTTAAACACTAAAGCTATTTGTTCTAATAAGCGATGGTGGAATGAATGAAAGGGTTAAAAAATTGTATCCACTTAAGTATATACATAATAAATTTTCTGCACATACTAATATTTGATAAAAATAATATGTAGCTGCTTGGCGTCTATTATTCTATTATTTTTTATTAACATCAACTAATTTATATCATATGTCGTCATCATTAACCTCAGCGAAGGCAAACGTGATACGGAAAAAACAGTAGCCAGGTTCGTAACGGATTCATAAAGCCCGTTTCATTACAAGATTAGAACGCTGCACGGGTAATTTATACGCCTTTTGGCAGTATTGAGATTCGTGAGAAAGACGGTGTTCCAGAACACCTGTCCTGAAGCATACAATGTCACCAAAACCCATTATCTCGCACAATACATTAAAAAAAAAAAACAAAAAAAAAATGTATGCATTTAGACTGATTTGTTGCGGTGGCACCTCGGCTATCCAAAATTGATACAAAAGCCCCCTCCCACTGGTTCATATACGTTGCACATACGCAAATGTCTGTCAGCCATAAAAATGTTGGTTAGCTGTCACAGAACATGTAAAGTAGCTCGGCCTGTTATCTGTGAAATAATTTATTTGGTTGCTTTATGAATTTATTGAGCTGCGTCTGATTTTTATATAATCGCTTATTGATTTCACGGCACAAGCGAATGCAAACTGTATTATTATATAACATCAATAGTTTGCTTACCTTAGTTTTGCTGCCTCCAATGGAACCGGGTCTTATAGAACCAGTTTCGTAGAAACGCGTTAGTATCTTTGAAACGCAGCCTAGAAATACAAATATAAATGTTTGTTTGATCAATTAACAATATAAACATATAAAAGCAATTTTAAAGACGACATATATTGAAAATAAGGCAACACTTACCATGTGAAACTAATAACTGTCGCGAAATATCACAGGGTCTAACGCCACAAAGCGCCAGATCAACAATTCGTCGGCGCACACAATCGGGCAGTGGACGTCCATTGACGAAAACGCCACCTAACTGATTGACACCAGCTTGACCTAGACAAAGAAATGAACTCAAGTTAATATATGTATAAACAAATTCTTTGACATTTAATATATAATATATATGAACACACTTTTCAAAAAACATTTTAGATAAATTGAATGCATTTTGTGTTCTGAAGCGTAAAGTGCATCTGGTCGTTGCGCGCTGCAATTTTATTTTTCTAGTATATACTTTTGTGTGCTGTGGCTTTGGACTGTCAAACTTTTGTTATGGCTTCATTCTATTTTAGAGTATGTTATTGTTTCAAACGCTTTGCTATATAATCAAGTTAATGGTTTTTTCCGGTACCTTTATTTTTGGGCGTGAAAAGTTTTTAACCAATACATATTTGAAAACATCATCATTCGAGCACAGTATGGAATTTGGGCACTTCTGCAATACCTAAGAGCAAGTTCCGCATACAAGTTACATTAGCTTTAAATTATCTATTCCAAAATTTCTATAATCGTGAGAGAGAAGTTATGCTAATAAAAAGTAAACCTGCCATATAAAACTTTATACTTTAATTCAATTCAATGTATTGAGTTACGTTTAATTCACAAATTTCTCTAAAATATAATTGTTTTTAAAATTCGATAATAGCAAAAAAAGAATTAAACTTAAACAAGTTTCTTTAATAACACAAATCGTAACAATTCTTCTTGTTCTGTACAGATTTTGTGTCACGTATACAATTTGCGGCGTGAGATCGGATTAATTATTATAAAAATTTGGCTCTACTACGATTTATGGACAGGTCTTGCAGCTGTTTTATAAATTATTATTACTCTGTCTCAGACCTTTCCGTTTAGCTACATTTATACTTGGTTATTAAAGATTTCGATGGTATTTCCAATGCTTTATTCTTTTAGAATTGAACCGCTGCAGATCAGCGTTACAGATGCACTCTACTTCAATTTATGCTACACATGGGGAGCCGATAACCTTCTGCGCTATTCTTTAATTTATGTATAACTAAAAATTTTGATGTAAGTACTTAAAATATTGTAAATAGATTTAAGAAATATTTTTGGTTTTATTTTTTCGCAGGTTGCTAAGTTTGCGTTTAAATCTGGAAAGTTAAAATAATAAAAAATTCGTATTCCTTTCAGTTCTGGTTTTAACTTGCAATAAAATAAATAAGTTTCAGAAATTTTCGTGACTTCGGCTTCGATTTTGGCTATACGAGGGTTGTATTAGTAATTCGGTATGCTGCAGACCAAAATAAATATTTTATTTTTCATAAAGAATTATTCACGCCCCTTGAAAATAATTTTCGAAGAAATTGACGAATTATGTGGGCAAGTTAAAAATTTCTAATTTTAATACTCAAAAATGTTTCAATTTCACGATGTGGAAAATGATGTTCACACTTTTTCGCTTTTGAGCGAAAAAAGTCCGAGTTTAAACTCCCCAATCCTCAAATCAGCGCTGGTTTCTGACGTAATAATCAATTTATAAATACATATTTAAGTTCACTAATGCTATCTTGCTGAGCTGAACATTAAAACTCTGTATTAATACCAGATTTGCAGAAATTCCATAGTACTCACTTTAAAGTGTACTCAAATCGGAAAACACAACATTTTTTCTGAGTGAAAACCAGAACATGGCGTATATAAAAAACTATTTAAACATTAAAAATAATAATTTAATTAAAATTAATTAAAATTAAAAAAGCATAGCATAAAAAATGCCTCGCATTGAATTCGAAAACTGGCCTTTATATGTAAAGTCGAAATTTTTCCAAGTGTATTAAACATTATTTAAAAATTCTTATTTTCGTTCCGGCTATAAAAGATGTCAGTGTTTATTTATTTACTTTGTAATTATACTATTTTCAAAAACGTGCATGCAAGCCTCTAATTTCCGGAGTGAATTATTAACTAAAAACTTATAAATGAACTTTGGAAAAAATTGCTGACAACTGGCATTGGACATTTTATTCAGTACTATTTCCGATGTTGTTCGAACGTATACGACCGGCACCGCTTTGCGAACCAATTCAATCGCGAGATGGCTGTATTTATTTGCAGAGGGCCATGAAAATAATTGGATGGGTACCACCAAAACGAGGACGTTGGTTATATGCAGTGTGGACTCTGTTGATATTTCTTTTTTCCATATTTTATGTGCCAATTGGTTTTCTAATTACATCCATTCTGCTTATTGCTGTACTGCCTCCAGGTGAGGCCCTGCAAGTATTGCAGGGACTAACAAATGCCATATGTTCGCCTATTAAAACTGTAATCGTGTATATGCTACTTTGGCGGCTGCACAAAGCCATGAGTATTTTAGACAAAATGGATGAATTTTGCATGCTTAAGTCAGAACAGCGCAAAGTGCGACGAATTGTGGCACGCTGCAATTATGCTTTTCTCTTATATAGTCTTATATATTGTGGCTATGGATCCTCGACTTTTGTTAGTGCAATGATTGCAGGACATCCGCCATGGCAGATGTACAATCCGCTCTTTGACTGGCATCAAAGTAAGTTTTTTTTGTGGTTACAAGCACTTGTGGAGCATCCAATTGTAGCAATGTCAGTACTGAATAGTCAAGTTGTCGATGCATTACCATTTATAATTCTGAACATCACGCGCACACATCTTGAAATACTCAAAGATCGTGTAGAAAATTTGCGTAGTGATAAAACCAAAAATTATGAAGAAGAATACAACGAACTGGTGCAATGCATTGCCTACTATAACACAATAAAGGAGTGAGTATACAATTCCTCAATTATTTTCTTCATATTGAATAAAAAATATATTTGATTTCAGACTCTGCGACACTATAAAACCGATCATATCGGGCACTATGTTTTTTCAGTACATAATTTGCGGTTTGACGCTAGGCATCATTTTTGTAAACCTTTGGTTGTATTCGGATTTCTGGTCGGGTCTACCCTCTGTTGTATATGTTGGTCTAATGATGTTACAGACCTTTCCAACGAGTTATATTTGCACATTAGTTATCAAAGATAGCCATGATTTGTCGAATGCTTTATTCTATTCAAACTGGATCGAAGCGGATCGACGTTATAAACACACAATTTCTCAATTTATGTTATTTGTACAACAGCCGATAAGATTCAATGCAATGGGCATCTTTGAAATAAGTTTAGCTACAAATTTAAAAGTGAGTATGTATAAAGTAATTTCGAGAACAAAATATATTCATTATATTTGTTTTCCTTTTCCCTCAAAGGTTGCTAAGTTTGCTTCTACTATTTTTGCTGTTGTTAAAGAAACAAATATTGCTGAAAATTTTGAATAATGATAACAATTATAAAAAAAAAAAAAAAAATTCAATCCAAAGTAAGTCTAGATGTAGCATTCGCAAAAGAGAATTTGGAGACCCAATACAGTCTATATATATTTGCCCGAAGTGAAGAGTGGACTGTCTAGGTATCATTAATACAATTAATACAAGCTTATCTATTAATTGCACATTGCTCAAATCAAAAAAAAATTAGTATTGGTTAAAAAAAAATCTGCAATTCTAGGGATAGTGTAATATCAAACAATCATGCCATAAAGCTCTAAAATGTACTAAAAATCAGCTAAAAAATCAATTTAAATTTAGTAAACTTAAAATTAGATTCTAGAACGGTCTATAAACTGTTGAATATGGCCAGCATATGTTGATTTTTTATTTATTACGTTTGACCTTTTTTCAGTTGTTCAAATTTCTTGAGAACAGCAATTTCGCCAACTTGCATGTCATTCAACAACTTGCATGTTATTCAGTATAAACCATCAAATTATTAGGTTATTATTAATAACACAAGCAAATTATATTTTATTGAAACATGTGGACAAACCGTTGATTAAACGTGTGAATTATTAATTGATCAAATGTGTGAATTATTAATCGCCAAAGCATAAAGAAATAGCACAAAACTTTAATTGCACGTAGCGCTTTTTGTCAGTACTATTTGCGATGTTGTTCGAACGTATACGACCGGCACCGCTTTGTGTGGATATTCAGTCGCGAGATGGCTGCATTTATTTGCAACGGGCCATGAAATTAATCGGTTGGATTCCTCCGAAACGCGGTACTTGGCTATATGCAATGTGGACTGCGTTAATACTTGCTTTTGTTGTTTTGTATATGCCAATAGGCCATCTGTGTACATGGTTCATGCTTGTTGCGAAATTTACACCGGCCGAAATTCTCACATTATTGCAGGCATCGTCAAATGCGCTTTGTGCGCCTATTAAAACTATGATTATGTATATGCAACTGCGACGGTTCCACAAGGCCATAGTTATTTTCGATAAGCTGGATAAATTTTGCATTCTTAGGTCACAACAGCGCCAGTTGCGCTGGATTGTTGCTCGTACAAATTATGCATTTCTTATGTTTAGTATACTTTACTCGGGCTTTGGGTTCTCGACCTTTCTAGCCGCTATGATTTCCGGTCATCCACCGTGGCATCTGTACAATCCACTTTTTGACTGGCATCAGAGTGAATTACTTACATGGATGCAAGGTTCACTGGAGTATATTATTGTGTCAGGTGCTGTGGTATGTAGTCAAATAACGGATGCGTTTCCGTTTATATTTATGAATATCATACGCACGCATTTTAAAATACTGAAGGAACGTATCGAAGTTTTACGTAGTGACAGCAGTAAGAGTTCTGATGAGAACTACGAACAACTGGTACAATGTATTGAGTTTCACAGAACCATAAATGAGTAAATATGCAAAAAAATATTTATTATACAGACTTATATTTATTTAAAAATTATTGTTTTTAGATTTTGTGACACAATTAAGCCAATCATATCTGGTACTATGTTTCTGCAGTATATAATGTGTGGTTTTACGCTAGGATTGACCTCTCTGAACATTTTCTTGTACTCTGATCTGTGGTCAGTTCTTCCCTATGCTGCATATATTTTCGTGACACTGTTTCAGACCTTTCCAACGACCTACGTTTGCACATTAATTATAGAAGACTGTAATAAATTGTCGTACGCCATATTCAACTCAAATTGGATTGATGCTGATCAACATTATAGACGCACACTGCTTCAATTTTTATTCAGTGTACAACAACCAATAACTTTCGACGCTTTGGGCATATTTAAAATATGCTTAGCTACGAATTTGAAGGTAAGTATGTGAAATGTTTTAAAAAGGAAAGCGATAATATCTTATTTTTCTCCATACAGGTTGCGAAGTTTGCTTTTACAATTTTTGCAGTTATAAAAGAAAGCAATTTTACTGAAAAGTTTTAACAATGACAAGAAGTATCAACTGTTACGAAATTATTAAATGATAATTTTTTAATATCGAAGAAGGATCACATACCACTATACTACACTACGACCACTATACTACAGAAGACACCCGCACATCCTATGAGTGACAAAATACTTCTTTTGTTTAATAAAAATTATCGCCATAGTTGTGGCGGAATAGAATTTCATTTTCGACCCATAGATTTTTGGGTAAAGTTTCTAGAATTAATCAATATATGGTTTGGATTTTAAAGAATAATATGTCTTTCTTTTATATACAAGTATCTTTGGAACAACATAAAAACTTGTAAAATGTGTAATTTAAATTTATGAGCACAGAAATTGCAGCATTTTGTAAGCTTATAAAAACATTTTTATGCTCAAAGGGTGTGCGTCAAACCATAACAGATATTTGCAACTGCTCATATTTGTATACCTCTCTACTTCGGGCCAATAAAATTAATAACCGTGTCAGGTGTGTCTGCAAACACAGCCCTTGGCTTGGTCTCCACCCTTTCGTGCCTTTCAAAAACTATTATTGTATTAAGTATCACGCCGACTTGTAGTTATATTTCTCCTTTCTTGCTGTTTATTTTAATGAGGTGCGAATTTTATGTTTCGAATGACTTTGGCCATTGGGCAGGGCAGGGCACATTTAGTTTGCAATTATTATATTTTAGTTTTAAATTAGCTGCATTCGTGATCAATCTTTATTGCGTTTATCAGTCAATAGCAAAATATATATGTATATTATTTATTACTTTTGTTTTTTTTTTTTCTTAATCATTTACGCAATTAATCAATTTTCATTTCTTTGATCTACCCTTTCATTTTTGATGGCGCATTAAAAATTTGTTTATAACCGAAATATTTCATTAGCGTAGCATTCAAAAAGTGTACCACCGTTTTTTTTTTTTTTTGTTTATTTATAAACACACACATTAAATAAGTAAAATAAGTTGATAAATTTTATCACTCACCTGTATGTGGCATGCTGGATGCTGGATACAGTATCCGCCGGCGTTGTTGCGTCAGCTCGATACGCTCGAGGTCTACTTTACTGGGCAGTTGAATTGTGTTTTAATTTCAGCTAATCGTTGGAATTCAATCAGTGCCGAGTATACTTAAGTTTAAGTATAATAAAAATGTTGTGTTTGTAGTTGTTCTTGTCGGCGTTCCGTTCAACGCTGTACTCTAATGTGATGGATGAATGATGATGGTGTTGAGTGAGGCAATCGGCTGCGAATGTGGCACCAAACGCCAGCACCAAAAGATTGTTGTAGTCAGAAGTAGCAGCAGTCACGGAGATTACTTTTTTACGGCTTCCGAGAATGCGTTAAAGAAGATACGTTGCCAATACTTAGAGTATGCGGTGTGGTTCTTAAACTGAAAGCAGTAACAGCGCGGTAGAGTATTGTAGATAAAGAAGAGAGTAAGTGGTATAGGGAAAATGTATAAAACTTAATTATTTTATTGTTTAAAACTACATCTATTTTATCTACCATGTATGTATAGAAGTTTTGAAATGAAACTTCAGACAAAGACTCCAAAATGTAGACAGGTTTGTTTTGTGAGCTACCCCATATAATTGGATTGACAATTGTCTTCAAATAAATAGAATTGATCTTACATTAAATTTAAAGTCTAAACAATTATCGCAGTTGCGCAAATAGATTGACTATACAGATCTATTTGAACTATATTCTAAAGTAGATGCATCTAAGCTTTAAGATGATATTTTATAGATATTAAGCACATATAAACAGAACTAGTAATATGAAAATGCGTTGGAACATTGGTTTTTAAAAACCAGTTCCATAAAAATATAAAATACGAGTAAAAAATATAATTTCTATGAGTAACGCAGTCAATAGATTGGAATGTAGAAGCAGTCAAATTCTCTCTCTGTTTCTGTTCCAGTGATTTTTTGAGAAAATAGGATGAATATTATTTTACATAAAGCATTATTTTGACACAATTGCCTGCTCATGATATATATGGCATAAAGCCTAGCCCGTCCACTATTTGAAAATAGATGAGTATCTTGTTTGCAAGTCGTTATTGGATGATTCGTTTGTGTTAAAGGCAATGCTCAAGCGCTTGGCTTAGGCATGGAATCATTTTATGCAGAGATTCATGTTCTCCGCTGCATCTGTGCATGAAACGAAGTTCACCAGAAAACGTGAGTTGTCCGAATATGGTGCCATTTCTACGTTAGACTCGTTAAACATCTGTATAGTCTGTTGTCTGTCCTGTCTTATTGAAATCTGATAAGACTCGACAAGGATATACTGCTCGTCAGGTTTAGCAACCACTACAATCGGAACGTAATATGGCGTTGAACAGTTTCATCGGAAAAACACTACCATCTATAGGAAAGCTTGCGGCACTTTGGAATTTATATTGTCTTGTCTACAGTATTTCTTGAATTTTAGTATTTTGTGACTTTTTCTCTAAGGGGGTGATGTGTTTTCTGAGAAACAGTTGCGACTGCACCCTGTTTCTTTAATTTCTACATCATCGGCGAGTAGATGAAGAACGAGTTTCTAGTTCTTTTGCAAACGCCACCGATTTTTTAAATGTTTGATGCATCTTTTATGGGGGCGTATCTGCACGGTTGCTACCTAATGCAATTACTTTCTCCACAAAGGTTAAATCACATTTTATTATTAGGATTATATCACCGTTCTTTTAGTTGCACACCTGCATGTCACCAAGCAGCTTTCTCACCATGGTGGCTTTGGCATAATAACCAACACAAAAAATGTCCAAAGTGTGGCTAGTTTAAAAAGAAGTTTAAGTGGAGTTGTCGCGGCCTTTACTTATATGCTGTATACAGCATTAATGTGAACGGATGGAAGAACAAAAAAGCTGAAAATATAGAATTTTTCGCTTGAAAATTAGATGATTACCTCAGAAGCGAGTTGTATTGATTTTTGGCAACCGAGCAATGTCGTTCTGTTAAAAATCCAGTTTTTCTTTATTAATTTTCTCAGTATTGTTGCGTTTGTATCTAAAATTAGAGGCTTATCGGCCGCACATTACCGACACAGCGTGAACTGCTATTATCAGCGTATGCGGTCAACCTAGACGCTTGCATCGCATGACGCTCGCAAATAATTTTGAACGAACAGTGAGAAAGGCTCAAGGCAATTTGCAGTAGAGAAAAAAAAAAGAAATACTTAAATAAAATGAAAAGCGAAAGGGCGACTCGCATAGCAATGCTCCAATAATATGTAAATTTATTTTTCTTTTCTATTCGGTAGATCACTATCAAATCAAACTGCTCTGCAAACTTTATTCCAGTTTGAATTTGGTCAACAATTAAATGAATTGGTCAATTGCTCATTTCGTTTTGAAAACATTCGAAAATTATGCAAATGCTTTCGGCTTAACTCAGATATGCCGCTGCCGCCACAACCGCTTGTGCATTCAACTGTTTCCGCTTCCTGTCAGCACTCAGCCCACTTACAAAGGCTTCTCCAACCCAAGACAACCACTACGGCCAATAACACTACGCGCATGCATATGTTTTGTGTTAAGTTGTTCGTTTGTCGCCGGCTAAAACGCCTGTCAGAGGCATGAAAAAGCTGCGAAGAACCGTATAAATCAAATCTCGTTGTCGGTGTTCGCTTTTTTTTCGTGGTTGAGCGCTCAGTCCTTTGAGTGTTATGGCCATGTTATTATGGAATTCACATTTGATTTAATTGCCTTCAATTCAAAAGCAAAGCGACCGACTTTCGTCCTTTCTGGCCGTGCGGTCTTAAAAAGGTAATTAAATTCGGTTAGAGATTTTCGGGTCATAAAACATGCTCGAAATAGCGCACACGAAATCACTGACAGCGTCATGGCATTCTACGAAGTCGAAATTAAGTTGTACTTTGACTCGGTCGCTTTGTCGCAATAACATTGCACGGGAAACTCGTGGCAGCCGTTAAGGTCGTTAAGTGAAATACTTTAGACCAAATTAGCTACTGATAAGCATTCATTTGGTTAACTAAATAGTTGGCAGGCGTATGTGACCTTTATACCGAAAAATAAAAAACGAAATACGAAAAAGTTTTTCAACGGGATAATACGTTGATTTTATTTATTTTTCTCTTTACGAGTATTTCAAATCAAACTGATAAGTCCAGAAAATATCTAAGAAACATTTAACAAAATGGACTCATTGAAAAGTATGATATATCTTCTATAGAAGAAGTTAATAATAAAACAAAAGAGGGAAATGTTTGTTGTTTTCAGTTTTAAGTTTTACATATTTTTAACGTTTAAGTGTTCAGTAATACGTAAAAAAAAAAATGTTGAGGTTTGAGCCTATTTTCAGTAGAAAAAGAAGGGGGAAAACAAGTGAATATTTTTGTCGGTATATTCCTAGAACCAAATATTTGTGTGCGGACTATATATTCATTCCGATTAAAAATTTATATATACTTTTAAAGATATGCCAAGCCTCCCTCTGCCTGCTACATAAATTTGCACAGACTTATTATACCTTCGGCCCTTAGAGTAGCATATAAGAATTAATATTTATAGCCGTTATCATTTTTAAATTGATCTGTTTTGTTTTTCTGGTTAGCCAAGAAGTTTTCTATTCAATATTATATTTAATAAGGAAAAATATTTTTAAAAGAGCAACGTAGATCTGCAACGGGTAGTTTGTTTTATTATATTGTATACTTATATATGCTATGGATAATACGTTTATTTGTATATATTCTTTGTTTTATTTTTTAATTTGTCTCTTAATAGATTTACATTACTCTATACAAAGCCAACTGTTGACTTTTATCTCACAAATATAATTTTACAACTTAATCCATTGGAGTTTGTTCATAATCTCTTTTCGAAACTGAATTCGAATGGGTGCTCTTCAAAATCAAATTGATTTCGAGTCAATAATTTAATGCCTTTTCGTTTCATATCGTTTAGCTTTGCATCACTGAATGAACGGCATCCAACAGCTCTATTAGTTAAAGCGAGGCACACTTGTCAGCGGAACACATATAAAATCACCAAAAAATTAGTTAAACAACTAATAATTTAAATGCGTACGCTCGCCGCTCCAGTACAGACCAAGCAGCTTAGAGCATTAAGCTCAGAGCTACTTTGGGCACCGGTCAACGGGCCAATTCTTTGTTGTTGACAACGATTACCGAAAGTGGAACCGACACAAACGTTGAGCTTCTGTTTCACCGACGACTGTCGGCGACTGCTGCTTTTTCGAGCATTAACAGCCGCTAATTAAAATATAAAAAAAGAAAAATTATAATGAAACGTACGCTCGGCCATTTGAATATGATTAGCATGAATGAACAAGCCCCGAAAACAGATACTCTGAAATACAACAACCAACAAGCAGGTCTGAATAAGATGTTGCGACTTGTTTCGTTCAGAAGAAAGCTTTCAAAATCAATAATCAGTTTAGAGCAGCAGAAACAAAAAAATTTATGTATATATAATTTAAATATTGAATATAATCATATAAAAATCGAATTAGCATATGTAAGTTGGTCGCCGCAACGGCAAACCGCCAGCAAAGAGGCAACCTCAATCCGTGGGAAAAAAGTTTAGTATATAAAGTCAACCGAAGTAAACCGAACTCTGAATGGGTTTGGTGAATGGACAAATCAGACCGGCTTGGAGTCTTCGACACTCAGATCCGTTTGATTTAGTATTGATTTCGGTTTGGTTTGGCAAGTGTTCGGAAGTTGCTTGTGCACAAGCAAAGCTAAATATCGAATCTATTGAATTGCAAATAACTTAATTTCTTTTGTCTTTTGTAACCATTGAACAGAAATATAGATAAAAAGTCGATTGTTCAGTTTCCGGTTATATCTTTATTCACTAATAAACCAAATCAGCTAATAAGATCACACGAAAACGCCAAATGAAAAGCTAAAAATTATTGATGAAGCCGTTAGAGTTTTTAATTTTAAATTTACATATCGACAAGCAAGATTTATTATTGTCATTTGGTCAATGAGACTATTGAATTTTGCAATAATTAACGAAGTAGTTTTGCACGAGCTAGATATAAGTCATTTTTTTTAGACACGTTCTTCGTTCGACTGAATACATCGTATAGAAAGATATTATAAAGCTAATACATTTAGTAAAAAACTAGGTACTTGAATTTATCAAACTATTATCTTATTCATCAAAATTTATTTTGTAGCCCTTAAGTAAGACCCACTGATCGGAATGTAAGTATGCCATTTTTTGCGGTAAGTTTTTAACAACGCTATTCCGCGAAATATTATCTATCGCTTCAATATTATCGCTAAAATATTAAACAAAATCGTTTATCCGTATATTTACAGATTAGTTCTTTATAAAAATTTTTAGTCGGATTTGAATTGCCTGCTAAAGCTACTCAGAAGTAGATGCTGAAAACAAATTGGACCAAGATTCGCCATAACAATGTCGTACGAAGTCGAGTTGCGTAAGATTATTTTTAACATTGTTGGAAAGCTAAATAGAAATTAAATTATAAAAACTTTCAAAGATCAGTCAGTCTCCCAACCAACGATGTAACGTACCATAAACAAGTGCGATTAAGGTAAGGAGCCCGACAATAAAAAAAAAACAACAACAAAAGAACTATTGTCAAATGCAATAAATAAATTTGGGCAATCAACACGGCAATTGTTGCGAAAGCTCGGAATTTCTCGGATGGCAGTACATCAAAAGAAAACAAGTAAGAAAATCACAGTCGGTCGTAACCGACTGTAAGAGACCCTTTACCAGTGTAGGTCGCCTAGCAAACACATTAAAAGTTCCCCTAGCTTATGACCAAACACATGACCACTTCTCACTGCACGAATAAGTGCCTTATAAAACATTTTTTTATGTATGAAACGAAAAGGGGGGTCACTCAAATTCAATTGCTTATAAAATCGTCATTTATTATCCGATTTTGATGAACTTTTTGGATTTTGGCTAAGAAGGACGATATCTCTATACTGGCATACTTACATTTTTTTGTGCCGAAGAAATTTTTAGCCTTGTGGGTGATTTTATGGAGAAGGGGGGGGAGGGGCAAAATTTTAAAATAAACTTGTAAAATTCCGGAGCAGTCCTAGTCGAATGCAAAAAAACACGAAGTCTCTATCTATTACCGTTTCCGAGATCCTTTCGTTCATACGGACGGCCAGACGGACAGACGGACATGTCTATATCGACTCATCTATCGCTCCTGACCATAATGGGGGTAACTTTGGGGGGTCTCCGATTATTATTTCTACCTGTTACATACATTTGGACAATACCAATAGGCTCTTGTACCTTCGGTACAGGGCCTAATGAAAGAAAATAATATTCGAATATACAAAATTCAAAATTCATCCAAAAACAGCTCACGAATGATACCTCGATCATTTTGGAAGATGAAATATTTTTCGAAATATTTTACACGGATAACATAGGAAATATACGAGATGATATTAGATATGGTGGTCATGCGAAATATGAGTAAAAAGTACTCGTGTGGTTGGCCATTTCATCGCCATGTATATATCAGTAAATGGTTGCCAAAACTGAACAAAGGCATTGATTTCTACCACTAAAATGAACAAAACCTGAGCAAAAACTAGAGAATAGAATTACTAAAAGAAGTTGACATATTTGTCAACCAGGCTATGAGGAAGGCCATCAATAAAAGGCTCGTTGAAAGCCATGTAAATAAGCTTTTTGAAATATAATAAAGTAAACTAAAGATTTTGCCAAGCAATATTATATTATTTGGTCTATTTGTAAAAATCGCGGCTATTTAAGTTTGTGACACCCATCTGCAAAAGTTTCCTTAAATAGCTTACTACAAGTATTTAGGTAAATCATTCAAAACTGTGTCTTCAAGCTTAGTAAAAGGATTTTTGATTAACTGAAAAGAGCAAAACCTGTAAAGTACTTAGTAAACCAGTATTAAACGATGCAGTGAGTGAGATGTTTTGGACCATTCGTTTTTTCAACCAAATTACGAAATTTTGTTTCTTACAACACGCACAAAGAAATTATATCCACTCGCAGAAATATAAAAAAAAATCAAACTTTTGAATACGTGTTCCGCTCTTCTGCTTGAACTTGAGCTCGTTTCAGTCGAGATGTCTGGAATAAATAAAAATAAATAAAAGTTGGTGTGATAGTTCCCCATGAGCTACATTACCGCTTCTTATTGCATGAATACTATAGTACGCGGGGCACTATTTATATGATTCATATTATATGATATGTCACATCACGACCTCGCATTATCAGTTAATGCACAGCATCGATTTTTTGTGGCACAACAACCGATTTTGAGCGACTTCCACGGAAATCATCGCTGAGCGAAATACGACCAACATTGAATTCGCCATATCAGCGATATATAGTGGTTTCTGAGGTGCTTCATCGCCATACACATCGACAAACTCTTGTTGAGATAATCCACTTCGAAAGTTGTGAAAAAAATCGTACGGAAACCTTCCCTTGAAATATTACATATTTTTGGACAAATTGATTTTTCCAACTCACTTTAAACAACACCAATAGCGCTTGTACATAAAAACGTTGTGAATACTTTCAAGCAAATAAATGACAAACTTTATTTCAGTATTGCCAGATTTTACCTATTGACATTAGTGTGTTGGCACTTCCAGAAATATAAATATTTCCCCTCGTATAAGCACCGCAGAGTGACTCTTCCCAAAAACTGTGTCGCATTGCTCGATATAGTACAGCACGCACTCCCGTATATCTAATTTATTGTCAAAAATTGGAAATTCACACTCTAAGGTCCTTCAACATCAGTGATTCGTGAAGTGGTTTTGATAGAAAAAATTAAATCAAAATTTTATTTGACTTTGATTTTTTTGAGACATTTTTACCCAGACATGAAAAAGATTTAAGCTTCGTACTAGTGCGCCTTGCATGAATGCATTCGAAGTCATTAATTTGATACTTTGAAATTTTTTGTTCAAAGTTTCGTTTGAGAAAAACTTGGAGGTTTAACAAATGAGTACGCAATCTTTTAGTTTGAAATCGGCATAGGCGCAAATAGGACTATGAATTGAAATACATAGTTAAATAAAGTCAAAAAACTGCTACTTTTATCAAAAACCGCCGGTATAGAGTGACTTGTCAATCGGTTATCGTGTATTTTTGTCATTAACTCATTTATAAACTCACCATGCGCCGCTTAGCTCCGTCAAAGTTATCCAATTGTTTAATCTTGAGATAAATGGTTCAATCTCGAAAACATTTTTTAAATTAGCTAATGAATTCCAGTTCAAAGCGAACAAGTTTTGAAATGTGTAAATTTATTTTCGGAAAATTTTTAACTATTTAACTTTGCGATATTTAGAGATTGATACACTGCCGATCCGATATCGAGTATACGCCGCGTGACGGCTTTATGCGGAATAAAGCGTTGCAGAAACGCTTTACACAGATACGCGCACCAACACACACGCACTCCGTTCCGTTTGCTTGCTGTTCACTGTATTTGCTGCACTTGCGATTGAAATGCGGCTAAGGCGCGAAATAAAATTATTTCGGACGCGCACCTTGTCAGTCGACCGTCAAAAAATCAACTAATGACTGCGAATCGCTCGTCGATAGCTGAAGCGATGCGATGGGATGATCAGCGTGGCTTGGAAAACAACAACAACCAGCGAAATAGATGTATAAAAATCTTTCACGGAGTCAACAACAACCACCACCAGCAGCAAGTAACTCTGCTCAGCGCTAAAGAGCGTTAAAGTGCCGCTAGTGGAACCGGTTTAGCGATAGCAGCAACAACAATAACAATAAGAACTGGCATTTCCAGTTTCTGGCTGCAGCCAATGAGAACGCGTCAACGCTGCGCATGCGTTACGCTACGATTACGATTACGTTACGATTGGTCAAATGGTCGCACACAAAATGAGGCGTCAACACAGCGTTTTAGATATGTTAATATAATGCCTATATATATGGCTTGAAGGACGGGGCCAGTGGTAGGAGAGCGCACAGTGGAGCACTGATGAGTGGCAATTGTTGGAAGTGGTTTATAATCGCATTTCCATGTTTTATGCGTTTTCAGCACAGTGTAGACGCATTTGTTGTTGCAAAGCGTTTCTTTTAAATGTTATACGTTATGCAGCAGGACTGCAGAGGGGTTGAGTGGTGCAACTATAGCGGTAACGGTGGTGACTGCAGCACCAAGCGTTCCGTTGCGGTAGCGTATCCGGAACTGTTTCACCCATGTTCCGGCCAATCGGCAGCAGCGGCAGCGACAGAAGAGAACGGCAAAAGCGAACCTTGCCGCAGCTGGAACACGCGAACTATGCCGTAGTCGCCTTTGCTACAGCTACGGCTACGGGCGTGTGTATGCTACGCGTTGCTTCTGTATCTAACTTCACTCCGTATTCAACCCATGTCTGTATCGAGTAGGTGGCGGAAAGTAACGCTTAATGTCGTCGCCGGAAACGTTAATTGAATTCGACAATTGTTGGTTGGCATTTAAATTGGAAACGAATTCACAGCCGTGTGCTGCTCAAAGATAAACATGTCAAAATTTCAATGTTGTGGGACTGTGCCGTTGTGGATTCGGCATTGGGTGGCGTTTTGGTAGCGAAAAGCGCTGCGTTGCATACCCTCTGCTGCTTTGTTGGCGTAATCATTTCATCGCATTCGGAAAGTTGGGCCACAAAATAAACCAAAATGGCGCGGGAAAAGTTATAATTGCTTTGACTGACAGCCGGTTTGAATGGAACATTTTCCAAAGGGAATAAAGAACGATTATGGGTTTTAGTTATATGTGTATTCTTTGTCATTTTAGCGTTATTGAATTCTGGCTTGGGTGCAAAATGGTGTACATAGTGATTAAAGTTTATTACGTAAGTAAAGTGGGTGCATTAAATTTCAATTAAATGTAGTAAAATTTTCTAGGCATAACTAAACTGTTTGACAAGCTTTCTTCTTACTGAAAATGAAACAATTTGGATTTTATTGAATCATTATGCATTCTGTGCAAAAGACTTTAAAATGACACTTCAAGTTTGGAGCCATTTAGAACCATTTTTTTTTTGTTAATGTAATTGGATCTTGCAGTTTATTAGAGGTACTGCGCCTATGTATTTAAATATGAGGACCCAAAAAGCCTTTATTAAGCTTTTTAAATTGATATTCACTCTAACAAAAATTATTTGCATAAAAACTAAAAAGGGGTGGCACCAACTTGCGGATGTTGGAAAAAATCCAGCGCCAGAGAATGTCTATACATCTATCTATAATATTTCGATTGTCGAACTGTCAGGCAAATGGACAGACAAACGGAGAGACAGCTGAACAGACCAGATCGACTTGATGTATGGAGCTATAAATATTTACATATATTCTTTATGTGGTCTCTGACACTTTCTTTTGAGAATTAAAAACATCTTGTTAAAATTTATATACTATTTACACTGCTTGAAAACTAAAAACAGAAGTTTTTTTGATATGGCGTGCGCTATGTAGCTATCAAATACATAATGCATATGGCACATCGCTTGCATGGGGGTTTGGGTATAACCACCTGTGATTTCGATAAAACTTGAACCATTTCCTGACTGTACTGAAGCTCTTCTGTGTAAATTTCAGTTCAATCGGTTAGGCGGTTTGTCTTCCTATAAGGAATATACATAGATAGATACAACATTGATTTTTTTATATAGGGTTGGAAAAAAAAAGTCTTTTCGTACTTCGCGCTCTTTTTTTCAATTAGGTATATCTTGATAAGTATTTGTCGTATGTCGAATTTATGATGTTTACGGGGCCGATACTTGTTCAATTCGTGTAGCACAACGGTGGTATACTTAATTCTGTTCTGGTGTGGAGGAAGTGGAACTGTCGTCGAAGAAGTCGATAAAATCAAGGAAGTGATTAAGATAGACCGCTAAAGTAGCAACCGTACCATCGCCCAGAAGCTGAATATCAGTCATATGACAGTTCAAAGGCATATGAAGAAGCTTGGCTACACAAAAAACTCGTTATTTGGGTGCCACACGACCTCACACAAAAACAACCTTGGACTGAATTTCCATCTGTGGATAGCTGCTGAATCGCAACTAAATCGACCTGTTAATGAAGCGAATGGTGACTGGCGATGAAAAGTGGGTCACTTACGACAACGTGAAGCGCAAACGGTCAATAGGAGAGGAATCGTGTTCCAGCAGGACAACGCCAGACCACACACTTCGATTGTGAAGCGCCAGAAACTGTGGGTGTTCAGATGGGAGGTCCTTATGCATCCACCTTATAGTCCGTCGTTGTTCCTTTTGACAATATTTCCAATAACATTTTTGAGAATTGTGATTGATGTTTAGTTCCGTTACAAGGCTCGATTTGTTTTTTTAAAAAATCCATGAACATATTTATGCTTTGCACGATTTTTGTGAAAGTTTACTGTGCAAAACCTCGATGTTAAGGCATATTGTGTGCAGTGGTAACATCCTGTTGGTTACACATGTCGCTAATGTCCCGTAAGTTATGAAATTTACAATAAACTTGTATGTGCAGTGCGGATCATAGAGAGTCTTATAACGTGAGATTAGCTTTGCAGTCTTTTCAAGTCAGAAAATTTTTATCTCAGTGAGAATTATCGACGAAAAAACGGAAAACATGGCTAGATTAACTCGTCGTGTCATTCTTACTTAAATGGCCTTCAACAGTCTTTCGATCATGGCCTCATTCGGGAAGGCGCGCCAGTTGTTTTGAATGCCAAATACGGAGAGATATCTCCATACCTGGTAATTCTAATGCGTGCAAGGTCGTCCTCTATTTCGGCGTCCTCCAATCAAATTTGGGTTTCCCATGTAATCCATGCGTGCTGGAACTCTTTCATCCATTCAAATGAATTGGAATTTAATGCGCTGGACTATATCAACCTCATCGAATAGCTCATACAGCTCGCGGTTCATACGGGACCTAAACTCGTTGCCGACTCTAATAGGACCAATAATAATGCGGAGAATATTCAAATATACAAAATAGACGAAACATTCTACAACATTGAAGTTGAAATTCTCCAACGTCACTGACCGCCCAAGACGCGATGACGGCGTGCGAGAGGATACTAAGTACTTTGTCTTGTCCTTATTCACCGCTAGACCCATAAGCCGAGACTGTATTTCAATCTCTAAGAACGCTTGCGGACTCGCCGTTCCTGCGTACCGATGATATCAATGTCATCGGCGTACGCGAGCAGCATCACTTTAATTTGGAATATCGAGCCCGACATATTCTTTATGTACGGACACTGGCGTAGAATATATTCCATCAGCAAATTGAAAAGAATCGCACGATAGCGCATTACCCTGCTTGAAACCTCGCTTGGTATCAAAGGGGTCGGCGAGGTTTTTCCCCACCCTGACAATGCTTTGTATGTGTGATAGCGTCATCATGCAAAGGCAAACTATCTTTGCCGGGATACCTAGGGTAGACAGGGCGTCGAAAGCGGCTTCATAATCGACAAATAGGTGGTGTGTGTCTTTGTTGAGCTCACGGGTCTTTTCTAAGATTTGCCATAATGTGAATATTTGATCACTGGTCGACAGAAATCACGTGCATAATTTTTTTTCGAAGAATATGAAAACTTTCATGTTTAAGACATAATCGATAAACTTCTTCTACAAAAGATTGCTTTTCACAGAGATAACTAAGAATATATACACGTTATGTGGTCTACTATGACTGAATGGTATACAAATACGAATAAAATGTTTTTGAATTTTTGGAATAAAAACAAATTAGGAGTACAGTGGCCTAATAGTGAAAAGAAGCATGCAACCTGGTAATAAAATTTATAAATTTCAACCAAAACCTTTCGGCATGCATTCAGTGGTAAGTTTGTATATGGTAAATACTTCTCGAACAAATTAATAAAAAATCTGGGCCTATCAAATAATGCGAAACAGTTCCAATGATAACAAAAACTTCATAACTCAGTATGAAGAAAGCAATAAAAAAAACGCTTCAGTATAGAATGCTTGAATTCGAGTTTATCTGTACTTCCTTAAGCCCAAAATTGTATGGTGACATATTTCTGTCTGGATGCATTTGTGATATTTTATTAATTAATATAAATAGCTAATATAACCAAAAGAAAAAATTGTTTGGTAATGAAAGGAAATACCGATTTGTATGAAGGCTATCCTTTAGTGATCCGATCTAGACCTACATAGAATATTTTATTGGAATTCACGGAAGATGCATAATTTTTAGTAAGTCTAGCCAAAGTAACAACAACAATAAAAATTTGTTCAATTGTATGGTGGCTATTCCTTATGTAAGGGTTGCCACTTTCCTCGAATGCTAAAGGAAATAAGAGCGTCGGCTCGACTTTTGTTGCTAATGAAAAATATATAAACCTAACGTTTTGTACTTATTTACATACACACATAAGTAAGAATTTATATTGGAAAGAAATTGACCAAAGTTTTGACAGATAAATAAAACAAACAGCGCTGCTATAACTTAGTATTGAATACTGTTAAAATTCCTTTCAATGCTATTTGATATCCAAAGAGAGTTTATTACAACCACTAATTTTCAATTAACGATAACAATCGG
Source organism: Leucophenga maculata (assembly GCA_035044805.1). Taxonomy (NCBI): domain Eukaryota; kingdom Metazoa; phylum Arthropoda; class Insecta; order Diptera; family Drosophilidae; genus Leucophenga; species Leucophenga maculata. The sequence continues at coordinate 950,783 of JAWNNP010001173.1, forward strand.
CGACATCACGAGACAAAATTATTCAATTGTAAAATATAATCCGATTAGTAGGTTATGAGATACACAAAAGTCATATATGCATGAATTCATAGTTGCACTCGCGCCCCTTTCGCAGTGCAAGTAGAAATTCAATGGCAACCCCTGCATTGTGCCTCATCATATGTATAACAGCACCCAATTCCTGATATTCTCAACTAAAGCATTCTACAAAACGTTTTGGGTGAGTATAACAAGCTTTATATGACGATTACGCGTAAGGATTACCAGTTTTGATGCCAATTTAACTGAGCAGAGGCGGAAGGCACTTCCCACACAGATTTGTGTGCCACTTCATTTTGCGTTCCGTTCGCATTGGGTTGGGTAATTGGTCCAAGTGTCGACATAAGCGCGCTGTCAGTTATTGAGAACGTTAAAAAAGACAAGTTAAATCGGAACACAGAATGAGCTAAAAGTGGGCGGTGGGCGGCATCATATTTGGCGTACGGTAAGGACGCCTGGCTTGATCTTATTAGGCTGCGCTTCGTTGAATGAGAAAAGTCAAGTCAAGCTGGCGCTTTTGTGTTTGTATCTGTAGCGAGTGTTCAAGTGCTTAAACAAGTAAAAATTTTTGGTCTCATAGTCGCTGGTGTTTGCCTTTTCTGTAGTTCGTTTTTTATCTCTGCACTGCAGCGTTTGCTATTATGATGGGCAGCAGGCATTTTGTTATTGTATTTGCCTTGCCAGTGATTATCCTTGTAAGGCTAGCTTGCTGGTTGACTGCCTGCCTGTTTATATATTCGTAGATACGATACTCTTTGACATGCTCACTTGTAAATTTTGCTGTTTTTCAAGTGTTTTGTTGGTTAGGAATTTCGTATGTAGTGGCTCAGTTTTGTGTCGAGTTTGCGGTATCGAGTGGATTTGCATATGCCACGCTAGTGGATTTCTCTATGCTAAAGAAAAAGGACTTAAAATTTTTGTTTATAGTATGCCTGAAATGCAAGTTGGATTTATTGCTGTGACTTACGTCCTCAAGAGATAGTATTGGATTGTTATAAGTTAGAAGAGATACACGTTTATCTTTAGAACATAAAGGGTTAATATTATGTGTGTCTATGCACATGTACTTTTAGTTGAATAGTTACTTAATATATGGTATACTTGTGACATGATGTGCGGATGAAATGATTCTGTTTTACTTATAAATGAAAAGGTGTGTGTGTATCTTTTAGCGAATGTGGTTTTAAAAATACCTTTATTTTTAACCGAATGTTTTGTAATTAGAATATAGAGTCTTGAGAAGTTTGTAAAGATTATTCTATTCGATTTCAACGAAGCGATATTGCTCAAAAAATTGTTGGTAGATACTGAAATTCATTAACGAAATTTTATTAAAATAATTATAAGCCTTGCACCTACTTCTAGTTCAAACCGAAAGCATTTCAAATGCGTGACTATAACTCATTAAAAGTGTTTGACGGCCACAATATTGCATATAAATGTATACAAAAAAAAAAAACGCAGCATCCACTTGCCAAAGTGTGCCTTGAGTAACACAAGCTCATCAAGAATGCGCCAACCATCGACGCATTACTTTGTCTGCGAAAATGTCTCGAAGGCTTAAAAGTGCAACATTTCATGGTCGTTATTAAGACAGTGTAGGAGACACAAATGGCCTCAAGAGATGTTCAAATAAAAATTTATATTTTTTGCAACAGTCTTTAGGCGCTGATTATGCATTTTGACGGCTACCGAAGAATTTGTTAATTATGTGAACGGGGCACAAAAAACGACACGCCACACAGTTCCTTAACCCAGGCAAAGTGTGGGTGCTTTGTTTAGATTTGACGTCAATAATTTCAAATATGCCTAATTTTTGTTTAAACTTAAAATTAGGCAACAGCAACATATATATTTTCAGTTGGCTACCCAAACTTAAAAGAATTTCTAATTGTAGGGGCGGCCTAATTGATGGTTCGCTGAAAATTTCCTTTTTGTGTTTCAGGCAGATGCAAAAAAACATACAGGGACAAGAAAGAGCATAAAGATATTTGACATAAAAAGCAAAAGGAACGCAGACAAAGCGCGCTCCCTTGATTCTGCGCCTTTTAGTTTTTATATACTTGTAGATACTTCTGTATCTTTTGTGTAGAACGAACGGAAAAAAAACCAAATTGGCGCAGGTTACGCATGCGTGCAGCCAGATTACAAAAAAAAAAAAAAAAACGAGAAAAGGCACAAGGTAACCGAATTCATGCGCATTGATGTTTTGCCACGCGATATTTGATGGATGCAACACGGACTGAGTCGACAGCGACCAGAAAGACAAGTGTACGCCAAGGATGCGATGCAGCAGGTTCAATTTAATGCAGCAGGCAGATCTAAAGACAGACAGACAAACAGGACAGGATATTCGAGCGTACATAGAACATACATTGTAAAAATCGTTTTGCACAATGGTGCAACGCCCGTCGATCCGTTCCGATACCGATTGCTATTAGACAGCGTTGCACCTTGCCTGCCAAGGCACAACAGACAGGACACGACAGAATGGGATATTAGACACGCGCCTCTTTAAACTAAATTGTCTTTCATTGCATTCACAGGAACAAGTGACTTTGAACACCTTGTAAACAACGTGCAGCGATAAGATAAGAATACAGTACGACCAGCGATTGTTAACTGAAAATGGCTAGGAGCCAGAATACACCTACATAAAAGGAACCGTGTTGCGTAATTAAGAGAATTGTTTTATTGCATTACAGCTAAGGTTTATGAAAGGGAAAGGTTTTATTTGATTTTAGTGAATCTAAATGGAACCTACCATGCAAACCTACTTCTCATTCTGAGTTTTTGTGCGAACAAGATTTTTGTTGATGATGTTAATTTGTCTAGAAGCACCAAATTTTATATATAACCTTCTTATACATTCTTGTTTATACAGACTCCTTGGTCTCTTGGAAATATGAGTTTATTCTAACTTTCAGCATGTATGCTTCGGATATACCCGTATTTGCTATAAATAAAGACGTAAGGCAATGGCGAGCCTTCATAGTTTTTAACGAGCTTCGTGTCAAATTTAAAGAACTTTTATGTGAAAATTTTATAAACGGACTGCTTAAGTTGATTTGAACAACCGAAATATAAAACTTTGTTATATGGAAATTTTGTAATTTTGTGACGAACGATTTTCCAACACATTTCTGTATGGATTTAAAGCGTAGTGCAAAAAAAAATTCGAATCGATTACACCACGAACCTTACACCTTGCTTAACTATAAAACTCACAACTTACAGCCTATAGGATAGAATGTAGTTGAAATCACGACAAAGTTCTAATATTATTTAATTTATGCGCGAACTTCAAAGAATTGATTGACAAATTAACCCTTATTAGCTAGCTATTTTAAAACAATTTTTAGGCTGTTCTTGTCTGGGGAAAGTTGTGTAAATTCTTATTAACTCATTTCTAAATATATTCATTGACCGATTTTTAATTTATTTTAGCAACATTTTGCATTCTTTCCCTGACATTCGACTTGACAAAAGAGTATTTATTTAGAAAGTTCATTTCAAACCATATTAAAACAATGGAAATATGTGAAATGTATTCTCTTCGATTTAATGTTCCACTAACACTGTCACTGATCCAATTAATAAAAACGTAATTTAATAAATAATTATTAAGTAAATATTACATGCGATTGTCAATGTTGTCGCATGCCGCCACCTGCATGTCCTTTATGGCATTTCCAACAAGCCGTTTGTCGGCTTTCGGCGGTGTATTCTCTTCTCATTTGGCTTGTCTGCAGCTAAACGAGTGAATCAAGATAAGCCAGGACAATTACAACACACAGACCAAAAAAAATATATAAATAAAAGAAATTGTAACATTTTCTCACATTAAATACACACGCACCCAACAAAAAAGGACGAGCTCCTTGCTCACATTCGCTCGACTGCAACGCAGATAGAATCTTCCTCGCTGGCCACTCTTCTCAAAATGGCGGCCGCCAGTCAAACGACCCTCAAATAATTTTCATTGAAAGCGCTCAACGACAGCGAATGAGCTCAGCTGAGTTGAGAAAGTAAATGAGTTTGCGTGTACAAGGATGCGTCGTCTTGGCGCGTCTGCGATAAATTAAATGACTGACATAATTATTACTAAATTGAAATAGAACAACGTATATATCGACCGGTGAGGGACTGCAAGAATATCAAACTGCGAGACATTTATTGACCGCTATAAAAAGAAAATTATTTGAGCAAATATAATAAAAAAAAAAATGAGCCAAGGCGAAGTAGAGCAAGAAAGTTAGGGTAAAATGACATTCGCACAAGGTGAAAACCCGAAGTCCTTTGCTGACAACTTAATGATAGACTTCATTGTGCGAAAAGATTGTAATTATGGCGAAAGTTCAGCAATGTGAGTCGTTAATTTCGCATAAACATTTCATATATAAACATTTGAGCGTTCTTAAGATGGAATGAAATGTGAGAAAATGGAGTTCATAATAAATTAAGAAAGGGTAAGTAATTAATGCCAGTGTGGTTTAGTCAATTACAGTGGTTATGAACAAAACACATCGTATATACATAAGTCGTTTACCTAAACATGTATGGAGACTACCAAGCAGTCAAGAAAATCCTTAAATTAATGTTTTATAGATTTTTGAAATGAATATGAGGACCAATTCTGTGCCTAGAAGTGGCAGTCTCATCTCAAATTTTTCTTTCAAGGTTGGCAACATTGATTAATAGTGGGAGCACCGAACTACAGTACAGAACTTATCCTTGGTGTCCGTTTGTGTGAAATATAAGGCTAAGAAACGCCAGATGCGAGGTGCGCGCTAGCATTCTGCATTCCTTTGGAAGGATTTAAACGGTGTTTAAGTCCTTCGTTTTGTGGCCCCTGATAATCAATGGAGTAGAACCCTTTCAATTTGGATCAATGAGTGAATGAAAAATAATATGTAATAATAATATGTTTCCATTATTCTACAGATCTTACACGAAACAATCCCAAAAATTGGTTGCAAGTACAGCAAAAACTAAATTGGATCATTAGCGCTCACGAGTTCCTTGAACTGATTGATATGAATGCACGATTGTAAGTAGAGACAATACCTGGTTGGCAGACTAAAATACTGAGATAAAGAGATAGTCATCAAAATAACGGCACACCGCATCTGCCAAAAATATCCGACAGTAGAAAACTAATAACGTAATATGGGAGGTATCGTTACCCCGTAAAGTAAATATATTCTTGATCAGTTGCAGAAGATCAAAAATAGGATCGTTAGCGCTCGATTTAGCCATGTCGATCTGTCTTATTCACAAGAATATTTGTTGCAATCAAATAAAGTATAGAAATTGGCATGTCACGACTACTTTTTAGAATGAAACATTTTTACTCGAGTCATATTCAACTTTAAATTTTATCTGGTGGTTTTCTATAAAGTAGGTGTAGCCCTCCACATTTATTTTTGTGTTTTCTTGTGCAAATTATTTTTGCTGTAGGAATATCAAGTGGGAACTTTATATTATTGTGTTTCTTAAGAGCGAATGTTCCACATAAACATCTGGAGTGTGTCCCTTCACTTTTCAGTTTTTGTTTTGAATATTTTAAACAGTTTATCCATAAGTTAGGCTAACATGTACGAGAACCCTGCAAAAACTATGTCTTATTTCATTATATTGTTCGAATGCAAACTGTACACTGTCTGCATTACGTCCAAGCTATTAAAATTACAAAGGAGATACTGTGGAGTAAATTAAAACCTAGGCCGATTTTGAATGAAATCTGTTTAATTTGATTTGATCTGATAACTGACATTGCATCGCTCCCTCGGACATTCACCAGCAATTTGCATCACCATTCTTAGCATCAGATTTCGCTTTATTGAATTTTGGGGAGCCACATTTTTCTTGATCACATTCTCTCCACAGTATATTGTCGCATGTGTACCATTTAATTCACCAGCAATTTTTTCAAATATGGCTCAATTTGGTTTCGATTCAACAGAAACTTTAAGTCGACAAAGAATTTTCTCTGTGCTACCCATAAACAAAATTCTTACATAGCCTCCTGTAACAATGAATAATCTAACAGATTTGCTTGAATTAGTTCCCAAACAAAAAAGAAAAAATTGCTTTTTGTTGCTTTATATTATTGGTTTTTATTTTCGTTCATTCAATTTTCGCTTGAATGCCAATGCAAAACTTCATAGGCAAATGCTAAATATTCAAATCAATTTTACGCTTGTCCATCCGAAGGCGTTGCTTTTTGACTGCAGATTATAATCAAAATGACCAAACCCATAAATGCTCGTTGCTGCACAAAGGTGGTGGTCTAAAGTGTTAAGAAAGCCATTAAAATCCAAATACTTCGCTATTTTGTAGACCATAAAACGCATCAAGCGTCCATAACTGAGTTACTGACAGAGAATCTCTACATAAGTCTCAAACTGAATTCTGTTCAATAAAAAGCAATATTTTTACGACCAAAACTTAAACAACGGCACTCTGAGGCTGTTCAGCTCTCGGAGGACATTTGCCATTCAGCGGAAGTGGCAGCACAGAAGCCAAGAATGAATGGAAAATACTTGAAGCTAGAATCACTGCAAGCAGTCAGCTTAACTTTCTCGAATGCAATAAAATGTTGCTTGGAATGATTACTGACTGCGCTTGAATGGTGCAAAAGTTAAATACAGTAGCTGGACTAATTGAAAAATTAAAATTGGTTTCAGGCTACTGAAAATTACTCGCCACATTTCGACGCAGCTTTGTCTAGTTCGGTTCGAATGATGTAGGAGCGGGCAGACGGCATCGACACAGCTATAGATACAAAGGCTACTGCTGGAGGCGTTAAAGCGGCCATTAACAAAGCGTAAATATTTTCGAGGCGGTTGCACAGCCATTCGTTGGCGACGACGTTCAATAGTCAAACTGTTATTACAAAAAAAAAAAATCCGTCGTAAAGTTAAGCCGCTTTTTATTACGCAAATACTAATGCGCAGTTGAGTCTAAGGAAATCGGGCAAGCGGCTATATGCATAGATCCCAGACCTATCATTAGACACATACTATACTCTCGTATACGAAATTCGAATTCAGATAATCGCATTTGTTATATAATCACATGTTGCACTTGCACGCACGCATTCGAAATTGCCCAAAAATCACTTCTGTTTTTTTGCGGATCTTCGAAATCGATCGATTGCTGGCTATTTTATCCGTCAAAAGGTGTTGCACACACCCTACACTATCGGACACCTGTGACACACGTCGCGCGCATGCGCAACTTCACAGACACCTATAGGAGAACTGCAGCTGCGCTGTAATTTGTGCTGCGGGTACTTGCAAAAAAGAAAAAAATATTGAGCTGAAATTGACTTCAGTTCCAAGCAAGTTTAAAGCAAGCGTTCAGTGGACTGTGCTATCAAAAATTTAATAACATTGTGGACGGCAGACCACGCAAGTGACGAAAGTGCACCACAGTGGAAATACAGCTGAGCACGAAAATATGCAATCTTTTCGAAATGTACTGCTGCATTCTTAAGGCATATTCGATGGAGTACGTGGAAGAGATATCGCTTCAAACTTAGGTTTTTAATTAACACTAAATAGTATTATTAATATTAAGTTAAATGCCCAAGTACGTATTACACAACTGACTTCAGAAGTTCATTGAGTTGCAGATATGCTTTCGTCACTTGGTTTTCACCTCGTCATGAGTATATGTACGAGAAAAATTCGAGGTGCGCAATCTTCATTCGCGATCGCTTAATTTTGAATCGCTGGATATTTGTCGATTTCATTCGCCTTGTGTCGAGTTTTAAGCGTTGTCGAGGGAACCCTCGTTTATTCGTTAATGTTCGGAATGATGATGAGCACGCCACGCGCATTGATGTTGAAGTTATCGCTGACTCTGATCATGTAAAAATTATAAGTCCATTAAGTCGTGTTACAAATTTGTGCAAAATTTTTTTTTTATTGCAGCTTATGAGGTTTAGTTAAGTGTTTATATGTCAATATGGTAATCAAACAGTCACAAAAGAATTGATGAGCACGGTTACATATAAAAATATGCAAAATTTATATTAATTTTAGTACACTTAACAAGCTACCTAACAAAAAAAGTTTATAAGTCTTTTTGAATATGAGAAGGAACTGTATAAAGGCGAAAGTTCTATCGACCCGACGTGCTCTGCAGAGCCTTCATTTTTTACACTCTATAAATGCCGCACTATTACATGTTTAGATATTTGCATTTTTAAGTATGTCTTGATTTGTCTACCAGTTTGTCTGAAAGCTTGTAACACAACAAAGAAGACTTCGTAGAATACAGAATTGTCATCGATCTATAGAAAAGTGTAACGCCCATTTTTTGGGGTAGCCTTCATACAATTCGGTTATGTGTTTTTGTATAAAACCTTTTTTAATTAAATCAAATTGATAATATGGCTTCTTATTGATTCATATCACATACATATACGAGACAACTATTAAAATTGTGAGCTCTAAGGGCTGTAAAGGCTCGCTTTGGTGCAGCCGGTGTATATAGTATGTTTTAATGAATTTTATATCTATGTGACTATGAATGCATATACATATATTCTTTATAGACAGCCAAACTAACCCTACTTTTTCAATGGATCTTACTAGGGAGACGGGACATAGCTTCCTCTGATACCAACCTAATACGATTACTTCTCCCGATCGCAATATCATGAATACCAAATTCTATCCCTGTACCACAAATGAATGGAAAGATATGTTTAATTTTGTTTATTTGATTATATCGATGATGGGGCACACCCTTCTACAATTTTGACCGACATTATCAAAATTACTTCGCGCGATTCCATTAACATTTATACCAAATTCTATCACTGTACCTCAAATGGATGGAAAGATATTATATGTTGAATTTGGTTTATCGCTTCCATGGGGTGGGGCATCGCCCCCTCCGATTTGGATCAAACTTAACAGGATTACTTCTCCCATTCCCATTAACATATTTTCCAAATTTCATTTCGGTATCCTAAATACATGCAAAAATTTAGTGCATTTTTTTATCGCTTAGACGGAGAGCGGCGCATTACTCCTTCCAGCAACATTAACATATTTACTAAATATCATTCCTGTACCTCAAATTAATAGAAAGATATGTTGAATTTTATTTATAGCTTGTATGGGTGTGGGGCATCGTCCTCTCTGGTTTGAACTATAGTTAACAGGATTACTTCTTCTGATTCCATTACCATGTGTACCAAATATCATCCCGGTACCTCAAATGGATGGAAAGATATGTCTAATTTTTTATATCGTTTATATGGGGGAGGGATCAAACTTAACAGGATCACTTTTTTCGATCCCATTGACATGTATATCAAATTTCATCTCTGTACCACAAATAGCTGTGAAAATATGACGAATTTTGTTAATTGATTATATTGGGACGGGGCATCATACCCTCCGTAGAATAGTTTTTTTGTGTGTGTGTTGATCCAATTTTTAAGGGACAGCCTCAATATAATATCTTCACCATTTTATACAAGGTGTGTATCCAGGGTAGGTGTATCTGGTGGTGCCTCCTCTTGGTGAGGACCTGCGTTGGAAAGTGACATATTTCATTGACATTCCCTTCAAAATGTCATCAGTGAACGAAGAAAACATCAAAATTGTTCGTGAATTCATCAAAAATGAGCCGAAATCGTCATTGCGATTCATAGAATCGGAATTGGGATTGTCCAAAGACTCAATCCATCGATCATTTGTGCTTCAGGAAAGTGTGTGCGCGATTTGTTCCGCATCAATTGAATGACGAGGAAAAGGCGTTTCGGATTCAAAATTCAAAAAATATGCCAAAAAGGATAAAACGTCTTTTTCAACATTGTTACAGGTGACGAGACATGGTGTTTTCAATACGACCTTGATACCAAGCGTCAAAGTGCCGAATGGAAGCCGCCTGGTGAGACAAAGCCCAAAAAATTACGTTTGGAAAAGTCAAAAGTGTAGTCAATGTGGATTTATTTTTTCGATTCGAAAGGCATTATTTACAAAGAGTTCGTTTCACCAGGCATAACAATTAATGGGCTATTTTATCTTGGTTTGTTCTGTCGTATTCGGTCAGAGTATAGCGAAGAAGGAAGCTGGCGACAATTGTAACCGAATTTTTGACCAAAAATAGCATTTTGAACCACTCACCGCATTCGCCTGTTTCTGTTCGCCATTTTCTGTTCGGCAAACTGAAATTATCCATGAAAGGACGGCGCTATGCTGATGTGTCGTAAGGGTCATTCCGACCAACGACCTAAAACACTCATTGGATCAAGCTAATAAGTGTATTCAGTCGAAGGGAGATTACCTTGAATAATAAAAAAACAAAAAGTTTTCATTTTATTTCAAAAGTTCGGCAAATTTTGAAACACACCTTGTATATTTTTTTATGAATAATTTATATATTGCATTCAATATCAACTTAACTTTGTTCATAAGCAAATATAGTTATGCTGAAGTTGAAGTTAACTATCTATATACTTTTCCTCTTCACACAGAGTCTAAAGAGTAATATAATTATGTCACAACCTTTGCTACGGGTGAAGCATCCATATCGATTAATATATGAATATTCATGCCGAGTCGTTATAGTCATGTAAGTCTGTCTGTATGTGTGTTGTTATGTAGACTTTTTAAATCCAGAAGCCATCCATTAAAAGATAACACTTACAAACAAAAACTTTTTGTCTTGTTATTTTATATGTAATTCATTCAAGATTTAGTCGGAGATGTTCTTGATCTTCATTTTCATTTATAGCAGAATCATCAATATCGATGTTCAAAAATTAAACTCTTTCCAGTTTTCGCTTTCCGTTTTCTCTTATCGCACATTGTGCCAGAAGTCATCTGAACCCTATGCCACATACTTATGAACCCTATGCTACAAACCAATGAAACCATTTTTACTTCACGCGCCAAGCGTCAAAATACATAATAAATTGTGCGTATAAATGACTTCGGACATTGTACAACAAAACAAAGCAAAAAAAACAAAAACTAAAGTAAAATAAAAACAATGAAACGAAATGTTAACCAAAAATCAAAATAAAGTTGTTGACTTGGAAATTTATTGCATAATAAACATAATCAAAACCACATCAAAACAAAGATACAAACGCGACAACAACAAAAGGTGCAATCCGAGTGTGTTCAGATTTTCAGAGGACACCCCTTAAAAACCGCAGCAGCCAAGCGGTTGGCATTGTCAGCACTGTAGATGATATGAATTGGCGCAGTCACGCTTTGCTGCGCCTGTGCGCATCCTTTTTGTATGCAGGAGGGTAACGTAACAGATTGCCATTATTAAAGCAGACATATGCCATGGTATTGCATTGCATTTCAAATTCTCAAACGTGTAGCTATCAGGCGTTGACATACGAGCATTGTCCTTGTTACGTATCATTACCCACAACCGAAATATGAATGCAATTCTAATGATAATTCTATTTGCAAAAATAATTGATGCCTCAGAACGCGCTGAAATGGAAACTGCCACAAAATAAATTCGCACAGGTGGAAACTCAGCTCAGCTCAAAAATCACCACAGCGTTAATTTAATGTTGGCAAATTTGCAGTTCATCGAAGTGGCAGATGACGAAGTGTTAAGTCAAACAACAGCAGGTTCATTCAACTTTGTAACATTCAATAACTGCTGGTAGCCTCATGTACCTATGTATATCACTTAATCGTAGGCAATTACTTTAACTGTCGATTATAAAGTTCAAGCCAGATTTCGTGCATAAGACGCCGTTTTTAGCGCCTGTTTAACTTAAATGCAACTAAGACTACTTCAGATGCGCTTGCAGATAATGTTGCACTGCATCACTGAACTGACGGCAGCATGCTCTGCAAAGTTTGTTTCGGCTTGGGTTTTTGGGGCTGTCAGTAATCGGTTGTCGCCTAATGACAGTGCTGGCGCTCCATGCTTATTTTTTGTGCACCAGAAAACGGTGGCTGCTGAAGTTATCTTTCTCTCTTTGCAGACAGAACAAGCCCACAATATTAAGCCATAAAATTGAAAACTTATTATAATTACATAAATGGGCGATGCAACGCCTCGAGCGCATGTACTTTTCAACGCTATATAACTCATGCGCGCGCCATCATGCTGCGATCTGTGGCATTTCATTAGCCCCCATCCATTCGAACGGCAAACCATACATTCAGTTGATCATACGTCCTCGCGTCCGTCCGTCTGTCCGTCCAAAGTCAATAGCAATTTGTTAACACACAGCAGCATTTTTAGCCCAAAAATGCACAATGCACTTGTTCGCCCTGTGAGCGCGAACGGGGAGCACTAATGACCACAACGAAGTATCGCATAAATTTCACTCGAGTTCGTTATTCGCGAACATGCGTGTTTCTACCTGTCCAGACCTCCTCCAATAAAACACTCCGAGCTATTTTTGTTTTAGCAATTTTCAAATTATCAGCATTTGCTAAATTTTAACATCGTTATCATTACCATTATCATTGAAGTCATTAACATTATTATCATGAGCTTTTAAATAGCCATTAATACTTTAAATAATAATCAATCAAATTTGTTTATAATTTCACCAAACTTTGAAATATGTTTAATACTAAATCTCATATTTAATATTAGAACAAAATCAAAAGAGAATTACCTAATAAACATTTCTGCATTTAAAGAATAGTCATTTAGAGATCACAATTAAAATTGTGGAGTAGTAATTTGAACGCATGGTCAAAGTGCACTATTTATATTTCGGGTATAGCAAACATTTTTAAATGAAAATGGCTTTATGGTTTTTCAGAGTATTCTCCATGAAAATTTATGCACTTTCGCATTCGTTCAAACCACTCCGATTGAGGCACCTCCAAGACATGGAATGTGAACGCATCAACACCTTCTTCGGGCGTAGAAAAACATTCACTACTCATACCGGCTCATACGCATATATCCATGATTTGTCACCTTTTTTGAAGCATCGCGATCGTATTTTTTCCGCATTTCTTTGCATCAATCCACACGATTCTTTTTTTGATCGATTGTCAAGTCATGAGGAATCTAACGCGACCAAACCTTTTTTACGGCAAAATCTTATATACGCTGGTAGAAGTACTGTTTTGGGATCCCACAATCTCACGGTATGTCACCACAAGACGATTTCGCATTATCAGTTTACACATAGCATCGATGTTTTGTGGCACAACAATCGATGTTGGGCGAACTTCAGGGAATTCGTCGCTGACCGAGCTACGATCACGATACCAGCGATATACGATGATTTTGATTGTGCTTCATAGCCATGCAAGAAACTGAGTTCATCGACACACTTTGGTTGAGTTAATCCATGTTGAAAGTCGTGAAAAATAATCTAACAAAAACTTTCCTTTGAAATTTCAATTGTTCCAAGTGGCTCGGTTTTGTGAGAGAAAAATTGGCGATGTTACAATGCGCCAATCAAAAGATTATTTGCTTCGGCTTGAAAACCATCCAAATGAACTTGCGAGGCGCCTGCTACAACAACGCAGACTTGGAGGTGTTAGAGTAGCGAGAAGGCTGAGAAGATCGCACCCTGTCGATCTCCCCCATAGATATTTATAGTTAATTAATTATTACTTATTCCAACAATATACTTTTGTTTGTGCTATTTACTTTCTAAACGAATTAATTTAAGTTATTCTGTAAGAAAATAACAGTAAAATTAATATTAATTAAACCAAAGAAAAAAAACTTTAACAAATATAAAATAAAAAAAAAAAAAAAAAAACGTGAGAGAGTTTCAGTTCTATGTTGCCTCCACTTTGAGTTCTTTTTCCATTTGCCCGGCGGGATAACTAACTACGAGTTTTACCTGTAATAGAAGAAATATAGTTATACATATGTAATGCAAAACGTTTTAAAAAAAACAACACTAATCCAATTGCCTGCCACCTTTGGTCGATGTAGTATGTGTTGACGTGCTAAGTTAACGCTTGTTAATAAATGAATAAGTAAGAAAAGAAAATTAGAATTAAAAAAACCCTTTTTTTTACAAAACTACTTACTTGCATTCGCATTATTTCCGAGGCTGCACCCTAAAGATCTGTAATAAATCAAATGTAAACTAAGTATTTGGTGGTCTTTATAAAAATCAGCTGTTTGAAAATATCTCCTTGCATTATATTATTGACGATCTAGAGAAAGACTTGTAGGTTGTTCTTGCGGAGCTCATGACATTTTTCTTAAAATATTTAAAGGGCGGGGAACCTGAGTTTGCGGGACATACATTTGGGGGTTGTATCCTTTTTTATCTGCTGCATACTTTATTTCGAAACTGTCCACAGTTGCGTACGTAGCAGTATACAACGTTTTTTGTATAAAAAGAACAGCGCCCGAAAGTATACAGCACATCTTTTTATTGAAACTTGCGAGGGCTGCTATATATATTTCAGAATGATCATTAAAAATTTGGTTATTGTGTTTCCTAATATTTTCCAATAAAATTAATACACACTTGCATCCGTTCAAACCAATTTTCTTATCACTTTCTCATAATTGTTATAAAGTATTGATCACGTAATATTTTATGGTAGAGGAGAACCGGACACGCGTTGGTGTAGAGATCTATGCGTACTAGGCATTCATAAAAAATACCGCAAGCGCGCAAAAGACTAACGTAGCTGGTGCGCCGTCTTAAATGTGTCCATGACCGAAACAACGGAACGAAAACCATCTAAGTATAATACTAATCCACATCAAATGATATAGAAATTACCGACCATCGATCAATATATATACGATTGAATACTTATGTATGTATTCTGTTTACTTTATTTACCCCATGTTTCTATTTTATATGAAATTTTTCAAGATCCTCCAGCCGAAAATTTATATAATTTATATAATTTTTAAAATAAGAATCTTGAATGTTTTCTGTGTGTATATGTACAGAAAATATACATGCTCACGAGTGTATACCTCAAAGCTTGATATTGTTGAAAAGTGTCAAATAAATTTCAAATTTGCTGATATATAAAAAAAAAATTCAATTAACGTTGTTCGATTTATTTCGCACCAAAATTCATGTTCCTGATTGGTGTTTGCTTGGAATTTTGCAAAGTCAGCCAGTCTAATCTGGTAATGAGCGCTTGTAGACCACGAGACTGATAAGTAACTACTTACTATATAGAACAACAACAGCATCGGCAACATGTATGGTGCTTCCACAGTTGCTGGTTATCTGCAATTACTTACGTATTTGTAGAATCACACTTTGTACAATAGATGGGACCACTTCAACAACCTTGCGTCACTTTTCCGATTAGGCAGCAGCGTTGCATTGATAACTTAATATAAATTCGTATTTAATCGAATATAATCACATCGATCACGACTTGTTTTCAACGATGCACGCGGACATTCATCAATGGCAGTCGGCTTAGATAACAAAATGAAAATGTTTGATTAATTTACATTTAAACAATCTTCGATTGTCTTCTCTTTTATTAGAATATTACTATAGTAATTCTTCCTTGCATTCCTTTCAATGTGCAGCACGAGGTACTAAAGAACGCTTAACATCACAGTCGAATTGTTGTTGAATTTGATTAAAATTAAATACAATATATTAGACTACACAGCTATAGATTCATTTCTTAAGGAAAACCTCATTTAGCTCGACATCTTTGAGATTGCTTTCACGTGGCGTAAACTTTCTGCCATTTCGATAATATTCTTCAATCTCCAGCAGTGTGCGTCCACGCGTCTCTGGCACCAGATAACAGATGAATGCGACCGCAACGAATGACATAAGCGCATAGAAAGCAAATAGATTCGCTGTACCCAACGCAGCATCCATATTCGGATAAACTTTAAGCACTAGGAACGAGATGAACATGCTAAGAAAGACCGAAATTCCGGCGCCAGTACCACGTACACGTAGCGGAAATACTTCGGAAATCATTAGGAACGGCAATGTCAGCATGCCCATGGTTGAGAATATTATGTGTGCCACAATGGAAATGATTGGCAGCCAGCTTAAACTACCCACCGAGAGGGGGAACCAGCCGCCAGCAGCTAATATCAGCATGCAAAAGCCCATGCCAGTAGCTGAGGTTACACCCGCTGGTTTGCGTCCCCATTTCTCAAAGATGGTGGATACAAAGCAGGTGGTTATAATGCGCGCAACGCCTATCATTACAGCAACTAGCACTGGATCAATGGCAACACCGGCGCGTGTAGCAAACTGCACAGCATAGACAATAATGACAACTACGCCGGAGAACTGTTGCAGTCCGAAGAAGCTAATCATCATTATCAACGGTTTGTAGACCTCGGGACAGCGAACCGCTTGTATAAAAGATTCTTTCTCTGAACTGTTGCTGTTATCTGCTGTGGTTCTGATTTGTGCAAATTCCGTTTCAAATTCTGCAACGGAATCACCTCCTGTAATGTCGAAAGTTTATATTCGAGTAAGTTTAAAGTTTAAATAATGTTTCAAGTTTGGATACTTACTTTTGCGTTTCAATCCGCGAAAATACTTCAAAGATTTGCGGGCATGATCGCCACGTCCTTGTTGCATTAGCCAACTCGGTGATTCCGGCATGGGCAACACAAGCATCGTTGAAATAAGCTGATAGATGCAGCATATTAACGAAATTAATACAAAGTTGCTCTGTAAAAAAAATGTTGTAAAAAATTAAAAAAAAGCAATAAATCTTTAAAGGCTGATATTTAATAATAGCTCGTAAATTTTGATTTCCATCTGCATTTTGTTATTTAAGCTTTAATTGTTAAAAAATCTAAGAAGTCTCGTTGAAAAGTTTATTTTCTTTAATTTTAAAAGCGAAAACTACTGAAAAGATCTAAAAGATCTACTGTAAAATATTTATATAAATATTCTCACACAATGTAAACTTTTTACACTGTTTATAAAAATTTTGAGAATCGATTATATAATCGAAATAAATTTATATTACATACTTACTAATATAATCGATTTCATAATTAAAAAGAATAATTAAAAAATAGTGGAAAAAAAGTTTAATCCAAAAATCAAAATATATCTTTGTCAAAATAATATTTGTAAAAATTTTTACTCCCTAATTTAAAGCTTTATACAAATGCATCACCGTATGTTGGCATATAGATGTTTAATATCACGTATTACAAATGATTCAACTAAATTTGAAATATTTATGCGAATACCGTTCGATTAATCCAATCATATTTTTCAATGGCCAATCAGACATGCGCGAATTGACAATATTGAAGTGTTTTCTTGTATATACTCGAATAATAGTTTCCCCCTTTTCACAAGTAGTTTAAAAAAATTGTATTGTTTATGTGAAGAGTTTATTTCCGTAGTACATATATTGTTGTACCCTGCACTCATAGAGTTCAAATTCTTGATCAACATCAAAAGTTTACTGAATATAGACATCTTATTCTGTATGACTGTCTGTTTGAAGCACGAGCTCTGGGAATATGAGCACTTTAAAGGTATAAACAATTTCAATCTAGATATTCAGAGACTTCTATTGTATCTGTGAAGTGTATTTATTCAATGTACATGCGAACCACACTATAAAGGGTAACCACCACACGCTATATGTGTGCATCTCTAGAGTAGACACTTTGTTTCCCTATAAAAAATCTCATTTGGAACTTTGCTTAGTATTATATTAAAGAATCGATCACTCACTTACAATCCATTTCTTCCCAAAATGAATTAAAACAAGTAAGAAAATCACAGTCGGGCGTAACCGACTGTAAGAGGCCCTGTACCAGTGCAGGTCGCCTAACAAACACATTAAATGTTCCCCTAGCTTATGACCAAACACATGACCACTTCTCTCTGCACGACTAAGTGCCTTTTAAAACATTTTTTTTATGTATGAAACGAAAAGGGGGGTCATTCAACTTCAATTGGTTATAAAATCGTTATTTATTATCCGATTTTGATGAACTTTTTGGATTTTGGCTTAGAGAAGCGTTAACTTTATATTGGTGCACAAAATTTTTTTTGTGCCGAAGAAATTTTTAGCCTTGGGTTTGATTTTATGGTGAAGGGGGGTGGGAGGGGCAAAATTTTAAAATAAACTTGTAAAATTCCGGAGCAGTCCTAGTCGAATTTCTACCTGTTACATACATTTGCACAAACCCAATAGGCTCTTGTACCTTCGGTACAGGGCCTAAAAATTAGGAGAAATAAATGCTAAACCATTATGTTACCATTGCCTTGTCGATAAATAATAGATCCGCAACTGCGATAAATATACGACACTGAAATATCTTTTTATAATTAATGCAAAGTGCATTAATTCATCGGTTTGACTGAAACTTTTCCTATAATAATCACGTCTCCATTGATACGCTTTACATTGTTTACACTAATTTGAACATCCAATTAAAGAAATCGAAACAAATAATAAAAAAAATAATAACTGTATTGTCATACGTTTGTTCAATTGCAGAAATTAGTTCGATTTCGAAATAATAGCTTATCAACAAAGTCACTTGACTTACCCTTATAAAATAGCCCAGTATATACATTAATAATATACCCGAGGCAAGCGCTAGTGATGTGCCTAACACCAGACGACCACGTATACGTGGTAGACTTATTTCCGCTGAATAAACTCCTACTGGTGAAATGTACAGTCCGATCATGAGGCCTGAGTTCAAAAAAAAAAAAATATTATATAAATATATTTATGACAGCATATCCGCCATATTTGCTAACTTACCGCCCATTAAGCGACCTAGCAGCAGCTGCCAATAGATATAATCGCGATCTGTTTGCAAGAAAGCTGTAACCAGCAGCAGCCAACCAATCAAACCGATTATATTTGTCCAAAATATTGTACATTTGCGTCCAATACGATCGAGCAGATAGCTAACGAGTAGTCCACCCAAAGGACATGCCATGGTATTGATTGAAGCTGTACAGATGCAAATTATTATATATTTATATTTTCCGTAGAAAATGAGTAATCACTATGCGCTTCACTTACAAAACCAACTCGCCTCATCGGTGTTGAGTGTAAAAGGCTCCTCAGGATTCGTGAGCTGCGAGAGTGTTACCGATGGCATAGCAATGATCATGCCCGCACCGATGACACCACTATTTCCCAGGCAAACCATCAATTGTTGACGTAGCACAGCTTTCCGTTGTTCGCCAAGTGGTTTCTCTTGTAGCTCGACATCGCCAGGATCCTTAAGTGGCTTGTTCATATCCTTGCAAATAATCGCTTTGCCATTTAACTGATTTTTTGATTGCATAAGTTGTTGTACGCTGACGTCTGCGCTGATATCCTTCATTTTATTGTCCTTGAACTTGTTTGACTGTTTGTTTATTTACTTAGTTTCTCTTGTACATTGACACAGCCACTTCCGGCCACTTAACGACGATAGTCAGTTAGTTGCTGCTATACGTTTCAATTTATGCAGCGCATAAGCAAAGTTCTATATTTTATACACTTTGTCCGCAGACGTCTCAACTGCTTGGCTGCCGTTTATTAATTGATCATTCATCAAGCTAATTGGAAAGTGTCGAACAGAATTTTTCCGCAATTTTTTAAAAGTCACAATGTATCGCGTATCAATTTCATAAAATTGTGTTTGGCGCTCTGCAATAACACCTTTAAAAATAAGTCTTTATCTCATCATGTTTGTAAACCAACTGCAAAATCAAAAAAGAAAACATACATGAAATCAAAACAACTTTAATATAGAACAATTTATTATAGGTATAAGTTTGCTTGTATCATCAAATCACTTATCGCGCGCATGGCTCTCGAATTCCAGCCCAACAAATGACAAGTATCTATTCGAGGCGTCTAATCTGAGTAGGTAATAATAGCAACGAAACCTACGCTGGGCAGGTAGAAGCAATTTGTATAAACAATTTATGAAAAGTGTTCGTCACCCACTGGTCATTAACATTCAGTATGGCTCTGATTTCCTTAGCGGTTCCTCACCTACCCCCTGTGAAATGTAATATATACTTGTATTGATTCATTATCGATTAAACAGTGAGTGGGTTATTCTTATTCTTATCATTGTTGTTGTTATGTTTATAAGGCGCCCCCAATAAGCCAAAAAATTGCAGACACGCGGCAACACTGTGTTGAAACTTCGCGAAAATCATTAAAAATTTTACGAAATTAAAAAAATTAACAATGGAACTTCTACTCTAAACCTATTTCGCTACATATAGGCATTGAATAAATACCATTTTCCCACTTAGGATCAAATTTTTCAAAATCGATGAATGCGCGCTTAATTATTTCTTTTGTAGTATAAATTAACCGAATTTCCAGACGATCGAGTGATTAAAATTTAATTCACCAATTTGTTTACTCCCTTTCTTCCTTTGGGTGTACAAGTTTCCATAAACACATATTTAATAATTTTTTGTGTCGAGTATACACACAAAGACTCAAGAAGATCAGTTAAAAAAATTTACCAAGTACAACATTTGACCCCCAGCCCCCTTTTTAACTTTTCTTACAAAAGGTTAAATTTCCCATGGAATGGGAAGCTGGTGATGCAGAAATATGGATATGTACATGAGGAAAATCAATATTGAGTAAAAATCGATTAGGACTTAAACAAATCTGATATAATTGCAGAATTCTTTGGAAATGTTGTTCGAAGCGGAAGAATAAAGTGCCACCTTCAGCAACAGAAGCAACATTTACAACAGCAGTGACCTTATTAAACAGCAGGGGCAACAAAGTAAAAATCAACAGCAGTGGTTACAGTATCTTCTAGACCCTACAATCGCTACACTAATTAAGCGTTCGACACGCAAATGCAGATGAGGAAGTTTCTCACTGCCAATATCACTAATTAACGACTCAAATTACTCACTGCCTGCACATTGCTGTGTGGAAGGTCAATGATCCAATAACAACGTGCTAATGTGATTGAGTTCTGCTGATCGCATGCGATTTTTATTAAATCGAGCTTAAAGTATTACCTATTTTCGAAAACAATCTGTAAGCGTGTTAGATCATGGTGAAGTAGTTTTTGCGTATGGACAGTAGAAAACTGTGTATCATTATTTCATGAGCTTGGACCCAAATTTCTGACGACAGATAGGTTATGCTATGACGAGTTCAAATCTCCAGTTGATTTCTAGTTGTGACCCTACACACTATCCGTGTAATATTAACAGTTCATACACTCAAAATAAGTTGATTTAATATATTTTAAGATTTCGTTCAAACCGTTCATGCCTATTCTTTCAAGCAACTCCCGACCGAAGTGCAGAAAATAGTGTAGTCGGAATCTCGACAATATTAAAAAACAACTAAAAGCAAGTACATAGTTATTTTTTTGCAGGTGGCCATAAATCTATTTTCTAAAGTTTTTGCAATAAATATCAACTTTCTACAAATAATTTTACGATTTAATAATATATTTCAGTTGAAAGCTTAATAAATAGCCAAACTCTGTATAAATAATTAGTTATTTAAGAAGAGTGCTTGATTATAGAGTAAATAATTGTATTTTTTTTTAATTCCACACCACTGTTAAAGAGTTTTGATATTTATTTTAAGCAATGTAGGATTTATTAGATACCCCCTACGCAATACATGTTAGCGATTAATCCTTGTTGATAAAAATAACAAGTATGCTTAGGTCAAAAATTATTAGCAATATGCGTATTTCCAAGTGATAACAATCTTTTTTAATAAATCATTATCGTAAAAAGCAATGTGCGTTTACATACATACATATATATATATATATATATATATATATATATATATATATATATATATATATATATGACATATGTTTGGCTGCCTTCCTTGTACACTCATTTGGTACTCACATAAAAATATTCACAAATACACACAAAGTTCCACAATAGAAACATACATACAGAGCGCACACTTTCGCTCACACTGTATGTATTGACCATTGTTAGTAGGCGTGATACTGCCTATATTTCTCCGAAGGTCTTTTAGATTAGCTTGGACAAACAAACAGACAAACAGATTTTTCAGGAACATGCAAATCACCAAGTGAGCTTAAGAAAAGTTGATTATTTCGAAATTATACACACAGACTTTTATTTCATTTATGAGCTCTGATGTGTAGATAGAGCTAATAATTAATAAATGTACGAAACGGACATACCGTTACCGTTTAATATTTGAAAAGGGCGCTTAGGTGTCAAAAAACATATTTTCCATTGTTTCACCGATTTGAATAGAGTCAGAAAGTCATGATTTGCAGAAAAGTTTATTAATAGAAGAAGAAACGCCTCCATGTCCACACAGTTTACAAACGGTTTGTTTATCTTTAACAGCTGTTTTCTTGGAAACTTTTTTTCGCTCGTAAGCCTTTTTATCTTAGACCACGTCACATATCGACCTAATATTAAAATGCATTAACTTCAATTCAAATCCATGGTTCAAAAAAAGGCGCTTTTGCTTGGTACAACGTATTGTGTAATCTGTGAACAACAAAATGCGAAAAAACGGAGTAGATTTTTATCTGTAATAGGCCACAGAGAAGGCTATACATACTCTTTTTAGAAACGTTTATTTGGTACAGTCTCTTCGGAAAGGGCTCAAATAGTTACATTTTGTGAGTCCATATTTTCTAAATTCATTTGACTTTTGACGGTGAACCATATAAACTAAATAGTCTTAGCATAATATTGGTACATTATCCCAAACTTAGTAAATCGTCTTATATTATACTTTGAGCATAGCACACCATTTTAAGAAAGATTGCGAATGAAATATTGTATATGATTTCCATTTTCTCAAGTTATTTCTTGGAGTAAACCAGTTTGAAAATGCAAAAATTAAATTTAAATTAAATTTAAAGTTAGTTAGCTACTATTCATACATATATTCTCTCTTTCTTTCATTCACTAGCATGTCATAAATCTCATTTTGTTCTTTTTTACAATTTTTACCACCTATCAACCCGTAGTATATGCCAAGACCCCACTGTGACCATGCGTGGTATTCTGAAAACCTATACGGAGCACGTACATTCTGACGTAAATCCTAAACCAGTATACAACTATGATTCGAACAATTGTATTCCGTGCCAATAGGCGGTAAAACTAGGGATGTCACATCAAATTTAAGCAACACAAAGCTGTATATCTAAAGTAACTTAAAAAATGTCCAATTTTTACACGAAAGGACTACTTTTGCGCGTTATTGGAATATTGTCCATGCTTAGCATGAAAAATAAAATTTAACATAAAACCAAACTCAAAGCCTGATACAAAACTTCAGCACTTGCAACGCACTGTGCAACATACTACTCCAGCTGTTCTTTTACAATATACATATTATATATAGCCGCTTTGGTCTACCTTCAGCATTTCACTGCGTTGTTTGACTCATTAGATTTGTGCATCTCGTTCTAACACTATTTTAAGGGTTCTTTACGATATCGTGCACTGGTACGTCATCAGCTGATTTTGTGTAAAATTTTTACGATATAACAACGCTGCAAGAAGCCGGTTTCGTTTTGTTGATTTTTTTTCTTTTTGTATTTTTGTTTTTTGTTTTACTCTGTCTACGTTACGGAGTTAATTAATTTATAAAAAACTTTTTTTTTATTTTGTATTTCACAAGTGCACGAAACTTTTTATTAAAAAGTTACTTTCGGCTACCGACAGACAATGATACTCGCACACTCTCACAGATACGGATATCGAAATGAATTCGGTCGTCGTCCGCTTGGTAGAACGTCTCTGAACATACTGAGCGAATTTATTCAGTTGCTGTGCTTGAACTTTTAACATTTTGTTGCTGTGGCTGCTGGTGTTTGTTGTTGTTCTTGTTGTTGTTGGACTTCCCAGTTTTCAATACGAACATTAAATACGGTTTTTCTTTGCTTTTATTATAACAATTTAAAAACAAATTTTTTTTTCCTGTTTTGCCAATAATTTTGTTGCTACTCGAGCATGAAAAACGGTTAACAGAACAGGGGCGAGACGAAACGTAACGGCCGTAACACTTAAGTTCAAATAATCAGTTATAATTGAACATTGTTATTTGAGTTGTTTTTGTATCTTTTGATGTTGTTGTTGTAGTTGCTGTTGAGAAGCAATTTATGAGCAAACAAATGAACGCGACATCGCGTATACGTAACATTAAGAAAGATACATTGAAATGCGCGCGAACAACTATCGAAATTGAATCACAACAAGCGGAAAGTGCAGTCATAATCGTTAAATTTTCTTATATACATACATACATAGTAGGTATGTATGTATATTATTTTTTTATTTTATTTTAACTAATTAATTTTTACACCTGTTTCTGCTACTGTTGTAATAGTTTTTATTATTAACTAATACTGTACCGCACAATGCATCGCCTTTGAAATTGAATTAATAATGAACTTGACATTGAAGATACGGCAAAAAAATCGTAAAAAGAACTAACGCAAGCAGAATAGTGTGCCTTATACAACGGCGGTCTAGACTAAACAAGTTTTGATTCAAAAGTTTACAAACCAAAAATAATTGATCAATTTCGGTTTGATTATATTAATAGGCATTTGTACAGTTAGAGAAAATGATGTGGTATCATGGTTCAATATATACACGGATAAGTCTGCAGTAGATACGTTATTTTTCTCTCACTGAGAGCAGATGATAGGAACGATACTATCGTCCTATCTAAATAAATAATGGCTTAAGCGAACAATTAAACTAAAACTATCTGAAAAAGACATTTTACAGATTAGAGATAATGCAGACAGACGTGAACGAGGGGTAATATTTCGTGAAGTGGCAACACTAATGTCAATAGGTAATATCTGGCAATACTTAAACAAAGTTTGACATTTGTGTACAAGCGCAACTTGTGTTATTTACAGTGAGTTGGAAAAATTAATTTGGCCAAAAATTAGAAATTTTAAGCTAAAACTTTTGTTGGACTATGTTTCACTGCTTTCGAAGTCGATAATCTCATCTGGAGTGTGTTGTTAAACTCAGTTGGCGATGATGCACCATCAGAAACCACTATATATCGCTGGTATAGTCAATTCAATCGTGTTCGATGCTATACGTGAACCGATAATGTGAACTGATAATGCGAGATCGTCTTGTGACATACAGTGAGATTGAGGCATCCCATTAGTTCCATCAGCGTACATAAGATTTTGAATGAACACCTTGGCGTAAAAAAGGTTTGTTCGCGTTGGATTCCGCATAATTTGAAATTCACTCAAATCATGGATGAATCATGGATAGATGCGTATGAGCTGGAAACAAAACAGCAATCGACCGTGTGAGTGTTTCAAAGCGAACCAAATCCAACAGAACTTGTTCACGCACGAAGCACTGCGAAGCAAATGGTCGCCTGTTGCTTCGAACGAATGGACGGTCAATTCTGAATGGTACATGACCGTTTGGTTGCCTGAAGTCTTCGGGGAAATTTGCAAAACCAACCGCTGAAGACGATTCACACATCGGCTCGCACAAGAGAGGTTTCAGCTTTCAAAATATCGAATTAATAGTTCATCCGCCGTACAGTCCTGGTTTATCACCCAATGATTTCTTTTTATTCCCAAACATCAAAAACAAACTGCGTGATGAATGTTTTTCTACGCCCGAAGAAGCTGTTGATGTGTTCACAACCCATGTTTTAAAGGTGCCTCAATCGGAGTGGTAAAAGTGCATTAATATTCATGAAGAATATTTTTAAAACAATAAATCCATTTTGCTTTGTAAATGTTTGTTATTAATTGCTAATCCCTCGTAGGCACCGGACCTTTTTTTTTTCAAATATAACGCTGGAAGGAAAGCAATGTTTAAATAAGAACCGTCTATTTAGTCCTGTACCGAAGGTACAAGAGCCTATTGGTTTTGTTCAAATGTATGTAACAGGTAGAAATAATGGTCGGAGACCCCCAAAGTTACTTAATGAGTGATAGAGGAGTCGATGTAGCCATGTCCGTCTGGCCGTCCGTATAAACGAAATGACCTCGGAAACGGTAATAGATAGAGACTTCGTTCTTTTTGCATTCGACTAAGACTTCTCCGGAATTTCACAAGTATATTTTAAAATTTTGATTTGAATTTTTTTTAAAGACTTTGCGAATTTATGGGTTTATCTGAATAATCTTCAAACTTTAGCTGAGATGCCGTATGAATTGTGCAATTATTATTAAAAACTACCTCAAAAAGATCGAGTATTGCATGCTATTGTGTTCAAAAAAGTACGGGCTAATGACTATTGCCAAGCATACAGCGCCTATTTTGAGCCAGCGTGCTCAAGAAATTCAAATGTATAAGGACGGCCATGATTACAGGCTACAAACGACGACTGATGTTGGCAAAAAATTTTTTGTTATTCTGAAACTGTTGAATCGAGTCTTTTAATTAGACTCACATTTTTTATTTTGATTTTTATTTTTTATTTTGTTTTGTTTAGCTAACCAGTCAGTTAGTCTACATTCTAGAACACTTTTGATTATCAAGAGAGCTTTATCAATGGCAAGAGAGAATTTCTGTTTGCATTGATTTGAGGAATGACGAAGAAAGGTGAATGAATTATTGGAATAATGCCAACGGAAGCCGGCTACCAATTCTAACAACAAAAACCACAACAAGCAAAAAAAAAACCTCATTAAATATTAGAAAGATTCAAAAGCAAAGAAAGTATTATAAAATAAAAGAGTAAAAAATTATAATCATAATATTCTCCGCTTTTTTTAGTAGCTAACAATTTAATGTGGTTTCTTTTTCGTTTAAAAACATATTTTTTAATGTAAAAAATAGATCAGCACTAAGTCCATTATAAAAAAATCAACCCCAAAAGTTACAACGAAAAATTTTATTTTGTTTTGTCTAATTTATATCCAAGATCAGTCAAAAAGACTTAAAGCATACATTTAGGAAGTTTGCTAAAATTTTTTTATTGTTAAAATTTACACTCGTTTACAAGCAAATAAATTATTTACTTTAGCTAATATTGTATCAAGTTTACTTTTATATGAAAACTAATTAGACAGTCTGTTTCTTGCCGAAACTATACAATGCGGTTGTTGAAGATCTAATTAGCTTTAAAATAATATTTTGAGTGATCCCATCAGACATATTTAATTCGAGATATGTTCTAAAATGTATAGTTTGGACAAAAGCGTGGAAAAAAGTTGGAAAATCATGAATCATATTAAAAATATTTTTCAATATGATTCTAAAATTTAGCGAGGCTTAAATAGAAAAAAAGCAATATTTCCAAAGCGATATCATCATTTTTTTTCAGATATCATCAAGCTCTGCTCTGTTCATACATAAAATCGATAAGTTCTTGACTTCAATCCGGAATTTCATATTACCTCAGCTGTACCAAACCTTTCGCTACAAATTATCTTTATCTTATAATTTCATAAACACAGACGTATGTATATTTTTTTGCTTATAAAAACTTTATTGAATAAAATCTTCGCGTTTATCACAGCACTGAGTACGCCGGGTTGAAAGCATTTCATGCTAATTAAGAGTTAGTAAACAATTTTAAGTAAATTTGTGTTTGTTTTCTTGTACATTGTTCATAATTTCTATATTTTCTACGCTGTGCCTGTTTAGTGCACATAAACATTCTGCATCTCAACCACTGTGGGTGTCTTTCGCATGCTGCTGTTCTTACTACGAAATTGTTCCTCGATTTCGAGTAATGTGCGGCCACGTGTCTCCGGCAGGAACTTATAGATGAATATAATGGAAAGAAACGCCATCACGCCATAAAATACAAAGCAATTTGCAGTGCCAATGCTTGCCTCAAGATCTGGATAAATTTTAATACACACAAAAGCAAAGAACATGCCCGAAGCAACTGTTAGTCCTGAGGCCGGGCCACGCACCTTCTGCGGAAATAGTTCAGAGATCATAAAAAATGGCAGTGTATAGAGACCCAATGTGCTAAAAACAATGAAGGCAACAATGACGACTACGGGTAGATACGGAATGTTTTGCACGAAATCGAACCAACTGTGACTGGCCAGAAGAAACATGCAGATGGCCATGCCAAGTGCTGAGATCATGCCAGCACGACGTCGTCCCCATTTTTCAAGCACAATACCCATAGGACAGGTTGTAACAACGCGAGCAACACCAATTAGCACAGCACACATCAAAGGATCTATGGATATACCAGCGTTTGTGGCGATCTGCACTGCATACACGATTATGACAAAGATGCCGGTCAATTGTTGTATGGCAAAGAGTCCAATAAGTATTAGCAGTGGCTTATAAACCTCGGGCAGATGCAGGCAACGCAGGAATGAGGGTTTCTTCTCACCATCCCGCAATTGAATTGATTTTTGCAGCATATTAAACTCCTCCAACACTTCGGGATGTGTAATGACCTCTGTAAATTGTTGTTAAGTTTAATATTTAAATTTTTTTTTTTTTTTTTTTAACTGTATGACATATCACCTCTCTTTTCCAAGCCTCTAAAATAGTTGAGCGAAACACGCGCATCTTCTATACGCCGCTTTGACAGCAGCCAACTAGGTGACTCCGGCATCGGCACAATACACATTAGTGCAACTATCTGATAACCACAAAGTATCATAGCAATCAGTCGGAAATCATTTCTTATAAAGTAACCAATGAGATATACAACTGTTATACCGGCCGCCACTGATATTGAAGTGCCCAAAATGAGACTTCCACGTATCTTTGGCATGCTAATCTCAGCAGAATAAACGCCACTGGGCGCACTTGACAAGCCCATTGCAACACCTATAAAGAGTTAGCATTAATAAAGAAAGAGTTTTAGAGTTTAAAAAACCACTAACCTGACAGAAAACGCGACACCATCAACTGCCAATAGAAAAGATTTACATCCGTCTGACTTGCGGTTGCCATCAATGTCCAAGCGGCCAGAGCGATTAGATTAGCTACATATGTTGTATTTTTACGTCCTAAACGATCGAGTAGCAGCCCGGAGCACAAACCGCCCAGCGGCGAGGAAAGTGTATTAATGGAGGCGAACCACGAACCTTGAGACGGTTTTAGATACACCTGCTGACTTGTATCGAGTAACTGTTTAAGTGTCACTGTAGCCATGCCAAGCGACATACCCGAAGCTAGTACGCCCACATTTGCTAGTATCACCTTTGAGTATAAATATTTTTTGGGAATATTAAGAAATATTTTCAAACATTTCAGTAAAAAAAAAAAATTACCATCAAAGCTTGACGTCTCACGGCGCGTGTTTGTTCTCCAATTGGTTTGGGCGTATACGGTCTATCTAAGCCTGATACAATATGTGCACGTTTACCATTCTTCAGTGTATGAAACTCCTCGGCGTCCTCAGGCTCCACTTCCATGACGGTGGTATTGCCATACGGATGTTGTTCACGTATGCCAGACATTTAAGTCAATTGTATACTTACTTTCTATAAGTATGTATTAAGTAAAATTTGTATACAGGAATGAAGAGTAATTATTAATTAGCAAAAAGATTGTTGCAACAAGCTGTGAACGAGTTCAAATCAACTCTTTACTAAATCGCGCCAAAAACTTTTAATAACTAAAAATAGAACGCATTGCAATCTATAATTCCAGAACTCAAATTACTGACATAAATATAAATTGGTTAACGTATAGTCACAACCTCAAAAGATTGAACATTGAAAAATGCTCTGCAAACAATTGTTTCAGTTACCACCAGCTTCATTAATTTCATAATAATATCGCTAAATAAATATAAATAGCCCTCGCAATACAGTTTATTTTTGCGATAATGTCTGGGTTTCCATTGATAAAGCCATTGAGTACACTTAACATGGGATTTTATTTGAAGTCGCAAAGTGACTTAAGTTTTGTATAAGTAGTGAGATAACGTAAACAAATCACAAATACTTCATGATCGCCTTGAATGCATTGCAGTGACGCGGTATTACTGAACTTAATGGCGATAATTCATACATACATATGTCATTCTACACAGATCTAACAATATTATACAAGCTCCTACAGTATATCTGTGTATGACGAATGTCAAACTAGGCGCGACGGCAGCTACTGCAAAACAATTGAGCACCAAATTGTATTGAGTGATCAATAAACAATTTAGTTGCCAATCAGTATCAATTAACGAAAGTGTGCCGCGTTCTTGGATCTTCGAGCATGATATAGAGTATATTTGACGCGATTCAATAAACTACCGCTTTCTAATTAACAATTAAAAAGTCACGACACGTTTCTGTTTTCAACTTACATTGCACTGGGAAACAAAATTTTGAATTTCGAAACCGGTTTTTGATATTTTAATACTTTTTGTGTTCGATTGCCGGCTGGCTGTCAACCAACTTGTTTGAGCAGGTAGTGAGAGTTCAACGTATTTTTATATGCTTTTCTTTGCTTTTTTATATTATTTAACTCAAAAAGTTAACTTAGAACACGTTAAGGTAGTCAGAATGACTGAATGTTCAACCCTAAATGGCTAAACAATTCAAGCTGACGCCAAGCATATGCACAAGCTAACTCAGATTATTGTATAAAACTTAAAAAAAAAAAACCGAATGGCAGATGATCGAAATAGGTCTAACGATCTACCAATCTATGAGTAATCTAATCCGACTGCGACAAAACGCTCAAAGCGACTGAAACTCAAATGCCACGTTAAACGCGCTGATAGCTGCTGGCTAA
This sequence comes from Leucophenga maculata, assembly GCA_035044805.1. Taxonomy (NCBI): domain Eukaryota; kingdom Metazoa; phylum Arthropoda; class Insecta; order Diptera; family Drosophilidae; genus Leucophenga; species Leucophenga maculata. The sequence continues at coordinate 981,435 of JAWNNP010001173.1, forward strand.
ACGAAAACAACAAGAATAACAACAATGACTACGCCAGCGACCAGAATGAACGAGGCCCGCTTCTCCGTGTCGCTCTCGGGAATCCAAGTTGTTTAGTCTATAGATATGCCCTATACTAACAATGAGCTGAGCATGTTAGATTTGTCATTGCGTATTGTTTCTAATATGCGGACAGAAAGGCAGACAGACAGATGGACATTGTTAGATCGATATCGTCTCGTTGAGCAGATCAAATATATACTCATATATATATTCATAATAGGCTCTCCGGTATGTGTAATTGCGCAAATACTCCTTGCGAATGTGTACCTTAAGCACTTTCCTTCTCCAATCGTCCAATATCATTCTATGCATTCTTTTTCTGGCGGATGAATTCTTTTGGACGACCTGAACGTTCATCCTCACTTATGTTGGTATGAGGTAAACGGAACTCAGCTAAGCACTTCTTAACCATTGAATTTGATAGTACAGAATCCCCATGTTGGCACATCTTTCTTAATTTTACGATTGCATATTCATAGATGCTAGTTGATGCAACCTGTATTATATAGATATAATTATGGTTACCTGATAAGAAAATGACTAAAAAAGAAAGCTGATGGACCCGGTATACTTTCATCCTGAAAAATACTTTGATGTAATCTGAACTAAGTTCATAATGAAAGTAGTTTAGTTTGATATTTATTTGGGCGCAACAGTAGAATTGGAACTCAGGCCAGAGTCGAGCACTCTAAAATTGTTTAATTATTAAAAGGAAACTCAACAACCGTTATGCTATGAAATTGAAACAGGTTCAGACGGAGGTTATCATATCTGTGTAGAGTATGCAACAATCGTTTACGTCCATACACAAAAAATAAATAAATACATATTTATATATGTATATCATTCAACGATTTCATTTGTAGTACAAAAATATTCCAATAGATTTAGTGTGTCACGATCGTTTTTTGTTTTTTTTTTTCCACAAGAACTTTTATCAAAAGTAAATACGTTCTATACTCAAAACGAAATTCTTCCTCAAGCAGGCAAGTGTTTCGATTCCATTTTTCAAATTCAAGTATGAGAGAGCACATGGAGAGCTGATAGAACAGACGTTCTGCTACGAGTTCGGGATTATCAGTCAATTCAACGAGCTATAAAAGACATCCATAAACATGGCCTTGCTAATTGCTCATAATTGCTTGTTAAACAATAGATACATATATTTTAAATGGTCTTAATACTAGCTCAAGGGTTTTGAATTATTGTGTGAATTGATGTTTTTTTTTTTATTTACACCGAGCATTATTTGCTCAGACATGCTTTGTCGTTTTCGAACAAGAAATCAAATACATTTTTACATCTGTATTTCTAATCAAATATTTACAACACAAGGAAAAATGTGCTCGATTCTTTCTTATCGTATTGCAAAATATTGTACTAACTTGACTTGAAAAAATGACTAAGAAACGAACAATCTAATGTAAAAGTATATTAGGTAAAAATATATATTGTCTCAGCTAATTGTTTATGTTTCAAACTAATCAGAGAATCAACAATTGTTTTATGGCGTCAATTTGTCTCAGAGATATTTTGATTTATTTAATGAGCTCAAGTTGTGTTTGTCCAGCTATAAAGATTTATAAAGAGTTTTAGCCAGCTGTACTCACAAAATTTGTGAATAACTTGCTTTGAATCAAATGATATATGAACTAGGTAGTATTTAGAAAAAGTAGACTTCAGTTGGATTGAGAATGTTGAGGCAGGATCGATGGTGCGTCAAGCTAGCAGATCAGATGTTCAAAATTAAGACTTTTTAATTGCCTTACTGGAACTACAGTGTCAAGTGTCTGCCTATCATTATACAAGAAACAAATTCACTCCTCACCGGTAGCCAAATTTAAATCATTTAGGGCAGTCGAAAACAGTTTAAGTTTCGATCTTGCAGCGAATTTAAATACCATATATCCATGTGGGAGTAACACGTTCCTTGTATATGAACCTTTGTTGTACAGTAGTAGTTTATAACTCCGTTAAAGAAGTCAGGTCAGCTTCCATAATTTGGCATGACAGGTAGCTATGAGCGCAGTAATGTGGTCCCTGAGAGTTAAACTGTTGTTCAAGTTGGAGCTTAAGGAAAGGATTCGTCTCTTTGAAATGAAGCACACTTATCGATTTTGAGTAGGTGGTCCACATTTTCGCCCAAAATTCATGAACCTACAGGAAATGTTGAAGATTTTATGTTGCTCCTTACTCGAACAATTGGAGTGGCTGATGCCTCCGCTCGCACATTAACGGAGAATTAGTGGCCCTCTTGTTAAAATAGTAGGCAACCGCAATCATTTCATGGGTTTTGGCCAAGCATAAGCATATAAGTTTTTCGGCATATACAACAAATAGCAACCTAGGCGACGGGCGATGTTTATTACCTCTTCATTTGACACAGGAAAATCCGCTTTGAAAATTGAGAATACCATGAGTTATACTAGCTAAAACTGTATGAGTGGCTGATGCCCCTGTTCGCACATTAACGAATAATTATTAAAATAGTAAATTCTGATGCATGGCATTGAAGATGCCATTGTAAAACTCCTTATTCTTGAATTCACCAAGCATGTCGTTGACTACTTAGTGGAGTACCATATCCAGCACGAAACAAAAATTGGTGATCCGGCATGATACCATGCTGATTCTACAAAACTAGAAATACGATCGTCAAACTACCTTGCCTAAAACCCGAAGATGAAAGACAGAAGGCTGATCCACCGTTAAAACTCAGAAATATTCTTCCGCTGGATAGGCTTGTGACCTTTTTATATTTCTAAAACATCGTGTGAATAATACAAATATATTATAATTTTGACACGAAGTTTATATGGTAACACCTACTGTGCGCCTTTGAAATCATACAAAAATTCGGCGAAAAAGGTATGTGAATAAGCAATCAATTTTTTTTACACCACAAGTAGTTTGATATATTTTGTTTAATTTTTATCTGTGGAAACTAGAAGATATTCATACTCCTTTTATTTATACTTCAAAAATAACGGGTTTTTTCAGTCACATCAAAAGTATCGAGTATCGATTGTCCGTCAAAGTGATTTAAGCACATTGTTAAGTATATTTATTGTTCATATAACTGAACTGAAGATTAAATACGAGAATCTAACTATCGAAATTTAAAGTCAATCTAATTTATTTATTGTCCCATTTAGGGTAGATTATAAATAAAATAATTCAACAAAAAAAATTGATTTTCAGTTTTCAATTTTCAAATTTAAATTATTCGAATATCGATATTTTCCAAACCGGTCTTCCCGCAAGTCTCAACCGGTTCGGAGCCGGGGTGTTAGAAATCGGTTACTGTACTGATTTGTTTTGCTGTGTCTTAAAAGAGTAAAGATTTATTGTATATCAAGCCCTTGGTGTCAGCCAGCAAGAGAAGAAGAAGATGCGATTTTTCCGTTGTTTTGATAAAAAACATCGATGTACTTTCATACATTAAAATTCACTCGAACATTTTCGGGCGGGTATCCATAACAGGCAGCTAAGTTGGTTTGCAGATTAGAAAATATTAGAGCAGCTAAATCTAAAATGCAGTTAATTTAGGTTCACCGAATATATATTTTAAAAGATCTCAAACTTATAAAACTTGAATACAAGAACTTCCATAAAACTGTTTTGTTTATGAATATGTTCTTATTAACTATGAGCAAAAGAATTTTTATGTTTTAAAGCATCTTATAAAACTTGAATACAACCACTATTCTATATCTATTTTTTTGTTAATGAATATGAGTTAATAAACGTTGATGATTACAACACATAAGTTAATTGACTATTTTTAGCTTTAGAGAGCATCTGCGGTCAGAAATTATCAGTGCTGCCTTGCTGAAAGTGCGTTTTCACTCACAGGACGTAGCAAGTACACACATATATCGTCTTCGTCAATATTCTAAAAAAAATTATAAATTTGTATTCATTAAACTTCACTTTGCACTTACCTTCCAAAATTGTAACGGTTCAACTTCTTCAGCTGCATTCGGCTTTGCTAAATATTGTCTCAGCAATAGAATTGTTGTTTATAAAATGGCAAGTAATTGTAATGTATCCTTCAATTGCTCTTGACGTCCAGCAATCTGTTGTTATGCCGACATAATTAACATCATTCAATATAGTTATTAAACGCGTTTTCATAGATTCATACTGATTTATTAGAATGACCTCCCGAAAGTATTTTTTAGATGGTATCTTGTACTGCGGATCTAACAAATGCAGTAAATCACGAATTCCTGTATCTTGCACAATACTAAACGGTTGAACGTCCACTGCAATCATACGCATAATGACCTTTTCTATTTTGGTTTGCCGATCTGAACATTTAAACATTTCTTTTTGTACATTTCTTAAATGGTTCTCCAGATTTGTCGTGTTTCAATAAGTTTTGAGGATACATTCGCTATTGTTGCATACTGCCGATTGAATGTCATTTGTATACTTCTCAAAATAATTCCAGACTACTGATGTCTTCCTTTTTTCGTTTAGGGGCGAAAATATCTTTTGAAGTCTCGCTGTTATCATTTAAGTGAATATATAAATAAACAAAATACAATATACATAAATCGTGGTGAAAAGCAGCAGCAAAAAAAGATTTGCCGCCAAAAAAGTGACATGCTCAATATGAGCATGTAAGTTCATTATATACATACGTCGAAACTTACCTTTGAGATATTTGTTCATTGTTGCGATTCTGTATTGTCGTAACCAAGTTGCTTGATTGAACCAACACCACCACAATGAATTTAATACTATTGGATTGACATTTTTATAAATTATAAAAAATATGTTCAAACACTTTGCTTACACTTTTTCCGCGTTGCACAGCTGATTATATTAGATATGGAAAAGCATCGATGTTTAACGAAAAACATCGACTTTTGACGCGCGTGAAGCTAACAACCCTCTGCCAACAACCCGTTACAAGTGTGAATGAAACAGTTATCGATATCGAAAAAAATGGTATTTTATATTCTGTATATTAATACAAAATGATGAATTAAAAAAGAAAATAAAATATAAAATGCAAACGCAAATAGAAAGACAATTGTCTACTCTCTATTTTCTAAACGATTCTCAGAGAAAATAATTGTAGAGAATGGCTACAAATCCAAATTCAAAATGGTACCGCCTTTTCTGCATTTATTAATTCTCAAATATATTTTTAACGGTACGTCATTCTGATGAAATATGGGGGTAAAATGGATAGCTGAAAGATAGACCTATCCAATGCTACCCATGTCATATGCAAGTCACCATAAGCCTTAGAACAAAATTTTTCAAAACCTGCAAACATTTTTGATTTTTTGCGTAGCAGTGGACCACATAAACAAACATCTGTCTCCTTGTCTAACTTACAAGAAATTCACGAGATATTCATGCCAGTGTTACCGAACAACAAATAAAATCTTTTGAAGACAAAAGTATCTGTACAAACGTCAACTCAACTGAAATATTTTGCGGACAAAAGTATCTGTTCAGACGTCAACTCAATTGAACTGTTTTGTATAAGCAAACTGGTCTGTACTGGAAGAATGTCTTGCGTATTTTGAATTTACCAATCGTTAAAGGCCTGTTGTCGCATGCAACAGAAACTGAATTCAGTACATTAGCAGAAAATCGAAAATGTTTGCAGATTTTGAAAAATTTTGTTCTAAGGCTTATGGTGACTTGCATATGACATGGGTACCATTGGATAGATCTCAGTTTGGACTATTCATTTTACCCCCAATTTTCATCGGAACGACGTACCGTTAAAAAGATATTCGAGAATAAATAAATGCAAAAATGGCGGTACCCTTTTCGATTTTTGTTCTTTAGCCATTCTTTACAATTCTTTTCTTCGTTTCATTTCGAAAATGAAGAGTAGACAATTGTCTTTCTATTTGCATTTGCATTTTATATTTTATTTTCTGTTTTTATTCATCATTTTATAATAATATACAGAGTATAAAATTACTTTTTTTTCGATATCGATAATTGTTTCATTCCCACTTCCAGCGTGTTGTTAACAGAGAGTTGTTTACTTCACGCTAATCGACTTTTGTCATTTTATGAAAACATCGATGCATCGGTCTTTAAACCGATGTTTTCCCAGCTCTAGGTATTACATTGTATCAGAAAACAACAAACCTTTGCAACGCGCGTGTGTGTATTTTTATTATTTCGTTTTCTGCAACGCTTTGTATACAACGTACAGCCAATTAAATTGAAAAGTGTAGCAAAGTAAAAAAGAAAAGCTTTGCGAAGTGCAACGTTTTCTTGTAGTTTTGTGCCATTATTCGTTCCCGTAAAAGTTCATGCAGCATCAATAGAAGTTGTTGAGGAGTGCATAAATTTATTTCAAGAATAATTTTTATCTAACAGTTATGAAAATTTACGCATAAAGTGCAAGAAAAGGACACAATTTTGTATTAAAAGTAAAGTTTATGCTTCTACAAAAAAAAATACTGCTAATGATTCGCTGCTTCACAGTGATTGCATTTTAACCTCCCTACCCAAACCGTCTGGCAAAGATGGAGCCTAAGCAGTGCTGCAGAAGTTGCAGTTTCATCGAGCAGCTTCATTTCTAGAAAAATTGAGAAAACAGCAGAGCTGCAGCCAAAACAAAACCCAAAACAAACATACAACAGATCCTACGCCTGAAGTCACAAAACACAGAAAGCAAACGTTGACAGCATTTACGACTAGAGTTCTACATTAATCCTGCGCATTCCTCAACCACACACACAACAAGCAGTTGGGGTTGGTCAGCAGCATACAAATTTCCTACACACTGTTCCTGACATCATCATAAAATCTCCAGCAACGGCTGTAATAGAAGCTGAAAAGGCCAAGATGAATATAGATCTGTTGTTTCCCAGGATAGCGGACTGCTCCTACGTGTCCTGTTACTGGTATGTGAAACTCTGACAGTTTAATAAGTCTGAATATATTTCATGCATTTTAATTACAATATGATTTTTTTTTTATCTTATTCTCATTCATGCAACAAATCACACAATGCTTGCTACTCCTTCTATGCCGTATGATTCACAATAATTTTCTTATCGTCCTCGTCGCCATCATTGTTGCGTTGCATTGGTCCTTTTTATTATTATTTATTCTATGCTATTTGCTGCCTTTAGTGCCTAATCGAGTTCCTTGTTTCGCATTTAAATTCGCTCATTAGTCACTCACTAACTCAGCCAAACTCCAACTTAAAAAGCGAAGCCGCCACCGCCGATGGAAATTAGGTCAAACGGTCATGTCTAACATCAGCTCTACGTATGCGTGTCCGTATGTCTCTGTGTATGTGTACGCTTTATGAGTTTTTCTTGTTGCTGCTATCGCACAGTTTGGTGCGACTGGTGGTGGGGAATGTGTTTGTTTGAATTTTTCTGTTGGCGCTTGTACTTTGCGTTTTTATTACCACATGCAAAGAAAAGCGCGTTTCGACTATAAAATAAAAACAAACGACAAAAGAAAAAAAAAAAACTACGCCGAAAAAAGTAAAGCGTCAAGAACAACAAAAATTAAACAAAATATTTGAAAATGCTAATTGCGAAGCATCGTTTCTACCCTCCTAGGCTTATGCAACGTGAGTTGGCGGAAAAGTCTTGAGGATAACATTGAATTATTTTTTAACATACGCTAACTAGTTGTTAGCAAGTTTAGGCATATTATTATTATTATTCATGGTAATATAAAACCAGTGACCTAAAAAATCTATTCATCATCGCACTGAGTAATGTGGTGAATGCATCTTAATATTTTTCTATATTATATCTTAAGTTGCTATGCGATTTTTGTGGTTGCGTGGAGTTTAAGTCTCTTATGGTCGCAGAAAAGCATACAAAACAGTTGTGTACACCTATTATAAACAATTGTTGTCTTACTGGCCTGCTACCACTCCTGACGGTGCCTTTAATTGGTTGCTACATTGCTGGATTGTAATATTTGTCATAGCTGGATCATAGAAGCTACACTAGCTTTTATCCTCGGCACACTTTCCAGTAAAATTTCTTTACTATACCAAACCTAGATGGATCATATTCGACGTATAATGTCTTCAATGCCATAGAATGGCTGTGTTTCTCTTTTTGGCGTTGTCATTCCTTTTCTTGCACGTCTGTGAGCCTACTCGTTGTTGTGGAATGTTGGTATGTTCCAGCAGCCACAGCAGAGAATTTCTGTTAAGTTTGCAGCACTTTTTTAGCATGACTATTGATCCTTGCATATTTGATCCTAGTATATTTGCCCAAAGACTTCCAATATTGAGGTCCTAAAATTTCCAGTTCAGTACACCAGCATAGGGCCTTGACAAGGCATCCTAATTAATACAATATATTAAACAAAATTATCACATAAATAAGTTTCGATGAGTATGTTTTTTACCACGGATGAACCACGGATAATACAACACATAGAAAGTCTTAAGCCGTGCGTTTATATTCTCTATCACATTTTTAATCACATAGACTAAGTGTCGAAAGTAAAAGTCAAATTGATTGCCTGACAGATGGATGGACAGGCGGACATGCGAATAACGTCTTGACTTTTGATAGTGATGCAGTTTCGCTCCTTTTGTCTCTTACGAATATTTGCCCTATGGTTACAAATATTCTAAAGAATCAATTTAGTGTTTTGAAAATTATAGGATCTAGCATTATTAAAAATTATAGCACATCCGTAGCTACCTGTCGGCTTAGAGTTCCTTCTAAACAAAATAAAAACGGGTCGGATCAAAGAACAGGATAACCGACAAACAATATCCATCCCCCTTGTAGTAATGAGTTTAAAGTTCTTCGTTCTTTCTACAGAGATAAGGTCCATTTCGAAGTGAACAAATTCAAGACCTTTTTGCACTACCCGTATATTTTGATATTTGTGTACGTGTATGTCTATGTGTCTATATATGTGTGTGTGTTTGTCTTTCTGTTTATCAGCATCATATCATTCCAACAAAAGCAACTGACATAAAGCAAAAAAAAAATGTGAAAAAAAAATTAAATGAAAAGCAAAAGAAAACTTTTTTATGAAACTTGAGCAAACATAAAAAAAAAGCTTTTCTTGCTTTTACTCCCAGCTTTCTCCCGCAGGACATGTTCATTGATTAATTCGCAATGCTCTCATATGAGTAAGTTCACTGTATCTGCGTAGTTGAATAGTATACGTAATATCTGTTGTTGTTTTTGTTTTTGTTTATACTGTCTCCATCCATTTGTCGATGTTGTTTTTAGTCCTGCCATATTAAGTCATACACACACACACGCACTGAGTCTGAAAGAGGGAGAGAGTGAAACAGTCAGATATTTGCCTCCATTTACTCACATGCAATCGACTTTCGCTGCTGACTCAACGAATGCTTGGAGCAAAGCATCATGGTAGGAGAGCAAAATGACAGCGCAGTGAAGCGGTAGGACAATAAGAAAAACATCAACTGAGCCCCCAAGTCTGAGCTGAAAATTTAAGGAAAAATGCCGCTTCTAAATGATGATGACGCTGGATGGCGACTACGACATCGTTTTGTCTTTTGGCATTTCGCCCATCGTCCGCAACGGCAGCGACATCATCATTACCACCAGCAGCAGCAATGTGTTTCGATTATCTTGTCCTTCGAACTGCTCTGGCCTCTCAAACTTCGTTTCTTTTCAGATATTGTTCTGCACATTAATTTCAAGGGATGCGTAGTTAAATCATTTAGCTGATCGCTATGAAATTTTTGTAGCTGAACATCGTGTCCCGTTGAATATTGATAAAAAAGCTATAACAAATTTGTATAATCTATATATAAATGCTCGTCTCATATTTATTTTTACCATCTCTTATGGGACTACAGATTTTTTTTTCATTTGCTGTCATATTTTGAAAGGTAACGTTTATACGGATTATCACAGATCATACAAGAATGTATGTACAAACCAATAAATAGTTTGCTTAAAAATAGGCCGTTAATATGCGAAAAATCTTTTTGGACGTAATAAGAGATGATATCCTTTCTGTGGGTTATAACTTGTTCGAAAAATGACTCCAAACATTGCAAATTGTGGTTTGAGATTTGGTTTTCTTTAAATAGTTGCAACCATATAAAGATATAGTCTTCCAAATTCCACAAACTATATTTGATACAACTTTGCTAGCACCGCTAATCACGGTTTTTATAAAGGGAACGACTTACATTAATAGGCTGAACTAAAAGTGTAATAACTCGATTTAAAAAAAATTTTGATACTTTAAAACTGAAACACAATATTGCCTCCAAATAATGGTATGGTTTAAATAGAGTTTCTTGCAGGCACTTCTAAGATTATAGTTCGAGGTTATTGAAAAATATTAAATTACGATTGATTTTTTTAGTTTAGTTATTCTTTTATTGAAAAATGTTCTGAAAACTTTATCCAGGGCTCTATTCTTAGATGCTTTTGCTATTAAAGCAATCTGCGGAGAATTCATTAGTATAAATATTGCTGATAAGCTAGACAACGCGAATCGTTCTAAACATGTTCCCTACTCCATCTACATTTAGGATATTTTTACTTACGTATGTTTAAAAAAATCCAAGTTTATTAAGCAAAATTTTGCTTCGTATCGAACACAGTTAAGTTATGTTTTCTTATATTTTTTTAATTTTCCCCAGTGCTGCAGTCTCATTCACTTTATGCTCGCAGCCCTGAATGTAATAAACATCTTTGAAATGAAATGAACTGCCAAAATGGCTCAACCTATGTCAATTTGGGCACCAACGGAAACCATGTGCGGCATAGATTTAATACTTATAAATTTTTTTCCCTCGAATTAATATCTTTGAGTTGCTTATTTACCGTTCATCGTTCGAGACTGCTTTCAAAAGCAAATTTTACTAAAACGCAAGGCACATGTGTATGTGCATATATGTATCTTATAATATGTGTCCCCGAATGACCACAAATTCTCACAGGATTCGTGTAATGTAGTCAAAGAATTTATTGAAAAGTTTTGCTATTGCATACTTGCAGACAGCAAACTCGCCGGCAGGAATCGTCGTGCTTATATACAACAAACAAATTTATTTTGCTACTCGAAGCAGTCGAGTGGCGTTTGCCCCCAGTTGTCCAATTGGCCCACTGAAAGTTATCTTAATGCCATAATCGCAACGAGTGAACGAGCGAGTTAATAACGCCGTAGCACGTTAGTCGATACCCGTAGTTCCATTCCTTTCGCATCGTATCCTTTGTTCGTGCGTCTATTTGACCTACCTCTGAAACAACCACATATCTCTGGGCACTTGTGTGGCAAATAACTGTTGATATTGCGAACGGTTTTTGTTATTGTTCTTGGCGTTATTATTATTATTGTTGTTCTTGTTGGGGAGGTGGTTTTAATGTGTTTTTTTTTTACCCTTCGCACGCAGTTCGCTTAGTTTGTATCGTAGTGAAGGAGACTTTACACATTTCAAGTACCTCCTGTAAATAATAATATTATAATTTTTGTCACGGAATTTGTAAAGCACTAATATAAAAACTTCGGAGACTATATATATATATATATATATATATATATATATTCCTGAACAGCCCGATGATACAAAGAGCAAACTACTAATCATTTCTGTCCGTCTGTATGAATCTGTATTTATGTAAGACAGATATGTTCCTAATATTAATTACAAAGGAAAGTCCACTGAAAGATATAGACCTCAATAAACAACACCGCGCAGTTTTCAGTATTTTTTTTTACAGTCAATATGCACTCGAAGTTCGATATGATAACTTCCTATCCTATCCTTCATATCCCGCTCACTTTTATGATTGAGCTGTCCATGTAATGAATACTTCCAATAAATATAGTATTGAAACACTTAGCAGTATTTGCTTAAATGCATGTAAAGCGTATTAAAGCTTCGGACTTTTTTTTTTTTTTTTTGTATGCCTTGCTCGCATGTTTGCTACTCGAGCATGCCACTGCCACCGTCGTCACCACTGTTTACTTCTTGCTATTGTCCTGTAGCAGGCTAAGCAATGTCGAGCACTGAAAAACGGTTGGAATTTTATAAGCGTCGTTGATGGTAGTTATTGTTGGTGTTGTAGTTGTTAGTGGTGGCAGGCACTCTACAGCTTATTGTTCGCGTTGACATATTATTCTACTCTTCCACTTGGACTGATGCAATCCTTGCGCTGGCTCATATTGGCATGTTTATTCAATTGTCCTTCAGTAAATTGCTCGCATCGTCTTGACCGCTGCGCTTTTCATTAGTTGTAAAACTATTTGCTTTAAATCAATTGCGCACTTCATTTAATTGAATTGCCCTATACTTCATATATGTACCTACTCGTGGCTCGTGTCTGTTAATACAGCAGCTGCAATCTATGTAAGTCTGTCAAGGAGCTCACAAAGCAACCAGTCAAGTCAACCAAGCAAACAGCAAAGCAAAAGGTGAATGTCAGAGGTTGTATTTGATTTATGTGCTTATCGATCCACTTACAATGCAAAGAGTACTTATTACCGTAAAGAACAAGCGTTGTCGTTATTTGAGAGCTTTTAAATTTGTAATTGGTTAAACACTTTTTGCTTAGATAGCTTGAAACAATTCAAATTGTTTATCTTTTTAAAAATAGCAGAGTTCTTGTAGAGCAAAATAAAAACCTCATAGCATGTTATGGTTTATGTTTAAAGCGTAGTCTCTGGTGCATATTCTTATGTAGTCTAAAAAATCAGATCAAAGTCTACACGAATTGTCATCGACTTGCGCTGCGCAGAAAGCAAGTTTTGAATACTTAAGAAATAATGGGTTTTTTTTTAACTAAATATAAAAAGTCAAAAATTCATAATTTAATTTATTAATATTTGCACTTAAGGAGGTATTTCGAATGTTATAAAACTTATTTTGAGGATGTTGTTTATTCAAATAAATTTCCAACACCTTGTACCTATGTCGTTATTAAAAATTTCCACCACAAAACTTATTGTAGCCGACGCTTATTATCCATTAATTTGGTTTATGGAAAATATTTTTCCAATAATTTTTTTATGTATATAAAAAGGAATGTTATATCTATTTATTAATATATCTATTTATCTTTGTATGTTACTTATAGGAAGCCAAAGTGTCGAACCGATTGAATTGAAATTTACAGACAAACAGAGTAGGTCATGAAAGTAATCCGGTTAAGTTTCGTCAATACAAGTGATAAACAAAATTCAAACATATCTTTGCATTTATTTGAGGTAAAGGTATTTGTTAGCGGGACCGAGATGTGTAAGATCCATTGAAGAAGTGGGAGGGCTTAGGTGTCTATGAAGAACATTTATATATATATATAGACAATATTCATATCAATATTTTTTACTTTGCACTGCAAAGCATGCCGGGTACCACTAGTGATATTATGTATATTGTATTCCTATTCCGACCTCGATCAATGTGGGATATTTTACTATAATTGACATTAAACACTATCAAAACCCAAAAAAAAAAAAACCCAAACATTTTCATAGAAAACTAGCTGTACCCTGCACGCTTTGCTGCGCCTGCTATATAATAATTTGATAATGAATTTTGTGTTTATGTATCTATGTATGGATGTTGTATGTTCCTTATAGACTGCCGAACAAAACCCACTTTTTCATTTCCCCCTTTGATTTTGACCAAACTTAACAGGATTACATTTCTCGATCTTATTAACATGTACACCCAATTTCATCCCTGTATCACATAACGCTGCGAGGATATGACAAATTTTGTTACTCGGATATCTCAACTCAGATATGTCAACTGCTTAGGACAGTTTAACTATGCCTATATTCTGCGCGGGAGTATACTCAATAACTTCCCAAAGGACATACAAGCGCACAAACATACGTACATTCATTTTTATATAGATAGATAGATATCAATAATGGGAGGAAGATTTGTATGGGAGCTACCCTATCCCCTGGTCCAACTTGGACCTGTATGGAAAATGTAGAAATTTTGACCTAACATACACCAAAATTCTATTAGTCCGAACTAAATCCTATAAAGATAATTTTGTTTTAATCTGAATAAAATACACCAAATTTAGCGATACTAAATGTTCTAAAACATGTTTTTTTTTTTCTTATTTATGCAAAAACATTTGAAATATACAACCTTTAAACCGCTCTATCTTATAATCCCCAAGTTCTTTTCGGTCATGTAGACAGAGAAGTCCTAATTTAATAAGCCATCAGTACGGCTTCGTTATCAAATTAATAGATTATCAAGACTTCACGCAAGATTTTGAATGAAACGTCAAGGTACAATTGCTCACGACCTAAAAGCATAAAAAATACCAGTTGCACAACGAAAGCCTGGTGAAGGAATATAAACGCCTAGTCTTGGATCATCATTATGTCTTCCTTCAATTCTTCAATTGACTTTTAAAGATTACAATCCATAACCGAACTGCAAACTCCGTTACGACTCAAAACTTCATGAAAGACTAAGGTTACACTTTGTGAACACCATTGCTCCCTCAATACCCCAACTTCATGCTACCATAGACTACCAATCCTGGAGCACCGTTTCGTCATGCCTCGAAACCCACAATAAATAACAAAGTGTTCCGCAGCGCTACTGCGATAACAACATCGTTTTCATCAGATGCTTTCATCATTTAGCCGAAGCCCTTTGTTTCCTCAGTAGAACTTAGTACCTAATATTGGCCGATATTACGAAAATAGTAGAAGTTGAATCGGTGATTTTTGTGCACTATCCGAATTATTTTTATATGTTACTTATTTTGAGCGTTTAATCTGTACAAATATGCGAAAAATCGATTTGTTAGAGTAAATTAGGAATTTAAATATCTTTTGTTAATTAAAACCAGAAAATAAAAAAGATATCTCACTTATGAGAGCTACCTCTAAAAATTGTGCTATGCGCTGAAGCCAAAAATAATCATCTATACCGGAATTAGACAAACAATTATCTTGGGTAGAGTATTCGAACAGAGTGCAAAAATGCTTCTCGACAAGTTGCAACACAATCTTCTGTTTGTTATTCCTTTACGTATTTTCTTGTGCGATTTTCTCTTTCTCTTGAGAATAGTAATTTTCTTATTTTATTTCTCTATACATTGGAAATCTTTTAGCAATCATCGCACTGATTTTCAACATGTTTCCTCGAGTGGATTGATAAGATCGATAGCACTTCAACATTTTCTACAAGTTGAGATGTTTCAATTGCTTCCGGTACATACCTAGGTGACTACAATGTAGTAGCAAAAACTTTAATTTTTATAGATATTAGCAGTATAGCTATTCCACTCGACCTGCCACACAAATTTGTTCAAAACAAATTTTATCTTAAAATGACATGTTTCTATTCTAGACCAGTGGCTATCTTTCTGGTTACAACACATGGCACATTATTTTCTGTCAGTTAATAATTTTTTGTTTAGT
Source organism: Leucophenga maculata (assembly GCA_035044805.1). Lineage (NCBI taxonomy): Eukaryota > Metazoa > Arthropoda > Insecta > Diptera > Drosophilidae > Leucophenga > Leucophenga maculata. Next base: position 996,855 of record JAWNNP010001173.1, read on the forward strand.
TAAAGTAATAGGAATGTCTTAATTGAAGACAAATATTATCTTTTAACTGAGCCTCGTTCTTCTGTTAAATTGACATTTTTAAAACGCCATTTACTATAATTTAACTAACAGAATTTATGCGACTGCGAGCTTAGCGCATAAATTGAGGCAATTTCGCACGACTTCACCCACACGGACACCACACCCACCGTCTCATACAAAGGACACCTTCATTCGCAATGAAGAGTGAAAGTGTCTGCCATGTCGACAACGACGGCGACGACTAAATCGATTATTATAATTTAAATACTTTGAGGCTGTTCCGTTTCGCTTTACTCTTCGAGTTAAGTTTTGCAATTTAGTTGGCTATTCGAGTATATACTCATATATAAATTATCAAGATGCTAGTTGGCATTTCGTGACACAAACTGCTCTGGCCGGGCTGACCTAGCGTGTTCTTTTAACGTTGGCTGCTACGATTGCTTTTGGTAGAAAGCGTTGGGGGCACCGAACCAAGTTAATAGAAATTAAATATGCCTTGCAATAAAAATGCCATAAATCGTTGCAGGAAAACGGAAAATGTTCTAATAAAAATGCTATTTTATATTCATTAATTTAATTTCTTTTTTTACTCGTCTCTCTTTCGTTTCTTATGTGCATTCGACGTTCTTGTTTTACATGGTTTGTTGCATGTGTTGCGCCTGAACCGCCTGCCACGTTTTGCACTGTTGTTGCAGCGAGGAAAATGTCTGGAAACTATGCGAACAAGTTAAGAAAACTCGGCCGGAGGAACTTTCCAAGTGTTATGCCGTATTCGTTTCGAACGAAGGACGTACTGTGCCGCTTTGGCGCCAGAAAGCAGGACGTGGCGATGATCAAGTTGTGATATGGGTAAGTACAAGTACACTGTGCAAATGTGTAATAATTTATGGTAATTGCATTTTAGCTAACATAAAATACATTTCGTTACTTTACAGGATTATCATGTTTTCTTCATGCACAATCCCTCACCAAATCGCTGTCTAGTATTTGATCTGGACACAACGTTACCATTTCCGACATACTTTCACAAATATGTTACGGAAACGTTTCGCTCAGATTTAGCACTAAGACCAGAACATCATAGGTGAGTGTTGTAAAATCAGTCATATATTAAATAAAATTTATTTATAATTAAACTTACAACTTGTATTCGCAGATTTTTCAGAGTTATACCCGCAGACACATATCTCATTGAGTTTTCATCGGATCGCAGACATATGCGAAGACCAGACGGCAGCTGGATAAAGCCTCCGCCCTCATATCCTCCCATACTATCAAATAGTAAATGCATTATATTATAATTATATATTAATATGAAATTACATATGGTAAACTATTTTCTATTTTCAGCCAATATGCATAGTCTTGGTGATTTCATATGCATGAGTCCTGGTAAAGGACCAGGCGCTGTCTACAGTCTATCAGAGTTTGTGCAGAACTTTTATAAAGCGCCGCATGTGGTAGCACAAAATAATAAATAATGCCATCAACAACAAGAAAGTCAAAAATGTAAAGAGCAGCAGCAAACAACAATAATAAACAACTAAACAAATACCACAACTAAACAGATTCTCTTCGATAAAAGGCATAAATACTCGTACTCTGGCTTGAGTATCTCTTCAAATAAAATATAGATATTGATAAATGTTTTATACATATTAAATCCTAATATGCAAAAAGTTATACACGCATGTTAAATATCCTTTTTTTATTTTTAAACCATGCGCGTATGGTTTTTTACACGTTGTAGTCGGTTTATAATACGCAAACGAAAATTTATAAATGTTAATCATTGCAACATTGCATACATACATACATATTTACATAAATTACAAGAGAGAAAAACGAAAAAAAAAAAATATACAATTTTCATATAAAAAATATTTTTGTATTTAAAAGAAAATAATTAAACAAATAAATTAAAAGAAGAGAAATAGAAAAGGTTAAATAAATTTAATACAGCAATTTGTATTTGATGATATATATTGATTTAAATTAAATGATTAAATTAAAAATACTCATAAATATAAACATACATATACATACATACATTTATAAAAAAAATATCCCAATTAAGGCAAACCAAACAAAAAAAAATATTTTATTCGCTTCTCCAATTATAAATTTTAACCTACGAATCAAACACGCACCAATTGAATATACTATTAATACATATAACGATAATATATGTTTAAACTATATCTATACAGTTATATACTTAAATATATATAAATATATGTGTACTTTAACTTAACGAAAGGTCAACAATTTGAAAATCAGCTAAGCTAATTCAACATTTGTTAACTTGTTTTATATACATATACAAATTTAAATCGATTAATTAACGATATTTGTGAAGAATATATATACGATATATTATGTAATTATTGTGTACAATTTTTTTACACATCATATGTATATATACATACATATGTTTAACGTATGTATGTATATGTTTAGCTAGTTTTTTATACTCTCACTTTTTTCATGTAAGTCTCTAATAAATAACTACATATAATTTGATTGAGCTATTCGTAGTTTTCGGTATTTTTTTTTTTTTTAATCAACATACAAACATATATAATACATATTTAATTTTCTTAGTTAAATATTAATTTTTATAGAAAAATTTACTGCATCACTAGAAAGGTTGTACGCAGAAAAGATAAAAGTACATAATACGCCATTAAACCAAATAATTAAATTTCGTTGTTTATTAATTAAGATTTCTTTTTTTATAAAACAATTATTTCAACTTGTTCAACTAGTTCGTGGAATCAACAATGTATGGCGCATCCAGTCACTTAATTTGACTTTCTTATTATTATGTTTGTTAGCAATATTCCCTCCAGAACTTCAGCATAATAGTTGTTTGCAGGGTCGCAGTGTTGAGTACACATCGTAACGTAAAGTGAAAGCACTGGCATAAGTATGTTGTAGTCTATATAAATTAGTTCGAAGGGGACAACATAAATTTTAAAGAACAAACCTGTATTTAATATTTTAGAGTGAATTCCGCGAGGTTTTTGATCAAATTAGTATGAATTTAGTTGGCTGATGAAAACATATCTAACAGAAAAGAAATAGAACGAAAATGTTGATTCGGGTCAATAACGCCTCAAACGCACTCAAAGAAAATCAGTTATTTATATATATATGTACTTCGAATTTCATAATAATTTTTAAAGCAACGAACAGCATGTTTTCTTTGATGAAAAATCAACTTAAAACCATATATTAACTCATGCTCTGAAAAAAGTATAAACTTAGTTGCATATTGGAATAATATAATAATAAAAGAAGTAACTTTGAAAGTCAATGTAATTTTAAAACGACATGGAGCCAACTAAATTCATATTATAATTAAACATTTTTATTGTATATTTTTAATTTTAAATTAATTTGTATGATAATTAAATGCTATTTTGTTATACGACAGCTGTAAAAAACAAAGAAATCTTTTTGAATACGAAATTATAATTCGAAAAAAAATTAATAATAAATTAGCTAAATTACAGTTTAATAAAACCAAATTGTGCTTATTGTACAGATATTATAAAAATAAATTTTAAACGTACATCAAGCAGCAAACTTGCCTAAAAATTACAACAACAAAATATCATTTTAAATAGGTACAAACATTGTTTAATGTGTCTAGAATAGTTGTCGTCAAAATTATTTAGAACATATTTATGTATTTAAATTTGTTATTCCTTGTTTTTTAGAAACTTGCAGCGCGCAAAGACTGATTCATTATATGCTATTTTACACAAGCTTATTTATTATACAATATATACTTTAACTCTATCGAATAACAAAAAAAAAAACACTGTGTTCTTTCTCAAACTAAACTCAAACTTGCCAATTTGTCTTGTCCTTATACTTAGTTAAGCTTATACAAAACATGCATAAACTATTGCTGCTAATTTTAACTTTTACACATATAAAAAATGTTTGTCACTATGAAACTATTACCACAAGAGTCTAAATGTATGTAATTGCTACTCGCATTTGTACTGTCTGTATGTTAGTAAAATCATTTAAGGTCGTGCGCTATTTAAACGCTTATATATAGTTGAACAAATTTAAAAAAGAAACGCAAACTAAAAGTTCACTAAAAAATGTGCAGACTTAACGAATCAAATTTGTACTTGTAAAAGAGAAGCCTGTATGAATGTATTCATTTTAAATAATTAGCATCATTTTATGAATGAGAATGGGTGTTAAGAAAAAAGAACACTATTTTGACATTAATACAAATATTCAAAAATACAATACAACTAATAAAAAACCACACATGTAATGAATGCATTCATGCAGGCATCCAGTTCTTATATATATGAACGTATAAATAGCATAAAATATACTGAATAAACTGTTTAAATTAAACATATTAAATATATATAATATTAATTTTAATAAAAGCTGTGCAAAGTCTCAAAGTTAAACCTTAACTTATTCTAATTATTTAACTACAATAAAATAAAACATTAAGAAAAGACAAGTTTAACACAAGAACAACAATTTATTATTCATATTATTGATAAAGCATGCTATATGCTGCTATTTTACAGATCAACTTTGTCTAAACGATATTTTGAAAAGTTTTTAAATCGATGGCTTTATGAATATATTCAAAAGCAATTTTTCTGCTCTACTACACTCTATACTCACTAACTCCATAAATTATTAAAGTTATGAATATAAATATTGAATGTTCTAAGTCTTAACGTTTTTTTTTTTTTTTTGTCTTTTTTTCTTTCTAAAAAATATAAAGAACTTGCAAAATGAATATGTAAATAAATAATTTATAAATATATTGCAAATAATTATTTTATACATTTTATATAGATTTATTCTATGTGCAGGTTGGGCTATTTAAATTTATCGTATCGGACAACACTGTTACATATATCAGCAAAAAGTGAAGAGAACAAATTTTAATAAAGTCCAAAATAAATGAATAATATAAAAGAGCTGCAATAGTTTTAAATGGCCCACACTGTAGTTTAGCTTATAAGCACAGCTAAGCACATGCGCATGCATTTTGTATTGTTTGAACTTTGACATGTCAAATCTAACTTCAGCAAGCAATGCATTTGCATGAACATGTGCACAGGTAAAAGAAAATGTTAACATTTATTATAAAAAAAAAAAATAAAACTTTTAACTTAAATTAACTCAAATGAAAATGGAAAAGTTTTTAACATGCAATAAATGTATGCTAAATTATTATACAATTACAATGAGAGACGGAGCGAAAAACAAAAATAATGTTACTTACCCATAACAGTTGACAAAAGAAAAAAACAAAGAAAGCCTTTGACTAAAATCCTCAGTACAGGAGAGACACGAACAAAAGAAAAATGTTCTATAAAACGATAAAAAATATTTAGTTAGCATTGAAAAAACAAAGGGCACAGCTTGAAAAAATAAAAAAAAAAAAGTAACAAATTCAATAAAAAATATAAAAATAATATTAACTATAATGCGAAACAAGTTGTATAAATATTATATATAATATTGATTGTATTTAGCGTTTACATGCATCAAATCTTTTTCTCTTCCAATTTTCTACTAATTACATATGATATATATATATATATATATATATACATACATATATACAATACCAAAAATGCATAACAATTATTATATGACGAATATTTAAATCAAATATATATTTTAACTTAAGGTAATAATATTAAGTTGGTGCAATAAGCAAGAGATAAATGATCCAAAGTGGTGCTTCTGGATCAAAACTGCGCCTTTTTACTCTTTTTTATATTAAAAAAAATATATAAAAATAACATTAAATTAAGCATAATCCTACCTATAAGTAAATAAACATTTTTCAAGTTATATTTTTACTTCATCCCAAATTTAAAAAAAAAAAAAAACAAAGAAAAAACTATTGTAACTAATATATTCTTTTATAAATATTTATTAATAATAGGTTTGTCCAAAAGTTAATATTAATATTTTATTCGAAGCAACAAGAAATTATCTATACCAAAGATTTTCGATGCAGCTCGTTTTTTTTCCAACCTGTAGTTAGGTAAAAGCTACAAAAGTAAATACACACAGCATTAAATAATAATTATAATTAAACATTAAAAAAAAAATGTGAACTCAAATACTTTAACTTTAAATATACAAACCGTTTAAGTCATTAACAAAAACTTTTAACAGTGAACAAAACCGCAATGTGCAGTAAATCCCTCCCGCTCCTTTTAAGAATTGTTACTACTCAAATAAATAAAAGTATTAATTAAACAAAACATAAAAAAATCATTCTAGTTCGAAAAAAATGCGATTATGATAGTTGAATGCAGTCGATAAATGTTTTAACAACTGACAGCTTATTAGAAAATGTATAATTGTTGAAAAACCATGGAACAACTACGCACGACCGACCAACTTCAATTAGGAACCGTTCAGTAGTTTTTATTTATTAAACCACAAACCAGCAGAGTAAATTTACCAAAAGCAAGTCTTAGGATGTGGTAGACTGGAGGGAGACTGATAATCCTTGAATAGCTAGTGGTTTACAAATTGTTGATGGTAGCTACGAAGTTGTCATTCTGTGATTTTGATTTAGGTCAGCAGTATACAAATATACATTTTTCTGATTAATTGCATGTATTGGAAGTATTTAATGGACTTCATTCCCCTTCAAATTGATCAAATATAGTATCCTATAACATTTATCGACTGTCATATAACCTGCTAAAGGGACTGGACTATTTTGAATCTTTCATGAATTGTCCAATGGTTTCAAACGAACAAATTCAAAAGTCCAATTAAAATTAATCCAATTAAAAAATCTAAAAGTTGCATCAGTTAAGCCAATTATGTACTTCTAAATTAACACAATTTGAAATTAACTGGAATATTGGATAAACGTTTAAGTAGATTTTAAATTTTTGTTATTAATATAAATATTTTTATTGCTTTTCTTTTTATTGCATTTAAAATTGTTCATTTATCTAAAACAAAATTAGTTTTTATTATTAAAATATTTATATAAAACTAAAACTCTACTCTTTAGTCGCTTTTTTATGCGAAATATACTTAATCCAAAATTTTTGTAAATTTTACTAACCCAAAACCAACGCATTTTAACATTTAAAAAGACTTTGTTAATTTAATTACGATAAAAAATGGAAAACACGATACTTTTATTGTTATTATAGAAATTCCTTTGCAACTGTCTATTTATACAATTTATAATTATTACGAAATTAATATTGATAATTTATGTAAACAACAACAATAACCAGAAAATCAAACGATTTCTCATAAACAAAAACAAAATTAAAACCAAAACTGCAACTATGTGACGCAACTTAACAGAATCTATATAAATAAAAATAATTTGATCAAAATTTTGAACCGATTTTTCTTTTTATATCTGGAGCAGGTTATCTAAGGAATACAAAATTGTATAATACTTCATCTTTAATTTAACAACAAAAGTTTAGGGAACTCAAGGATTCCCTCAATATATTTAATAAGTTTTTTCAATAATTAAACATCTTTCTATTCAATAACACTTATAACCGATTACTAAAACTAAAAAATAATTAAGGGTCAAACTTTAATTAAATTTTAATTAGTGTCTCATTTTGACTAATTACATTTTAAACAGAAAATACTTAAGTACATCTTCTTTAAAATACGTATACTCTTAAATGCTTCCATAACGTTTAAAATTATATTATAAGGGCCCTAATTATATAATGCGAACCTTTCTATATATATAGCCAGTGAGTAAAAAGAGGTGGATGGGTTTTATTAAGGATGAAGCTGTGGGTTAGATTTGTACGTCGAAGTCTTTTATGAACTTCATTGCGTCAGTTCGATATATGTGTGTAATTGGTGTTCTGATTTGGTTAATATTATATGTATCTATATTTTTGTGTATTTTGTTTGAGAAACTTTTTATTGACCGAGAGGCTGTTATTGGTTTCTGAAATTAGTGGAAAATTATGGGAGTTCTTTGTTGTACTTTATCTCCAAGAATTATTGTTGATAGATGATGTGAAGCGACATGTCAAGATTAATTTTGTTTAAACAGGGAGGGACATTTTGTTTTTTTGAGGATATAGGACGCAATTGGATTTGTAATTTTGTGCATGGTTCTAATGTGTTCTGTAGTTAGGAGGGGATTCTTGGAATTCTTTTGGATTTGCTTATTTTACTGTAAATTTTTTTTAATGGGGAATATTTCGAATTCATCATAGTATTAAAGTTTTTTTTTTTTGCATAGCGTAAAAAGTTCTATATTCTATGGGTAAAATGTCTGCTCCATAAAGAAGGTTGTATATTGGAGTTGTGCGGAGTGCGCTGAAAGCAAGTATTATTGTTGAATGATAAATTGTGCGCAATTTGCTAAGAACGGATTTGGGTGCTTTACCATAAAGGTATATTCCGTAGACTATTTTTAATATTATTATAGCTTTTATAACAAATACAATAGATTGGGTGTTGCAGTTAAATTTATAGCTGGATAAAAATTTTTTAGTGTTAAGTTTTTTGGAAAGTTGTATAGAAGAGTTTTCAATGTGTTTGACCCACCAGTATTGTTTGCTTATTGAGATGCCTAGAATTTTAGGATGATCCACGCTTTGCAATGCGAATGAGCTAGAATGGATTTAGAGGTTGCAATTTTTTTCCGGCAGATAATTAAAATTATAAGTTATAGTTATTGTAATTTTTATTTAACTTTTTTAATTTCTACAATCACAAATGTATGGAATGATATTTTTTAATAAAAAACATAAATTAAGAATATATGTATTTATTTTCTTTTTTATTTATTTAATTACATAGTTATTAATATAAATTAGATTAGAATTGAAATATAATTTAAGAATTTTTCTTATTAATACTACACAGGCAGGTAAGTGTTATTAAATAATTTGATACTTTATTAAAATTACATACGTATGCAAAATAATTATTAAATATGTATTTATCAATAGTTAATAAACTTTATATGGCGTGTTTTTTTACCGAGACCACCGTTTGAACTTAAATGATGCTCTAACAGCGCGCTCTCCTAAAGCTATCTCGAAAACATTTCAACAAAAGTTGTAGAGATCTTTGACCTTCACCCTTCTATATGCAGGTTTTGACACAACTTTTAGCATGGCAAAATGCAATAGTATACGAGTTTATAGCTGTTATAGCGAGGTGAGCTTACTAAGATGACTGGACTACAATGCAACTATGCATCACAACACTATAAACAGGCCAACCCTAACAAAACACCACAAATCAAACTTCCTCAAACTCAAATTCTTTATCACGACTTGACACCATAAAATTCATGAGGCCCCAAATGGGTCACACCAATCTGACTCACTCCTTTATATTAAATAGATCCCGGCCTCCCATTTGCAGAAAATGCAACACACCTCTAACCTCTAGCCACATTTTTATAAATTGTGCAGAATTTCAACAAAATAGATCCCAATTCCTCAAACCCACTATCACATCATCTAACTCGATAAATATCTAACATTGTTTAAATGTAAATAATAGTTTTATATGTTTTAAGATAGTACAATTATAATACTATATAAAGGATCATCAATATTTTATATTAATCCTAAATTACACGCAATTTGTAAATTCGAGCTAACTAATTAATAATAATAATAAAATTAAAGTTGGCACTGTGAAACTGTTTTTAAGCTCATTTTAACGATTACTATTAAAAAGGTTGCTCTTATAGTTTTCAAACGCGCGGCTTTCCAGTTATTGCTATCGAGAAAATGATATCGGTCCGCTTACCCGGTTCTAGACCGATCTAAGACCGATAAATACCCGGTGCACCCGAAGTGCTTCGCGGTTTCCCGATATAAGAGCCGGTTATAAGAGCATAATATAAGAAGGTACTCGTATAAGAGCAGTGCATTTCTACATAGACTTTCGTCCGTGGCGAGTGGTTTTCGCGCGTGTTTCTGTTTTATTAAATATTCTATTATTAAATAGTTAAATAGTTTCGAAATAAATTAAATCCACTTAAGCACGGAAAAATAAATAAAAACGGAAAACCACTGAACTAAAAAACGCGCGAGGCACAAATTTGTCAAATATTTTCTATAATTAAAAAAGCAAAATAAAACATAGTAGTTCGATGATATTTTCCACCAAGTCAACTAGACAACTTAAAAGTGCAAATTAAGAAAACAAATATTTTTTAAAAATTTGAAAAATATAATCGAAATTGTTTTGTGTGTCAAAATATTTTTTAAATGATATTCTGATATTCTGCTTTATATTGTGATAAAAAGAAGCAAGCAGAAGAGCGGAGCGGCAGTATCAAATAAATCATAGTACAAATAATAATAACAACAAAACACATAAAAATGAGTGGATACACGGACCTCACCAAACTGGAGACTAGTCGGTGAGTTTCAAGCCATTATACAACTATGTAGTTAGTGCTATTAAATAAGCCATTTAGGCTGAATTTTAATTATTGCATAGCACACTAAAACGCGTTAGATAAACATTGGCGTTCCAAAGCAGAGGAGCCGCTCCAAACATAATTTCTCTTTCATTGGCCCAAAAATGTGTCAAGCGCATTCTCTTTCGCATTTTCTGGGTCTCTTTAACTTAGTCACTCCCAATACTCGTGTGACATTCTCGAGACACAACAACAAAGAACATTCAATCGAGTGCACTTGACTTCGAGATACTCTGTACCAGGTGCATGCATCGATGGCGAATTCTGAAAGATTATCGCAAAATCCAATGCCATCAAATTCTTTAATTGTAACTTCAACAAAAATTTCGCAACAACTCGAAAATTATTTAAAAAAATGCAAATTTTTGATTTTTATAGTCTCCTCTAGAGAGGGACATGACATGACATATAGACTTGTCTATACATATATTTTATGTATGCTGTTACAAACTTTTTCTTCAGTTAATATACCCTTTCGCCTTATGAATAGAGTGCATAAAAATAATATCGTACGATGCGAACAGCAGACAAAAAGATGAACTGATAAACAGTGGGTAGACAACGAAAGAAAATAAAAACTAGAACAGTGGCGTACGGAGACCTTCTATTTGAGTAGGAGCATGTTTTGAAAAATTTAGCTGTGGGCTTTTCATCGACACACTGGCTGCATACACATTTATACATAATCATAAAACAAAATAAAACTATTAAATAAATGCTGTGAAACAATATTAAAACGAAAATATGGCATATATGTAACACCCCGATGGGTATATAGCAGCGCTACGCTCATGCTTAAATCTCTGTTAGTAGCACATCGATATGACACAATCGACTATGTATATCGATGCCACATGTTTGTGTGTGTGTGTTTAAAACAAAAATGTTCAAAATTGTTTAAACATACAAGCTAAACCAAACTAAATGAATTATGCTTTAACTTTCAAATTAGGTAGATAAAATTTGTGCAAAGAAATTGAGTAATAATATTAGTAGAAAAATTGTAGACTTTGTACAGGTTTCGGGCTTACTGGTTAGGCCCGGGCCCGCCACGCGAGGTTCGAGACCATTTCTGCAGAATTATCGATGATATTTGTCGCATTACTCATTGTTTCATTATCACTTGACAAATAAATAAATAAGTGAATAAGTGGTAAAAACTTACGATTCTGATTCATACAAATAAAATAGTGCCAGCATTTGTTGTGGTTTTTTAACGCCTAAGCGTCGTCACCTCGAGCTATTGAACGGCGGCACTGATGTTAATTGACGCAGGTAGTTGGCTTTGTATATATGTATGTATCTACATGTGTACGTATGTATGTATGTAAATTCACCTGAGCTGTATGAGCATTACCTTGCCTAATTACACGTAACCAAATACAGTTATGCCAAAGAAGCACAAAAAGTTAGCAAAAAACGAGCAAATCATAGAAAGAAAAACCACTTCGTAAACGTAAAGAAATCAAAAACAACAACAACTGCAATTTGTACAAATATTGGTCAATTCGCTTGAAACGAAGAAAAAATAAAAAGTTTAAAATTAAGGAGAAAAAGCCAAAAAAAAACGAAGAAAAAATTGTTACTCAATATTGCAAATATGTTTACCCACCATAACAACCTGATACAGTTAGTGATGGAACAGATGTAAATTTCTTTGGTCTATCATATAAAGTAGACAATTAATCAGTTCGAATTCTTGAGAAGTCTTGAGAAAAATACACATGTTGAAATACGAGAACTGCAATGAAAAACATGTTTAAAGTATTTTATCGAAATTTATTATTTGTTGGAAATTTGACATATTTTAGTCGCATAGACTTATTTCGCTTACTCTAAGAAAATATGGCGTATATTAATATTACAGTGGAATGCTACTATCGGTGTCATTTCTTTTATATTCCACTTAATAAATGCTGATTTCTAGCAAGCTGTTGAAGTTATTTAAATCTGTTAATAAAAATAAATAAAAGAAAAGCTTCTATACGAGAAAACTGTGGGAATGTTAAGATCTTGAAGCAAGTTACACTTAATATACCACATGTGTCCAAAAAAATATAAATATGATAGTTCGGACTTTAAGTAGGCATTCAGTTTTGCTCTTAGTAACTGCATTGTACGAAGGATATAGTAGTTTTATTGAAGGGAAAATTCTTAGGCTAACTTTGAACGTTTTGTGGTAAAAAAAGGGTATCGCGTGAGAGGATAAACGTTGAGTGAAAGTACAAAATGGAAGTGAAGGGAAAATGCAATAGCGTGAAACGGAATTCAAGAGGGGAAAAGTTCTTATGTATGAGTAAGATACAGATACCTTTGTTGTTCTTGCTGCTGATTTTTCGCATGTTGAAATAACAATGGTGAAATAAAAGAAAGTGTAGGTATTTGTCAGCTGTAGCTGAGAATCAAGAAGAAAATTCTAGACTCTTTTTTTATGTTATTTGAAGTAGCTAAAAATCATAAATTTGGCTTAAGCTATAATTCTCAAGGGAGTTTTCAATGTAATTTCAATTATGCCAAAAAATCATCAGCTACACTATTAAATTTTCTTAAAGAAATATTTTATTTGACCATATCCAATGATCCTACAAAATCAACAACAAAATATCGAGCAACGATAGACGCAATGTTTATACGCTATTTAAACACGGTAGACGCTCGAATTGTTGTATCTTATCTTAGTTATCATAAGCCACTTATAACATTTGTATCGCAAAATAATGAAATAAATGAATAATATTATTTTTTTACGAATTCTCAACTTAAACTTATTACAGACCGTGACATAATTATATGAAATAGCAAATTGTTAAAACGTGTTAAATAATGCAATTCATTTTATAGTCTTGGCTCAAACTCCAAACTAATCTATGTATGTTCCATCTCTAACTAAAACAACAAAACAAAACATAGTACAGTAACATAAAATAATGATTTAAGCAATCTGCACGCCGCATGCAGCACTACACCGCGCAACGTATGTTGTTTGGCATCGCCGACGCTATATAAGCCGGAGTTGTATGCAAGCAACAGCATCACATCACAGATTTCATTCAACGCCCCAGTCAGGCCACTATTGCACACATGCACAAATTTAATTTCCATTAATGCCGCTCTCTTTTTTTTTTGACTGCACTCTTTTTATTTGTAGTTGCGCTCTTTATTTCAGTTACAACCCTCATTGAAAGCAAAAATGGAATAAAATAAAGTAACGGCACGGCAATCATCTGTTGTGTACGGAAAGACAGAAAGAAAGACAGATAGACAAACGTAGACCCTTCACCCGCAGCCTGTATTTTGCAGCCCACACCGTACAGTAAATGTACATATTTCATTTTTATATAGTATATTGACGCTCGAGTATAAAATATCGGCCGATTTCGGTGCTGTATGCCGTATACGTTGCGCGCATGTCTGACATTTGAATATTGTAAAAAACGTTGAAGAGTCTGTGTGTGCCACAAAGAAACAGAGAACGAGATGAGTGTTTGAGTTGATGATGATGATAATAGGATACAGCTGCTCGGTTGAGACCTATTTATTTAACTAATATTGAATGAAATTTCATACATGTATGTATGTACGTTCTTTATATTTGCACATCTATTTTTTATGTGCTCCACAACACCGGTTTGGGATTTCGATTTTTTTTGTTGTAGTTTTTGAGCAGCATTTATGGCGTGTTAATTGTGGTGAAAGGGGCTGGAAGTTAATAAATAGTATGCCGACCGAGTTCCCCACAAAGTACTTACTTAGCAGAGTGGTTGCGGTGGTGGTATGACGGGTTTGAGACCAATGCTAAATTTCAATTGGTCGAAAAATGTGGCGCGATTCTTCATCAGTTGCGGCATCGTCATCACTTTTTTTCGTTGTTGTTGTGGTTGTTGTTGTTGGGTAATGTTTTTATTGTATACATATTCTTGCTGCCCGCCGCTGACATTTGTGCTACCCCTCACCCAGCAATTTTACCGGCTTTCTTTTGCTCATTTTATTAGCTACAGTTTGCGAAATGAATAACAAACAGTACTCCTCAGATGGTTTCATGAAAGTTTGGATAAAAAAGCTGCAGAAAAAAAAACATATTTAATTGTTGCTATACGAAAGAAAATACTATTTTTAGAATACAACATCTGATTTATGCATGGAGATTCTTTGTTGATTTATTAAAATGAATATTGTTTCCAACAAGAGGGGGGGGGGGGGGGGGGGGGGGGTTTTGTCTTAGGGTTAAATGAAGCATAAAATTAGAATTTGTTTGGCCCACTATTTTTTTTTATATATTGATTCGATTAGTACTTAGCTGCTTATATTTTGGTATAGCCTTGTGATTTGCTAGGTTATGTTGGTCTTAAGATTTGCGAGCGAAGCATATTTATTAGTCGGTCATGATCATATAATCTAAAAATCAGCATAATTTTGAACATACAATTTCAGCACAGTTTTGCAGATGTTTTTGCAGTTTTAACCTATCTATGGCTAATTTAAAAAATATAACGAAGTGAGCTGTATATTTTGTTAAGAAATGAAGATGGTTTCTTTAAACAATAATAAATAAATAAAAAATATCGATTTTTTAGGTGTTTGCTACATAGTATTTGTGTTTAGTATTTTAGGCTTCAAGCTGAAACGTTCTAGCCATATTCGTCTATCTATACCAATATAACTTTAAAAACTTCGTCTTTACTGTTATTTGTCAAATGCATTTTTTAATGTGTGTGAGAAATTTTTAAGTCGTCATTTTATTTTAAAAGAAAACTAAAAAATAAAACATAAATCACAGTTTTTTTTTGAAGGTCGCTCAAAAGTTGAATAACACAATTGTCTTGTTTAGAAAAATATTTATGAATTGACATAAACTATTTAAAAATAAATAATTTATTTTCGCAACTAACGTCAATGAGATTAATGACACCTCCTATTAACTATAAATTTTTCACAGTGTGCATACACTACATTGTCAGCTGTAAACAAGTTTCGCTTTTTACGTTACACTGAAAAAAAAAACAAGAATACTCAGAAAAGTTCAATAATGACGTTAACTATGCCTGCACAATTTCTCATATAAATTGTAAATAATTAAATACTTCTCGTCGTATTATTTTAAAAAATGTTGTTTTTATTTTTGCTAAAATACTAAGTTGGGGCTTATCACGCCACAACAATATCAGGCGAGCGAGCGGACGCCACCACTTGAGACAAAGCTGGCACGTGTCCAAAATTCGAAAGCAGTGCGCACGACAAATGCATCCGTTTACTATCACCTGATTTCTCGAGAAGTATAAAATGAACAAAAAGAAAATTATACGGAAATCTTTATACCCAACCCCTTTTTGTCACTTGAGTCAATTGGGAAAATTAGCTGAGCTGGCACTTAAAATTACACTGCATAACAATTTAAATAAAAATACCATACATTCTTTTATTGCTATGCATTGAGTTTGACTTTTGTAAAAATTAAGTTTAATCGTAATACATCATCGAAAAACTATTTGAAACATTCACAATATAGTCAGAACAATGCTCTTATAGAATGGTATAGGAAAATAAATTGTGATTAAGTAGCCCGTGGAACAATGCTGTCTTGGCTAGACTAATCCGTTGACTAGTTATGGTTCATTCCACAGTTCTGTAGGATTCACTCTGCATCAGCTGAGAATACAACTGTTGTGAGTAGACCGCTTGAACTAGTCAGTAGTCAAGCTCGTACGACTCATGTTTTAAATATTTTCAAATTTAACATCACTCGCAAATCTTTTGCTATAAATAGATAATAATTTATATGAAAAAAGAACAACTTGTGCGATTTGAATTATTCGTTGATAAGATAATTGGGAGCTTTAACATTTTTTTCCGGTGTGCGCGAGCGAACAGGTTGTGATTTTTTTTTCCAACATATCTAGTATAAGCAATACTGTTTTATTTGCAGTGTTTTGTCAATTAGACTAATTAGTCACAAGTGTTTGAAACACTCCGCCGCTGATAGGGAACTACTCATTCAATTGCACTAAGGCGATAAAGCCGTTCGAGTTTGAACTGCCGGCGATAGCGTGAATTTAAGTATAGCGGAAAAAACCTTGACATAAGTAGCATATTCTGATGTCTAGCGTTGCGTTTCTTATAGATTCTCGCTGAGATGATATCACGCTGCATCATGCTTGAAGCACGCTTGACGAGCGTGTCATCCGCACTAGACAGGCGCCCACATTGATAGCACCCAGCAGCATGATATGAACGACCGCGACCGTCATAAACATAGAACATATCTATATAAATAGTCTGCCAGTTAGTCGGCCAAAGATTTCGGCACTGGCCGCCAACATTTGTTGTAAATTTTAAATAGATTTGTATTGTGTATTAACTAAATGCGCACTAGACTAAATTTATCAAGAATTGGTTCGATTTTTCTACCCCACGCTGCTGCTGCTGCTTACAAAAGTAAAACAAGCACATAGGGTCGGGGTCTTTATTTGAAATATGTACGTACAGTTTTTACCAGCAACTGATATACATACAAGTGCAGACAGACACGCGTTCCATGGTGTGTTTGCGCGTGTTACAGCTCTAGACATTCATAAGTACTTGTTAAACGCAGTTGTTGTAAACTGTTGTACTACAAAGTACTTATTGTAAAATGCCAGACGCTCAGACTGGCTGTACTGACTGTCTGGAGATATGACGACGTTTCCATTCAAATACATACTCAAAAGTAGATAGTGACAACGTACAGAGACTACGTTTGTTGTACTACATAAGTAGAATGATTTAACCTTTGTACGCCTCACATATATAACTAAGAATCAACGCTTGTATATCGATAAATTTATTATAAGAACAGGTATGTCCGAGGTTAATAGAGCTGAATAATGTCTACTAAAAAAAAAAAATAAAAAAAAATTGGCATGTAATTTAACAACAAAAACTTTATATGTATTCTCACAATCGCAAAGTTATACGTAGTACCGCTGAGATCATGAACTCTTACGAAAGCGTACAAACGAACAGACTATGAATGAATTATTATTTTTTTTTTTTTTATAAAAAAATACTCGGTATTGTACGCAATTATCGATATATTTTTTTTTTGTGTGTATTTCAGTTATGCATGCTTTTAAGAATACTGTGAAGATTTCGGCTCAATAAGTACTTGTTTAATTATTCCATATTTTCAATTCACAATTTTTTAATTCGCATTCATTGCTTCTTAATACAAACTCAAACAAAAAACCAATTCAAAATTCGTATACTCAACACACAATAAAAATGCGTATAAACGTATACAACTTAATTTTCTTTCTATAGTTTTTTGGGCTTATGTAAATATTTATAAGCATTTATACAAATTATTATATAGGTAGGTTCTGTTCAGCAAATATTTAAAAAGTTATACAATATGTGTTTGTATTAATTTGCTGAATGATGCAACATAGCTAGACGACGTACCTATGAAATTTCGAATAGAAATTAGTTAGTATGAAATTTTTCATTATATATGTGATACGTTGTCGTAGTCCCATTCTAACAATAAGTATGTACTTATTTATTTATTATTGACGAAATTTAACTGTGCTAGAAAAAATCAGCCTGTTAAATTTTTAATAGCTCATTTATTATTAACTAGTTAACCTTTAAAGCACTCATTTAATTTTGAGTTGACAGTTTAATGACTTATTTTTAAGTAATTGAGTTATTACCATCTAAATATTTAATTTGCAATTATTTTATGCTTATTATATTCTATAATAGTTAGTGTTTATAGTATTTTCTTTTCGTTCGGAGAACCCTATGAACTTTATATAGACCGACTTATAATATTAATTAACTCAATGAGACGAATCGATTGGATGCATGAAAATTAGAACCATAACGTTCTGAAATTGTGTATGATGACTTATGTCTCTACTCTGAACTAGAGTTGGCAAAATATCGACTTTTTTATCATCGATAGTCAGACTATCGATACTGTCGTTTTTTGTTATATTAAGTATAAAAAAGTAGCTTGTTCACTTAAGGAAGTTTGATTTTTTTTTTCGATATTTTAGTCTTTCAGTTGCATATTATTGTTTAAATACAAAAGTCTATCAATATTGATTTTTAAACCGTTCGTCTATAGGCTAAAATTCAACGGCTTTGCTAAACATTCTTTATAATTTGGTAGATGTCGCTGGAGTACAGAAGGTACGTAACATTAAGGTTTTTAGTCCAGTCAACTGCGCTTTTCTGAAAGTTTTGTAATTAATATACAAAATATATTTAGATTCCCGTAATCCAATACATTGCAGTCCTGTGGAAATTTCTGTTTCGACCTGACGAAAGACATAAAATCAAAAGGTCCAGCAGTAGATGACTGTGTCTTTTTGTGATTATTATAAAAGATTATGAATTTTTTATGTGAGATTTTGAAAGATAGAGACACAAAAATTGGATTTTCAGATTTTCTTATACACATGCCGATAAAGTTTAAGACAATTTGAAGCAACGCCCACAAAACAGCATTTTGCACACCTTTAAAATGAATGAAAGAAATGATGAGGTAATACCGCTGTATTCCTGCAGTACCGATCCGCTGCTGCTCTTATTGATCAGTAGAAGGCGCAAACAACGTAACACAAATGGAACGAACGTTTTTTTATATATATATTAAAACTATTTTATACGCCAATCCATGATAAAGTATTAAAACAGGCGATTATAAGAGACTTAAGTGAAAATCCAAAAAAAGAAATATACAAATAGAAAAGAATGGCATCATCACGCCATATTAGTTAATTTAATTCCAACAATGCATTCATTCTATGGCAAACAACTCGTATCGCACACAGTATCCCACGCTTTAATATGAAACCACTTAACATATTAATTCAATAAAAACCAATCATTTTTTCGTTTTCATAAACTTTATAGTACGTACCTAGTGTAGATAGGTATGTGAGTAGTAAAAGTTTTTTTTTTTAACAGATGTTTGCTTGCAACATTGCATGATACATAAACAAGGCAAAAAAAAAAAATTACTCTGAAAAAAAATGTAATTTTGTTGAACTAAAATTCAAATGGAATTTCTTATTTTGATAAATTCACGTGAGATTTAATACGGTTCGAGCTTTGGCAAGTAACAAGAGTTATTGGTGGAAAGCTTGTTTGAAGTGTTGTCCCGGCTCGGGTGCCTATATATAGTATACAAATTATAGTTTGCTTAAGTAAATGCAGTAATATTGAAAAAAGCCAGTCCTTATTTCTATTTGGTACACTTTACAGCCCAGGTCGCTGTCCTAAAATACAAATTTTTCTCCAGCTTTTGCTGGCTAA
Source organism: Leucophenga maculata (assembly GCA_035044805.1). Taxonomy (NCBI): domain Eukaryota; kingdom Metazoa; phylum Arthropoda; class Insecta; order Diptera; family Drosophilidae; genus Leucophenga; species Leucophenga maculata. The sequence continues at coordinate 1,016,656 of JAWNNP010001173.1, forward strand.
CATGTAAAGGGTGTGAAGACTTCAATATTGCAAACATTTTCTCTTTTTTAGATTTTTTTTCGACTAAATATAGAAACTCATAGCGCAAAATTTTGTCGCGTGTCGTCTTCTATTTTTATTATTGCTTTTGTTTTTTCTTCCATTAAATCGAGGCTTTTGTTTTAAACTGAGCTTTAACTATAACAACAACAAAAACAACAAATAACAATGCCGCCGATATAATCGAAACAGAAATAAGCAACAGGTTTCGGTTTCAATTTCTATTTTATTGAAATTCAATTTACGAGTCATGCCGGAGTCGTCGAAACAGGCATCAACGAAGAAGACGACTATGAAGACGATGAAATTTATTGAATTTGCATAAAAATCATTTCATATTTATCATACGCCACGTTAGCACAATACTAATATAAAAGTCGACAGGGTGTGTGTGTTTTTGTCTATAACGTAGCTGTATGAGTCTATATCGTACCATATTATGTAGATTTATTGTATGTATAGTCTAAGTATGTGGGGGTTTTTATTTCAAGTTTGTTATGCAGCAAATGGAGGTTTCTTCTAGTCTAGAAGATTTAGCATGATTTCAGCAAATTTTGCGGAAGTTTTCGGCTTGCTTAAAAAACTGCAGACTTTAAGACGACACGTTTATTTAAATAAAAAACTCTGAGTGTTTGGTAAATCACTGGGCATTGTCCGATACGATTTTCTAAAACTAGTTTCTTTTGTGTATACCAATTGCGGAACTGTTGGCTAAATTCGATATATCATTATTTTTTGCAGAAACTGTCTACGTCGCATTGCGCGACACGATGAACAGCAATTTTCGAAGGACAGCATTGTCAATGTGATGGAGAAGTTTGTAAAAACTGTTAACATCATGGATGACACTATATTGGTACCTTGCAGGCTGATGGATCGACAGGTGGGTGTTGTCATTATAAGTTATAAGCAGAAACACTTAAACGCAGAAAATATACAAATTAAATTCAATTGAACTAACTTCATATTTTTTTGTATTCTTTTTATTGTTTTACAGATCGGTGACAGCACGGATATTATACCCGCACCTGGCAAAGATTCGACCGCCAATCAGCTGACACAGAGCTCATTGGCACAAGGCAAACGAGCTGCAGCACATTCGAAGAACGTGCATGAATTTCTTAGCGCCTCTGAGCTCTTCAATCTCTACAGTATGCTAAATGCGCTCAAGAACGATCTGCTCTGGACTGGCAACATTGATGAGGCAGATGATGCTGAAGCACAAGACCACACTAACAACAGCAGCATGGATAACGCCAAGACTGAAACGTCTGCCGCCATTAATGCCAACAACAGCAGCAGCAGCATTTGCCGCCAAACAAGCCAATCGAGTCAGTCAAGCCAAAATGCCACCAACACGACCACCGCCGTAGTGAAAGGCCACGTGCGTCGTACATCGACCGCTTCAATGGCCTCGACCGCATCGGTTAGTAATATGAGCGATTCCGATAGTGATATATCCAACAACGAGAATGATTCCGGTCTTGAATCTGATGGTAACAAAAGCGATAATGCGCAGAGCAGCGATACCTCCAGCAACGACAGCGAGATCAATGCATGCAAATCTAAGGATAAGGCTACGGAGCTGGCGAAACGCTGCAAGCGTCATCTGAATGGACTTTACCAGTGCCTAGAACAAATGACAGAGGCAGCAAATTATTTGACTGCCAGATACCAAAGTGATATTGGACCCGTCTAGGATTCAACTAGAAAATTATCAACACATTTGTTGTATAATTTTGGGGATGGGGCGGGCTACTAAGTCGGTTAGTTTTGGTTAAACGCGCGCGAATTGTTAGTAGAAGATACATATTTACGTATATATCTTTTTTTTTTTTTTGTATTTGGGTCGACGGGTACAAAGAAAATTGATGCTGTAGTAGTTATAATATTAAGAATGGTCTAAAATAAGTCGAGAAGTAGAAAGGTAGCAGCAGATATTTGGATATTATGTCCTATAGCCTAAGAAATAGTAAAAAAGAAAAAAAGAGAGAAATAGTTTGTGCAACAATGCAAAGATAAACAAATGTGTATACAAACTCTAAAAGAGCGTTAGATAAAACTGTTAATAAACAATTTGTGTATCTTTGTAAGTTGCAGTATATAGCATTCCTCAAGGCTCTCTTTCTGTATATTTTTTTCAGATACAGTGACAGACAGACAAACAGATAAACAAATAGACGGACGGACCGGCAAGCAAACAAACGCACTCTAAATTTTTAAAATAAATAAACACAAACTCGCACACAAACAAACATACGCACACGACAAGTATCTATCACTGCTAAATGTATATTTAACCAAAAATTAAAAATAATAAAGTAACCAACTAACATAATATTGTTATAGTTGCCATAGATAGTGGGTCAACGGTCAAACCGCTCGTATCTGCTATCTGGCTTAAATGTTATAAAAAAATAAGCAAAATTGAAAACTACACACAAAACCTATTATATATCATTGGCAGTTGGTATGATTGGGCACATAAAACTATATATATAGAGGGTGCACTATTCAGTGAGCCCAAATCAAAAGACCTAAAACAAAACGATCCCACAGATCGACAAGTCAAAAAAAAAAAAGGCAAAAAAAAAAAATTAAATAAAATGGAACAAAAGAGTCAAATCGTTATAATTATGTATTTGTTTGTTATATATCTATATATTAGATTAACATTACAATTATTATGGTTTAAATTTGAATAGTCTTTTTTAAATGTGTCGTCGTATTTAAATACGTTTAGCAAGCTAGTGTGTTAGATTAGTTCAAAAGATTTTACCAAGCAGCAAGAAATCTAATTTCTGCTACACTTCAAAAGAGCAAAAATAAAAAAAAAAACTAAATCAAAATCCAAAAAGAAAAAGTTAAAAACCTATCGAATAATCAATTGCAATAGTTATTTTTAGGTTATATGTCTTGTTTTTGCAATAAAATTGAGTCTTTCACATACATATATAGACATAAATATATATACATATATAACAGATGCATGCAATAGTTGCAAACTATGAACCAATATTAAAAATATTATTTGGTTTCATTATTTTATTCCGCGAATATTTATTCAATATTTGAGCTATTTTGTATTTGGTGCTCGCCGGCGTCGATCGCGTGATATTCTCTCCGCTGTCCTGTCATACGATCTGAAGCGTCTGTGTAAATTTGAATATATATTCTTAACTAATGTAAAATCATGGATATATAATATATGATTCGATAAAATAATTGTTAGTTGAAGAAAAGCTGATGCAACAAGAAATGTATATGCCGTATTTCGAGAACAATTTGTAATCTATTACTATGAAATGAATGAAATATTTATAATAAATACACTGATTGTAAAAATAATCTTATATGTTGTTTTCATTTGCAGATATTCGTATTACTGTGCTGTCTGTCAATTCAAACAGCTCTTATAAATGCCATATGCGGTTTATTGTTTTTTGAAATCTATTCAAACGATAAATATATTCACCCACGAAATTTGAATTTCTTAGCTTAGCTAGAAGAAATATATACACATATTTAAAATATTTTTGTTAGTCATTGCCACATTTTGAATTTATTGATCGCTTAATTATATAGCAAATATTTTACAGTTAGAACACCACACAACGCACTTTAGATGTCATTCTGGACCAATAAACAAGCAGAACTATGTTGAGAATAGGCAGAAGCATTAGTAATCCGATATCTCTACTTTAATGACAAACTCAGTTTGAAGCAAATCTTATCATAAAATACAGTGACAATGAATTGTGGAGGAATATAAACTTCAATCCAAATATTAAACCGGGTGCTATAAACTAGTAGACAGATGAAAAAGCTCCTGCTGGTCTTAACGGGCAACACATTAGCTACTTTTCATCGCTACGAAAATCGTCGGTTTTTAGGCAGAAATCCATACTATAAACAAATTTGCAGCTAGTAGTAATATGTCTAAAACAAAACTGAACAGTCTGGGTCGATTGAATATATAGTAATGATAGTCATATAATAACACCGTGGCGGATAAATTTGCTAGCCAAGCCGGAACTAGTGTGGAACACTTGTGAAAAATAAAATGGAATAAATTGTTTACTATGATGAAATAAGACAGTGTAATAAATTTATACGTTCCTATAGTAGAATCCGAACAGGAGAAATAAAGAGAAACATATTAAGAATGATTACAGGATTTTTGAGTGTGCATTGCAGGTTCAAAATATACCTACAAACCATATAATAGATAATAATAAAAGCGCAGACAAAGAGTTCCCGCAACATTTATTGGAAGACTACAAATCCTTGACTTAGTCAAGATTTCAGTGTGCAATATCAAATGTCGGGTAGGATATTGCAAGACCTGCATACGTAGAATCTTGTAGCTTTCTTTATGTATTAATCTATAAGGGAATGCCTGGAAATTCGATGGTTTTTTCTTCAAATCAACGTTGAAATGGTCCAATAGACTGTAATAATATTCCTCGTTGATTGTTTGCCTTTTCAATATAATCAGTGTGCACCCAAAAAACTTTGTTCGTGATCTTGTTGAACTTTTTCGGCGGTAATTAACATATAAATTCACTGTTTTAACTACTTCTTGAACCATGTTACGTTGTAATGGAGGCACATTTTGTAAATGGCTACTAGACAGAGCAAAACTCGTTCTGATAGTAGTTGAACATTGTCAAACCCATTTTTAAAGTTGTTACTGGATTCCCTTTGCCATTTTGAACTGTAGGTAAGTTTTCATATGAACCACCATGTTATTGTGGCATATTTACATTATTTGATCTATGTATTTGCTCTACAATTTTATTCAGAAACTTCCTAAAAGTTTGCATAATTTGCATCCAAATGCTTAAATCTATATCAACCAAAACAAATAATTTAATAAAGTAATATTGGCAACGAATTTATTCAAATAATTATTTAATATATTGCAATAATACCTAATACAAATTTAATCAGTTATCAATAGATAAATTGTGCTTATCGCATCACCAAATAACTAAAGAACTTCATCAGACAGTTGTATATAGCATGTCAGATTTAACATTATTGCATACTGACTGTATTACACTCAGCACATTGTATTTCGTTTAACTTTATCTTATTTGCAAATGCTAAAATTAATATCTTTTCAAAGTTCTTTGATTTCTACATAAATATGTATATCGAAATTAGATAATTGGATGCGCTATGAACTACAGAAGAAATGAAGGTTTTTCCGACGTATGGATCAAACGAATGGATAATATACGATACAAGCTGTTCTATTGTCTATATGAATACCATACTCTTAAATCATATGCAAAATACTTCCTGTTTTAGTATTAGGTATTATACAGATAGTACAAGTATATAGCTAGCTAGACCGACCGACGCTTTATGCCAATTTACACACAGACGTCGCAGGTTAAGGCTAACAAATCAACGATTTAATAGAGAAATACAATTTTTATTTTATTCTCAAAGACTTTTGTCTTACGCTAGATTTTGTTTCCGCTTACCCAAACGAAATAAAATCTATTCACCCAAAACAAGTTTCCGTTTTAATTGAAGCGACAGAAAGATATACATATCTAAAAAATAAATGAATAAATTCAGGCAAAATTTCGTCTATCATTTCAAGTTAACTTGGTCTAGATTTCATCAGCCATTTTGTTCAATTTAATTAACTGATTTAATAAACTTTTGCGGAAGCCACTCAAGCGCCAATGAAATTATTTGTCTTATTTTTCTTCTTTTCTACTCTACAAGAATTTTGGCGAATTATACTAAGCATTAACAGTTTTACGATAGATTTGTAATGTTGTATAGTGGTGTGCAGAGAACCTAGTAAGTGCAGCAATATATGGGTACTAGGGATCAGTACATCCATCTAACCTCGCCATCTGCACTCTACAAGAATAACATTATATATACATTCAATTTAAATTTCTTTGGACCGATTTTTCCTTGAGTTGAAGAATTAAAGCAGTCTTAAGTTTCAATACCCCCTACACATTTCTACGAAAAATATAATTTATACACTACTAAAGTACGAAGCGTATTTAAAATTCGTTTAAACCTTAGTTTAACGTTTTCTTCTAACTTGTTTCATTTGGCTCGCATTGAAGACATTATAAACGATTCGCCAACACACTTCAAATATATTTCAAGTGTGAATACACTCAAATATAAGAGACAGTTAATCACGAATCAAGTTCATGGCTTCACTAAAAGCAAGCAATTGCTTTAGTTTGTCTGTGCTAAAATCTCAGAACGGATATTTTAATTAGTTTGGCCCAAATACATGTCATAAACGGAACTCAAGTACTTTCCCACTTAAATTTATTAAGTAAATGTCTGTAACATATATTGATACACCTAATTGACTACACGTACTAGTTAAAATTTTTTAATGGTCATTTCCTGAGCTAGTTTATATCACGCTAGCAAAATTCTCAGTACTTAGAGATAGCAATAATGTTAGTAGCCTGTTTAATAGATTACCAAAAGTTATCGGGTTATTTTAATATGCAATCAAAATCAGCCCATTGGAAAGTTTATTTTTATTTTTAAAAATTTTGTGTACTTTTCAGCGGACTACTTTTTTCATTAATTTCGGTAATTAACAAACACGTCTATAACAATATATTTGTACATCTATATATAAATGTACGATATTACCACCTGTGCTGCCTTATAAACAATGATAACTATTTATTTATTTGTTAATAGCATTTAATTTCAATGTTTATTTTGTCTTTTGTTTCTTACTTATTAATTTTGGCCTTTGCACCGAACGCGCGATACGAAATATAATATCTTAGCGTAGCAATTGTTTTATTATTTTTTTTTTCGATCCAAGTTTTGACGCACAAAAGTAGAAAAAATAAATAGCAAAAAAGAGGTGTGTACCATTAGGAATATAAATCAATATTGTTAAGAATAGATATAGAAATATAAATAGATATAAAAATAGTATATACTCGTACATATTTAAATTCGGCAAAACTTACAGTGAGTACCCAAAAAAATAAATATTCAGATAACTGGTAAACGAGCAGGACAATCACAGGATCTATGCTTCAAGACAGAACATGCAATCTGCTACGGGGAGGAGACCCATTTTGTAAAATCTGGCAATACTAAAATAAACTTTGACGTTTTTTAGCATGTATGTACGTACAATCAACGTTTTTATGTACAAGCGCTATTTGTGTTGTTTTCAGTGAAATGGGAAAATCAAAAATGCTTAGAATACTTAGAATTATCCGAAGTAAGATAATTTAATTGCCTCTTGACTATTCGAGAATAGAGAAAATTTGCCCTCCAATAAATGTCGCCCGCAGACCTTGATGGCATGTATATCGAATTGCACCTGCATCCTTAAACGTAAATGAGCCGACAGTAAAACACTCATTGGGTCATAGACCAATACCTGCGTTTCCGTCCTTCCAATCCGTTCGACTTGAGCAGAGAACTGCGAAGCGACTGCTAAAGCAAAGTTCGATGGTTATGCAATCATTTACGTTGCAAGTCTCGATGACATATATGCGTGACATTGGTTTTTAATAGAATGTCAGAGTAAGTCTGAAGCCTCAACGCATACATGCAGTAGGAGAAAGCCAATTACAGATTAGGACTGCCAAGCCAATATATTCATTATCCTAGCTTTTTCCACTAATATAAACAACAATCTGACAAATTCATTTTAACGGTATAATTAAACACATTATCTACGTACTTACATACAATATATCAACAGTGATTTGCATTTTAATTTACATAATTTAAAATTAATTCGGACATTTTTGTTGACACGTGTGTAAATGAAATTGAATCTCTTTGTCACTACAATATATGTAATTTATCAGTTATATATATATTATATATATATATATATTATATATATATATATATATTATATATATAACCATTTAAACACAATGAAATAAATTTAAAAATACAAAATAAACTTCAACCGCAGATGACACAGCAAAATCTACAAAAAAAAGAGAAACTTTTGTAAATCTCAAGGTATAAAACCACATAAAGGTATAATACTACTTCAACGAATATTTACATTAATCGTGCTCATTATACCACAATAAGTCAGAATTACATGGGTACAAACACATGTATACCCTACACAAGAATTGATGAACAAAGTTGACAGGTGGCGCAACAGGAAATTGTTAAAATTTGCAAATTTTTCAAATGGATTTCATAGACTAATACGCAGATAATGAAAGCTAAACTCAACTAAATATTTAGCCTTTAAACTTGCGAATTTTTCAAGCAGCGATTTTTACACAAGCCTACATGAAATTTAGATTTCGTCATTTACATATTCTCGGCCTTCTGTAAAGCGCTTGTATCACTTTTTGCTCAAAATATACTCGCCAAATGGCACAGTCAAAATTTGAAGTGTGTTGGAGTTCTTAATTAATTCTTCAATCGAGATATTGGAGACTGTAAGATATAGATAGAGATAAAACACCAAATTTGATGTTTCTTGCATGTTTCCTAAGAAAATAATCCATATAGGCTAAGATTCGACCACTAGAAGTGGTCGTTTACTTGTTGTACTCATCTGTACTGAAATAGATAGATAACAAAAATTATCCAATTGAAAAGAGTAATGAATACTAAAAACAAGCAAAAAAAAGCAAGCTTTCAAATTTTTAAAATATGATTGATTTTTTTTTCCTTTTCATTTTGACCTTCTGTCGTCTAAATTTGACCATCAAAAGGTAAAAAATATTATATTGTCATCGTTGCATGTCCAATCATAGGTTAATCCGATCAGTAGAAGTGGGTTAAAGTTGAATATCAGAACTGGAGCATGACATATAAATAAACAATTCAGGTATGTACTTTGCATCTTCAAGATTTCAGAATCGGAATATTTTTTTTTTTCGAAATATATATGCTAAACATGCTAAACTTAAATCATGTTCGCTAGTGTACATACAAATATTTTATGTTAAATACAAAGTGCTAAAGCCAATATAAATCTCAAGAAATACAAAATGTAAACAAACTAAATATATAAAAAAAAATTTTGAGACGAATATAAACAAGAATAATAACCAAAATAACCAAGAAACTCAAAATAAATTTTTAAAAAGTATTCGCTTAAATCTTTTTCCACAACACATAAACTTCCGACACATTTGACCCCACAAAAGCAACTTCATTTTTGAAATTTTAGCCTTTGCGTCGGACTCAAGCGGAAGCATTTTGGAACGCTTATGAATCAATTAATAAATAAATTAATATATAGTTTCAAATCTGCGACTTAATAATATTTCCGATATCAAAGCGAGTGATGCTTATATTGTGCTCAACGAGTGTGTAACGGTTATGCGAGGTTTGTTTAAAAAGAGAAATCTTCGCTACTGGTCCATAAAATTCGAAAATAAGATACTCTTTTAACAGTCATGGATTTTGTCTTAACCCTTTCAGATATATTTTCAGGTTGGCAAATTGCCAAAAATACAATGACACAATGGAGCAGAAGTAGGAAATAAAGTGAAGCACCTATGAGATCAGAAATTTTTATACTAAGTGCGTACGAATTTATGAAAAACAAAGCGTTATAAAATGAATGAAGTTGAATGAACTTTTCAAATGATGATGATATAATGTCGGCATAGTAGGTGTGGGTAACTACGAGTGCTATACAAAAATCAGGTGCTCTAACATTGTCAAAACTTAATATATATAATTTTAAGTAATTTCAAGTTAGTTCACTGTATAATTTATATTAGTCGTTCTACCGATTTGTGCATGTGTTTGTGTATTTGTGAGCGTCGTCATGAACAATGTTTTCCTAATTTATGACTTTTATGCACTTTTTGGCTATAAGATTACTAGAAACGTGGACCGAATGACAGTAGTAGCTTCTAGTGGGCGGTTGTTTTGCCCGGATGAAGCTACCAGCTTTACACTGAACACGCAGCATGACAAAAAAGAACTTTTTAATTACTTGAATCATTTCTTTATGGATATTTCCAAATTTTGCACAAAATCTATTGTAAGAATGATAGTCAATTTATAATAGTACCTGGGCGACCGCGCATTACTTGGCATTTTGTATTAGTGTTGTTGCTTTTTTTTCGACCTGTTATCAAAGTCGCTCTTCTGATCCAAGACCGAAATCGAACATATTCCTTATGGCAACCAGATATCGGTCTTGAATCGCAAGAGGGACTTCGATAACAGGTCGATGACCGCGATAGCTGGATTCTCAATAAACGCGCGTACTCATAATCTCGTTAACACATTGTAATTAACAACACAGATGGCGCTATATAAAATTAGCAACATGAGATATTAATTAAATTAAATTAATTTTAAGTTAAAAATGATTTTTTACAAAAAAATTAAAAAAAAATAGATAGATAGACTTCAAAGCTTCTGCTTAATACACAATTTCATTCGAATTGATACAGCCGTTTCTAAGATACGAAATATATATACATATGTACAAGAATTGCTCACTTAATAACTTAATAATATGAGAAAGATAAATGGCAGCTGAGGTCGAAAATGTAGAATCATCAAAGCTTAGGTTAGGCATTTGGTAAAAGATCCTCAATATTACATTGGTAAATTTGTATGGAAAAAGTTTCAAACCTGAAAAACTATGTCCAACACAACAAGAAGCATTGGAAATAATCAAAATGTGAAAGACGTGGAACCGTGGTAATCGAAAAGGATAGGGCTTCTGCACTGAACTTTAGACTGACAATAAAATGCATATCCATCCCTAACGGGAATAATATGTTCATTGATATTAAAATAAAATTTATAATTGGTTGGATGCAAAGGGTGTTGTGTGCATGAGTTGATAATCAAAACATCGCTGGCGATTGATACCAAACATAACTCAAAAACACAAAGCTTGTCCGTTCAGGCATTGCTGATTCTAAATACCATACATTTCTGTACGTACGGACACTGGCTTCAGATGAAACCTCTCTTGGTGTCAAATGGTTCGGGGAGGTTCTTTTCTACCCTGAAAACGCTTTGTGTGTGTGATAGCGTCATCATGCAAAGACGAACTTTGTCGGGATACCTAGTGCAGATTTTGTCTTTAAAGATAGGACAAAGAATACTGAGATTTGAGTCAGTGGTTATGTGTTCATCGAACCATATTTTGAATAATAGTTGGTGCATACTCTTAACTTACCAGATTTCCACTATCGGCTTTACAGAAACTTACTCCGTATTACAAGGTCAGAACCATGACCTGCTTTAAAATTTTCGGCCGAACAACCTCTCAACATCCTCAAACTCACGCCGGCGTGCACCATGCTGAACCTATTAACCATGTAACGCTCGATGCGCGTCTTCCGTCAATCACAACATGTTCAATTTGGTTGCTTGCAGTTCAATCGGGACTTAGCCATGTAGCCTTGAGATTGTTCAGGTGTTGAAATATGATGCTGTGAACTAACATGTTCTGACCTGGGGCGAAATCGATTAACCTCTCTCCACTGTTTAAGATAGCGTCCGACGTTTTCTTCCTTTTCAATTTTGGCGTGTGAAATCGGCAAGCACGATGTGAAATAATAGTGGCTACCTTTAAAAATAAAACATTCCATTTACGGGAAAAACACGGTGAGAAATAATTCTAAAATAAGATCTCCAGATTAATTAATTAAAACTTAAATAATGAACGCAAGAGAGTACATACATAAATATAAAACGAATTTAATTTATTGAAACCCGATATTCTCTGAGCAAATCTCGTAGTATTCTAAACAAGCCGCGGTCCGCCATATCCAAATTTAAAGCGCTGACAGCACAAGTGTGCCAAAAATTTGCTCCGCTACAAAATTTGAATGCGATGTGTTGCTTCCTCATGCCAAAATCGTAATTGATAGCGAAAAACTTGTTCAAAGAAAACTTTTCAATTAAATTATGCGTTAATGAATGTTGCTTGGGACGCATAATGATTATGTGTGACAGCTTCAATCGCAGACGATCAGATCGAATCAAATTATAGCAACGCAATTTTCGCACATAGCGTCATATTGATTATTATGTGTACAGAGTGTGTGATTGTCATGATTTCATGAAGATTCCAAAAACGATTGTGGCAATTTTGTTTTATTTTTAATACAGTATACTGCTAAGCTTTTAAGATACTTTTATGGAATATACACAGAGAGGCAAACAGACAGAAGGACAGACGGACTGACAGTCGAGTCTGACAACGTTAATATTGACGGAGAATTTCAGTAACAAAAAATAACTAGAATTCCGCAACAATTTGCTGACGAAACGTTGTCATTTAAACAAGTGAACTCGTTCTGATGTCGCAGACATTAAAAAAAAAACAAATACAACAAAATCGCTTTGGCAAAAAATATATACACAAGTATTGTGGCATATAGCTGAAGAAAAGTCACGTATTGAATATACTTGTATGTCTTACATTAAAACTGTGCTGGGGCGTACAGTTTTGGCGGCCAAAACGCAGTTCATGGCTACGCATGCGCATAGTACAAAGTCCATATGAAAAAGCCGAAATTCCACCAGCATCGTATGAAAAGCTTACAAATAAAAAAATAGCGCGCTCTAAAACGCTAAATCATTCAAAAGATATTCATTCACGAACATTCCTCAGAGCAATACGCTATGTGCACGCAGATACAGATCAGACAGATGTATAAACATCATCATTAACTTCCCGCCATAGCTGGCACTACTTCTCCATTCTCCATGCCATTCTCTGTAAATATGTGCTCTTTATTCGAAATACCTGTTTCTATAATTTTTGAATACTTAGCTTTTCCAATTTTAATTTAAAAGTAACCGCTACAGACATGTGCAAAAAACAGATACGCACACAGATACATACGCATACAAGTAGTATTTGGAGCTAAGTATCTCAGATGTTATTTCTGTTCCGGGTTTTGCCATATTTATGGGACGCTTTGTATGCGTAGTGCTTTACATATTCTTGGTTTTTTTTCCAAACAGCATAAATGGCAGACGCTTTAAATTTAAAATTTATTTGTGCTGTAAAAACTTAAAAAAAAAAATCAATGTAAGAGTTTATTCGACTATATTAAATACTGCACAAACTAATATATCAACTAAGGTCAATGCATATAAGAAAACTTCAAATTTGAAAATAAACTTGTAACAGTGCTGCAGCTAGAGTGTCTAAGTTGCTAGTTCTGAAATGGTTTCTTATCTACGAAGCTTTTTTCGCTATGCATATACCCTGCTTATAAATAGTTTTGGTGCAGGGTATAATAATGCGTAACTTACGAACTAACAATGACGTCAAAAGGTTTTCCAAAGTTTTTTTTTCTATAATAACTTTAATTCTGATTCATTGTCTGGATTTGCTGCGTAATGATTTATAATATTCTGTCGTGGCATTAAATTGACTACTTGGATTGGTTGTTAAATATAGAATTCAGTTAGTATGGCATAACTTTTTCTAGTTTCAAATTGAGCATAAGATTTTGTTGTTATTGCTATTTTATAATATTGTTCTGATTTCATCTATTGAACCTGTTATTTTTTTTATGCTCTTATTACACCGCTGAACAGATCGAACAGGTTTCAATCCGTTTCGCGTTTGGCGCGTGTTTTCAGTATTATCTCGTCTAGACTTTGGCCATGCAATCTCAGCATGAACGGTCAATATTGTTCTGGAAAGCATACTTTTGATGACCCAAATTTATGCGAATTGTATTAATAAAAGAGAATAAAAAATATCAAATGTTTTTAGCATTTTAGTTGATCTTAAGTTCCTCTACAGATTTAATGTGAAGATTTGAGATTAAGATTTCTAACATTGGTCTGTATCAAGTCTGAATTTCCAATTGTGTTGGCTGATCACGCAAATTTAGCAAGCACTGAAACTAAAGTTTTATGTGGTTTGGTTTTATGTTGTTTTGCGATTTCTTATGAAATATATATGGTATGTAAATTTTGATGATCTTTTTATTATCTTTTCTTTTTATTTTGTCGAGTCATTCTTAAACTTAGGATTTGCAATAAAAAACATTTTTGTTGTTAATTATAATTAAGTTAATTATAAATATTGTTCTTAGAAATTAATAAAAAGAGAAACCCAATAGAAACCCGATAAATCATAGCTGTAAGGCTTATCAACTCGATATTTTGAGTGCTTGTGAGCCGATGTGTGAGAGCTTGCATTGTCATGGTGAAGATTGATTCCTCTTCGGCAATTGAATTTGCGAAGACTTCAGGCAACCTTCAGTCCTACGTTGCTCAAGTGGAACAGTGGTCAGATGACCCAATCGGCCAAAGAAACAGGCGACCATTTGCTTCACAGTACTGCGTGCGCGAACAAATTTTTTTGGATTTGGCTCGGCTTGGAAGACGCACACGGTCGATTGCTTGAAAAATCTTTTTTTTTATTAATTTATTTATTATTTTATTATTAATTAATTCACAAATAACATTTACAAATATACATACTTGGAAACTTATTGTTAGAAAATTATGCGTCTGCATTTATCACTATTTTAAATTCTAGATTTGAAAATCGCAATCATCTCTCGCACATAAACTCCTTATAAATCAAGAAAAAGAACGCATATTACATTACGCTTTGTTTTCATATTTAAAAACAAATTTAATGATTTTAATTCAAATCTGAACTCAAGTTAAAAGCGCACAAAAAGTATAAACAAATTAATTTTTCGAATACATCTGCACCTGAGAAGCAGCTTTAAAGAATTTCGCAAAAAATATTTAAAAAGTTGTCAGCGATTTTATTTATTTGCTGACAATGAATTTGGATGTTTTTTTTTTAAATTATTTTGCTTATTTTATTTACACAAAAATTGTTATTAAAAAAATTATTTTTTTCACGCAGAAACGTGTTTCGAAACAGAACCTAAATGCTGCTGACGAAATTCCCAAATTTTGGCGAGTAATCAACGAAATGAAAGACAAAAAAACTATTTAAATAAAAGTAATAAAGGCCAATCAAATTTTTAAGTCAAGTCAATCGCGCTTCAGTAGTTATGTGTGTTCCATTGCGTTGGAGGTAGCAGCGGGGCTCGTTCAATGTTTTAGTTACGAAATTTTGAGAACTTGTGTCCAAGTTTCTGTTGTCGTACGTCCATCAATAGACGAAAACAAAACCAAAAAACCGCTAGCACGTTCATAGTTGTGTCGCTTTGTTTGGGGGTCTTGGGGCCTCTAATGCACGCTTGCACAAATTGGCAGTCCAAGGGTTTTTTGGATATTTTAGACAACCACGCGAAATAAATACTAATGGATGATTCCATGCAACAATGAAGAAGCTTCCATACAAAAATACTTTTTGTTTGTTTAATTTAAGCAATAAAATTTAAAATAAATATTATTTTAAATATTAATTTAAGAAAGTGAAGCTACTTTGAATAAGTACAAAGAGTACTTAAGCTTTGTTGTCACCGTTAAAATTATCTATTAAAATGAATCCTAACATCTTCCATATCACTAAATAAGAATTATCATTTTATATCCAAATTTATATCGAACCCATAAAACTTTCTTACCTTTCAATATTAGCAAAGCTCTATCTATATAGTAGCTTTTTTCAGCTCAGAAAAATCTTTCATACAGTGCTGGACTCTATCACACAATGCCATTAAGAAGTGATGACATTTATTATATAATAAAAGAAAGGATTATAAATGCTGATTGAAGTCCTTAATGCTCTACTTCTATAATTTTTCTTGGCATAAACTCAATGGATTAAATCTATAATTTATTTAATTTTAAAGGAAGAAAGCCCAAAAATTCGTTTATTTTCAAACTATAACTCTAACAAATCTCTTTAAACAAAAAAGGACACAGCAGTCGATTGTGCTGGAATAAAAGAATCTCTGCAACCGTCCTTAGTACCGAGTTTCCAAAAAGACTGACTGATTTTTTAAAGACTATGTCGACTTTGTATTCCCTATTTTGAATTTTGAAAAGCTGAACACATATTAGTAATCAGCGATCCTAAAAACATCAAATCACCCAGCTTCAAAAAGATTTTATGAATATTACAAACACTTTTTCACCATTTTGGTTTCGCAGATTTTGAAATTAAAAAATTGATCCCTAATATTTTAGACAGTTTTTTTTAAATTTTTCCGACTAGTGTGTGTTGTGAACTGAGAATCTAGAGAAATCGATATAGCCATGTCTATATGATATGAACGAAAGGATCTCGGAAACGGTAATAGATAGAGACTTCGTTCTTTTTGCAGTCGACAAGGAGTTCGATGTAATTTTACAAATTTATTTTAAAATTTTGCCCCTTACCCTCCTTCTCCATAAAATCCCCCTCAAGGGTAAAAATTTCTTCGGCACAAAATAAAAGTATTGAGGTTGTTGTAATTTTTGCTCAAAAACTCGTTTAATTTGCTCAAAGTACACTTTTTATATATAAATTCCAGAGATCATTAAAATAAATTAGTCAGAAAGCATCAATGTATGCTTAATGCAAGAATTGGCGAATAGACGTTTGCTTCTTGGGTTCGCAAAGTGACTTTTGAACCGCTTTTTCGCGTAGACTACGCAGTGCTTGTATACCAGCATAGTCAGTACTGTTGTTCTTAGCCCACGCGATAGCTTTATCGAATCTTTCAATAGCTTCAGTAGCTTTTACAGGTTTTCTGATCTGAATTTCGTCTTGGTCTTCATCATCAGATTGTACAATATTGTCTGCATCTTTCTCAAAATGAATCGGTTCGCCATCTTCGATTGCATTCCATTTATCAATATCGGTTTCAGTGTAGGTTTCCTAAAATAGATTAACAATTAAATTAAAACGTGGATGAAAACAAATATCAATACAATTACCTTAGGAGTAATCACTAGCTGTATGTAATGGACCTCTTTATATTTTTCCTGCAATATTTGTTGTCGAAGTAAGCATAAAGGAACATCATCGTCTTCATTTTCGCTTGGATTTGGTTCTTCCAACATTTCGCTATTACATTTGCCACCAGCTTATTTCAAGCAATCATTAAAACTGAGTGATGTCATCCTTTCCAACAGCTAGTAACAACAGATTCTATTTGTAGTACAGCTTAGTTATGCGAATCTCATTTTGATCCATAGAGTGAATCAAGGGCGTGACATTTGGTAGCATATAAATCACGAATATAGAGCCATCAGCAGTTTTCAGCTCATTTTCAGGTGGATGACTTGGAGCGTTGTTAAGCATTAGGACAGCTTTGGTTTGGACCTAAAAACGAAGAAATACTGTGTAAAGCTGCAATGAATTTAAATGTCCATATTATTCATTGTATCTGAGGGACGAAACAACGATGGAACCATTCTCTGACTATGTCTGTAGTTTTTCTGTCTAAAGTTATACTAACCCTTTCTGCTTTTCGTCCTGGATCGGTTTTTTCAGCTTGGCTGACATAAGTTCTTTCACGAAGCATCTTTCAGAACAAACCTGTCTCGTCTGTGTAGTAAATTTGGTCCTTGCAAAGCTTCAACTCATAAATATTATTGCTGAGTTTATACTGTTTATACAGTTCAACTGCTTGGATTACAGCTTTTCGCCGGACACTATTAACGGTCGAACTCCAAAGTGATATTTAAATTCAGATAGCCATCCAGAGCTGGCATGAAAATTACCTTCTGTTTCCTTATGATCCCACTACGATTTTTTTGGACTCAGAAACTTTTAAATACATATAAAAAGACCACTTTTAACTACAAACGGTTAGCACTCGACAAAAGCGTAACCACTAAGGTCAAGAAACAGCTTAACAGCAAAAATACAAATTAGGGGAGTACCCTCTTTAATTTTTGGTTCATTCTTGTGTTTTTTTACTTTTTGCTTGAAATTGCTTTCAAAATTAGAGGTTTTCGATTTTCACTATTTAGAGTACGCCATGTAAAAATTTTTGTGTTCACTATATCGAGGTGTTCACTATACCCAGACACTACTGTAAATTAGAACTAGTCCAATTTTACAAGGAATCGCCCATACAAAAATGTACTTAATATACTTACATATGTATGTATGTATGTATGTATATCTTTGTTGGTAAACATTTATGATCCTAACATAAATATGCAAATACATAAGTACATACATACATATGTATTTATTTATGACATGTATGTATGTACATACGTATAAAAATGAACATCTTTTACAGGTGGCTGTCCGTCTGTCTGTCTCTATATTCATTGCGCTACAAGTGTATATATGTACATATAACTATGTACAACGCATAAATATGTACTTACATTAGTCCGATTAGTTTAACGTTTTTAACAAACAAAAAAATCAAAGTCAACTAAAAGTTCGAAGAAGAAGAAAACCTAGAGCTTTGCAGCCAAAAACAAATTCAAAGGCACAAAAATGTTCGCTAAAAGTCATTGGACTAGTTTCAATACGATCAACAAAACCAACACAACAACAATCAACAATCGCAACAACAAAAAACGCCAACACATGCATATAATATTATTATGTGTGCGTGTGTGTGTGCTCCACACACCTGTGCTGTGCTGCGCTGCCCTCTGCACCCGCAGCGAACCATAGGCCATTTAGTGACCTTCACGGTTAAAACTGCGCAGAGCCAACGAATAGTGTGAATGAGTGAGACAGAGACAGACTGATGGTCAGATCAGCAGCAATTGCTGCCAACAAAAACCACAACAACAACAGAATAAAGTAACATTTTATGACCAAAAAACAACAATAACAAAAATACACTGGACAAGATGTTAAAAAAAACAACAAAACATAAAATTAAAAGCTTTAGACACGTTTTAAGTTTTTTTGCAGCAGCAGAAGCAGCAAAAGCAGTATTCGAAGAGAAGATATTGCATTAACAAAAAATCATATAAAATTTAATTAAAATTAAAAGCTGCTGCCAGTCAAATGCAACACTCACCACAACGCAATACAATAACGTTGTCCGAAACTTGCTTGGAATGCGCTTGAAATATTTCGCATAGTTTTCAGAGCTTTGAAAGCAACTCTTGAATGAAGATTAGAAAACGACCCCCAATATATTTTAAGTATATCGGAATGCAGCTATAAGCATCTAGCCTGCACAGCTGTGTAATATAATAAAAGAGATGAGAAAGATGAAACAATGCCAGTACACACACCCCAAAGCCGTAACAGAAATTTTAACAAGTGCAGTCACATAACCAGATTAAAATTTGGCAACACCGACCTTTATATACTCTTTCCAAGTAATCGCCAATTAAAAATCATCATTTAAATATTATCATTTTCCAAATACATACATATTCAAAATATTATATTGTCTGACACACATAATTTTTCTTCACCAGAGCAGTGAACTATAATAGCTTTGTGGAGAGGTCCAAGAAGACTAAGCTGTGGTATTCACTATAAAACATCGATTTTATTTTATAAAATTAGTATTAGAAAAAACAATACCTTGAGTAAGGTACTACAAATAGAACGAAATAGTACATACATATAAATAAAATTAATATGTTTGTCTGAATAAACAGGGTTTTAAGCTCATATGGTTATTTGTGCCTTTCCATCCAATCGATGTAACACTGCTCCAATTTTTCTCCATTTTTTCTTCTAACTGCATCGCCATTTTAAATGTGCAACTGTTAAACTAACAACAGACATTCCACTGCTAACAGCACACACTGTTAAGCTGTTATTTACATATGTATTCCACTAAATAAAACTGTCTACCTCCTGGAGCTACGCGTGGACATTAATTTTCTAAAATTTACTATTTTTATTTCGAACAATGCCTTATTTTTATTAATATCTAAAGCGTGGCTTTTGTCAGAAATTGATATTCAAACGTTAGAACATTTTGCATAATTATTGAAAACAGCCTATAGTCTCCACCAGTCTGTATATCTCGTTGACAGTTTATATGAAATGTGTTGAAATACTTAAGCATTTAACTAACTATTGTCGAGCATAGCAATGAGGTTAGATGGCGACAGCCTATCTTGCATATATAAATAGGCGTGTCACGCTTATTATTATAAGTTATTCCATGAATACTTTTTTGACGTTATCAGTCAGTCGTTTTGATTCCTCAATGAAGCTAAAAATAATTATAATAATTATAATTTTTTTTATATTTTTAGAAATATAT
The DNA here is from genome assembly GCA_035044805.1 of Leucophenga maculata. Classification (NCBI taxonomy): domain Eukaryota; kingdom Metazoa; phylum Arthropoda; class Insecta; order Diptera; family Drosophilidae; genus Leucophenga; species Leucophenga maculata. The sequence goes on from JAWNNP010001173.1 coordinate 1,036,785, forward strand.
AAAAATTGGTCCTTTATTATTATTATATAATAGTTTTTTTTTTTCAAATATATATAAAGTTAATGCTTTAAGTAACTTTATGCAAAGCTCGCTTTAGATTGTCATTGGTCGCTGAAATTTAAAAAATAAAAAAGATTGTGCAAATTTATTTGTACATGTATAATAACAAATATACATATCAACAATTATATTTGTTTGTTATCAATATCCTACAGATTTGTGAAAAATTGTTTACTAAATCCTATTTATTATATTTGAGCCGAGCATTGAAAAGAAGTAACAATCACAATTAAAGCAGAGTCACAAAACATTTTTTTTCTGTAGTACAACGATTCTCAAAACCAATTAAACTCAATTTAGAAACGGCTAGAAATGGCTAATGATGGTCAAAAAACGTTGTACCACTATTATTTAAGAAAAGCCTCAAAATTTGAATATTTCTAGTTATGTAATTAAAAGGATTCTATCTATATGTATATGTATGTATGTGTGTCTGTGTGTGTGAACTCTACTCGAATTTTCCAATATATTGTTCGACCCATGATTCCTTTTTGAGGTTACAACTATGCAAATTAGTAACATTAGCAGTTTCGACTGTGCGTAGAATGCGAATCTGGCCAAAATTATTAAAAATAACAGATTTTTTTGTACCCAATAGAATTATTCAACTGTAAAATTTGCATTGTGCAACAGACAGAGTGATTTGTGAGAGACATCCTATTTAAACGAAAAATTTCAATTTTAGAATTTTTTAATAAAAAAAACTACTAAAACTTCAACTAATCCAAAGCGTGGAATGAAAGCACCTAACGAAGCCAGAAACATACCGTTATTTTAAGCACGATATCTTCGCTTCTAACTGACATATGTATATTTACACACTATATAGTTAATAGCATTAAAAATAAATTTCTATTTACAAATGACATTTTGAAACGACATTTATGCAGTTTGTAAAAACTTTTACTTCTATTCACAAGTCTAGACAAATGTTTTAAACATCACCTTTTGATGTAATCCGATTGAAGCGCAAGCCAAGTCCATTCGCAACAAGTCTATTTGTTATGATAATCCATTATATAACCTGGGACAATTACACTTTCAATTGTTTAAAATTCAAGCTCAAAAATTTTCTTTGTATAGCAAAAATGCAACAAGAACAACAACAAATTTAATAAAGAAGAATGTTCTAAAGGTGAAGCTACGATAATTAAACGAAATGAACTCGTGACTTCAAAATAAATTAAGCGCAATGAACTAAATACATTATTTAATTACAACAAATGCAAAAATAAATAAAATAAATTATATTAAACAAGACTAGGCATTAGCGTCATATACTACGTTATACTACTGCATATAATTAGAACGAAAAAAAAAAAACATAAATATTTAATTGTTCTGTATTTAACAATTAAACTACTTACAACCTTTCGGAATGATACTAAAACTAAAGAATGAAATGAATTTAAATTGTTAGTTGTTTTTCTGTTTATAATTTATTGTTTAATTAGTTCACATTGCTGTTTAATTTAATTTAATTATTTTTTTCAGTTTTCATTTTTATATTATTATCACGTTACATTATCCGATTTATGTATGTCATATGTATGTATGTTTATTTTTAATTAATATTTTTTTAATAATTATGGTTTTTTAAATATATAAGTACATATATATATGTATATAACTATACTTTAATTATGTATGCATTTGAGCTACGCACCAATTGAAAATCATATAGTAACGCATTAAATGTTTGTATATTAATGATCAACCAATCAAAATCGAATTTGAATACTCATGGAACTCATGAAAAGGTTTATAATGAGATCATTCGTTTTTTTTTTTTATTCTTCATATTTTAGTTGTAAGCATCTTCTTAAAATGTATGCAGTTGCTCCATGAGTTCAATTCAACCAACAAGAATAAAATCTTTCTATAAGTTTAGAAACTAAAGCTAAAAACAAATTTCATCTAATTTATATATGATTTTTCTTTTTTAAGTATTTTAACTAAAAGCGGAACCGATTTCGCTAAATGAATTTTTCTACAACAATTTGACGCTGGATGGATAAATGGAAGTTTGGTTTACCAATGCGTATAGATCTAATTTTTTTCATGGTTTCTTATTTGGTAAATAACAAAACAAATTAAATTTGGCATACGTGTGTTCTTTAGTTACTAGTTGTTATAAACTATTTTGTTTAAAGTATGTCTAGCATACTCGTAATACAGTAATATTGATAATAAGCTACTAACAGGATATGCTTAGGATAGTGGACCAGAGTGAAGTTTAAATAAAAATTATATTGACTAGGGATTATGTGAATTTCTATAGTAAATATTTTCATTAAATATTTAGAGTATTCGCACCTTTTCGATAAAAGCATAAAATTCAAAAATAATTGTTGTTTAAAAAATTATTTTATCCACATTATTTATATTAGTTGTTAGAAATTACTTATTGTGATTTTTTCATCAACTAAGCTAATAATCGCTTAGGTGTGAATACGCTTAATAAAAAAAATATTCTTCATATTCTTCATATTAATGCTATAAAGTTGAATTCAACTACTTTAAATGTCCCCTAAAATATTAAAATAAAAATAATTTAATAATAAAAAATCAAGTATATATATAGATTAATATTACATTACAGACATTTCTCCATATATATGTCTCAAAAGTAACTTAACTTGCTAACTTCATTAAAGTGCAGACTTTCCAAATAAAAAGTAAATCTACTCATAACAGATGTCATTATTTTCTGCTATTTAATTGACATTTCTAATTAAATTTTATGAAACTACTCGAAAAAATAATAAAAAATAATATACTTCAAATACAGTGGCTAGTAGATAATCAAGATATGCTCTACTATATCGTACAATACAGAATTGATTCAAGCAGCCATGTTCAGATTTTAACTTATTTTTTCATCTTATAAGATCTCTACCGAAAACTCAAATTACAAAACTAAGTGAAAATTGGACAGGGCTGCGAGTAAAATTATTTAAATTCAAAAATAATCATATATCTACGAGTATATTCCAAACTGTTCAAAGAATTCATCACAATCTTAACTAAAAAATAAATCCATTAGTGCTTCTGGTCCTAGATCATACTAAGTATTAATCGTGTTCGTAATCAATTAAATTTAAAATTTAAAATATGGTTTTTTGCATTTTAAGTCAATTTGAAATTCAAATTCATTAAATATTTTTTCCAATTACTAAATTGGTCTTTAAGGGTTTGTAATTATTTTCCGTGCTTCAGATTTCAATTTTGGAAAAAAAAAAAAAACTGATGTCCGCTTTTCACTTTCAAGTGGCTTTGTCAGTTTGAAATTACTTTATATTGAGTAAACGAATTTCTTACTGCAATTTCCAAGTGAATTCAAAACACAAATTTTATCTTAATCACTTCCGAAGCATTGTTGCAAAAATGAAAACCATAGCACGGAGCTATTCTCAATTATTTTGTAGTAAATTCTTTTCATATAAATTTGTATGTTACTTTCAATAGTTCTCGTAGGTATGTATCTATCGTAGTCTGTATGTGTATAGAATATTGCAAGTATATAAATATTTATGTATGTGGAAACATGTAATAATTATATGTATTGTTTCCATATATGTAGATTGGGTCTTTTAAGAACCTTATACAAATACTTAATTCCATTCAGTCCATTTGTTCGCATCGCAATGTTTCTATACGAGTATATATTAATAATATTTTCTAATTTAACGCTGTAAACTCTTATGGAAGTCTGTATATTCCATAATATTTTCCATTTACCATATTCGAAAGCCAACCTACTCTTCATTAAGACCGTTCAATTCATAACTCTGATGTTCCAGCGAGCGTTTAAGATCAACGATAGTACTTAATAACAATTGCTGTTTGCGACTTGTCTTTGGTGATTCTAGCATTGCCTCTATGCCAAGTGTGGACATATCATGTATCGAGCTCTTTGCCGACAGCGATAACTTGGATTGTTGACGTGCGTTGGAAAAGCCGGATTGTGTTATTTGTTTAGGTATTTCTGTAAAAAATTTAATTAAACCGCATTTGTAGATAAAAAAAAATTTAAATTGAATAAATGTTTGTCCAAATTTAGATACTACGTACCCAGTTCCAAATCGAATGTTTTCTTAATACGCTCAAATGTTGAACTGCCGCGATAGACTTTACGCTTCAGTGGCTCGCTGTGTGGACAGTAGGCATAAGAGGAGCATGTGGATGCAGTCGGAATGGGTCCAACATTTCGATTATGATAATCCGCGCTGTTGTAGATAACCGGTGGAGTTTGCTGCAAGAAATTATGATTCACCATGTCTTCAGTACTCTGACGCAGCACAGCAATGCACTCCTGATCCGAATCGCTTAGATTCAAATTCGCGTTATGCCAGTGTGCGGCAGTGCGTTTGGGTGATGCATTTAAGCGTCGTATTGTTTGTGGCGATGCCACCGGACTCTGCAGTCGGCGTCCATTTAATTGCAGTTGCGGTGATTGTGGCGGCTTGTAGAGCTCAGCGCTTACTTTACGTGGTGGTACTTCCGGTGGCGCATTTTGATTTATAAAGTTCGTTAGATGCGTCTTACGTGGACTGCAGCGTCCCATTTTTGGACTATTTGGCGCCGACGCGGTTTCAAATTTGAGTAGCTCAATGCGTTTGTTAATTGCGGCCGCGAGTTCATTCTCAAGACAATCGCGTTCAGGCGTGGAGTTTGTGCGCTGTGGTTGCTTCTTGGTCTCCACTTCGCTCTGTTTGAGCATCTCAACGCGTTTATTAGCCAAGGGATTGACACGACGTGGACTGGCGACAGGTGTATCACGTGGTATGCTGCATAGATATTTTAAATTAAGCTTTAACCAGTACATTTCAATAAACCATTTACAGTACCTTTGCAAACTGTTCTTCATTGATTCCAGCAGTGATTCGGCCTCCATGATCAATTGTCTATACTTTATGTCCGCCTCCATATCCGCCTTCAACAGCGCCTTCTCACTCTCGGCAATGGTCATAAATTGTTTTTCTTTTCGTTCGGTAAAGACGAGTGAATTTGAGCGATTCGAGAGCGGCGAAGTTTTGTAAATTCTGTCAAAAATTCGATTTAGCTGTTCTTCTTAGTACTGGACCATCTAACTACTGTAACTTACCGCTCCTTTGCGTTTAGTACGCTCCGACGCAAACAGACAGGCGTGCCACCCACGCTACGCGATTCTCGCGGTCGTTGTACGGCTGTTGCTGGCTTCTCCGCGCTTTTCTTGCGTGTCTTCATAAAACGCTTGCGTCGTCGCGATGCACCACTGCCCGGTGGAGCTGTTGGTCCAGTAGATGTGTCCTGATTTGCGATACGAAAACTACGCGAACTGCGCCTGGAACGCATGGACGCACGGCGTTCGAATCGTGTGGGACTTTGCGCCGAGTAAGAATAGTAACAAGTGCCAAGGTTGCGTTGCACATCCTTCTTGTCCTGAAACACTTCCTGTATAGATGAAGTATCTATAAAATCAATATCGAGTAACTCATCCGTATCGCATTCATCGCCAGCATCCTGACCAGTGTCCAACTCAGAGGCACAATCCGTGGGATCCGAATCAGAGCTTAAGGAGTAGAAGTAATGTTAATGTGTATGGACATATGTAAAATAAGATGCATTAATATTTACCTCAATATATCGGTTTCCTTCTCGTAGACATAACTCTCATCGAATTTGCCAATCATTTCATTCAGCGTTGCCTCATCATCACTCAACAGTAAGGTATCCTGGCACTCAAGACGTTGATTAACTCTACCCATAAATGATACTGTTCCAGCAACAGCATCGAAGCTGCACTCGCGACGCAGCAACGGTGAACTCAAGTGTTCGCTGAAGTGTTGCTGTTGTTGTTGATGTTTACGCTTGACTACCCCATGCAGTGGCGAGCAGGATGAGGCTGCCCTTATTGCTGTTGCGTCTGCTGCCGTCGTCGTATGCATGCCATTTTCCACTTCAGTCAAGGACGACGAGCTTGCCGACGACTCGTATGCATTAGTAATGAGTCCTGCAGACGGCAACAACTTGTTCCTTTGAGAAATGAAAGGGAGAGAGTGAGTGAGTGAGTGAGTGAAGAATATATGCTTTAAGTTGTGCTTTTTCTGTACAGCAGCTCACCTGTTTTGGTCCTTGGCCGCTTCCAGTTCATTGCATGACTTAATGCCCGAAGAAATGGAGGATGTAGTGCTTGTGGTGTCCAACTTCTGTACATTTGCCTCGGCATTGGAGTACCAAGGATTTGTACGTATGCGGCACCGCTGCCTTGGAGAGGGCGCTGCAAATATCAAAACTTATGAATTTTAAATACTCTTGCCTTTATTTGGCATTAATTTGCATACATTCGTAGAGTTTTTGTGCCTGCTCCTGTACGTTTGCACCCCGCAAAGTCAAAGAACTCGCATCGCACTCGAGACGTGGTAGCTGTTGTCCATAGTAATCGTTACTGCGCTGATGCAATGAAGCAATGGAGGCATTACCAAAAGAGGTCTTAGGCTGTAAAAGTAGTGAATTGAATAAATAGCACATAATGAGCTATATACAAAAGATTCTCTTACCAAAGTCTCCATTGGTGACATTTCCTCGATGCGATTCAGTCCGAACTTATAGCGTTGGGCTTCGATTGCTAGCGAATTAATGCTTTTTGGAAAGTAATGCGTTCCAGTGCGCATATTAATATAATATTCCGGTGGATTATAGTTTGCGGTACCCGGCGAAGTGCCATCGGTCGAGTAGCCTGTCGAATAGGCACTCTCAGGCGAGGATAAGCTGTGCGGATGTATTGAAGGTGCAACAGCTGCAGATGCCAAACCAATGGGCGGTCTATTAACCGCCGCTGATGACTGTGCAATATTGCCAGCACGTAAACCACGCAAGCGATTGCCCGCTGCTGCACCACTTGGCGCCGTATAACATTCGCTTTTCACGTGTAAACTTTCAACGGAATCACTGGCATATGCAGGCAGCCGTGACGGCAACAAACGCCCATAACGTACACAATTGTCGGCCTCATCCTTTGATGAACAATTATTGGCATCATTCCGTTCGTAGTAGCAACCAATAGCATTCGAGCTACTAGCGCCGGCGCAAAAGCTGCTGAAATTTTCCGAATGCGGGCGCTGATAATCACGGAGTCTTGCATTGCTATTGCTCTGCGTGAATGTCATATTGGCAGCGTCATCGCACCGCAGCAGCGTGCCCACTTCTTCGTAATGTACCTCCTCGTCCAGCTCCTGCTGTGCAGCTCTGTATTGCTGCTGTTTTTTTAGCTTGTTATAGTCATAGCGCGCTGTTGCCGTGTCATGCAATTCCATATCTACACGCGCCACTTCGACGCGTTTGCTGCCCGAGGATGGTTCCTTCGAGCCAGTAGACCAGGACAACGATGAAATTGAGGATGATGAGCAATTCACCTGCGCTGCTGGAGACTTATCAGCGCTCGAGTTATTTTTGCTATTTGGTGCTGTTTGCACGCTGAGATGTTGCTGTTGCACCACATAATTTGGTGCATAGAGCAAATTATCAGATTTGGGCGATGTAATAGTGTCCTGATCGGGTGATTGCCAGCCATAGCGACTGGGCGTCTACAAGAATATAGAAAAAGCCTTTAATAAATATTTTCTTAAATGTTTTCAATTTATTGCTTACATGACACTGTATTGGCGACACCTCGCGTCTACGTACAGGACTGGCTACCATGCCATGATTGCCACCGCTGCTTGCGCCCAGCACTGGGCTTGTGGGTAGCGTTGTTCCTAATTTTATGTGACCATTTGCATGATGTTGTAGCGTTGCCGATTTTTTGCACAAAATTGCGTCATGACTACTACTTCCATTGGATTGCTGTTTGTGCTTGTTGCCCTTTTTACGTGGTCGCCCAATATGATTCTCCATCCAGGAGCGCAATTTCGAGCCGAACATGGCGTGAGCTTTTGAGCGAACGTTCCCTGCTTCAGTTACTCATACGCTTTGTGGTTAATAAAATACGCTGTTTACAATTTAGATAATGTAAATGGACGGATTGTTCTTATAGTAGTGATGCTCCTTAATGCTTGGCTGCAATGAGAATAAAGACAAGAAAGGAAAACGACAGTTGAAAAATAGTTTTTATCTGCATTACATCAGGCCCATGTCCAGTATAACTCAAATCCAACTGCTGCAGCTCTAACAAATACAACACTAAGGCATAGCCTAGCAGACTCCTGGGGCCAGTTTATGCTGATAAGAAAATCCATTTATGACGAACAAAGCGCTTAGACACTAAATTGAAAAGCTTTGTAGAAGCCATTTCCACATTTGCAATTCTAGTTTTCATTTGCTGAGTCTCTCTCTGTGTATGTGTGTGTGTGAGATTGTGGTATGCTTGTAGTGTTTTGTTAGTTGCAAAATTACCTTATTCGCAAATTCCTTTGCAGCCTCCATAATATACAAAAGCCCTTTTTTCAACCTCCTTACAATGATTGCGAAAAGCCGCGTTACGTATACGATGTGTTGGCTTCCGTCCGTCCGTCCGTCTGTATCGCTCTCTATCTTTATTCGCTTTTTTGTTTGTTTACTTTTTGTTTTTGTTGTTGTTGTTATGGCTGTAATTTAAGCTTCGCTACTCCAAAGGATACACGGATACGCATCTGCATATATACATATATATTTTAGCCGCCATGTGGGGGTTGTTTGTAAGTTACTGCGGCGCTACTGTCTCGCTTAACGATGCTTCAAGGACTCATACTGTGTGCAAAGTGACTGTATGCGTGCGGGTGTGTGTGTGAGTTGGAGTATCCTCCCCCATAGACTGCCTCGCATTGAGTTAAAGTTGTAAAATCCAATTCAATGCGACTGCAAAATTTTATGTCAAGTTGTTTTTCTAAAGCACTTTACTTGTCTCCATTCGCAGTTTTCGTATTTTATTTTATTAGCGCGGCAAACAAAGGCTCCTTTTTGTTTTCTTTGTTTTTATGTTATTTTTATGCAATTCTCAAGATTTATTTTCCTCACGCATTGAGTTTTCATTTTATTTTTATTGCACTATAGATTTTTATTTAGGCATTTGGTTTGATTGAATTTATATTATTTTCTTCGTTTTTTTCGTATTGCAAATTATATCAAATATATTTAGTTTTGTAGCAAAATTAGAAATATAAAAAGCGCAGCGCTGTGCAAATTATTTTTTAATTCTTAAGAAGGATTTATGCAGTCGTTTGAAAAATGTATCGGCTTTAAAAAAATTATTTCACATTTCTGCTTACGAAAATCTTAATTTTATGTATAGGCATGTGTGCGTCTGTCTGAGTATGCGTAGGCTTGAGTTTAGTTAGTTTCTTTTTTTCGGTGGTGCTGTGTATGCGTAAGCGAGTGCAGAAAAGTACCGTTAAACACGTCCGTCGCGCTCGAAGAGTAAAAAGCTACTAACGGAATGCGATGCGACGGCACATCCCTTACAAGTAACAGAACAGAGAGCAGCACACGGCTTACAGTGGCGTGGTTGTAAGGAAGTGCGTGGGAGTCAAAATCATAAAAATCCTTGCAAGTTACAATTTTTAGGCCCTGTACCGAAGGTACAAGAGTCTATTGGTTTTGTGCAAATGTATGTAACAGGAAGAACTAATTGTCGGAGACCCCCCAAAGTTACCCCCATTATGGTCAGGAGTGATAGAGGAGTCGATATAGCCATGTCCGTCTGTCCGTCTGTCCGTCCGTCTGTATGAACGAAAGGATCTCGGAAACGGTAATAGATCAAAAAAGTTCATCAAAATCGGATAATAAATGACGATTTTATAAGCAATTGAATTTGAACGACCCCCCTTTTCTTTTCATTCATATTCGCGCAGTGAGAAGTGGTCATGTGTTTGGTCATACGCTCGGGAAACATTTAATGTGTTTGTTAGGCGACCTGAACTGGTACAGGCCCTCTTACAGTCGGTTACGCCCGACTGAAATTTCCTTACTTGTTTTTTATTGTCTCTACTACTCTGCGTTTACCATGCGTGGTATTTCTAAGTGAATATACAATCCAAGGTCTTTAGCAATAGTTTTAATACGAATTTCTCCATTATTTAATTTAAGCGGATGAGGAGTAAATCTGATTTTTTTAGTTTAAATTATTTGGATCGTCTTCTGGTCATTTATTTTATTTGCCAAACCAGTTTGATGTTTCCTCCAGCACATGTTGTAGTCTAACTGTTGCCGTTATTAAATTTTTATGTGCATATTATTGTGTCGTCTGCGAATGTACCTAACATGGCTAATCTATCACTAGGGGCTGGAATGTCTGATGTGTAGAGGCTGTAAAGCAAGATTCCCAAGACACTTACTTGTGGAACTCCAGCTTTGAAAGGTAGCAGCGCAGAATATTCTTCAATATATTTTCATAAGATTAGTCTTTCGTTTAAGAAGCTTTTAAATAAATTATAGAGTTAGATTGATAATTTTTTTTTTTTTTATTATTTGATTAAAAGCCTTTGTGCCAAACCTTGTCGAATGCTTTTTAAAGTCAAGAAAAACGCCTATACAAAAATTTTTGGCTTCTAGATCAGTTGTTATTTTATTCGATTCAGATTTTGCCGCTTGAGTGTAGCTTAAGCCAGATTGGGTAGTTTGATTATATTCTGAACTAAATGTGGTTTTAGTATGATGTACAGTGGATGTATTTTTAAATTTTTATAAATTTTGCATCCTTTATAATTTCCGGTGTGATAACCACCACATAGCGCACATTTGGTAGAGTTGTTGTCAATTTGAGTTTTGCAATCTAAAGTTTTTATGGCCGTATTTGTGGCAATTGTGCTATGCATCTTTTATGATGAGGAAAACTGTACTTTAGTTTGCAGTAAGGAGGTAATACTGTATAGTTACAATGCTACATAGCAACCATGTGCTACCAAAAGACCGTTACACCACCAAAGCAAAGCACTATCGACAGCGATAAACTATGACAAATAAATTATCGATGAACTTCCAGCTCTAAAAAACAGCTGTTTTACTTTGACGTTTTGACATGCGTCTGCATTTGTTTACTGTGCTTACTGCAAAATTATAAAATTCGTGCTGCGGTGCTCGCATATTTCACAACCGCACCAAATCAGATAACGGTAGTACGTTGCCAATAATATGCGCTGCTATTACGAAGAGCTGGGCGTGTTGCGCGACTCAAATGATGCTGATATAAAGACGGCTTACCGTAAACTAGCGTTGCGATGGCATCCAGATAAAAATCCAAACAGCTTGGATGAGGCAAAAGAACGCTTTCAACTAATTCAACAAGCGTACGAAGTGTTGTCCGATCAGCAGGAACGTGCGTGGTATGATAATCATCGCGAGCAAATCTTACGCGGCAAGAATTCCGAGTATGAAGAAAATTCACTGGACGTATTCCAGTTTTTTACATCATCTTGTTACAAGGGCTATGACGATGACACGAAGGGATTCTACAGTGTTTACCGTGAAGTGTTTAAAAAATTGGCTGCAGAAGATATGGAATTTATGGACGATCCTGAGGATGTTGCCGTCATACCGGATTTTGGTAATGCTGCAAGTAACTACGAAGATATTGTTGGACCATTCTATGCCTATTGGCAGGCATATAGCACAAAGAAAACATACGAGTGGTTGTGCCCATATGACATATTAGAGATCAAAGATCGTTATATACTGCGCAAGGTAGAAAAGGAAATGAAGAAGATTGTTCAAAAGGCGCGCAAGGAGAGAAATGAAGAGGTATTTATTGTATAATAAATTTATGAAAAAATTAAAAATATTAAAATATTATCAATTATAGGTCCGTAATCTAGTCTCTTTCATACGTAAACGTGATCGCCGTGTACAGGCCTACAGACGCTTGCTGGAAGATCGCGCAGAACTAAATCGTCAGAAGCAGGAAGAAAAACGCAAAGAACAATTGCGTAAACGGCAAAAAGAACTAGCAGAAGTGCGTCAGCAGCAAAGCGCTTTCAATGAAGGATATGAGGAGCAGCTTAAACAGCTAGAACAACAATACGAAAGCGATGTTTCGGATACAGATAGTGACGATGAATCAGATTCGGAGGAACTAACTGAAAATCTTGATGAAGCTGCTTCGGAAGAATACGAATATGTTGACGAATTGTACTGCGTGGCATGCAATAAATCCTTTAAGAACGCGAATGCTTTTGCCAATCACGAAGAAAGCAAGCGCCACCGTGATAATGTGGAACGTTTACGCCAGGAAATGGGAGAGGAGGAAGAAGCATTCAATGAAACGTCAGTCGACGAGTGTGATGACTTGGCAGAGACGGAAGAAGGACTTAAAGATGTTCAATTGGAAGATAGTGAGCTGGAATTGGAAATTGAGGATTCAGTTCCCACAGTAAAACGTGATAAAAAGAGCAAAAAGTCTAAAAAAGCTAATAAAGTCAATAAACTTCAAAACAGCCTCAATACCGCTACTGAGAATGATAAAGAAGATAGTGATACTTTGGATGCACCTACAGAAGTTGACTTTGGAGCACCACAGAAGTTGGATGACACCAACAGTGACAATGACGACTGGAATAGTAGTAACAAAAAAGGTAACAAGAAGAATAAAAAAAAGCAAACCTCAAATCAAAAACGCCATGACATCGAAACGAAACCAACGAAAGATTTGCACAAAGCGGAAGTTTCAAAGGAAAAACCTGTTACCGCCAAAATCTCCAACGGCAACATCATCAATACTGCTACGCTCGAAGTAAATGAAAACGAACTATCACAACATATCTGTGCCACCTGCAAATCCACCTTCGATTCGAAAAACAAACTCTTTGCGCATCTTAAAAAAACTAATCACGGTGTCTACATACCGAAAGCGCAACCAGTTGTCGATGGAAAATCAATTAAAGCTAAAGGCGGTAAACGCAAGTAAATTAAATCGTCAAATATAATGTACACAAACATGGCTAGTTAGTTTATTTATTTGTTAAATTCGAAATTTTATTGTAAATTATAATTAAAACCTATGAAGCTTACGATCTACTTAAGTAGTTGATGATTGTTATACGGATTGTTATATGGCGGTTATCCTTTGGAAGTTGCTATGGAATGCATACTAGTTTGTCACCCTCTTCCACTCGTCGACGTACACGTGTGCGCATGTTTGAAGATTCAGCTTTTAGACTGATGCCAGCACAGGCGAACGTCAACAAAACCCCAGCAACGGCACAGTAGAAGGATATTCCTGAAAATGTAATGTAATAAAAAGTTTACAATCAAAAATTTAGGTAAGTACACTAGGAAACAGCTAAAATGTTCATGGGTGAAACTTATATTTTTCAGATAAATTAATGGTGACTGAATCCAAATACGACAAGTGTGTTTTTCTTGTACTTTTTTTTTGTAGTTCCATTTTTTTTTTTTTTTTGGTTTTACTCCGTTTTTCGCGCATAACTCGAAAATTTTATAAACAGAACCAACTAGTTATTGGTAGGTTTTTTTTCTGATAGTTTTATCTACTGTGAGTCGATTCCGAATGGCACGCCAATGAACTTATCAAATGAAAAAGTAGTTTTTTAAGATTAAAATTGACTAACGCAAAATTTAATATTTTGTTTACAATATTCTATCGGAAGTCGGTACATGCATTCTACTGCACGTCAATTTTTTCGTCGCTTTCAACACCCAAATTTTCCAAGAAGAAAACTAGAAATTTATTTATTATATAGATATTTTGCTATCCTGCAATACAGTCTATCTAACTTCTCCATTTCTCGTCTGCTCGAAATTTCAATTCTAGAGTTATACGCGACGAACCAAATTCGAACCTTACTGAAAAGTGATTTTTTAAATGATCGAAACCGCGAAAAAAGTGCTAAAAAAAACATTTTCCAGAGGTTTATTTGGTTTCCTAGTGGTATTATTTCGTAAACTTTATAATCAATTGGTAATTAATTCTGCCTCAGTATAATTGATGTTTATTCGCTCAATCACTTACCAATGCTACAGCTAGCTGGATAGAAAGGTTCCGCATCGACACCACATAAACGCTGTACACGCGCCGCACGCCAACCAAGCGGGTGCAAAAATATTGACAGCATTACGCTAATACCTTTAAATTATAAAAATGTAAATATTAGGAACTACATTAATTCCACTTATAAATTCTTCGCACCTGCTACCACCTGTGCGCAGGCTGTTAAATTATGTATGCTCTTGCCCCATGCAGCCTGACGACAGCAAGTGACCAATGTAAGTAACACTGTGCCAGAGAGTAGCACGAATCCCAATGAAATAAAGAACATTGCAGCTTTCCATTCGCTCGGGTAGACACTGCTGTCCGTTGCAAAACCATCTAAATCGAATGGTCCACAATGATAGTGATAGTCCACTTTGCCCTGCATTGTTTTGCAGCGTGTGTAAATACCAACTGATTCAGCACGCAGCACCAATGGTGTCTGCTGTGTTAAAACTTCCTGGTGCAATGACACTTGATTCTCATCGTTCTGATCCTGCTTTGCCGTTGCCGCCGGCATTAAATGTGCCAATGTTGCATAGGTTTTTTGCTGTTGTAGCGGCATCGGTGTTGGTGCGATTAGCCATTTGGGCGTGACGATCGCCGATGCGATTAGCATATCCGCTATGAGCGTTAATAGAAACCAGACTATACTGCTACTTGTTATAATTATATAGCACATTTTTCACTTTTTGGGTGTTGTTCTTAGCACATTTATTAAACGGTATTTTTATTTTGGAAAATATTGACCACCACCACTTCCTTTAGCCAATTTTAAAAACGAACTTTTATTTTATGTATTTCCGCCCATCAGTTTTACTTGCAGCTTTAGATATGCGTACGCTATTCGCTCATCGAGCTGCGCCCAGCGCACCCGAATCGGATAAATAATAGATTCATAAATACATTTGCGTCGGTGTAATAGTAAACGCAAAGCTTTATGCTATGTGCGTGCCTGGTTGACTGAACTGGCTTTCCGCTCCACCGTTGTAGCTGGGTGTGCGTGTATGCTTCCCACTGCGATTGTTTATAAGTGGTGTCTATGGATGTTTGAATGTGTGTGTACAGTGTACGCAGCGTAATTGGATGAACTTCCAGGGTGCGGCAGCTGCCTCAACTGACCAGCTAAAATGTTTATAGCAGCGTTCTGTCACTCTGTCTCATATAGCATTAGCTTTCTTTAGCAGCATTTATTTTCTTTTATTCACTTAAACGCTATCCTTCCAAAACACTTTTTAAAGCACAAAAAAAAAATTATTTCATTTCCGCACAAGCTTAGATCATTATTTGCGAATTCGTAGAACGATTTATTATCAATGACTTCAGTGCCGCCGTAACGAATTTCTTCGAATTTCATGTGCGTATTTCTGTTGTTGCATTGTGAGCAGCCGCTGGTAGACTGAATTGTAAATAAGCTAAGCTGCAAAAGAACCACCGCACATAGACTCATGGGATCGGAAAGAGTAAATATGAATACACTTCACCCTGCGCTGACCCGGCCCAGCAGCACCAACGCCGCCGACGCCACCAGCGACGCAACATTCCCAACGAAAAATGCGAGTGGAAGAAAGAAAGCCAACGCACACACACCAGCAGCGAAGCGTGAGCAAGTGAGATGGGGTGAATGATGTAGCAAATGGAGGAGGAGTTGGGGGAGAGCGCATTGCAATCCAGCCATTCCAGAATTACTTGCAGTCGCGTACTATTTCGCCGTCATCGTTTCATGCTCGCTTTTGATCCAGTGAAAACAAGCCCACTACTTGTTCGGCAGCTTGTACTACGTACATACATACAAACATTCAACGCTCGCTCTTGTTCCGCACGCCCGCCCGTTTCTAGTTTTTGTTATTCTTGTTGCTGTTAAAGCAAATCTTCGCTCCCTAGCCAGCCAACAAACCAGCTGCTCTGCAAATGTAGCAAATACCGCCAGAGAACATAACGAAACCGTCGATTTGATGAGTAATGCAACATATACAATACATCCGTACGTATGTATGCCGCCAAGCTGAATCAAACAGGAGCGAACTGATATAAAGATCTTCAAAATAAAATTTTTAATAATGTAAACCCAGAAATGTACATTTGAATTGCCTTTAATTAGCTACATGACAATTGTTTTCATCTCTCAGAAAGGTTCACAATTTCTTCAATGGAAAATCGAAGCGGAAGTCAGAGCTCTATCGGATACAAAACATATTTTCCCATGGAAGACCTTGATTTGTAAAGAAGCTTTTATACCCTGCACAAGCAAACAAAAAAAGACAACTATTATTTTGTAATAAATCATTTCAACTACTGGTTGAGAAGTGTGTGGTTGAACATAAAGACACCTTGACTTAACTGGAACTTCATTAGTCCTAAATTGGTTGCAGGAAAGCTTTACATCTAGTTTTGACTAGATCAATTATTTGACAAAACTTAAAAATAAAATAATCTTTAACCGATATTTGGAGCATAGGATAGAGGAATATCACATCACCAAGTATACAACTGTACAGTATATTTATTTTTGAAGACGTCATTGATTTAATTTACCTTGTCCGTGCCCTCTTCTAAGAACTGGTATTCTGATGTGATGTCAAACTCATCAAAGACTGGCATTAATATTTTCAAAAAAGTTTTTTCTTAAATTTCTTCAATAATGTTATCAGCAAACAAGGTATGACCAAACACAATTTTCAGGTTTTTCTTAGGAACATATTATCACTGCAGGTTTCCATTGATTTGAGTCGTAGAATCGCTTACTTCTCTTAAATCCTAAAAATGTCTTCCAATTTTCAGGATCTTTAGAAGAATATGAAAGTGGTGAGAGAAAAAATTAATCATACCTTTAAACTATTAAAGCAAATATCACCTTATGCCAACTTTTACAATATTTTATTTTATTATATTTTTATAACACCAATCACACTACGCCCTACTAAATTGTGGGCCTTAAAAAATACCCGATTGTAACTGAATAAATGATTACATTGCATTTCGGATTTTAATTAGCTCATTTATATTGAGTCAAACGCACAACTTCAACTGGGGGAGTTCAGTTTTTAACTGCGTAGCGTTTCTTTCAACGTTCAACATTCACCAAGATCTGGACAAGTTCCAAGAAATGCAATTGACGCAATTAATGATCGACAACGGAATTACACAATATTTGTGCAATAAATTGAGACGATGTGGAGGCGCAAATCGTTTAAGCACACAAAAAATATTACGCATTAAAGTCGTGCGCCACTTGTTCCACTGCCAAGCAATAGAAAAGACCCTCCGCAACATTCCCGGCAACAGTACACGTATATGCAAAACAATTTGTCACTTTCACTACTTCAATTCCGCCGGAATGGAATGAACAAATCAATGCGTTACAATTGCGCGCTTAACGATTCACTTATCATTTTGCATCTTGTCGTCGTCCAAGATGCTACGTCCTACAATTTCGGTAGCTTCACTCCTGCTGTTCGCACTAGTCCAACAAAGCTTCGCATATGAATTGAATCCGCCGCCATTTCCGTGCTCCGAGTACGAAATGTTGATTGTGAATACACACCAGTGTGTGTCCCGCTGCCCCATTGTATGCTTGCGCGGCGTTTGCTTCGAAGATGGTGAATGTCCTTGTGCTGGACAGTATATGACGTCATTTACTAAAGGTCTGGTTTGTGATGCTGATTGTTTACCCGGCTGCAAGGCAGCAGGTGGTTTCTGCGCTGCGCCCAATTTATGCGTTTGTCGCAAGGGATTTGTGTTCGATGAAGTGGCACGTCGCTGCCGGAAGCGTCATCACCTGTTGGATCTATGCAGAGGGTTAGTGTGTGTGTTCCGTTGTATTTATAATATTAGTGTTTAACATTACATAAATATGTATGTACATATTTGTGATTTCTAATTGCAGACGCTGCAATTACGGCAAGTGTTCTAACAATGGCGAATGTATTTGTGCAGAGGGCTTCGAACAGCGTTCCACACTACTAGGACTTGTCTGTACGCCGATTTGCAAGAGGTGCTTCGAACAATTTTCCACTAATACACTGGTAAAACGCATTATTTTTTCCTTTCAGCGATTGTGGACCACATGCCTATTGTCATCTGCCGAACATGTGTGCCTGTAGAAGTAAACATCATCACTACGGTCGAGATGGTAGATGTCATAAGGATTTTTAAAATCGTTTCTGCTTCGGTGAAGGGCGAACAAAAAATGAGAGACTGAACTTGATAAGCTATTTATAAATGTATGTAGGTATTTAATTATTAAATTCATAAATTGCTATAAATTTTCGTTGTAAATTTTTAAGAACAGTTTAAGTATAGTTATTCAATATTCTGGTCCACGAAATGTAACTTTAAATGATACACGGTTCTTGTTGACTAATCTGCATCATTAAGTTTGTTTATGACCGCTAATAAACGAGATATCGAAACAAATACAATGTCGAATTTAACAATCAAAGGATTTATATAATTCAAATCATTTATATAATTAAAAAAATCAAACACGAAAATTTTTAAAAATGACAACTTGATCTACTTGTCTAGTATTTACATACATACATGTACAATGCCAAGAGCGTATTCTGGGAGAGAGGGCACCTCCCACCCCGACCCTTATTGTTAAAAAGTTCGTTAAAAAATTTTATTTAACAACATATTTTTGCTCTTTTATATAATTTTCTTTGTTTAATTAAATATTATTGTTCTTTTGAATTAGTGGCTATAATTACTAGATGGGTACTAAGGGTCCTAAGCACTTTTGATTAATAAAGAAAAAGAAAAAAAACAGCTCCCCTTCGAGGATGGGTGCCCCAAACCTTAGAGGAAAGCTAGATACGCCCTTGTACACTGCTTAGTGAAGATAAATGGAAGTAAAAACATAAAAGGCCAAGATACATATGGCACCTTTACCATAATTGTAACTTATAAAAGAAGTGAATGCTAAATGCGTTCTTATCAATTAACAATTATTTACACTGGAGAAGCAAAAATCTGTTAAAACAGCAACGAAAATAAAAACAAGCTCCAAAACCTGCCCCAAAATATGTTTTAATAGGCGTATTGAGTGGAGACACAGACAGAGAAGAGAAACATCGAGAGCAATCGAGCGAGCCTCCAATCCAACAACACAGTAGTCTCTATATACATACATACTTTATGCATAAATATATAAATTTAAAATTTCTGATGTATACGTGGGGGACAGTGGCGCCGGTTTGGGTGCATAATTAATGTTAATCTAACAAGCAATGAAAATTGAAGCATTAAATAGAAAAACTTTTTACTAGTAAAGTAACAGCGTATGCTGGAAATATGTATCATTTACTAAATCTTACATGAAGTTTTGGTAATCTTTGTAAGCAAAATTTATTTTTTTCGCTCTTTTCGATTTTTTTCTCTTCCGGTTTCCCATATTGCTCCATTTCAGAAGCTACTATTATGAAATATTGATATTATTAATTAAATTTCTATGCAAATAATACGATGTTAATTAGATTAACCATATTAACTGGTGTGTACTGTGTTTGCCTCAATATTAGAACCCCCACCCAAAAAAAAAAAAAAACAAAATAGAGACCGGTACTTTTTAGCGGCGCGTGTATAATATTTATAATTATTATAAATATTTTGTTTGTTGTATGTCATTATCTCAGTTGTTATTTACTTTATCGTACATGTGGTTGTTGTTATTGCTGCTCTTCTTGTTGCTGCCGGTGCACAGTGGTTCTAAAATCAAAAAATGGACAATCAAGGCTAGAAATGCAGTGGTCAACAAAGATTTTAATAGCTCAATGTGGCATCTGGCCATCAAATTTGATAATCGTTATTAGAGTACACACAACCAAAGTATTAATTAATGTTAGCAAGTGTTCTCAAATTCAAATTTAAACTTTTATGTTTTGGAACTACTGTGCGACGTTGGCGTTTTCTCGAACGACAGCGCTTTTTGAGAAACTTGCTTTTCAGTTGGAGTTTTGCTTTGCTGCTGTACGTTTCGTGTGTTAGCTAGCTGGAACTGGTCTGGTTTTGTGTTTTAAAATTGGCTAAAAATTGATTATTATATATACATATGTATATATACATATAAGGCAAATATATAAGCGCAAAACATCGTTTGTAATAAAAATTAGCAGTACTTACCGATTTATTTCAACGCAATCTTTTTTGCTACTAGTATCAAAAAATGGGCCAAATCAAGGTGAGTTGAGAGTAAATACACACGCATACATTCATAAGTAGATATCCTTTACCGACATGGATTACGCAGGGTTGTCAGCACTGTCTGGAGTAAAAGTATGTCGAGGTGGCTTTCCACGCGTTTAAGAAATTCTTTAACTATAATAAGAAAAAAACCTTATCTTAAGAGAATTAAATCACTAGCGCTACTAAATTTTGAGGTATATATGTATGTGTGTGTCTGTCTGTTTGGCTATGTTCGTCTGGAAATTATGTAAGCATTGTGCTACGGTGCCGGGTCGGCTAACGACATTTAAAATTGCAGTATAATGCATAAATTTCTTATGAATGGATTGTCGTGCAAATAAGTTGCTACAATTGTATGTCTGTTTTGATTAAGGTTGCAATTTAGCTTACCTACATACATATTGTATGCATTTGTTTGTACCAATCAATTTGTCAATGTAGAAAGAATATTTTAAAATTATTGTCTTGATTGATCAACGCACTGATACACACGCCTAGTTATGTGTTAATACTAGATACTTCTTTTTTTTTTCACTCTAAATATGAGTATGGAGACGTTCGGTCACATGTTTTATATTATACCATCTCAGAAAAAATATTCACATCGATTCACTTTATATAGAATATGGTGTAGAATGATAGTGAGGTCTTGAATGTTGTTCACACATTACATATAAAGTATCCAGTCAAGTAGAGAGATTTTCCCGTAAACTGGCTAAACAAAGAATTTAGTTCTGGCTGTAAACTTAAGCCATATACATGTATAAAAAATGAGTCTGGACTGTCTGCTGTCGAAGTCGAGGGTTTTGCTGTATATATAAACACGTATACTATGCAAATGTGCGTATATACAAATGTGCTGATATATATGTATTATATCTGAAACTTTTCATCATCAAAATTCGAATTTCTACGCAGTTCAGAATGATGACTGAACGCAAATATAAAAAAAAAAACACTTGTACAGCTAAAAAATTTAAAAAAATCGTCACACTGCACATAAAATAAAACCGGTTAAAATTGCAAACAAAGCGAACCCGAAATTAAAGCGACAAACTGAGTATACTCATCCACAATATATATGTACACTGATTAGACAGCCTCAGCCTTCAAGTGTTTTACGGACTTATCAAATTACACGCAGGGGGTAGCTGTGGCTAGTAGCGATAGCGCATTTGTCTGCTACTAACAGAATACGTCAACACATAATTCGGAATTTGGTAAGACATGAAAAATTGTGCTAATGATGGAACTGCATCTCTTCAATTACATTTTAACAAAGTTTGTTAATCACTAATAGTCAAATTTCCCACTTTCTTTTTTTAAAGCAAGCTTCGTCAGCGCTGCAAAAACTCTTTGTTTACGGTGCACTCAAATTCGGACAACCGAGTCATTCCGTACTTGCCAGTTCTGGCAATGGACACGCCAAACTCTGGTGTCGTGCAACGACCACAGAAAAACTGCCGCTAGTTATTGCCACACGTTATAACATTCCGTTTTTGTTGAACAAACCAGGCGTTGGTTATTACGTAACGGGTGAGATCTATGAAATCGATGACAGAATGCTCAAAACACTGGATACATTGGAGGATTGCCAGGATGTCATAGCACGTGAAAAGCTTGATATGAATATTGGCGTGGGCGAAGGGTATGTTACAACTACTATTTAAAACAGCAACGCATAGTTAAATATCTTATTTCTACAGTTCCGTGCCTTGCTGGGTCTATCTGCTGCAGAAGTATCCAGAGAAATTACTTTCACTTCCATACTTATCGAGCTACGAGAATAGCACCACTCATCCTTACATTATGCGTAATCAGCGTACACACAAGCATCCACCCCATGAAGATCTGGCTTACAATGCACAGTAGATCATAACTTACAATCTTTTATGTGTATCCCAAGAAAAAAAAGCATTTTTATATCTGGTTAACTTGGTATGCTAATCAAACATAATTTTTGTCCAGATCTGTTAACAGACTGCATTTAGTACTTAGTAATGAGAAAAATATTATAGTTGTAATAACTTTTTAATACATATAAGTTGTATCGAAAAATAAACGCGGAAATTTGATAGATCCATTGTATAAAAGACGATTTAATTATAAATTTATAAATCTAAGGTCTACTTATTTTTGAAAGAAAACTCGCAAAATAAGTTAAGGTTTATGATTTTTAATTGATTACCACGGAAAAACACACAACTTTACTTACCAATATTGCATTCAGTATTGCAAGTGGTCTGTTGGTACAAAAGTTGGTTCTTGGTTTGTATGAAATATACGCAAAAATTTTTATATATTGACTTAGCTACTCTGAACAATTGCCGACCTAAGGGAGACTCCATATTAAGTTTTAAAAAAATCAATGAAACAAGTACACTTTTTTATTACTCTACATAGCCTCTAGACGTATGTTTCAAACTGTCCAAAATAACTAAACTATTTTGCGCAGTGTATGTAATAATCGGTCGCATTGAGGCCAGTGTGTAAATATGAACGAAAAAGTGTTTAAAAGCACATTAAACTAATACGGTATCAGCGACAGTACCCGCTGCCCACCCAGAATATTGTTGTAACCGAAATTTTAGCTAATCCTGTTTAGCATGTCATCTCAGCTATATAAAGTCTTCGTCTACGGTACACTTAAGCGTGGCGAACCGAATCACCACTGGCTAACACGCAAGGATAACGGACATGCAAGCTTTCTGGGCAAGGGTCTCACATTGGAAAAGTTTCCGCTGGTAGTGGGTACACGTTTTAATATTCCATTTCTGCTGGATAAACGCGGCGCAGGACACCAAATACACGGCGAGATTTACGAAGTTGACGAACAAATGTTAGCTAATCTAGACGTTCTAGAAGATTATCCCAAATACTATGATCGTGAGCAACAAACAATTACGACGGAACAGAACAGGCAAGTAGTACTTTATCATGATTCGGCTCTACACCGCTTTGATATGATTTATTGCAGCAATTTGCAATGTTGGCTTTACTTGATACGTAACTATCCGTCACAATTATTTGACAAAATGCATTTGGAGACGTATCATAATAGCGCGGAGCAACCGTACTGTGAAAGGTCAGCGCGTGATCCTAACATAAAGTCATCTAATGATATGTCATATTAAATAGCATTGACAAAAAACTACTGAAAATAACTACCTTTTCAGCTATTTGGATAGCAATCCGAGTGATCTATAGAGGCAGTAACCGTATTTACAAATGTGGATGTTGCAGCTATTTTTACCATAAAAAACAGACATTGAATGTGGTTTACATTGTTCAATTTGTTGTATTTGCCAGATTCCACGAATGTGAAACGAATTTCATTTGTTTGATTTTTGTTTATACAGAAAATATATATAAAATAGTTTGATTTTGCATAACTGATAACCTGGTTGAAATACGTTTCACTTCTTGCACGTTTTCTCTCTCTCTCTCTCTGGGTAGCATTAAGTTAGTTCATTCCAATATTATTGTAAAATTGCAAAACAAAAATGTGCAAATCAAAATTCCAGAAGTAAAAAAGTATTAATAAAGAATATATATGTAGACTTGTTGAGCTAGATATCAACGTACGTACTTCTATGCTCTTTATGCATACGCCGTTGTTTTTTGGCGATACAATCTGGTTCTGCCGCTAGTCCGCTTCGTCGTCGAGTGATTGGAACCGATTTGTAGCTGCAGTCGGTGCAGACACTGATTCCTGCACGCGCTGTATGCGACCACCATGCCGCACTTCCTCGAAAGCGGGTTCATTCTTCTTTTTACGTTGCTCCTCTGGACGAGCTGCACTTAGCGAAGGGAAGAACTCAGCATTAGTAATATCGGGCGCAGCACGAATACGCGTCGGACGCAGGCCCATGCCAGCATTAAGACCTTGCTGCAGTTGAATATTGCATTATAGATTAGCCGAACATTTCACAAATAATTTTTCAAAATACTCACACTTTGGCGTAACGCTGGTGAAATATACACTTTCGAGGGCTTCTCAATCTCTACCGGTATTTGTGTTACCTCCTCAGCCGGTATAAGTTTCTTCCACGGTGCGTGGCCACCTTTGTGCTTGGATCTCGAATCAGTTTTGTAATTTCCGTCATTGTAAGTCTCTTCATTGGAGTTCTTTTGATTCTGCACTTTATTGTCGTTGATATTGAGCTGCGATATTTTCAAGCCGCTATAATCCTTGCGTTGCTCTTGTTCAAAATCCCGCCATTCTTCTTCCGGCGGCTGTAAACATATGCGCAAAGACAATTAAAGCGTAAGAAATATTAGAAAGAGAAAGAGTTATTAAAGGTCAAAATAGCTCCGATTTCTTTGGCGCCGCCATGTCACTGCTACTAGCTCACCTGTTCGACGGCTTTTGTGTTATTCTCGTCGCTCTCGATGACCGTTGCCACGCTGCCAGCCTCTGGCGCAGCATTTTCGCTGCCACTGACTCCGCCGCTGCTGCTGCCGACGACGACGACTTCAGTTTTCTTTGTCAACGCTTTAGTAGCCGCCTCTTTCTTGGTATTGTCTTCCAAGTTCTTCACTAAATCCTCGGCAGTGACAAACTTTGGCTTTGCCTTCGACTTTTTTTTATCCTTTTTGGCAAAGAAGTCATCTAAATCAGCCATATTTGCAGTAGAGTAGACGTCACAACGCACGCAAAGAAAAAAATTTATAGAAAAACTCGCATGCGGACCGCGGCGAGCGTGGCTGATTTCGCAAAGATCCAAAAGCGGCTAAAAATGACCAGATAACAAAATGAAAACAGAGCTGTATAGTCGAGAATATTGCCAGGGTTGTCAACAGTTGCATATTCGTGGGTCGTGAATAAACTAATTTCGATAACAAATTCTACTGCTGCGTGTTTCACGTAACAAGACTGGACACAGTAACTAATAATAAAACAGTTAATAAGTTGTCAGTTAAAGATATGTAATAAAATGTGTATTATAATATTAATATTATTATTAAGTAATATATTGCAAGTAAAACAAAACATATAATATAAAAGCAAGTTAGCGGTGTTATAGGAATAATGAAAATTCGTTTATACGGTCAATAAAATCAGAAAAGATTTACCTAACTAAAAAGTCCAATATCAAAAGATGAAATGGCCAAATTGACTCTAGTCGCTGATCAATAATCAGCCATGCTCCCATTTTCGCTTACTTTTGCGTTTTGCGATTTCAATAAAATCGCGCGATTTCATTTGATCGTGCTCCCAAAAATCGCAAAATATTGCTATCGGTATGTTTCATTTCTAATGTGTTTCGCAGCGTTGCATTTTGCAAAAACAAATGCACTACGTCTCTCTTTGCCAAACAGCTGATTGCGCCAAAAGAGCTGCCAAGCATTAACAGTTGTTTATTCATAATAAATTACTGACAAAATTTTCAGCACGAAAATATTTTTATACATTATAATCATATTTGTAATTTATATTTTGAGCGATATTAATTTACACACAAACACAAAGCAATTTATACCGAGTTTATACATTGTTTCAATGCATTTCAGCCCTGACAAATCTTTGTGTTATCGGTCTTAGCAAATCGCAAATTGCCTTTGTTATGATTGATTTTGCAGCTTATAAAATTTGAGGCACACTCATTAAATAATTATTTAAAGTTTAAAATCAATATCAATAATATTGAACAGTATATTAAAACCTTTCAGAATAAACCAAAAATATTTTTAAACGCAAGTAAAATATTGCATTTCGTTTGTTTGCCTAACTGTAACCAATTTGAAATCGAAAAAGTTTTTCGATTTTCGGAGCATGATTTTCGCGATTTAAAAAGTAAAACGCAAAAGTTTTGCGAATGTATATACTTTATCGGGTCTTCTAATCTTCCTTCGCACTGTTACATACATTTAAACATTTTAACAAACCCAATATACCTTGCTTTAATCTTTTTAACCAAACCAAACTGTCGTTAAGGGTTTGGAAAAACTAACGAACTAATTTTAAACGTATATAAATATTTTATTATTTTTCAGAACCCCGCTAGTTTTCAACTTTAAATCGATTGGGAGCATTTCCTAGAAACATGTTGAAATTTTAGTCAATGTATACATTTTATTATGAACAAAATGAGTAGCTTTACTTTAACCGAATTACTAGGTTATATCAAAGTTTCGCATTAATCTTAGAAGAATATATTATATTTAGAAGTATGTATATATTTGTTAAATTTATATTTAAGCGAATTATGCCTTTGAAAAGTATATATTGTACTTTATATATACAAGTAAAATACAACAAATAAATATAAATAATACATTAATTTATGATTTCGAAAAATTATCAAAAATTAAAATCCATTTGCTTACAAATAATTTTAAAAGTTTGGTCTAGCTAGCTCTTACAGTCTGATATCTGTTGATTCATACTACCACACAGACAGACGGACATGGCTACATTGACTCTGGCACCGATGATGATCCAGATCTGACACAACTATTACATAAGTTCGCAGATAAATACTGAACCTTTATGTCATTCAGCTCAGGTCATAAAAATGGAAAAATTTTGAAACTTTAAATAGAACATTTAAGCTTTGATATCACACTAACTAACGTATACAGCGTATTTATTTCCAATATTTTGTCAATCAATATATTTTTCAAAATCTTGTCCATAAAAGTGGTACATGCAAAACCAGTTTTTATGTAATCCGAACAAATGTTTATATTATTAAAAAAATTTTGATAATGAAAGAAACATATGCATTAATTTCTGTTTTTTAAATTTATTATTTTGAATAAAATCTTCAAAACGAATATATTGTATTACATAAAGAAAGAAATTCAATGTTGCAAACTAAATCCTACGACACCGATTTTTTTTCCAAACAAAGTTCGCAAATTTCGCAAATAAATTAATTTTTTTATGCAAAATCTAATAATTATGCATAGCGAAATTTGCAAATTTTGTATTTAACAAAGAAACGCAGATCGTTTTTCGCAGCTGTGCCGTTTATATTATTGGTCAACGTAAATGGAAATCTAATTGAGTGACAAACATGAAACATTTTTCCATACCCCTTTGCTCCCGAGGGTACATTCGTTTGGCTTTCTGCTTTAACGCTCCTTGCGGCTTCAAACCGAAAACTCGAATCTGAGTTCCGCTAAATTTGCTAAGCAAATTCAAAGAAACGAACCGAGCCGTATTGAACAAGCTAATAGATTTTATTACCAACAAGTTGCTTGTTTTTGGTTATGGTTTAGTTTTTTTTTTTATTTTTTATTTTGAACTGTCCCAAAGAAGGCGACAAGTCAAACAAATAACATGCAAAAAAAGCTTATGAGCTGTAGAGCTAACTCATTGCAGTGGAACGAAGTCATATTGCACTGGCTTTAACGCTGCTTGCCAAAGCTGCAGAAGATAGTTTGCTTAGCGAATGTGGCACAAAACTTTCGGTTGAAAAATGTTGAACACAATAAGCCTGATAAAATTGTATCAAAATTGGTTTGGCTTTATTGAAACTTTTATGCCCTTTTTGTGTATGAAGAAATCCGCTTTTCTGCTTGGCAGTTGGTCTCAAAAGCGAATGTAGCTTACCGACTATTGAGGAGAGTCTAAATTTTCTTTATTAAGATTTAATGAAGACTGACATTGACATTTCCAGGATTTGACAGTAGATTTACTCAATACTTTATTTTAAATACAGCTATCCAACAATATAACTCAAAACTAAATAATTAAAATGTTTATGAAGCCAATTTCAAACCTTTGCTATAACGAATACATCTATTAAACGCTATAATTAAAAATTATTATTAGTTTTCACAAACGATTTGCGTATCAGTTTTACGCAATGCTTCGTTGTAGGCAATGCTTCCATTAATATAAAATAAAATAAAAAACCTTCTTCGATCTGGTTCTATATATATAAAGTAGAATATCACCGCTGTTTTACTAGTCCGATTTTAAGTTCGTGGCTATTTAAATATTTATTTTTAATGAAACATTTGGTGGAAATATATGTTTTTGGTGTGGAAGGACGCTCGTAAAGTCAAGATGGTCCAAAATGCTTCTCTGATGTCCCGATCGATGGAATGCTTTATTCCGGCTTGAAGTACATTCAACACAACAAAAACATCGTTATTCAATAGGTTTGATAAGCTGGGACATATCATCCGTAGAGTAACTTCAACTGAACTATTATTTTCGACGAGATCACAAAGCTTTTGATTTATTAGTTAATGTCGTCGTCATACATACAAATCATACACAATAGACACAAAAAGTTCAGTTGCAGCAAATGCAGACCCAGAAGATAGGCTTAAATGATTTCAAAATTATAGTTGTTGCCACTTTAAACCCCACAGATAAGTTATGTAATTTAAATATTTAAATATAAGTTGAAAAATTAATAACTAAAATTATTTTACACTAAACATAATTGGGAAACTCGAATGTGTTTCGAAAAGCTAAGCATTATGTTTTGCAATATGCTAAAAGTTGTGCAACAAAGTAACTTAAATCGCGTTTCAGAATTACAGAATCTTTGACGGCCATAACAAAATCAATTTTTATTTTCTTGTAATTTTACGTTTTTAGCCTTTGCGCTACAAACTCAATGACCAACTGGAACTAAGCTGTTGCATGTAAAGTTGAAGGGTATATCAATAAAACTTGCACCGCTTTTTGTTTTTGTTTATTTCTTTTTTTTTTTTTGCAAGTCTCGTTTCAAGCCGAAAACTAAAAAGACAAACGAAGCACGAAAACTTGATGCAGCTCATGCGCCCAATCCATTCATATTGGCAAGCGTGCGTCAAGCCGGGCTCAGTCTACATTTGGACGTGGATCTGTAAACAACGTTAGAAGTCAGCCGAGCGGAATCGTGGCACGCGAATAGTGGCTCTAAAAATCGTATCTGCATAAATAAAAACCAGATAATCAATAATCTTCAACGAATATCGCACAGCAACAACAGACGGACAATATTTTGTCTCGTGGCATTTTTAATTGAATATCAATTGGTTTGCCGAAGATTTTATAGACAATTAATATTTGCAATTAACATTTAAACGAAGCGTGCGGTGCTGTGAAAAAAAAAAAACAATTTAAAAAAAAAACTAAAAAAATCAGGTAATTTATATACTTTTACAAGATACACTTAATGCCAATTAAGCAGGCGCATCGTAACATGCAAGATTATCTAAATACGTCTATTTTTTTTTCACTTTTTTTTTTTAAACACTTATTTTTAGAAACCATAAAAAGAAATAATTTTAAAAATAATAATTAAACTATCAATTAGTTGCGTCAATGAGCTTGCAATATAAAAATATTTATAGTCAAGACACCCCAAAAGGAAGACAGCATTTTAGCCAAAATTAAGTTGAGCTAACTAATTACCCTTCGGCATATAATAAATAAAAACTGCACAAACTCTAAAGCAACGCTAATAGCTGCGCAGCGAAGCGTTTAATTGAAATCTTTAACGCACAGATTCATCTTCAGCGTTTAGACTTGAGAAGCGTCTTTGTTTTGTCTGCGGTTTACTCATTCAATTAAATTGCTTAATGAGCAAAGCCGCAAGTCCTAATATTTATTAAAAGTAATTCGCTGGACGATTTAAGCGCACACTGTGCGGTTTAATTATTTGGTAAGCGTCATTTGCTTGTCCGTCCGTCTGTCATTTGCATAATAGATGCGACGCTGCTTTGCGTTCCACTTTGAATCCAGCTGTATGTCTGTCTGTCTGTGTGACAAACGCTGGGTCAGGGTCATGTCATGAATTTGTCTCGCTGTATTATACTGCTGCCAATTTTGTAAATATATAATTTTTATCTCTATTTTTAAGTTTTATTTATGATTTTTTTCTTTTTTGTGTCTCTCTATCTGTGATCGCGTTTTAGTTGCGTATCGCTACATTTCAATACCGCTCGAAGCCAAAAGCTATTTGAGATTTCGTGTCATCTTTAGATACATAAATATAATGCATACGTATTGGTTTTATTGTTTTTGAATATCTTATGTGAATAGCGTTTATTTAAACAAATGTGTACTAATTTTTCTTTTCTAGGCGCTTTGGTTTAATGATTTATGAGTGGTTGTTGTTGATTTCTATACCCTGCACGTTTAGTAAGAAAAGTGGAATGAACAATCTTTTCGGTGGTCAATTCGAAATGAAATAATCGAAACAGTTTTAATTGGCTTTAAGTGACCAGTCAGTTTAAACATTCGAAATCGAACTGTTTTTTGTACCCTGCCCTGGAGACAGAAATAGGCGTATACTAAATCTGTCCGCACTTCTGTCCGTATTACTAAGCAATAATGTCTCTGAGATTATAAAGAATTAAACCGCTTAACTATATGACAAAGTTGGCAGAGTTTTTTTAAGTCGTGTACTCATAGTTCTTCAGCAATTTTTTTTCTCATTAAAATTAATACGAATCGCTGTGAACAATCATGTTATTAAATGTTAGTTCAGTGTTTCTTATATTTCACCTTGATGTACAAATCCTTGAAAGCATGAATTTGTTTGTTTTACAAGTTCCATTCGATATAGACAATAAATAGATCAAATGATACATTATTGAAATAATTTTTGAGTATTTATAATATATCTATACATATTTATAATTATATAACTAGCGGTACCCGGCATGCATTATACATCGTCTGTGAATTTAAGCTCAATCGGTTAGATGTTTAGACATAGACAGATAGATAGATAGATAGATAGATAGATAGATACAACATTAATTTTTATTTAAATATAGATATGTATAGTCGAGAGTTAACAATTTCCTAAAATTGTTTAATGAATTCAAGTATTACTCTACTTCATGGATATACATAAGGCTTCATGGAGAAGATCTCCATATTAAATATTCAATTAATGTGCTGTGATAAGAAGACAATCAAGAGGAAGTTGTAAGGTTTTTGGTTTTGTGTCAAATTTGTTTTTTTTTTTTGACTCCCAGACATACTTGTGTCAGGATGAAAACAAGTCTTTGGAACCATAGTTAACACTAAAGAACGCGAAAGACTCTAGAGTCTAGACGCTATTGTGATGTTCCTCACCGCCCATTTCATTATATGGAAACTCAAACTATCCGTTTTTTAGGAGTATTGCAGTTTCGGTTTCATTTGACATATTATCTTTCTTTTCAAGTTTTTTTGTTCGAGCGAATGCATTTATGGCAGATGTAAAGTGTATCAAAGTTTTAGTGTTATATAATTTACATTTTAAGGCCCTGTACCGCAGCTACAAGAGCCTATTGGTTTTGTAGAAATAATGGTCGAAGACCCCCCAAAGTTACCCCCATTATGGTCAGGAGTGATAGAGGAGTCGATATAGCCATGTCCGCCTGTCCGTCCGTATGAACGAAAGGATCTCAGAAAAAGGTATTAGATAGAGACATCGCGCTTTTTGCATTCGACTAGGACTTCGCCTGAATTTTACAAGTTTATTTCAAAAAATTTTTTTTTCTTTATTGAAGTCTTTGGTTTTTTCTTAGTGGCATTAATTAATCATGGAATATATTATATGTTTAGTAAACTTTAAACTTTATTTATTAAAGTTAATGCTTTGAAATAATAAAAATATTAATCAAGATAATTTTTTATAGTCATAATATGTAAATTGTTGAGTTTGAAGCATCATTAATGGTAATGTAACTTTACAATCGGACAATAAGTAGTCAAGTTTGTGATTTTAATGAACCCGTTTGTATCTTAATTGGTTCAAATTTTTATGAGCTGTAACAATAGTGTAAAGGAAATATTATTATTACATGTAGAAGAAGGAGAGTTAAGTATATATATTTTGGGTCAACATAAACAAAAAGAAAACATGTCCGTCTGTTTCTATGGTTCTTTATCAGCAACAGCAGAGAAGTTTATTGTGTTTTGAAAAAATATAGCAAATAATATTTAAAAAATAAAAACTTTTAAAAACAAAATTTATTTTTAAATAAAATTTATTTTTAAATATTACAAATGTTTTTTATGGACAAGTGTGCGGATATTTTAAAGTCGTGCATTGTTACTGTTTTTCGTGGTTTAAATTTTTGTTTTCTTTTTCTTTTTTTCGCTAGTTTAGTGTTTTATTTTAATAGCCATATTAGTTTTTAGGTGTAATATGTTAAGAGCAGGTTAATGTGCCATATCTTTCAAATAGTATACAATATGGTTTATATTAAAAATATAAACTAAAAAACATAATAAAAAAAATAAATAAAAACTATCTCACGATAATTTCCGGCTGTAAGCGCTTAATAGTCTCAATGAGCGTAAGACAGAAGGTCTAAAGGTTAAAATAACATTATACTACATGTACTTTTGTTTCTCGATTAACATCTAAACTTTTAATATACATAGTTTGATTATATATTTGATTGGTATAATGCTGGAAATAATTTTAATTTTCAATTTCTCTCGTTTAGAGAAGCTTATAAGCATTCAAAAGTTACTGAGTCCAGTTACTATAATTTTAGTCCAAAGACAGTTTGTAGGGATATAAGCTGTTTGTAGGGATATAAGGGATATAAGCTGCAAATTTGTCTGCAGTGATTGATTGCTATATGCACAGTTAAGTTACGAGCCAACCGCTAGGATTAGTGTTCACGGTAGCAGCTGCAACAGCAGTAATAAAAGATTTTATTGAATGTTCCATGAAAGCAACAAACAAAAAAAAAAAACTAACTACCATGTGCTCCATACTCAATTGGTTCATGAACAGTTTTCCTAGTTAAAAAAAAGAAATATTTTTAATTAAAATTTCCAATTTGTATCTTTTGAGATCACAAAGAACTCAATCACATCCAACCTTGACTACGCCCATGACAGCAAATTCTGCAGGCATTGCACAACATCAACGGCTCAAAGCCACCCAAAGCCTTTATTTGGCCAAAGTCTTCTGGGTAAACAGCATACGTTCGTTGTCTTAGTCTTGCCAAAGTAAATATTATATAGTAAAGCATTCTCGAGATTCGATTCTTGTCGAGTAAAGTTTCTTATGCAGTACACTGTCATTAAATGCAGCTGTACCGCTGTTTGCACAAAATTCATTGAACTTATATGTTGCGCTCTAACCAAAGTGCACAACGGAATTGCGACACTCGTCAGCAAATATATATTTTGTACTGGTACCGCAGATCATCTATAATTCTTTTCAATTAGCAGCAGCAAAAAAACAACAAACGACTTGCGCAAAAGATTTGTGCGAGTTGCAGCTAATTAATAAATAATAAACTATTTAAACTTGCAATAATTGCGATACAACAGCCGACTATTAAACGAAACTATTCAGTTTTATCAATGGCGGCAAGGCGTAGAAGTGTAATACTCAAATACTAGCGCGAAACCTGTTTTATCTCTATTGGAGGAATAGTTGCAAAAACAAATGGAAAACAAAGATAAGGTAATAATTAGCCAAACAACAAAGTTATTAAATCTATACACATTTTCTTAAGTATTCTATTTAATTTTTGTTCGTTTATTTTTATAAAAAAACATAAAAATTTTTCTTGCTTTTTATTAACTTTTATTAGCATTTTTGATTACAATAAATAAATAACTTGATTATTATGTGCATGTGTGCATGTTTATATAAAAGTATTTTGCCTTTCCAATGTAAGCGAATATATTGGCGAATATTTTACGCTATAAATAAAATAAATATTAAATATTAATGCGACCGAACAAGTTTGTTGCTTAAGTCTTTCGTACCTGCTACGATTTCAACTGAAATCAGTCCGTTTCGGTTGATCTTCAGTTAAGACGGTCTGTGCTGCGGATGAAGACTGAATGTGTTTAAACTTGCATAATTTTCACGCAAGTTACAAAAAAAGTTTTTAAATATTTTGATGGGGTTTTTTTTTTTTAAAGACTGCATTTAAACACGTTTTCTCGGTTTTTTAATTGGCAATAAACATGAAATGAAGCAATTGGTGTCGCTCCGGCGACAACAAAAATTATGAAGAAGGCGTCAATGAGGCATCTCGCGCTTCAGTGTTTAGATTGATTTACGTGATTATAAATATCATAAAAAAACTAGACTAAACTAAACTAAATCTGCAGGATGTTATTTTTGTTCTGTTATAAAAGAAATTGATAAACGTATTTCATTTAATTTATAAAAAAAAAAAAAAAAATTATAAATAATTCATATAAACTTCTTAGATATTAGATTTAGGTTATTCTTAAGGCTGTCCTATTTTTGGGTGTTTATTAAAGATACCAAATTACGCAAGCAGAAAATTAAAAAAAATTAATTATTGTATCTCGATGTTGCTTTCAGGCCAACATACGCATCAACAAGTGTCACATGAACTCATTTATTTTTCAAAAGTTTAAGCCTTTAAGTAAAATTTTTGACGATTAACGAAATTATAAAATAAAAATGAGATTCATTTCATGGCTAAAGATGAGATTGTTCGAAGAGTCACCTTACATTTGTTGTAATTCCATAATTCATTCAACGAAGTCTCTTCGCTCCATTGCACATAATTTTTAATAACCCTGAGCAGTCTGCCGTCACGCTAAATATTTTGTTGTTTTTTCGTTGGGAGCACTTTTTTGTTTAAATGAAATTAAATTCAAAGCTTGCGTGAACTTTTGGGAATTATTCGTTTTAATAACATGAGCTAAAGACTTTAAGATGTTTAAAAATTAACAGTTGGTCCATTTTAAAGGTAGCTATTATTTATATTTCGGGAATAGCTAATAATAACAAAAATTTTTAAATAAAAATGGTTTTATTGTTTTTCAAATTATTCTCAATGAAAATTTTTGCATTCGCTCAAACCAATTTTCAAAATATTTTTTCCACTTTGAAAGCATCTACAGCTTCTTCGTGCGTAGAAAAACGTTCACCACGCAGTTTATTTTTGTTTGGGTATAAAAAGAAGTCTTTGGGTGATAAATCAGTGCTTTACGGCGGATGACCTATCAATTCGATATTTTGAATGCTCGATGTGTGAGAGCTTGCATTGTCATGGTGGAGAATGATTCGTCTTCGGCGTTTAGTTTGGCGATTTTCTCCGAATTGGTCGTGTACCATTCAGAATTGACGGTCCTACGATCAGCAGTGCTTCGTGCGCGAACATTTTTTTTGGATTTGGCTCGTCTTGGAACATCCACATGGTCGATTGCTGTTTTGTTTCCTCATACGCTTATACGCATGAATCCATGATTCGTCACCTGTGAAGATCTTATAAACGTCTTTTGAAGCACCATTTTCGTATTTTTTCAGCATTTCTTTGCATCGGTTCACACGATCCGTTGTTTTTGCGATCTATGACCACGATTCAATATACCACACCAGCGATATACAGTGATACACCATACAAAGAACTGAGTTCATCTTGTTGAGATAATTCCCATCGAAAGTTGTGAAGAATAATCCAACGAAAACCTTAAACCTTGCATTTTTTGGCCAAACTAATTTTTTTATTCACTGTAAGCAACACAAACAGCGCTTGTAAATAAAAACGTTGGGAGTACGTTCATGCTAAAAAATGTCAAAATTCATTTTAGTATTGCCAGATTAGTATTGCCACTTCCCTAAATATAAATAATGCCCCTCTTAAAGCTTTGGTTCCAGCGAAATGAACGTTTTTTGCTGTTTGTATTTGTTTTTTCAACCAATAGGGACTTGTAACACCTTCTAAGATATTTGTCACTCGAATAAGAAAACATAGTCATCAAACATATCGAACTGCTTTAAACTAGCCGAATCAGAAATGCTTTATTTTATGAGTGGTACAGTTCACGTAGTCTAATTTGTATATGACATTCATTTATTTGTACTCAGTAATTACTTCATTTGAGTTTAAGCAAACGTCAAGCGAAGCGTGCACGTTCCACTCGAGTATTGCTGCGCCGCATGTAAATGTTGTACTTCACATATTGTCGCATGCAGCAAAGCGGTAGCCCTGAGCTGTCAGTTCAGCTTAGCTGGTTGCGATATGACAACAGAAGTCACGATTTATGCTAAGCAGGCTAAAGTGCAAGTCTCAGAAGAACCAGAAATACAAGCTAGATTTTGCATTTGGCCAAGTGTAACC
Organism: Leucophenga maculata; assembly: GCA_035044805.1. Classification (NCBI taxonomy): domain Eukaryota; kingdom Metazoa; phylum Arthropoda; class Insecta; order Diptera; family Drosophilidae; genus Leucophenga; species Leucophenga maculata. The sequence goes on from JAWNNP010001173.1 coordinate 1,072,996, forward strand.
ATTTCAATTTTGGCTAAAACAAGCAAGCGGCATTGTGCAACATGATGCAGTTGTCGCTACGCATGCTTTGACCAATTTCTTAAATTACTAGATACGTATGTATGTATGTCTCCACCGCCACCTTCGCTTGCCGACTGCGCGCTCTGCTTACCGCAATTGGTAACGCAATGAATTCGATTCGATTAGCACTGCAATGAATATGCACTGTCCTCGTCTCTCTCTCTCGCTCCTCAACATTTGCTGCTCGCATTTGTGCATTTTTGCTGCACAGAGACTTTGCCACACAGTCACAATTTGTTTTTGTTGCTGCATTGCATAATTCTTCGAGCGAAAATGCGAAAGAAATGCGCTTGCGAGTAGGAAACTCGTTTTCATTCACTTTCAGATGCGGCCGATCACAGTTGAGTAGCTTACCAAGTAGTCTGGTCTGGTCTGGTAGCATGATTTCATACTGGCAGACAGACAGACTAGACAGCGCGGTGCAGCTCAGAATTGGCGCAGTTTGAGTCCAGTCCACTTAACTTACGTTGCAACAATCCAATGTGGTGAATGTATTCGTTTGCGGAGCATTCAAGTATTTCGTCATCGAAATTGTTTCGTTTGCACGATTGCCCGTTGGTTTCCAGTTGTTGGCTGCCACTCGCTGCTTATGATTGGGAAAATACCATAATTAATTTCATATTTACGACACTTATTTAATTGTATTTGTTTGTATTGCATTTCCCATTGCAGCAAAAGTTTGCAACCATGTCGGATCTATCGCCGGTGCAGGAGTATTATAAGGGCAAGACGGTGTTCATCACTGGCGCCTCAGGTTTCATGGGCAAAGTGCTGCTGGAGAAGTTGCTCTACTCATGTCACTCACTCAAAGAGATCATCACTATTGTGCGTCCTAAGCGAGGCAAGACACCAGAGACGCGTCTTGAGGAGATGTTCAAGCTGCCGGTAAGTATTTCAATTCGGGAGATGTTGGCCTTTAAATTAAATTTTGTTTTCTGCTCACACTTGCACAGATCTTTCAACGCATCAAAGAAGAACGACCGGAGGTGCTAAAGAAGGTCACCATCTATCAGGGCGATGTTACCTTTGACTGTGAGTATATATATATATATTGGAACGACCTTTTTATATGCTTTACGTAGTGATCGGAATAAGAGTATCAAAATAATTCCATAAAAAAGTAGTACATACAATTTGTGCGGAGAATCATTTCCACCTTTAGAGTGAGTTTCAAATGACTCATCAGAGAAGATTTTATTGTTTATTGTATGGCAAGCTGTCACCTATTGATCTCAGCATCAGTACTAAATAAGTACAATTATGTTCCTGATAAAGCAACATCATCGGCAAACGAATCGGAATTAGCACCAATAATTGCTGTTCTTAAAATATAATTTCCGGTGCCACTCTGTTTGGAAATTTAGAATCCCTGTTCAAGCATAGACTTAATTCACTATGTAGGGTAGCAGAAAAGCCGTTTAAACGAGGTGTGCTAAAATACTTTTAATAATGAATTTATTACACTAAATTTTATATTCTTTAAACTAGTAGATGTACCACTTAAAAATTCAACTAAAGAGTATAAAAACGTCGTTTAGACTAAAATTAATATTTTAATTTATTTTTATTTATTTTTATTTATGGAAAATAATTTTTTATTTTTTATATTTTGACATACACAGCGCTCGGCTTGAGTGGTGAGTCTTTGAAACACGTAGTGGACAATACCAATATTGTTTTCCATATGGCTGCCACGCTTAAACTCGAGGGTAATCTTCGTGATGCAGTCGATATGAATCTAACCGGTACAAGACGCGCTCTGAACGTTGCCAAGCAGATGAAACAGCTCGAGGCATTTGTGCATTTATCCACAGCCTTCTGCAACTGCGATCAAGAGGTCATGTACGAAAAGGTCTATGAATTTCCGCATAAGCCAGAGGATCTCATGCGCTTGGCCGAATGGATGGATGTCAAAACATTGGATGCAATTACACCAGATCTGCTGAAGCCACATCCTAACACCTACACCTACTCGAAACGTTTGGCAGAGCTGTTGGTGCGCGATCATTACGAGACTATGCCAGTTATCATAGCCAGACCGAGTATTGGTGAGTAGCGAGCCTAGATTTATCCATTGTTCATAAAATCATGTGCCTTCATTGGTTTGTGACTGAGTGTGCTTGAAGTTTTTTATGTGTGCGGCTTTTGCATTAAGTGTGTACATTGTATTATGACTGTGCGCTCTTTGCTATTCGTGGTGGCAAGTGCTTTAGGCTTGATTAATGTCATTAATTTATTTTTCTTTTTTTGGCTTTTTTACAAAAAAAAATACTATTTTTTTGATTAATTTATTAACGCTTAACTTGCCAAAGATTCAGCAGTTACTATCGTGTAAGCTAATCTCGCGCCTTAGTCGAGCTGGCCAAAAAGGCTAGTTTTGTGTGTGTCTGTTAATTAAATTTTGTCAGATTGCAAGTTTTGTGTTTTTTTTTTCGCCCATTATATTCCTGCTGCAGCTTGTTTTTCCAGCACAAAAATAAATTTCCTTGCTTTGCTGCTCTATTGCAACATTTGCAGGTGTCTTTTAAGCTTATTCTACTGAAAAATTGCATTTGATTTTCTTGTTTGTGATTGTGCCATGAAAACGGAAAATTATTTGCAGCTTTCGGTTTTCTTATTTCTGGCATTTTTATTTTATTCGATGGTATTCAAATAGAAATACCTGCCACTTGAGTTAGAGTCAACAATATACTATTGTGAAACTTTGAAATTTTTTTTTTTTTTTTTTGTGGAAATTTTAATTTTAATGTAGAAACTATCAAGTAGTTACAGAAAGAAACAGATAAACTTAAACTTCGAATAAACCGAACTTGGAAACTTTTTTTTTTTAAATCTCAGTGTAGGCTTTTGGTTTTTGTTAGAACTATCCATAAAACTAGGCGAAACAAGCAAAACATTTATTATAAAAATTTATTATAAAAATTAGAGAGGATGTGACACCCAACTGCGTGGGGGTAAGGAGAATCCAAGTACGTATACTTGAAGTCTCTAACTAAGCTTCTGACATCTATTTGTTCATACTTACCAACGGTAGGACGGACGGGCTCACGTATTGAATTTTCGCAGCTGACCATGGGATTCGTCATGCAACCCTCTGCTTATTACATTAATTCGCAAAAGCTTATTGTTCCTTTGAATACAGGGTATTAAAAATGTTCGATTAGATGATAATATTTTAATGAGTAAAATAAAAGGTGACTCTTGAAAAATACATCTGGCTTCTTTAAAATGCATTGTACCGACCTTTAAGGAAAAAAGGATAAATTTATTCTTCACTTATTACGATTTAGCTATATAACAAACGATTTAATTCCGGACTATAAACTTTTGATCAGGCTTATTAATGTTAAAGCAATTTAACGCTTAAAATTGCTTCAACCCAAAAAATTTTGTCAATACAACCAATAAATATTGTAACTGCATAGACTTTCTTGTTTGAACCGATATGTGACAGCTTCTATTGTCATGGTGGAGTCAGATTTGGTAGTGTACCATTCAGAATTGACCGTCCTATGTTGCTGAAGCGGAACAGTGGCCACATGACCCATTCGAACGAAGAAACAGGCGACCATTTGGCTCGTCTTAGAACACTCATACGGTCGATTGTTGTTTTGTTTACAGATCGTACTCATCTACCCATTATTCGTCACCAGTGACGATCTTATAAACATCTTTTGAAGAACACGATCTTTTTTTCACGATTTATGGCAAGGTGCACATGCAAAATCGTATTTACGGAACTAATGTTTTAGAATGCCTCAATCTAACGGTATGTCACATAACGATCTCGCATTATCAGTTTACATACAGCGTCAATGATTTGTGGCACAACAACCGATTTTGGGCGACCTTCACGGAATTCGTGGCTGAGCGAACTAAGATCACGATTGAATTCGCCATACCAGCGATATACAAGTACAGTGGTTTTTGATGTTGCTTCATCGCCATACAAAGAACTGAGTTCATCGACACCCTCTTGTTGAAATAATCCACGTTGAAAGTTGTGAAAAATAATTCAATGAAAACCTTCCATCAAAATTTACATTATTCGGAAAAATTGATTTTTTCAACTCACTGTAAACAACACAAATAGCGCGTTAAAATTTTTATGATGTATCCAGCTTTCAATGCTTGTAATTTTTTTTATTTTTTGAATCTGAATCTGTTTGTATATATATATTTTGCATACGTACGAGATGTGTTCATTAAGCACCGAAAATTGTATAATTGTTTGTGCTGTATTAAACTAATTCATGGTGTTTTATTTTTTTGTAGTTCCAGTAAACTTGTGCAGCAAAAAACAAAATATCAAACAGCTTAAACCAAAATTACAGGACTTTTACCAAAACTTCAAGAATAAAACTCGCGTATCGAATTAAAACAACGCTCAAAATTAGATTATTTTCAGTACTTTTTGTAGACACCTCGTCTGTTAGTTTCTAGACTGCTTAAATCTTGCAATTTTCTCAGCTTTACTTGCTTTACTAAAAACTTATTGTTTGAAATTTGTGTATTTCATACAGAAATACAACAAAATGATGCTTTAAACAACAAATTACATGTCTCTATATGTGTATATATGCGCTTTTCTATATACTCCTATATCATATACAAATAATATCGCTTAATAGAAACAAAAATTAATACCAAATTTTGAATCGTCATTGACCAAAAAGTTCAATGAGCATGAAGTGAAAACAACAAAAACAGAAACAAAACCGACACACCTCGCTAAGACGAGCTGCGATAATAAAATTTAAAAAAAAAATCACATTTTATGCAAATAAACTACAATACATACTATATACTAAATAGGCAAACAACACAGCAACAACAACCACAGACGCTACTTGAATACAAGAGCATCCATGCAAAAAAATCCCGGCTAAGTCGCTTTTATGCCCGAAGTAAGTGAGATATAGCAACATCCGCGTAACGGATTTTCTCTCTCTAACTTCTAATTTTTTTGTTACCTCGCCAATGCTTATCCTACCAAAAAAAAAAAAAAAAGTGTGTCTTACCGCTTCTAAGTACCAACACGCAATGCTTGCGGCCAGTGCCATGCCCATATACTGCATAAGTGTAACTTTGAAAAAAAAAAATCCATACTATCAGTATCACCCTCGGCATATGAGCCCATACCCGGCTGGGTAGATAATCTCAATGGACCAACCGGACTAATGGTAGGCGCTGGCAAAGGCGTCATACGCTCCATGCTCATCGACATGCGTCACAAGTCGGAAGCAATTCCTGTGGACTATGCCATCAACGGATTGTGCATCATACCCTACCAATTTGTGCAACAGCCGCGGTAGGCAGCAGCAATTTTTGCGCATTTAAGCAACTTCTTATCATAAGTAACTTGCAGGCCCATCGAGGTGCCCGTCTATAACATTACCTGTGCCGATCACCGTAAAATGCAATGGGGCGAAGTAATTGAGCTGAGCAAGAAAATTGGCTATCAATATCCCATGGAGGCCGGTCTTTGGTATCCGGATGGTTGCATAACTACAAACAAACTGCACCACAACATCAATGTGCTGCTCTTCCACTGGGTGCCGGCTTATGTGATTGATTTTGTGCTCTTTCTGCTCGGACAGAAACGCTTGTAAGTGGAGTGGAGGAGAGTTCAGTTAAATGGATTTCACTACTTAATATGAGATTTCCCTTGCATGCAGCATGATACGCGTGCAAAATCGTGTGCAAATCGGACTTGAAGTACTACAATTCTTTACTATGCGCGCCTGGGATTTCAAATCAGATGGCTATGCATCACTGTGGGCCATCTTGAATGATGCGGATAAGAAAAAGTAGGTATTCAAGCGCAGCAAGTTACATGAAAACAACTGATTCGATTCGTCTATGCATAGTTTTAACATGGATATGGATCCTGAGGAAACCATTCCAATGTATATCGAATCATGCGTTCAAGGTGGCCGGCAATATCTGATGAAAGAATCGCCGGATTCACTGCCTCGTGCACGTCGCCAGCTGATGCTGTAAGCGTTTCTAGATAAATCTTTTCATTGGATGTACTATATAAAAAGGTATTTAAATATTTCAGCATGTATCTGCTCGATCGTTTCTGCAAAACCGTCATCGTTGGCTTTCTCAGCTACTGGACTTATGGCTTCGTTAGACGTTTGATAGGCGTCTGAATTGAACCAAAATGCAGAGCACATATTAAATATAAGCGAGAGAACAAACTACGTTGCTCTTCTAAAGCTTTTCTAATGCTTAGGGTCGCTTAGGGTTTACTTTTTCTAATTTTGAGTGACGCGTCTGAGAACAGTTGCAACTCAAATAATTTTTGATTAGTTTATAAGAGTGTAATTAAAAAAAAAAAAATATAACAATATTGTTTGCGTTCAAAATAAAATTGCTTGATAAAAAAGTGCACTGTGAAAAAATTGATTGAAACAAACACAAATACAATACAAACACACAAGAAAACATTTACAAATTACAATCACACACGCTTCAAAAGATTGAAGTCTAAAATTGTTTGAGATATAGGGCCATATTTTTGTATACAGAGTGAAAATTACGGCAGTATTTAGAGCTGACCTGTAAGTTTCTGGGGTTTTCTAAGGCTTATGAATTGAACGGTTTGGTCGAATTCAAGGGCTGTGATTATTATTGCCAAAAAATATAATTTTAAAAAAAAAAGAAGCAAAGCCAGCTTCAGACAGTTTTTCTAGTACGGTTTCACTAATTTAAAAAAATCGCAATTCTGCGAATTTGACAATGTTATTCGGGATGTCAAAATCAAATAACTTCATTTCAATTAAATTGTCGATTGTGACATTTTTTGATCATCCCTTAAAACGTACATATAAATAGATTTAAATAAAACAACACACATACTACATACATTTATACACATCACATGCCTTATAAACAAAACATACACACAACATTTTTCCATGCATACATAACAAAACATTACACACTAATATACGGCGACATTATTTAACATGATTCAATTAATTCATCGATTCTTCGTTCAACCGTCCCATAATCAGTCTCTTGGTATGTATTAAAAAATTATAATAAACAACTTAAATATCTTCAATAAAAATTCGAATCTCTTCAAACCCTCATAGTATCTCCTGCTGCCTTTGAACCACTACGCGGTTGGGTCGATAATCTTAATGGACCAACCGGTCTTATGATCGGTTGCGGCAAAGGTGTCATACGTTCAGTGCTCGTCGATCAGACAAACAAAGCTGAAGTTATACCAGTCGATTATGCTATTAATGGACTGATTGTCATACCCTACGAATTTAATAAGCAAGCTAAACGCTCAGTCGAAGTACCCGTCTATAATATAACCAATGCCGATCACAAGAAGATGCCGATGGGTACAGTGGTCGAGATGAGCAAACGCATAAACCAGGAGTATCCCTTCAATGCAGGTCTCTGGTATCCTGATCCATGTGTTACCACAAATGAATGGTATCATAAGTTCAATGTTGCCTTGTTCCATTGGGTGCCCGCCTATTTGCTTGACTTTTTAATGCTCATACTGGGACAGAAGCGTTTGTAGGTATTTTGCAATTATCAAAGATACTTAAATAATAAAACAAGTAACTTCGCCTTTTAGCATGGTACGTGTGCAGCAGAAAATCTCAATTGGTTTGGGTGTATTGCAGTTCTTTACGCTGAATCCATGGAGTTTCAAGTCTGAAAAATATGGCGCGCTCTGGCAGAATCTTAATGAGCAGGATAAAGCAATGTAAGCTTATATACTCTTCTTAACTCTGCTTGTGTTTACTAGCTCATCTCTGTAATACAATTTTAGTTTCAACATGAACATGAACGTCAAAGAAACCGAGGAGGAGTACATGATCAGCTGCGCCAAGGGTGCACGCGTCTTCATGCTCAAGGAGAAGCTGGAAGATTTGCCCAAAGCACGGCTACATATGAAGATGTAATTTATTCAAATAACACTTTTACTCGACTTCATATTATAAAATTTTATCTCCACAGCCAATATGTTGCTGATAAAGTCTGCAAAACGCTCATTGTTGGCTTATTCTTCTACTATTTACTCAAATGGATAGGCATCTTGTCCATTTTCTAGAATAGAATTTAGTCAATCGACTCAAGTTGGCGGAGGCATATAATCTGAATATATATCTAGGCTTAAGTTTATGTTAATAGCATATTTTTGTAATGGTTTCTAAATAAATTTTTGTTACGTTTTAGCGTTTCACCTTCATTACTAGACACGTTTCAATTTCTAACTAAAAGACATTTAACCTTTTTTATTGTAATATATAATGCCGCCCACAGTAACACCTGCCTTAGCGGAGCCACTACCTGGTTGGGTTGACAACATGAACGGACCAACTGGCGTGCTTATTGGCGCCGGCAAGGGCGTCATACGTTCTATGCTGTGCAACGGAGAACTTCGGTCTGAAGTGATTCCTGTCGATATTGCAGTCAATGGGCTAATACTGTTGCCCTATCACAATAGTCTGCATAAAGCCAAGTAACTTTATGTTGCAAACACTCATATAAAATTGATAGTAAAATTTGTGAAATTGCCTCAAACAGGCCGGCACTCATACCAGTCTACAATATCACCGTCTCAGAGGACAAGAAACGCACATGGAAATGGATAATGGATAACGGCCGCGATTTGGCCATGCAGTATCCTTTTGAAATGGGTCTCTGGTATCCGGACGGCAATATGACCACGAATAAGCTTTATCATATATTTTGCTCAATTATGTTTATGTGGCTACCTGCCTACCTGATCGATTTGTTATTAACTATTTTTGGACAGCGACGTTTGTGCGTATTATTTTTGCTAATTAATTGAGCAAATCTTTTAATAAATAACTATTTACAGCATGGTACGTGTACAGAATCGCATTACCACCGGCTTAGAAATGTTGCAGTTCTTCACAACACGCGCTTGGGACTTTAAGTCTATTCATTTTCAACAGGTCTACAAAGATCTAACACAGATTGATAGGAAAATGTAAGTCTATATGTCTACAGTTAAGCTACAACCAACTAATTGTAAAATTTCATAGTTTCAAGATCGATACTGAAGATGTCGATGACTTTGAATATATGCGACTCAGCATACTGGGTGGACGTCAATACGTTATGAAAGAACCGATGACTTCGCTACCAAAGGCGCGCATACAACTCAAATTGTAAGGAACAGCATTCGCTTTACATACTATTAAATTGGAAATACCTAATTTGTTATCTATTTTACAGTTTGTATGTTCTCGATCGTACCTGCAAGTTGCTTATAGTTTGTGGCTTAACTTATTGGATCATTGTGAAACTGGGCTTGTCGGAACTTGTACGCTATAGCATTGAATCTGCTAACATTGGCGTTGTGAAGCCTTAAAGTATTAAAGCGAACGATTTCAATCACACCTCTAGATACTTTGGAATGGTCGATATTTTAATGGTTTATACAAATATTTAGTAACATTTAACTGTTTCCTTTGGTATTATAGTACATATTTTTTTCTTTTTCGTACATCGTAGTAATTTTTCTCATTTCATTTAATCAAAATATTTACCGCAATAAAGTACAAGCACTCATCTATATATAAATGTGTATTATTTCACTAAAGTTTTTTTATAATTCGAGTGTTATCTATTTGCCAGATAGATGGTGGATCTGTATGTGGTTTTATCCAAAAAGAAGATGTCATACGCCCATTTATTTGTACGTGATGCTTTCAATCAGAAGAAGCCACTATATCTGGAATCTATCTATCCCAATTGTGATAGAATCTTAAATTTCCTAAGTAATAAAAGTTGCAAAATTGTTGCAGACATAAAATACCATATCAAAAAAAAATATTTTTTAAAAGTTTTGGACATTTTAAATGCATAAAGTTCAATTTAATTTAAATGATAAAAATGAATAAGTCATGAAAAACGCTTAAAATAATACGGTCGTCGAATTTCAAATTTGAAACACACCATACTCTTCTTCTTTATTTCTATATTATATAAAATACTCCATATAGGTGCAGCCGAGCAACATTCCTGCGAAAGGACTGCAATAGTGATGCGCTGACTGCTGTGGTTGTTGTTGCTGTTGCTGCTGCTGAAATTGCTGTTGTTGTCTCATAATGTGCTGAAAGGCTTGCAACTTTTGCTGTGCCAGCGGCTCACACTTGCGAAAGGCGGATACCATTGCTTCTACGTAGAGACTATCGTTCGAGAACTTTTGCTGCAAATCGGATTCAATAGTCTCGAAATTTAGTTGCTGCGGCTGTTGCACATAACGTGATTCGGAAAGTATACACTCGGCGAGACACTGAAGAAGAAATATAAGTTTAACATAAGACCGTATAGTAATTTATTTGGAAAAATACGGCTGAATTGTTTGATTATTTTGCAATCTCTTTTTTTCATAGAATTAGTCTCATCTCTAAATGTCCGTCTATCTAACTGTCCCTCCGTCCGTATGTATATATGAACAACGAATTCTACAAAAATTATAAAATCTAGTTTAATAGCTTCTCTCGAAAAAAAAACACTGTCCACATTGAACAGTGAATAACAATAGTAACTAGCTTTTGAAACTAATATAATGTCCTAATTTTTTTTTTTAGTTTTTGTAATCACTCACCGTAGCCGTTTCCACTGTGGGCGGTGAATTGGTAACCTGAGTTCCGCTGACTCTCAAGCGTGTAGCACAATTCTCAGCTATTGTATCACGTCCACCGTCCTTACAACAAAGCGACGGATCCTGCAAAATGCAAAATTTGAAAATATATTTTTTTCTATCTAAATAAAAATTTAAACAATTTTCAAACTTACTACAAGTTGCGGAGGACGTTGACAATCAATTTGACCCACTGAAGCTGCTTCACACTTCAAGCGAAAAATTCGAATAAGTATCTCAAATTTAATTGGAAGTAATGAAATGACTTACTGTGCTCCAGCGTGTACTAGTCAGCAGAAAAAACAGAACTATTATTTGTTTGGCACACATTTTTATTTAAATTATTTAAATGAACACAGAACTATAAAAAAATTATTTTTTAGCGGATAAAAACGGGTAAGTTTTGTTATTTATGAAGTATCGAAACGCTACTTATTTGTTTTCACACAATCTCTTTTATAATTTTTTGGTGGTCTTGAAAAAGACCGATTCCCCCCTATGGCCTATTTGCTGCGTGAAGATTAATTAGAAGTTGGGCCTAATTGCGATGTTTTAACATTCATATGTTTTAATGAAATCACTTGAACAGGTTGCGCAGTCAAACTGTTCAGTGCAAATGACCCCACAGATTCAGCCATTTCCCTTGTCCAGTAGGCAGCTGGACCTTTAAAGCTACCTAACTTTAAGTTGGACAGTTGAGAACGCAAAACAATTATCACCGCCGCCTCCAAAGTCTCCGCCTCTGGGCTGAGAATATTTAAAAAATCAGTAATTATGCCAACACCGTGGCCACTCTCCCAGAGTGCCCAGATTCGACCAAACTTTTCCGAAGCTTGGTCGAATTGGCGGGTCAGACTTGTGTTGGTTAGGAGCCCCTGCTCCTTTTTAGCCCGTAGGGCTGCCTCTAAATGATTATGTGGTCGTGAACCACAACCCTTCCCTACATAAAAAATCCCCGCTTCACCGGGAATGGTGGGATCTACTAAGCAGTAGATGCAAAATTTTTTTTTGAAATTTATCTCCAGAATGGTATCTTTATACCAATCCTGGAGACACTGCCATAAATATTTTCCCTTATCCACCGGAGTGGCCGGAGGTGGCAAATGCACTGGGCCCTTGACTGGTGCCGGCCTAGGAGCGCCATGCACCTTGAAAAAGCTTCTTATAATAAGCTTTGGACACTTGTCCAAAGCTCCCGTTCCATTTCCCGTTCGTTTCTTCGTTCCATTTCCATTTCGTTTGGACACTTGTCCAAGTTTCCTCGTTCCATTTCCATTTCGTTTGGACACCTTCGTTCAACTTTTACCTGCACCTAGATGGCACGGCTGTACAGATCTACCTGCACCTAGATGGCTTTAATATAGCTCTACCTGCACCTAGATGGCTCTAATGAAAGCTTCTTGAAAAGCTTTGTCCAAAGCTCCCGTTCCATTTCCCGTTCGTTTCTTCGTTCCATTTCCATTTCGTTTGGACACCTTCGCCCACATGACCACATCCCGGAAACGGATGTTATATTCAATGTGACCGTTCATGAAATGATGGGTTCGGAAAATAGATGGCGCTAAATGGTGTCCAAAAATGAAATTTAGCGCTATCTAGTGCAGGTGACGAAAGATTGCGCTTTTCATGTTTTAACGGATAAGAAATTTAAAAAAATTAACTGATATTATTATTATTATATGACGTATTATTGGTTTTAATATTTCTATCACTACTTTACATTCACCCAGCTTTTGAGCATTTTTTAGTAGCACTAATCGAATTCAAATGACAATCAATAATTGAGCAATATATATGTAAATGATGTCAAGCCGGTTAATAGAAAATATTTAACTATGTGAAGCATCGAGATCCATTTATGATAAGACTTTAAATACATATATCATATACAACCCAAAACCACTAAAATTTCTGAAAACTCACAGTTTATTTGATGCAAGTTGAGTTTGTCGCACAGAACACTGTTTTTGTTTCTATGCTCATTTTTAATTATGTTCGCAATTGATCCTAGTGAATTTTTTGTATGCTTTCAAGTTTCAGAATGGGTCGCCGAACCACTATTGAGGAGCGCGAATTAAAGATAACTCACTTTAAAAATTGGATGCACACAGCGTCAAATTGCTCTAATTTGAGAATAGACTACAAGAATAAAATAATAAAATATTTAATGAAGAAATTAGACAAAACGGCTCCAAAATTGACCGTAGCTGCAAAAAAAAGAAATAGAGACCTGCCGCGTGCTTCGCAAGGCTGACTTTAATGGACGAGTAGCTCGTAAAAAGCCATTTATAAATAAAAAGAATCGAGCACGCCGACTTGAATCCGCCAAAAACCATATCACCAAGTCTCCCGACTTCTAGAATTGTACATAAAATTTTGAAAGTGCGTTCTAGCTAAAAAATGTCAAACTTTATTTTAGTGCTGCCAGATTTTACTTATTGACATTAGTGTTGACACTATTTTTTGTTTTTTATGTACCATAATTTCCAACTGAAAAATTTACGTAAAGTTTGCAAATAATAAAGTTTAATAGAAGAGCTTCAATGTAGTACGTGCAGGCTAAAATATAAAGGAACATCAATTTTAGCAAAGCAATTTCTAACCGTAGGTTTAAAGTTTCAACGTTTTTAAGAAGGCGCACCAGCTGCTTTGGTCTTGTCGCCAGTTATATTGAATACCAAATACGGGGAGATCTCTCCCTACGCGGTCATTCCTCTATTTCGTTGTCCACGTTTGGGCCCTCCATGTAAACCAGTGATGGTTCATTTCAGAAATTCTGCACAATAACAATTGCTTGCGATTGACTTACTTTGTTGTTGCTTTTCATACCATTCACACGTAGTGTGAAATGGTATATTGAGTGTGTCTGAAAGTTTGTAACGAATTAAAAAGCATCGCACACCCCATAAGCTAAATATATTCGTATTATAAAGACGATTTATAACGCCTACTTTTTGGAGTGGACCCTATTCAAACCTATCGCCTAATGCACCAGCATCCCACAAGCAATGCTCTCCACTAACAACAAAATATATTATGCATGTGAATGGTATTTGAGCTTCGGTGCAACTGCTGTGAGAATTTCTTTGTGTACGAGGGTAGTTTGTTAGGTCAGTGAAATTTTTTGAATAAGAAATAACATAAACGTGTTGAGATATTCGTCTATATAAATCGTGTGTAAAATCTATAGAGCAAGGACATGAAAGGCGGACTGAATTCAGGAAGTTGCAGAGCCGTTGATAATAGTCAACTACTAAGTGGCAAATTCAAAAGTCACTGACTTATCGAACAACCCTTGTATTTATCACAACATACCATTGTTTTTGTTTTTTGAAAATTGTTGTTGCAAGTGTGTGGAATAATACGAGCTGGCATGCGATTTACCAGCTCATACACCTGCGGGTATTAGAATAACAAAGTGGTATCGCTGGTATATGCCATGAACGTCACTGATGTAAACCCTGCGTAGTGGAGCTCTTTCGTCCATTTGAATGAGCTGACCAGTCCAGTGCAGCTACTGAAGTTTTATGCGCTGGACTATGTCAACATCATTGAATAACTCATACAGCTTGCGGTTCATACGGGACAAAAACTCGTCGTCGCCTCTAATAGGACCATAAATCCTGCGGAGAGTCTTTCTCTCGAACACTTCCAACGCCGTTTCTTCTGACTTAATCACGGTCCATGCCTCCGCGCCATAAAGTTATACCGGGCCCAAAATAGCATCTATTTGCAAGCGCGATACTTGATACCTGATCTCTAGGCTGACATTGCTGTTGCTGGTTATTTCGGATCCAATCACTTCCTTTTGGAAGATTGTGATCGACATGTTCTGTATATACGGGCATTGCAGTAAGATGTATTCCATAAAAAGATTGAAGAAATCGCACGACAGCGCATCGCCCTCCCTGAAACCTCTCTTGGTATCAAAGGGGTCGAGAGGTTTTTCCCCACAATGGCAATGCTTTATGTGTGTGATACTGTCATAATGCAAAGACGAACGATCTTTGCCGGAATACTAGTGAAAACGTTGGCGTCGCTAGCTTTATAGTCGACTAAATTCAAATGCTATTGCTTGAAGCACGTGCTTCAACTGGCTTATATGTACACAATACCTATCAATGTTGTATGAACATGTATTTGTACTCGTGTACACTTGCAATTAAAATAAACATAGATCACATTTTTAAGAGATACATCATAAATATAGGTAATGCAATAAATGTGTGTCACGTCTCCCCATGACCTAATACTGGCTTAAGTTCGCTTGTATTGTCTATCAAATCCATATACTTTTTCTACCTTATGTCATGCATAACAAGGAAATTATGGCATTTTGCAATTATCATTGAGAATCGAGCATTGCTAGCAAATAATAATTAATTTAAAATTAAATTTAAACAACATGTACCAATATCTGATTGTCTTCGAACTATTTTTATCGGTGCTGCCAGTGATTTGAAACTAGAAATCAATTCCGTTTACAAGTGAGGTGTTCTAACTAAGAGTTGTACAGAGTTGATCCAAACAAGTTTATATCATACTGATATTGTAAGATGTTAAACAATTCAAATGACAGAAATTTTTGGAAGAAATTTTAAGTGATTTCGTTATGTAAAGCTAAATTTAAAGAATTCTTTTTAATCAATTCTGTATACCTATTTCAGCTATACAACAGCGCCATACATTTAGACATTTTGAAGAGCGTATTAAAGTTTCGTTTCCGATGCTATTATTTAATCTTCTTACAAACTACACAAAGTACATACATTGATTTGGATTACACTATATATTTATTCAACATCGAGTTGCACTATATTGTTGCCATTTATTAAGTGTTTAAGTGTTTTAATTTTAACGAAAGAATATTATTAAATATGCTTGTATATATTTATATACCAGTATTTATTTGTTCCACACGTGGTGCAAATCGTTCATTGATTACAATGTTCTATCAGCAGATGCAGGACTCTTGTAGAAGATTTTTCGTAATATTTTTTTTTTTTGAGGCTAAAGTAAAATAGTTTACAACATGGGTGCAAAACGTGCACATGATGATTAACTTAAACATCATCAATCATAATATTTAAAAGATTTTGATTTGATAAATAAAACGCATGTCTCAAGTCATTGTACTTGCGGAGATATGTGAAACTACAATAGAAACCCATAAATTTTCTCCAAAGAACTGCTGAGAATCGGAAATGACAAATTCCAGTAGATATTTCCAATATATATATGTATATCGATTCTACATTCAATTTGCCAATTGACTTCAACGAAAGATGAACTCATCACTAATGTATATCCGAGCTTTAGTCAAAATTATCGTAACTACAGTTGTTTGAGCGCACGCTCAGTTTTAGCAGTGAAAACTATTGATGTCAATGACTTGAATTGGACGATTTAAAATCAAATTTCGTGAGAATTTTATTCATACAAATCGATCGAGACGAATTCATAAATTTTCCAGTGGAATTCATAAACTCTTTGGCTTGCCGCATCAATTCCGTTTTAAAGTCTGTCATAATTATGCTACGAAATCTTCGTGCTCCGAAACTGTGTAATGGAACCCGACTGATTGTGACGAAGGGAAGTTAATAAACAATGTGATAGTGCCAAGGATTTTAAAAGGGTCGTTCAAGGAAGAATAATGCCTAATTCCGCCTAATAATGCCTTGCATTTGCGATGAACATAAACCAATTACAAGGGCAGTCGCTGGAAGTGTGCGGCATAAAACTGGCAATGTCATGCGTTTCATACGGTCTGCTGTATGTAGCGTGTACCCGAGTTGAAAAACCATCCTCATTCTTTTTTTACGCTCCGGAGCGAAGAAATTGCTGTATCCTGCAGCCTTAAATTGAATACAGTCATTGTTCTATTATTTTTTTTTTTTTAGACTCGAATAAAACGAATAGAATTCAATGAAATTAATACCGCGAAATATTGGGCGGGTCGAAATCCGTTTCATTTCAAAATATTGATTTTCAAAATTCTGTGTAGGAAAATAGGTGACGCACATTTTTAAAAATTTAAATTTTTTTTTTTTTTTGCAAAGAGATGCAACTTAAATTTTTAAAGAAATGCAGTTGAAAAAAAAACAAATTTTCTTCAAGCTCAAATGACTTTTTCATGCTTAAATTACATTTATTAGCAAGTAAATGTTTACTCAATAAATAGACGTAATCAGTATTGTACTTTATTGGGGAATCTTCTAAAGAGTCTAGCCAACAAGCAACTAACTTCTGTGGTAGACAGTTGGAAATGTACACAGACGAGCTGAACTTTGACAAGTGCCACGCGTTTTCCAATGTGTCTGTTTGAAATTGCGAAAATTAATTTCGAGAATGCGAATTAGTTAAATAAGTAGTCACTGACGTTGCTGGGGACACCGTACAGATCGTTTGATCAACAAACGCCGACCAATTGAGCGAGCATCCATTAGCGATTGAATTTACAAGTAGCTTCGAGTGCAATCAGCTTTACGGATGAATGACACTTCTCGCCGGGATCGAGTGTTTACTTCGATGTTGTGTACAAATGCCATAAATTAGCTAATGCCATGAAAATAATCACTAACATCGGTAGTATTCAATGAGAATGTGAAGGGTGAGGGAATGCATTATTGTTAGCAAAATCTTGACACCTTTAACCTTTGACAAATTATGAATACATAATATGTAAGGTTCTAAGGAAAAATTCGAATTAATCACTTCCGTTTGGAGCTGTAATACCAAAAAAAAAAAATTCCCACACACGCAGAAGTATCTGAATGATGTACAAATCTACAATCTAACACATTTAATTTTCGCGCGCACGAGTGCACAAAGATGCACAAATACGGCACCGCTAACGACCTGCCCTTCTCATATGCGCAGCATCTCAACGTCGCACGTACGTACGCAGCTTCGTCGTACTTAAAAAGCATCAAATCAAAGCTATTCAACTTACTTTCGATTATAAATAGACGTCGCCAGCTTTAAGGCCCAGTATTTGAAACTCAACTTTCAGCGAGTGTAATTGAATATCGGGCTATTTATCCATACCAAAAATTGTTATTGAAACTAGTGATCGAAGGACCTGCAACAGAACATATTGATTTTAAAGTGAATAATTGTGATTGTGTAAACCGAAAACGAAAAACATTATCTAGTTCATAACAGTGAATATGATTGTTCAGAGACTGGTGAGTGATTATGTGTTACTAATGAAAAACCTAAAAAAAAAAAAAAATGGGAGAAAACCTCTAGAACTTTTGTTTTACAATTTGATATTTTAAATTACTACAAAAATAGTTGTATTTTATTCTACAAGATAATACGTCGAAAAGTGAAAAATATGAAAAATTTAATATATGCTTGTAAAATCTGCAGTAAAATCAAATGGAACATGTAAACCACTCTTTAACACAGAACCAAAGAGTCCTTAAAACCGCATAATAAAAAGCACAAATGACTTAAATATACAAATTTATTTCAAACCGTTGTTTTTCGAATTAACAAGACTTTTAGAATAATCAATTTTTTGATGGCGTCACCTATATATGACTTAAAAATTTATGAAATTTGGTCCATTGGAAGCGTAGTTATAGCGCCGGAAGTGACAGCATTTTTGTGTTATCAGTACAAACGACAAATTTTGATCTGGCACCATTTTCTCGTCACATTTGCACTTGATTTCTTTGTATAATATTTTTGGCTTCATTATGGTATCCTTTGAAATTTTAGTTTTGAGATATTTTGGTTAACAAACCGTGCGCATACCTTTCGGTAGTCCTCTAAAAAACTCTAAAGATTAATTATACAATTCAGTTTGGTTTTCTATGCAGCCATCGCTCTCGATTTCAATATTTCATATTTACAATATTTTGTTAAGACCTTTTTAACGATCAGACAAAATAACCCAAATGATATATATGTATATACTGAGCAGCATGTACACAGATACTTATGTACTCATATATCTATGTACATATATTCATTCAAAGATCGTATATGATAATTTATAAAATTAGTAAGAAAAGAAAATAAAACAAAATCAGATACATTTATTAGTAAAGAGGTGTGAATTACTTAAGTACATATAATATACGAAATCGACTGCGAATTCTGCACATTATAGTAAAAATTATTCGACAACGAGCAGCTAAAAAGCTCGAAGAAGGAGCGGAAGCGGCGTTTGTAGATACAATATCTATAAAAGTTTGTACATATATTCGTCTTGCTTACATTATTTAATACATATCATATAACGATAATGATACGCAGTCCGACTATGTGAGAAAAAGCCCCGACTAGTATTCAAGCCGATCTATGGCTAGTTTGAAGATTTGGTTTCTACGAATTAAGTATAGAGAGTATTTATATATTGCAAAGCAACTTGAAGAATGCGCAGCAGTACTCCAGGTTGATGTACCAACTGTTTTGCTAGCAGATTCCCTTGAAAGTTCCTAATTACTTTGGTTGATTAAGCATAACCGGCATCTTTATTTTTTGTTTACCATAAATATTCTAAATAGTCGTACTGTTGGCACGTGTTACATTACAAAATGTCTTCAATTGAATAATTTTTTTTGGAGATCAATTGCTTGTGTGAAAGAAAAAATACGAAATCAAAATCTATCCCCATTTTAAGAGTGGGTAGCTGAAAGAAGTTGCGAAAGTTCAATGCCTTCTAGGATACCTCAGTTTGTGGATTTGACGAGAGTGTTGCCTTTAAACCAGACAATGAGTATCGCCTATTCGTAAAGGATCTTATTGAGATCAAGGATTTTCTCAGAGCCTCCTCAGTCATATTCCAGTTTCAAAGCGAGTAGAACAGAAATATTCACTCGAAAGACGTGGTGTGTGGACTGTAGTGTGATCAATGCTTGGAATAGTTCTAGACCATGATGCACATATTCATCTGACAAAATATACCAAAAATTAAGATTAAGATTATGTTTGAAAGTTATTGTGTGATCAACAGGGAAACGTTTAGAGACGATTGAAGCGATAAATAATAATTCATAGAGAGAACTGAGTCCAATTCTATAATCAGCCTATGGAAAGTTTTTAAAGTGGGGCAGAAGCGTTATTGCAAGGAATTGTTATTACTTGAAAGTAACAGAATAAATATTTATTTATAGTTCAACCGTTTGCATTTTATAAAGTAAATGTGGGTATTTTTTGTTTAATAAGTCTATCTATAGAGAAAATATAAAAAGGTTTGAGTTTTATGCACTTTGGATTCGATTCGTGAGAGTTCAATTCTCTTGATATACATATATGTATCTTTCGGAAGCCGAAAGTTGTATGGTTAAATGATCTTTTTCCCGGCAGCAGCCGAATCATCCCTTATCGATTAAGGATCATTGCAAAATTTGTCCCTTCTTTTCAGTAAACAATAGATTAGTTTAAAAACAAGTAAGAAAATCACAGTCGGGCGTAACCGACTGTAAGAGGCCCTGTACCAGTGCAGGTCGCCTAACAAACACATTAAATGTTCCCCTAGCTTATGACCAAACACATGACCACTTCTCACTGCACGACTAAGTGCCTTTTAAAACATTTTTTTATGTATGAAACGAAAAGGGGGGTCGCTCAAATTCAAATGCTTATAAAATCGTCATTTATTATCCGATTTTGATGAACTTTTTGGATTTTGGCTAAGAAGGACGATATCTCTATACTGGCATACTTACTTTTTTTTGTGCCGAAGAAATTTTTAGCCTTGGGGGTGATTTTATGGGGAAGGAGGGGGAGGGGCAACTTTCTAAAATAAACTTGTGAAATTCCGGAGCAGTCCTAGTCGAATGCAAAAAACACGAAGACTCTATCTATTACCGTTTCCGAGATCCTTTCGTTCATACGGACGGCCAGACGGACAGACGGACTGACGGACATGTCTATATCGACTCCTCTATCGCTCCTGACCATAATGGGGGTAACTTTGGGGGGTCTCCGATTATTATTTCTACCTGTTACATACATTTGCACAAAACCAATAGGCTCTTGTACCTTCGCCGACATATAATATTACGCATTGTCTACATTTTATGATAGCAAATAAACAATAATAAATAAAAATGTAAAGATTTTTATTTTTAACCAGTGAACATAGTAATATATTAAATTATTAATTCACATTTATTTTACTGTTTACCTTTCAATTTGCAATTTTGTGGTTGATTGGTTCTTAGAAAGAACAGAGTAAAAGGCGCCATTTATTGCGGATAACGAGAAAATAACAAGTAAAATATCAAATTGGTTGTGTGAATATATGTGAATGTAAAATTTTGTGAGAGTGTAAATTACTTTTATGGCTTTTTATGCAATTAACCTTGAATTTTTTTCGGAGAATTACTGATGTGTTTTTATTTTCACAAATGTTTTCTGTCATTTTGTCAAAATTTTATTGTTTTCGCTTTTACTCAGACGCGAAAACTTTTATTCTCACAAAATATGAAACAAATGATAATGTTGACAATGTGGGCAGATCGCAGATACAAACAAATGCACGGGAACATCATTTGTCATCATTTAGTGCTCATCAAGGTAGTTTAACAAGTCTTTAGTCGACTATATTTAACAAATCCGAAAACAAACGAAATGCCGGTAAAACATTTTTATTTATCTGTCATCCGCTTGATTAATGGCGTAGAGTTTATCTTAATTTTGAATACGTTTCGCTTGGCGGTTGTCCTGAATAATTATTATACACGTACTTATATAGGCCACTTGATTTTGTGCAAGTATTTATGTAAATATTTTTACAAAATGTTGTCGCTGCATCGTGTTTAGCCTCAGATACATTCCCGCCAATAAATCGCGAATACGTGGTGTTGGCTAAAGCAATTCACGCCGCGTTCATTCAGCTCTCTCAGTTGGACACTCACTCCCCACTTAATCCAGAGGTGTGTGCACTTTTCCACATGAGATTTTCGAAAACTGCCCTCAAGACAAGTTGTATTTATTTGATTAGCCGCATTACGTTGTTGTATTAGTTATTGTATGAATAGATATTAGAATCAATAACAACTGTTTACTCCAAGTGCAATACGAATTCTAATTGGAAGCAGCAGCTATTTGTGCATGCTCAATTGAACTAGCTTGGCATGCAGTAGATAAATAAATAAGCTACTACTTTTTTAAATATGCACACAAGAGTCGCACCGTACCGACTAAGCAAATATTTTCACATTGCAAAAGCAAAAGTGTAAAAATTTAAAATTTTCTAAATAAAAAAGTTAACGACATTTTACAGGTTCATTGAATTGTTCAATAGAAACGCTTTTGACCGGGATTTTTAAACTTGACATTTATTGTTTTTGTTCTTTGCTTTGCAGTTTGAACGCGCCTCGAAATCGGAGATATGGAGTGGTCTGGCGTTACTGCTGCTCATACTGAGTATTTACACATTTTGGGGCTATTTGAGATCGGTAATGCTGTCACTTAAACTATCCGGACCGCCATCTGTACCGCTGCTGGGCAATTGTCTGTTAATCAAGGAGCGTGATTGTATGTGATATATTTTCTTTTCTAAATAAATTAAAGAAGACAAGTCTTACCTACAAATTATTTTTTTCAGTTCTGCGCAAGCGTGTAGCAAGTGCCTTTGATCTATACGGTTCTTTAGTACGTGTTTGGGTACTATTCTTTCCGTACTTTGCTGTGCTGCAACCGGAGGATCTGCAGATCATACTGTCATCGGCAAAGCATACAAATAAAGTGTTCATCTACCGTTTCATGCATAATTTTCTGGGCAACGGCTTGATCACAAGCAGTGGCATCAA
This sequence comes from Leucophenga maculata, assembly GCA_035044805.1. Lineage (NCBI taxonomy): Eukaryota > Metazoa > Arthropoda > Insecta > Diptera > Drosophilidae > Leucophenga > Leucophenga maculata. The sequence continues at coordinate 1,095,484 of JAWNNP010001173.1, forward strand.
GTGGAGTACGCATCGAAAACTTATACAGCCGGCATTCCATCTCAATTTGCTTGATAAATTTGTGGGCACATTTGTCGATGCTTCACAGTCGTTGTACGAGCATTTCAATGCAGTCGCTAATAAGGAGCTAAATATCGTGGAATATGTTAATAATTGCGTCATAAATATACTAAATGGTGCGCTTTTTATTTGTATTTACAATCTATGAAAACTTTAAATGTTTTGCTACTTACAGAAGCCGTGCTGGGCGTGCCCATTAAGCGGAAAAATATTTGTGACATGGTGGATTCACCATTTCGCAAGGGTAAAGTGGTCATACCACAGCGTTTCAGTCAACCGTGGTTACTGTTCGATAGCATTTATCATCTGACTAAATTGGCCAGTGATGAACTAAATCAGAAAAAAAATCTCAACGAATTTACGCGTGAGATGATCAAACGACGACGCGAGATTATAGCCAACGAAACAAAAGGCATTAACAATAACAATGACAATAATAAAAAAGACAGCAAGGTGCGCAAGTGTCTGCTCGACTATCTCATCGAAATTTCTGATAGTAATCCAGATTTCACCGAGGAGGATATTGTCGATGAAGCCTGTACTTTCATGCTCGCTGGTCAGGATTCGGTGGGCACTGCCGTGGCGTTCACCATATTTCTGCTTGCACAAAATTCTGATTGTCAACAAAAGTGTCACGACGAGCTGCAGCACATTTTTGAACACAGCAATCGGGCGCCTACCATATGCGATCTGCGCGAGATGCGCTATCTGGAAATGTGCATCAAGGAAGCAATGCGTCTCTATCCCAGTGTTCCACTAATTGCACGCAAACTGGGCGAAGAGGTACGTCTGGGCAAGTACACGCTACCTGCTGGTAGTAATGTTTTTGTTTGTCCATATGCCACGCATCGTCTGTCACACATCTATCCTGAACCGGAAAAATTCAAACCGGATCGGTTTTTGCCTGAGAATGCTGAGCATCGGCACCCGTATGCGTATTTACCATTCAGTGCTGGGCCACGTTACTGTATTGGCAATCGGTTTGCTATTATGGAAATGAAGACCATTGTTTCGCGTTTGTTGCGTAGCTATGAACTGCTGCCGGTGCCGGGAAAAACGAATTGTGAAGTGGTTTTTCGCATCACGCTGCGCGCTTCTGGTGGACTTTGGGTGCGTTTAAAGCCACGAGAACAACGCATTGAAACAACAGAGACGGACTGCAATACCGAGTGGGTTTGCTCTTAATTACAATAAATTTAGTCATAGTGCATTCGTTTTAAATAAAATGTGTGTGTGTGTGTGTATTTAGGCGATAAAATCAACAACGTAATAATGCTTAACTATAACTCAACCAATTATAAATATATATAGATAAATAGGATATACAAATAGGTATAGCTCATTAGTTCATAAGGTGTACATAAAATAATTATTTTATTGTAATTTAAATAAGTTTCGTCTACAGACTAAGTACATACCTACATATGTGAAGGGCGTATGCTAGAAGCTGCAACGATTTCGATATACTTTTTTGATATTAATTTAAAGAAATATGTCTAATAAATACAATTAGGACATTTTTTACGGAACCCGTACGATTTTTTCCATAATATTCAAATTCCGCTTAGGCAGCTTCTGTAAACAAACCCCATCCAAATATGCATGTGTAAGTATATTCGAGCGTTCGTATTATTCATTTTTGACTTTTTGTTTGTTTTGGGTTTTGCGCGATTTAAAGAATTTTTCGTATAAAATTTAATTCTACGACATGATATGTTTCGTTTCGCCGGACGATCTACTAATACCGCCAGCTGTATGCAGTGTACGAGAACGTGGCTCGTGCTGCTGGCGTCTGGCATTGGTGCTTATCGTATGCTGCTGCGCCAAACGCTCCGTAGCGTCGCGCACACGACTACTTAACCGGCATGGGGTAACTGCGCGTTGCGGTAGCGGCGAACTGGGCATGGATCTGGTTTGTGTTGGTTTTCCGCTTGGAGTTGTTGCTGCTCCTGAAACTCTTGTTGTTGTTGTTGCTGTGGCTGGCACAGCACCGAAAGCTATTAGAGAGTAAGAACAAATTTGCATTAGAAACATTTATCATTTGGTGTTAATGCGCATGCACATTACTTTTGCTTAGGCCGGCCAAATGTCCGTAGCTACTGCATTTGTTTGGTTTATTGTTGGTATTGTACTTGGACTCCGCGTTCATGGCGGCTTTGGTCCCAAGTATTTTTGGTCTATAAGCAGGCGAAGCTGCAGCCGAAAAGCTACTCACATTCTGCTGATTGAATTTATCCTTAAGCAAGGACACTTTACCAGTTGTCTCACATATTGGTTGTTTTGCATGCTGTTTGGGCTTATCACGTGCGGCATTAGTTTCCAACGATTTCTTACGCATTTTAATGGTATACGTAAAATCAGAGGCCATTATATTCTCCGTTTTAGATGACGTTACCTTGTCAGGCACTTCCAATACAACAGCTGTCATTGCTGCAGTTGTCTTGTTACATTCTTTGCTATGTAACTGTATTGAGGCAGCCAACGGTATTAACTCATTTTGATTGGCATCGACAGTGGCTATTTCAGGCGATGGTGTGGTGGCTACTACATCAATTTTGGCCGCTTCACTGTTGATTTGTGCCTGCTTGGCAATTTCTTCCAGTTTTGATTTTAACAAATTATGCGGCACCGCCACCGAGAGTAATGTTTCATGTGCTGTTGTTGCAATATTGTCCGTTGCATGTTTATCAAATTCACGCGCACAGTGGCAGCCACCACTTCCACCCATGCCAGTGGCGCTGCAATTAGAGCATTCACTGTAGCCAGAGTCACTGCGTTCGCTGCACTGCGATTTATCGCGTAGACGGAATGTACGCTGTATGCGCTTGTGTGGCTCGACATTGGGCAATTCTATACTAAAATCATCTTCCTCCTCATGCAGCGAACTCATTTGTGCCGCAATGTTCGGATTAAACATAGATATGCCCGATATCGATGGACGTGGACTACTGGGCAGCGAGGCGCCCGTAGAAATGGCGGAATTGCGACGTGATGCGGATAAAGTTGCCATGCGGCCTAAAGCTCTGATTGCATTACCAGTTTTCTATTAGCAATAGGAGTTGGTTAAATAAACAAGCAAGCGTATTGAAAGTCGTAAACAATGCAGATACATACATATTTGTTAGGCCATACAGTAACAAAAAGGGAAACAAGATACAAGCAGAAAGCTTGTTGCACAGTACTCACCTGCCACTTGCGCCTTATGATAAATTTCTTCAGTTTATCAGTACAAATTTTATTTTTACTAAGATTATCGTCCAGATCCTGTGACAGCCACTTCGATTCGAGACATTGTTTGGCGGTCCAGCGATTTTCCTTGCGATAGACAAGCAGATTCGATATAAAATCTTTGGCCTCCTGTGAACTGTTTAAGAAAAGTTAAATAATTCCAAAATATGTTTGGCACTTTAAATATACATACACGCAATCAAAAGCTTCATCGTCAAAATCGTAATCGGCGCGTGTAATATTCGCAAAAGTCTCCACATCCGTATCACCCATAAATGGCGAAAGACCAGAGAGTCTGTTTAATATTGATAATATTAAAAATAATTCCAAAAAATCCTTCCGGCCAAAAACTTACAGCACATAACAGATAACACCTACACTCCACATATCAGAGTTGAAGCATATCGGTTCGTAGCTAATTATCTCTGGTGGTATAAATTCTGGCGTTCCAAAAAGTACACGTACAGGAGATTTCGTATCGAGGCGCTGCGCCAGTCCAAAATCAATTATCTTGATCTGGTGACTGGTGCGTGTACGGCACATAATGTTCTCAGGTTTCAAATCTAAATGCACTATACTCTGGCTGTGCATATACGCGACGCCTTCGCAGACTTGACGCAAAAATAATATGCAATCTCGTTCAGTTAGTGTGAAATCATCGGCTACAACACGTTCAAATAGCTCGCCGCCAGTAATGCTAAAGAAAATGTATATCTTTAACTTGTTTGATAATTTCTTTAATAAAATTCAACTTACTACTCCATAACCATAACAATTTCGCGTGCACCCTCAAACGAGGCTGCCAACTGCAGTAATTTCGGATGCTGCAGTGAACGCATGATAGAGATCTCCTCAAGCACTTTCTGTTTGTCTCGCGATTTAATACATTTTATCACCTTGGCAGCTAGTAGCTGCTGGGGTTCAGATTTCTCTTGTACCTTGTACACAACGCCGAAGCGACCCTTGCCCAGTTCATCGATTATCTCAAAGCGAGTCTTAAAATCACCACCAGCCTGTACACTAATCGGATGACTGAAATCTATTAAACGAAATTTGTATAAATTGTTGCTTTTTACAATAGATTTTTTAATATAACCTGCTGATAAAGTTTCACTAGCGCATAATTTTACGAATTCACTGGCCTGACTTGGTGCACTGCGTCCGTGGATATTCTCAGCGCGGACACGGAATCTGTACAATATATTCGGTAGCAAATTTTTAACCGTATAAGCCAAAGAATCAACAACAGTAGCGACTTCTTGCCAAACGTTATCACAGTCCGATTTGTTGTTATTATCATGCGTTTCCGTTTGTTGCATCTCAATACTTTTCATGTTAAGTGGAAAAGTAATTAATGTGATTAAATATTGGTAGATACTTAAACAAATCACTCACATAAAGCCTGTTAACATGCAACCTCCATCATAAGGCGGTCCACACCAAGCGACGGCTACACGATCGGGACCAAGTGATACACTCGGCTGTCCACTTGGAGGTTCCGGGGGACCTTCTACGGCCACTGAGGCTGCAGCTGCTTCACTATGCAGTTCATTCATGATTTCTACGGTATATTTACCACTTTCATCCGCTGTTATGTTATTAATATATAGAGTCGATTGATTCGATGTAGTGCGTATGGTTATGTTTGGCCCTTCAATAATGGGTCGACACTGCAAGTGTAAGACAAAAAAAACCATGTGCTATATTTAGAGCCACATAAATAAATCAAAATAAAGTCAAGACCCCGGCATATATAACCTTCGTGTGCAAATATCTGTACAATATGTTTTGTGGTTTGAAACAATTACGTAGTCACTCATACGCGTCAATTACCGCAAACTGATCGTGACACAATGCTAGGTGACAGATGCCTAGGGTGCAGCAGCAGCAGCACCAAAAGTGATGGCGTCAACAACAACGACAGTCTAAGCAGATTATAGCGATAACTCGCATTAGTTATGCCGCATCGTATACCGATTCAATGTTCACCTTTTATGGATGCCGCATGACGTTGCTAATCCTTTTTAAATCGTTGTTCAAATTGGGGTATTAAAACTCGATGCTGCATATGTATCTACTTGTGTAGCTCTTACGTTGACATCCACATAAATTGTCGCGACACCAAGCACACCGAACAAGCGTCATGACTAGCCCAACCCACTCCCCTGCTTAACACTCGTCAAACGCCCAATAAAGGGCCATTAAAGTTAAGCTACCTTTTTCGGAATGCTAGAAATTAGCATTAAAAACGCAATAACCAAAAACCGCCCAGGCGAATCGGTCGGCCGGGTGACTGGGTGGCTGCCCAAAAATGGTAATAGTTAATACGTACCGCTTTGTACCAGATGACCTTGGTGCCGGGGAATGGCTCGAAGCTAACAGTTAGCTTAACATTGCCACCTATCAATGCCATACAATCCTCCGGTCGTGTTAAAATGCAGTTGGTTGTATTCGTTGCCGGCAATAGTTGAAGATTTGTCTCATTGGTGTAGCTGCTACGTGTATCATTAGTTGACGGCAGTACCAGGAGACTTGTATAACTACGGACTGCCGGCGTATTGGATTTGGAAGGATGCCTGATCTGCAGCCGCACCTCTCCGCTTTGTGCAACTTGAACGTTTTTCATGCGCAGCAATCGAGCGCCGTTCTCCGGGTATGACTCCAACTGAATGTGTAAATAAGAAATAATGAAGAGAGCCACATGCTAAATGTTATTTAATGTTTCTTTAAAGCAACACAAAAAAACGAAAAATAGGCCATAATGAAAAATATCTTGAAAGACGAGAAACAGCTGCGCATACAGTTAAAGTATAAAATAAAAACAAAAACAAACAAACATTATTTTTTTTAAATAAGAAACAGAAAAAACTTTGCTGGACCGGAATTTTAAATACGCTTCACACTATTTTATTATTTGTTGAATGATAATTATTTAAAAAAAAAATTATCGAGACCAATCTTCAGAATATGGCTGTTTTCTAAACAATATTCAAAAAATAGTTGTTTGAAATAAGTACATGCGAAACGGTTTTGTATGAGAGCTATATCACGATGATCTTTAAATGAGATTGTTGTTATATACGAACATTTTAGGTATGTACGTAGACTACCACTAAAAATTGATAATATTGGCCTCTTGGTACGTACGTCAAACATCCGTCTATAAGGCGGCGTCAAAGTTAATTTCAGATTGATAATGACTTAAAAAGTTTTCAATACAAAAACTCTTAAGTGTGCGAGTAGTTCATACGGGTAACGCTCAAAAAATGGGCGAGGTATGTTAATCCGGATAGCCTATGTATAAAAAAAAGGTACCGACTCACAGAGGCATATCCCAAAAAATAATCCAATAAAAGAATGAACGCACTCTAGTTCGACAAAGAGAAACTCTGCGTTTTGTCTTTATGAGAACCATAGATTCCATTGGTGGCTAAATTGTATAGTATCCGTTTCAGTGAGGTTGTCACTATCTGAAGTGGAAATAGGGAAGTTTAAGTGTTTCAAGATTCTATCTTTTAGAGTCTAAGTGATCTTGACGGACGGACGGAAATATATGGAAATTTACGGAAATATACAAATTTGTATGGGTATAGTGTTCGACAAATGATTAGATTGATTCGTACCTGCCTACCGTATACAGTTTACGTTGGCTCCTTTAGTATGTTACAAACATTCTAACAAACTGATAATACTATGTTCACACTACGTGTGAATGGTATACTAGTAATAAAAATGAATTTAATTTTTATTTGCAGTGCGCAGCGAATTAATAAGAATATAACACAATGTTTGCAACCGCAAAACCCAAAGACGCCGGACAGCGACACGAGCTTCTGGCACGGCACGCTAACTTAACGACAGCTGGTATCGAACTAAGGAGAGCGCACAATGTCATTGCTCTAATTAAACATTAGGCTGGCATGCAAATTGGAGCACTCTTGTTCTCTTACTCTCATATACACGGTTCACACAAACGCTTGTTCTTCGTAAGGTGCTATTTTGTTCTCCAGTTTTTTACATGGCCGTCTAGCATACTTACACGCCCTTTGGTGTTTATATGGTGTTTTTAAGAAAATAATTCAGACTTTTCGTAAAATTCAAACTGCGAAAGAAAAGCCCACCCGCAACTCATATCACTCTCTTAATGAGACTGGATTTCCTTCCTAGATTGTTGACCTGGTCGTTATCATGTTTATATTGACTTTTATCTATCACGTTAATAACTGTGGTGTTGATTCATAAATGTGGGATAAATACGGCCCAATTTGTTTGCAGCACTTGAAAGAATTGGGTGAGCTTACTGGCTACGCTTCGGCCCGGCATTGAATTGATATTCGAGCACACGTACCCACCTGAGGCATTGTGTTTGATTCTATTGCCAGACGAGCAGAGAATTATGCGTCGCGCGACATTAATTGAATTTGAAACGCGTTTGGTTGCGACCGCTAGTCAACTGGAACTGAATGCGCGCGCTTGTCGATCGTGTTGGTCTGGCCCAGCGGCTTTGTCTTGCGTCGTCGTCTGACAACAAGGGAGATATGGGGCGACAACGCAAGCTATTTCGTACATATGTACATATATATGTATACATATATAAATATTGAAAATAAGTCGCTTTGCATTCATTATGCGTGCTGTGGAATTTCAATTGATCGAGAGCTGTCTGTTTTACTTTTCTCCTCATGAGATCTTCTCCGGCAGCTGCAAGCGGAGTGAAGCAAGACTAGCCTCAAAGGTGTGAATGACTCTGCGCATTGTTTTTGTTTTGAAATAAATTTTAGACAGTGGTGTAATGTGCTTTAAAACGAAGCAAAATATATACCTAATACACATTCAAACTTTTATACACTAAACCCATAAGGTTAAGGGGTATCCTTAGTTAATTCAAATGATTGTAACATCGAAAACATGGTTTCTAAGAATGTGTGAATAACGAGATCTGGGAGACTATAAGAGATACACACTTCATGTTTAGAAACTTAGACTTTCCTATTTTCTCTGACGGTAAAATGCATATAATTAGCAAGCTTAACCCATTATAGTTGGTTGACTGTTCGAGCAACTCTATATATGTTTTACAAAAATAATATGTAGTTGTTTAAAGATTGGCCCGCTACATACAAAAGGTTAATCCAATAAGGTTTGACATTAAGTTTTCATAATAAAAATTGATATATAAATTATACTTTTATATTGATAAAGATTTGAGATCTCTATCGCCAAGCTGCCCAGCTTGCTTGCAAAGCAATACTAAATTCCATCTTTGCAAAGCAACTGGCAATTGTGCAGAGTATATAAGATTCGGTTGCACTAAAGCTATCGTTTTCACTTCTTTTATTTATATCCGCTTTCCTCTTTTACATCTCATATTACACATTTCCAACCACTGTATAATGAAATATGACACAACAGGGCCAAGTGTGCGCCACTTCATTTAGATGACACTATGTGTTTGCTTGCCTTTACGCATTTAGCTGTAAAACTTACCATGAATTCCGATGAGTCATCCGCAATGAGTTTTCCGTTTAGATACCATTGCGCGTCCGCTTCGCTTGGGTAAACACGCGCATAGAATAACGCTTCCGCACCAGCAGCGCAGACAATAGGTAGCGGAGATTTGAATAGCTGTAGACTTTCATCGATTTCGGTAAGATCGCGTTCTGCTATACAAAGCTCTCCGCTAGTGAAACAATCAAAGTCCTGCCAGTCGTTCTCATTGGTGCTAACGTGACAGGCATAGCTTCCCGCGTCAATATCAAATGCATCATTAATGCGCAGGCAAAGTCGTCCGTTGCCATGATCAATGTAACTATATTAGTTATCATTAATATATAAACTAGAGAAAAGAAACCACGGCTCGTGTACTCACTTAAATTCATCACTGTCGCGCAATATTTCGCCATTGCGTGTCCACACGTACTGGTACGTTGGTTCCGTGACCTCAATGGAACAACAGAGATCAATCACTTCGCCTTCAACTGATTTGGTTAACTCTGGCAGTGGCTCCACAATGCGTGCCCGCTGTCGATTTCGATCAACTGCATCAGCTTTTGTGGCAAAGAATTTTACGGCAACGCTGCTGATCAGCGGATCATGATCGCCATAGATAATGCAGGTATAAAGACCCTCGTCCGCCACGCTGACATTATCGATAAAGAGCAAAGCCTGGTCCTCAAATATTTCGATTTGTACGCGTTTATTGGGCTCAAGTTCCATGTTATTGTGGTAGAACTTACAAGACGGCACTGACGAACCACGGAAGCCACTGGCAAGCGCCATGCGACCACCAATTGCTAAAAAGAAGAGATTTACATTATATTTCATCGACTGATACTCTACAAAGGCAATTACCTGTCGATGGCCCCATTATGCGGCGATGCAGATAGGCATTGCGACGCGAGGACGAGGCACGCACACTGCGTGCCGATGGTGATTTGGAATATCGGGAACTGCTTATAACATCAAGACGAGCAGTAGCTTCTATGCGGCCATAATCATTTTCCAAGGTTACACGATACAGACCAGCATCGTCAAAAGTGACCTCTTCAATTTCAATGAAACGCAAGTCATCTACTTCCTTGACCTTTAAACGCGTGGTCGGTGTCACAATCATACCGTCCTTATCCCAGGTGGCCCAAGGCATTGGATGTCCGCCAATGGCACATTGGAAACGCACACTGTCACCCTCCTCTACGACACGATTATAGGGTATGGCAAGGAATTTTGGTGCTGTAATCGCCTGACGTGCATCGCTGCGTCGCCGTTCACCGGAACCTAGTTCAATGATGCTGTTGCGGTACGATAGACGCATGGGCGAAAAACTTCTGTTGGGTGTTGAGCGCGGCGTAGACCGGGGAGTAGAGTGAGCAGATAGTAAACCAGTTGGGCGTGTCAATTGACGACTAAGCATGTTTTCTTTCTCCTCTGGCACATCAACAATGATGCAAGCTGATGAAAGTGTACGTCCCAGTGTATTTTTGGCCACGCAAGTGTATTCTCCCTCGTCCTCCGGATATACACGTTGAATGCAGAGTGTTGCCTTAATACCGTCATATGACATTTTGAAGTCGTCTTTTTCACTAGACAATACACGTCCGTCTTTCTCCCAGATTATAATAGGTTCAGGCATTGCTTCAACATGGCCCTCCAGCGTTATGGCGTCACCGTCGCAACAGCGTAGATTGCGTAAGTGTCGTATAAACCTCGGCAGTGTCTCGATGTTACCATGTCTTATGTGACCCTTTTCCATATGTGCTTGTTTAAGTATATCTTACAAAAGAAAACATGTAGATAAAACTTTTTATATGTTTTTCACTAAGACGCACTACTGTGGATTTATTTGTATGAGGTTATAACAATTGGGGCCCTTAATATGAGGAATTAATTTTTTTACTCAGCTTAAACTGATTAAGCTTTACTGCAGACTTTGCGACCAAGTCAAAAACAATGACTTATTTTAAGACTTACGTTTTCTTTATCAGTATTGCACGTACATTTTACATTTGGCTTAAAAAGGCTTTAAAGTATCCATAATGTTTTGTTGGAATTTAATCTCACGATTAATCCCAAAAATACACTTGTACTTTCAGAAGTTCACATGGGCGTCTTTAAGAAATTTTATTTTGAAATTTATTTCAAAATAACGGCAAAATGTGGGTGTGAGAGAAAAGGCAATAGTAATGAGCTAAAAGAAATATTGCATTTTTCTCTTTTTTTCGTTCGCACTTATTACAACTTACGGAGCCTTAAGCAAATGAGTGCGAGTGAAGTGCTTATATTTACCAAAACAAAAATCGAACTGTCCGATTGCTTATCGAAATGTATTCGATTATTATCGGACCGGTATTTGATAGACAAACTACTCACATCAAAAGTAGTTCCTTACAACACTAAGAACTCGGTTAAATAACGAATTATATCACATTTTGACAACCGATTTGTCAAATGCATAAATATTATTCAAGTACGTATTTAGTTAATATAATCTCATAAAATTGCAAGAAAAAGTTCTGAGGTTAAGAAGTCGTTCAGTTAATTGCAACGATAGAAAAGCAACATTGCAGAACGAAGAGTTTCCGCCAAAACGTAATGATAGGTTTTTGGCCAGGGAATCTGTTTTGATATAGTTTTTGAATGAGCTATTGTCATGATTGTAACTGAAATTGAGGTAGAGAATGGTTTCCGCAAGGCGGATATACACAATATTCCGTCGGTGAGCAGTGACATAATATTTAACTTCGCCGCTGCATCCGGAACTGTCAGCGTGCCCCCGAGGTAAACAACAAAAATATTTTCTCCTGTTCTCAATTTTTAATAATTATTGTAATGAATCTTAACAGCACAGACAATGACAAAGCATTGCTGGTTGACTATGTACAAATACGCCGCACTGCAGAAGTATGCGAAGTCAATGCACTGGTCTTTCCCGGTGCAGACTTTGCCAACACCGAAGCGCATGCAAATGTTACAATTAAAATCAATGAACACCACAAACAAGTCGTAGACTGCAGTTGTAGTCTCTGCGTTGCACAAAGTGAGAAGTTAAAATATTAATGGTATTAAAAAAGCTAATATATTTTTTTGTTCATTTCCAGTAACTTGTCCGCACATTTTAGCTTTCATTTTTTGGTTACACCGTAAGAGCACGGAACGTTCAACCACGAGTACTGTATGTGAATTTTGGGGTCACGAATTAGAAGCGCTTATGAATGAACAGAATTCCAATGCACATCGTATACGTGACTTATTTGCCAACAATGATGCCCGCACAGCAGCTGATTTAGACATTGCCACAGTAAGCAGTGAGGAGGGTCAAATCTTTTTGGATGCAGTTCTCGAGGATATGGACAACTTGGGCACACGCAGCTCGGCGCTCTATAGACAATGTGTCGAAACAATAGACGACTTCGAATCAATCTTTGTGCATCATACAATGCTGAATTCAACGGAAAATGGAGTTGTGGATTCCAATACTTTTATGCAATATATGGAATTGCAAGCGGCTCGTGGACTGTTTGAGAATTTTAACGATATTACCAAAAACATGTATAAATCACCGCTGTGGTTAGAGGCCCAATATATGAGGCTGCGTTGCTCACTTATGCATCGCATTGCATCACGAAAAAGTCCCGATGAAGATGAGCAAATTTTCAATATGCTTTTTTGCAATAATCGAGAACGGAATATGGAAGAACGACAGCAATTAAAGCAACAGAAACGTTTCATATTGAAACAAACTGAGAAACTAGAGAAACAGCATTACTCAGAATGTGGTTTGCTGCTCAATGAACATCATCCGTACATTGTTGCAGCGCCTGATGGCATATCGGACGATCACATTGTCGAAATAAAATCACCCAAGACTGATGAAGACTTTGAAAAATACCTTGAAGCACGTGAAACTATTGCACCCAAGTATATGGCTCAAATCCAGGTGCAGATGTACATGGCCAATGTATCAAAGGCGCTTTACTGCGTACTGAGTCCAACATTTGATACAAATGGTGCACTACACTATGTTTGGGTGCAAGCAGACAACGAATTTGTAGCCGGCCTATTGAGTATGGCTGAGGATTTCTGGAAGGAAGTAGTATATCCGCGGCTCGAGAAAATATACGCACGTAAATGATGTACCCAGTCTAGTCATAAAGCACAATGAGTAAATTGTGCACTAAAATCGCAATAAAAACAAATAATATTTAAATATAAAAATGACTTACCTTTGGCGTAGATTTGCAGCGATATTACAGCTTTGGCCTCGCCATGACAATTTGTGGCAATCACCGAATAGGTGCCGGTAAAGTCTAATTTGGCGCTGGGTATTTCCAAGCGGTACTCAGGTCCGTCGCCTATGCGTCGAAAGTGTGGCGCGTCTTTATAGTACTCTGGCTGCGATAAAGAATGTAAAAAAAAACAAAACCAACTCGTCAATTTAAATTATAAGCGCAGGTTAGTTTTTATATTTTTCAACTATTGTATGTATACTGAAAAAAAAATTATTAAGGACATTAATGATTCATACTTATTGCTTTGTTTTTGTAATTATGCTATCGTTTAATTCTCATACCATATAAGCGCAAAAATAAAACAGTGATTTGAAACTGGTTTGTAAAAGCAACGATAGAAAAAACAACAACATAAACAGAGCAGTAGCTACTACGGTCGCATGAACTTGGCCTCCTGCCTTCCTTGTGTGCGCCAGTTTGTGTAAAATATTGGTTTGTTGTTGAATTTATTTATACACTTCACACAAATTGTGAACAAATTTTTAAAATATTTAATCGGAGATTTAATTAAGTATATAATAATTGCCTCTCAAGTGACTATCCTATTCCCACGACTCAAGTTAAAGCACGCAGCGTTTAAAGGGATTTCGTGCGGGGATCTAAAGCGAAATCAAAATCGGCCTATGGAAAGGTTTTTGAAGTTTGTAATATGTCTACTTTGAATTACTTCGAAGCGATAAACTTAATATCAGAAAATAATTGAACTTTTTTTCTTAAGGTACGAAATGCCGTGTACTTTTTGAAATATAATTATAAGCTTTGAATTTTTAACAACACATAACAATGCAAAAAATTATCTTTCTTTTTTGTCCCCACGGACAATCTGCACAGAGGAAACTCCTGCTGTATTAGCTATATCAGTCTCAAAGAAGTTGTTAAAACCACCTTATTTTAAGAGATATCGAGCTTAGACTTATGAGCGTCATATGCCCATTAATCGATTTAGCACCTCCGAACTTGATATATCAGTTTCTGATTTCCGTATTAAAGTATCACAATCAATGTAACTTCATATTAAAAAAATAATAAAAATCTAATTTACCTTTTGGGTAATTCATAAATTTTTAATAAAACTTGATTGTCATAAATAATTCTTTCTCTAGCTTTGCATATGTGGGTTCTATTGGATATTTAATTTTCGATGTTAGTATTTCTTAAGTAAGGGAAATTCCTTTAAAATATTTTTTTTTCATTGTTGTAAATTCTGGTACGGTAGCATTTATGACTAGCATATATGAAGCGTATAAAAGCTTCGGATGGACCCAATCTAATGTTTTATATTTAATTTAATTTTTATATTTAGCAGTTGCATTGTTGTTTTGCCTTTTTGTTGCCTGCAACGTGTATTTTGTTATTTGATATATGCCATTGTTTGTTGCAGTTGTTTAAATTGTTGCTGTCGTTGATTCGACGTTGAACTTGAATTATTATTTGACAGCAAATGACTTGAACAGCAGCATAAGCCAAGGAAAACTCACTCATCTAGATGTCTAACACACATTCTGCATTGTGTTTCTTGAAGCTTTGAATTTCATTGGAACAACAGCAAGTTTTTAGCTCTGACGTCTATAATTGTGTAACTTGAGAATTAACAAAAAGTTTGATGCTTAGAGTAGCGTTTAATAGACCTTTTATATGGTTGGTTGAGTGTATTTTGTTTCGTTTTTTTATCATTATAATTAAATTGAAGACCGTATTTGGATTATATTTTCACTAAATGCAATTTCGTTAAGAATTCGATTCGCCTCTTCGCATTAATTCATTAAAAAGTCTATTTTTAATTTTAAATAATTTGTGATTTGTACCTTTTTTAAAATTAATTCCCAAACTCGTCTTACAACACTTTGTTCGCGTTACGGGATCAATTAAATGATATTAATTGTTCAGTTAAATTTATCCGCGCGAGCAACTGTTCAAACGTCCAATGTTAACTAAATAATTCGATTAAAGTTGTAAAAATCTTTAGACGCTCGCTCTATTTAAGTAAAATATACGCGGAAATTTAAAATTATATTTGAGTATTATTCGAACAATAAATTTCAATGGCACTTCCTGCTTAGTTAGCACAAATAGGGCACCCGAAAAACCCACGGAGTACCAGTTTCAAATGATTCTATTGCAGTGTTGGCTGACTCTATTGCACTTGACTTTCGATTCGTTTAGATTCGATGTGATTACGTTCTACCGCCGATCGACCCACATTTGCTGACGTTGTATTTTTAACTGATTCAAAATGTTGCAGCTGCATTTGTTGGTAGTTGGGTGTCTACGGCAATAACGCACGAAATGACGATGACGACGTTGCCGTTGAAGCTTGTTAGCTGCGGCGCCATTTACGTCACAGTGCAAAAAAGTCTGTCTGAGCTTTGTTGTTGCTGTTGTTGGGGGTAAGTAGGGAGGTAATTATGGCATTTTCGTTTTTAAGCATTGTTTTCTGTGCATGCCGCCATTCCATAATTCAGTCAGTATGACAAATTTTAGTTTTATTTCTGATTTCAAACTGAACAGTTTTACATTTCGTTTCTACAATACTTACGTTGAGAAAATCGCGTAGCCAAACGACTTCTGGCTTGGGATCACCGACAACCTCACAGAATATTATAACCGTATCGCCTTCGTAGGCTTCACTGGAGCGTGGTTTTACCACAAATAGCGGCTCCTTGGAATAACTGATCGAAAAAAACACAACTATAACATAAACAATATTCCATATATTTTCTCATACTTACGGCATATCACTTGTACGTATCATTGGTATTTCTAATTGTCGCGACACAGCGTCTTCCGCTTCTTCGATGGCTACACGACAATTAGTCTCAACCTTACCAACCACATTGGATGCTACGCACATATAAATGCCAGAATCACGCGGCGTTGCCTCAGCAATAATTAGCTCCACAAAACCATTCGTATCGAGCGTTGCAAGTATACGACGACTGGGGCGCAATCGCACACCATTCCTGTGCCAAGTGACACCCACTGCAGGATAGGCTTCCACCTTGGCTGAAATGCGTATTTCGCTACCTTCACGGAATATGTAGAACGGATCAAGTGGCACGTAAAACTCTGGTGAGATATAACCGCGTATGCCTTTATCCACTACCAGCGAACAATGACAGGATACTGAACCCAGTTCGTTCTTAGCGCTACAACTGTAGTTGCCGCTATTTTCGAGCGTAGTCGACGTTAACTCTAACGTATAGAATTGACCATCCGTTGATATAATATGACGTCTGTCAGACGTTATGAGCTGATCATTTTTATGCCATGACACCTCCGGCAAGGGATAGCCAACTATTTGACAAGTTAAGCGCACAGGATAAGTAACCTGAACACGTCGATCGCGTAAACGCATTGTAAACATTGGCAAACTATCACCAACCGCTGTCGCATTCTTGCTATGTACGATTTCTTTTAGTTTTGCATCAGCTTCGTACAGTTTCGAATCGGAGACGACTTGCAGACGCGCAAACGTTGAAACACGTCCCTTCGAATTTGTTGCCTCGCATGTGTAACGACCAGAATCATTTTCAATGATTTGTGTTATGGTCAGCGTGCAGGTAGAGCCAATTTGTCTAATCTTGACGCGTTCAGTTAGTATGCCCAGCTGTATGCCATCCTTGTACCAGTTGATCTGTGGCCGCGGAGCACCACGTACAGTGCACTGCAGCGTGTATGAAGCACCAAGTAGCGCTTTCAGTTGTCCCGGCAGTATAGTAACGAATTCGGGCAGACATTCTACACCGCCAACTTGCAACGGACTGCTTGTTTGTACTGCAGGACCCCAGCCATAACGATTTTTGGGGGTGATACGAAAATGGTATTCAACACTTGGTTTGAGATTGAATGCGTCAAACGAACTGATGGGTGTTAGTCCAAGTTCACGCCACATGGCGCCACCTTCGTGTCCCAATATCCATGCTTCCACCTTATAGGCAATCACCGGCGCTGAGTTATTGACAATCGGTTTGCCCCAGGAGAGTGAAATATGCGTCGGTCCAGCGTCGACGACGAGCGGCTCCGTTGAAATGGCACATGGTGGATCTACGTGTGATTGATTGTATGAATAATAAAAATAGCAGGCATGAATAAAGATGATTTAACAAATGAAGAGTCTCGCCCCATACTAGCAATTAAACACTTCACGCCCCGGAGAAATATTTTTTCAATTTATTTTCTTTTGTTTCCACTAAGTAAATGTATAAGCTCTGGATTGCTCTGCGCTTTTCGTATATAATACAGTAATTATATAACATAATAGATAAATAAATAAAAAGATCTTTGAGTTCTATGCTCAAAACAATACTAACAAAAGATAAATACATAAATAATATGTCTGGTTTGTTTTTGTGGGTATTAAAAGATCTCGGAGGAAATTGTTTTCGCTATAGATTTTGTTTATCGAGTAACGCGCTTCGTTGAAAATGGTGCTGCTGTCTGGAAAATTAGAAGAAACCAATTTGGATCGTTTAAGTTTTGTATTCGCTAATATTGATTTTGAATATTTATGGGTTGACGATTACACATGGAAAAATCGGAAAAACACTGACTGAAACTCATCACTAATTTGACTGGCACCACATAAACATTTTACATAGGACATACAAATTCTAAGTTACATATATGTATGCATTATTATTAGAGACTTACCTCTGAAGTACGAAGTATCGCTGTAATTTTCCAAGGGTTGACCCCAACGCGGGGCTGACGGCGTTTCGGAGCGAGCGCGTGGCATTACCTAAAGTTCGATAGTCAAGTTGATACAATAAACATTTGAACACATATATAGAAGCGGAGACTTAAGAAATCGCTAGGTTGAGGAGTAGGAAGCGAAATTTGTGCAAGGTTTCAAAGTAAATAGAAATGTTTAATCTTTCTTTTTGGGAATTTTCGTCTAGAAAAAGCGAAAAAATAAATAAAGAAATAGAGCAATTAATAAGCAAAGCGTTAAAAACATGCTACACACATAGAACAATACGCTAGATTAAAGCTAAAAAATCGGCATAATTTTAAATGCGAGTATTATAAAAAACTCGAGAACCTACCGTAATGGTTACGAATATTCTATCCGTGCCAAAGTTATTACGCGCCACGACAAAGTATGTGCCGGAATCGGCAATTTGCGCGTTTTGCATTGTGAATCGTGTATAGTCATCAGAGACTTCTTTGCTGACACGGTCAGAAGAAGTGATATCTTTGGTGCCCTTCATGAAGGTAACTGAATGGAAACATGAAAAAAATCTCATTAGTATCAAAATATTGGAAAAAAAAAATTGTACTACAATATTTACGTTTTGGTTTCGGGTCACCGGCTATGCGGAACGATATCGAAAATGGATCGTTAACGGCAATCTTCATTTCTGTTTCGGGTCTCGAGAGGAATAGCGGTGGTCGTTCCTCTTTCGGTGCACCTACAGATACATCAATATTAGCATGAGTCTCGATGCGACCGAAAGCATTAGACGCGCGGCAAGTGTAGATGCCTTCAATATCAGGTGTAGCATTCGAAATGGTCAACGTGTAGACACCACGATCGGATATTGTCTTAAAATTAGGGAGTCCGGAGACATTCTGACGATCACGATACCAGTGTACTTCGATTGGTGTAGCGCTTTCCATAAACTCAGCCGAAATGGCGACTGTTCCACCGTTACAAACCGTTTGGTTGCCTAGTGGTGCCAGGAAGTGTGGTTTGTTGGGGTCCCGATGGAAGAAACCGTGCGTCTTCTCAAGCGTAAAGCGTTCGCGTCCAATAAAGTCGACTTGGTGGGTCATCTTGTTCTCGGCTACTTCGTTACGCGCAACACAAGCATAAACACCAGAATCTTTTTGAGTCGGATTACTGATGACTAGCTTTGTGTAGCCGTCGGCTGCGTCGGTCTGTTGGTACTTTTCATTATTCTCAATCATATCGTTGCCTTTCATCCATTGAATAGTGGGCCGCGGTTGGCCACGCACACGACAATCCAGAACTAATTCATTCTCATTGAGAGAATAGACGTCTGTCAAATAAAAATAGATTAGCACATTGAAAATTTAAGCACGAAATAATCACATTTCAATGGATTAATACAGCAAACAAAGAACAAATTGCTCATGAATATGCATATGGATTGAGTTGTTTTTAAAATATTATAATATTGCAAACGACCATTGCTTGGTTTAAATAAAATACCTCTGATTGGCTGCGTAAATGTTGTGGGTTTCGGTGTGTCCTCAAAGTGATTATAGACTCTGAGCTGCGCATGTGTAAAAGTCTCACCAAATTCGTTAGAGGCACAGCAGCTATAATTGCCACTGTCTTCGGCAATGGAGGCATAAATATCGAGTGAAGCCTCACCATTCAGATACACTGGCTGATAGCGCGTATCCAGCGGCAATGGCTTATGATTTCTAAGCCATTCGATCTTAGTGTTCTCACTACCCGCCACACTACAGACCAAACGTACATTTGAACCAGCCGAGACGGTTCGATCGTGTAACAACGTATTGAAGAGAGGTTTGGACTGTTCTACTGAACGTATTATGCGATTTCCAGAGCGCTGCAAATCGTCATTTTCATACTTGCCGCTTACTTGCTGTGATCCTTGTGAACTGCTACGTACTGAATTTGAATAGTCCCACTCAACATCAGTTCGTTTCATCGCTTCCACAGCCATTAGATGCTTCAGTTCCGATGTTTTAATCGATTTACTAACAGAATCGATATGATCATCATGCTCAGCATAACATGAAAAAATACCACAATCCGAGGATATCGGATTTCGTATAATCAGTTTGCGCACACCTCCGACTTCCTCGAGCGCCTTAAACCGGTTGTTAAAGATAGTGTGATCATCACGCATCCACGTAACATTCGGACGTCCATGAACATGACAAGTAAGGACAATCTCATTGCGCTGGGCATCATAAGTTTCTGTGTAACGAATAAGTATACCATAATAAAATGTTGTACTAAGCTAAAAATTGAGTTAAGCTAAAATTACCTGTTATGCCACTCAAGAAGCTGTCTGGTAGTTTGTTGTCGGCTACATCGAGTATGCTCAGTTGGCACACGCTTTCTACAGATTGTTTACTGTTCTTAACCACGCATCTGTATTGGCCGCTTTCATCCGGTCTGGCATCATAAATCTCAAGACTAATCGCCCCATTGATGTTGTAAATTTTGTGTCTCGAGTCTTTCGTCACGCGTGCATCGCCCTTTAGCCAATAGACCTCCTCTATTATTCCTGAGACGTAACATATCAATTGTGCCTTGTTTCCGCTACCAATGGTCATCGATTTTAAACTAGTTTCTAAATGCAGTTTCATCTTGGCGTCACGCGCCTTTGCTTTCGCGTTGGCCACCTCCTCGGATCTTGTTGAAATAGTTTCGTCCTGTTTAATATCCTGAATGAGCTTTTCTACACTCTTATCGGTAGGTCGAATGCGAACGTAGTCGGAGGACTGCAGGAATTTGCTTATCTTCATCTGTCCATTTTCACTCTCCGCATAGCAGGTATAAAGTCCAGAATCCGATTCGCTGAAATCCGAAATTATAAGTTGTTTTACACCGTCGCTCTGCTCTACGCACTGATACTTTGCGCTGTCGAGCGGCAACAATGTGTTATCCCTTTGCCAGTAAATGTGCGGCTTCGGATTGCCGGAAACTTTACATTCTAATGTGATTTGATTGTTCTGTGAGTGATATGCATCTGAAATGAATTACACAAAAGACACAATCCACAAATGAGACATTAAACCAGGACTTTTGAAACATTTCTCTCGAATTGTGTTAGTAATTATTTGATGCAGCATAAACATATTCACCAATGACATACCTTTTAATTTACGCGGACACATGATCATCAATGAAAAGAACCAGTGTAGCTGTAAAAAACTTAACTAACACCTTCCTACCTTTGATGCCCACTGTGAACGTGGGAGTTATTTGCTCCACTTTACCCGTACTGTAGACAAACAGACTGCAAGTACTGACTATCTCGTTTTCAGGACCCCTTACCCTGAGCGTGTAATCGCCAGCTTCCTCCTCGGTGACGCCCACAAGGTTAAGCCAGGCTATTCCATCCTGCATTGACATTTTACTTTTCGGCCCGAATGCAATAGGCTGATCGCCATGCAACCATTTTGCAGTTGGCTCTGGTCCGTCGATATTGACCATCCATTTGACATTACTGCCCACTTTAACGGTGCGGTTCGATAAAAAGTTTCTGAAGTAAAGACGCTTTCTAAGATCTGGAGGCGGTGGAACCTCTCGTCTTGAGCTAGTCTGCTCTTCCTCTCCCTCCTCCTTCTTTTTGCGTCGTCTTTCCAAATCTTCCTCAGTCACTTCTCCATCCGCAACCGGCAATGGGGGTCTTCCCTCTCGTGGGGGCGATATAGGACGTACTCTTCTAGGTTCAACAGTCACCATATGTACAATCTCTGCCTTACCCTCGCGATTTTCGGCTTGGCAGACGTATTTGCCGCTATCGGCTGTCGTGGGATGGCTAATAAATAGCTCAGAAGTTCCATCATCGTGTTCAACCTGCTGATATTTTTCGCTGTTTTCAATCTTAACACCATCCTTGACCCAGGTTAGCGTAGGAGTTGGCAGACCGCGTACATGAACATCTAGTTGCAGCTCATTGATTTTACCGTGGAAGGTGTCTTTGATGTTGCGAGTGAATGTTGGTGGGACGTCGCCAGTACCTGGATTTTCGTAAACCTCAAGTTTGCACGAGGTTGATACTTCGCCAGTCTCATCGCGAGCCCAGCACTTGTACTCACCGCTGTCTTCTAGAGTAGCGCTCGCTATATCTAGCAGACATAAGCCCTCACTGTATCTGCCCCTTATTTTTGGGCTATTCTGAATTTGTTCTTCGTCTTTAAACCATTTCACCTGTGGTTCTTTTGCTTCTAGGAAGCACGAAATCTTGATTTTAGAGCCCTCGGCAACAACACGATCCCTTACGGAAGTTGAAAAATGTATACCAATGTTCTTCTCGCGACGTTTGCTTGAAAGACTAGCGGTATCCGAAGCATAATCTGTGGCAGATGATACGTACTCCTCTTCTTCGTCTTTCTTTTTCTTACTGGCTTGTTCAAGTTCTTCCGTTGGCTTAGGTGCTTCCTTCGGTTTCTCAACCTCTTTCGGACGTAGTAAACTTTTGTCGGCATGGAAGACTCCATGAATATTATCAGCTATGTGTGATGCCTGGCCCTCAAATAGCACGTAGTGAGAAATTTCCATTTTTCCAGCACGGCTCTCGGCCTTGACTACATACTTTCCAGAGTCTTTGTTATCCGGTCTATCGATAAACAATTCACAGGTACCATCTTGATGTTCCAAAATTTGGAATCTCCCTCCATTCTGGATCTCAATGCTATCCTTGAACCATTGCACTTGTGGTGTAGGTTGACCTCGCACAGCTGTTTCCAAAATCAGCTCATTTGTATTCAAATGGTAGGTTTCTAATATTTATACAGAGAAAAGGAATGATATTACATAACAGCAAATATCGAATATACACACAGACTTCTTCAATCGATCGACCGTTACGACCGTGTTGCACAATCACCACTACATGTGATTATAATTAGACTACTCGATCGTATTGCCAAATGCTTACCTTTAAGAGATCGTATAAACACTGGTTGCACGTCTGTGTTGACCTTCGGTTGATATACATGCAACAAGGCCGAGGTCGAGATTTTACAGAATTCGTTCGATGCAGTGATTGAATAACGACCAGAATCCTCAGCTTGGGCGCTAACAAATTCGAGTACAGCTAAGCTCTCTCTGTTCATATTGCGGATACGCGGGCCATATTGGATATTTTGGTCATCCTTTTGCCACTTAATGGTCGGATCGGGTCCACCGATTACCGCTTGTAACTTGACCTTGGAACCTTCGGCAACATAGCGGTTGGACACATTGACTGTAAAGTAAAGTTGTTGCTTCGGTGATGGATCTGGTAGACGGCTGCGACGCTCATAGGTGCCGGCTTCCTCTTCCTCCTGCTTCGTCTTAGGTGGCCGATTGACCTTGGCGGTTTGTGAACCATCAACAGATTCAGCCATTGCACTCGACAAAATACTCGAACGGCGAGATGAGTGCGTATCAACAACAACCGTATGGGTGGTTGACTGGCTGCCCAATTTATTTTCAGCTAGACAAACGTACACACCGTTATCATTCGGCGTTGGCTTGTTAATGATTAGCTCACAGACCCCATCCAAGTGCTCAATCTGAACGATGCGGTCGTCGAGTGCGACGGGTATCTTGTCTTTAGTCCACGATATAACGGGGCGAGGGTTACCGCGCACCTTCGTATCGATAATTAAATCGTTCTGGGAGGAGTGGTACACATCTAATTTCAAGTAGAGAATAGTTTAATGAAAGATCAATCAAATAATTAGATGCTTTTATCTATTTTCGGACAACAACGACCTCAATTAAAAATCACACCCACAACAGTAGTTTGTGTATTCGTGCGTGTGATTCTGTGTGTGCAATGTTTGCATGTGGTAGTAGTTGGCGTTGTAACAAAACATTTAAATTGATCGTAGATCCACTTGAAGCAGCCACTAGAAATGATCAGAAACGTACAGACGACACACATACACATAAATATATACGATTATACACAAATGTAGTACCTCGTAGAGGAAGCGCAAACATTGGGGCTAGTTCATCGCCATCGGTCTGAGCACTGTAGACTTTAAAGTAACACGATGTTTCGATTTCGCAGTGATCGTTCTTAGCCACACATTTGTAGACGCCTGAAGCATCAGGGGTGACTTGGCTAATTTCGATTATTGCCTTGCCCTCTTCAGAGAGATTCCTAATATTGCCACCCATCACAACCCATTTGTCGTCTTTCATCCAACGTGTATTTGGCTGAGGCCCAATCACCGTTGCTACAAACTTGACAGTGGTGCCTTCTAGAGCCATTCGATCACGCAATTGCGTAGCAAATTGCAACTTTTGCTTTGACGACACCAATGGTTCAGGCGAAGCACGAACCGCACGGACTCGCTGCTGTTCGGCCTCGATATCAGCGCGTTTCTGATCAGATTCAGCCATTGACTTGAGTGCCGCTTCCATTGCCTTCTTGGCCTGTTTCTCTATATCCTGCTTAATTTTGTTACGAGCGTGAAATATGCCTGGCACATGGTAGTGCAGGTTTTTGGCCACTTCAATGGTGTGGTTAATTTGCGCTGCGCCGATGGAATTGAATGCTTTGCATGTGTATATGCCGCTGTCTTTGTTTGATGGTTTGTAGATGAGCAGCTTACAAACGCCATGCCCCTCTTCCAGTATGGTGAACTTGTAGCTAGGATTGATTTGGAAGGCCCCGCGCCACCAGGTGACCACTGGTCGCGGCACGCCGTGTACATTGCACTCGATTGTCAATTCATCATCGCGGAGATGGTAGTACTCTAAAAAATTGCAATAATTTCAATAAAAATTGAATAACAAGTAACTATAAACGACATATACCTCTGATGTATTGAATGGTGGGAGGTTTGGGTTCGTCCTTAAAAACTTCATAGATTGTAACTATACACGATGTCGACACTTCGTCATTCATATTCGCAATGACACACCGATATTCACCGGAATCCAAAATTGTAGTATTTAGAATTTCCAAAACCAAAATGTTATTATTGTTTATTAAGCGATGTGTGGCATCGCGTTCCAACTGCTTCCGATCTTTAAACCATTTGACGGAAAGTTCGGGACCATCAGCAGCAACAGCCAAGCGAACGCTTTGGCCAGACTCTACAGTCCGATCGGACAGAAAGTTAATAAAGTGGGGAAGACGCGCTTGTTCACGACGTAGCTGCCAGTCGGCATCGCGTTCCTTTTCGCTGCGGCGCTTAGCAATGCTGTACTTGCGCATTTGCTGCATAAATTCCTCACCCTCAACCGCGGCTATGCGTTGCCAACGCTCTTCCTCTTGTGGATCTGGACGTACAAAGTCGTCAGATGAATCACTTCCGCGGCGTTTCTCTTTTTTGGGGAGTTCAGCAACATCGTCCGCTTCTTCATCCTCTTCATCATGATCCCTTTCCATCTCTTCGTCGAACTCTCCCGGTTCTTCTTCGTTGTACTCGTCACCTTCTGCTCCAACCTCGGTGCCTTCGTCACCTTCTTCAGCCTCAGGCTCCTCTTCCTCTTCCTCAGGCTCCGCTTCTGCTTCCTCTTGAGCACGTAATTCAGCCTCGATCCTTTCCTGTTCCTCTTTTTCAGCCTGTAGACGTTTCTGGCGTTCTTCGTATGATTCGCCCTTCGGCTTAGCTCTGTTTGCTTCATCCTCAGCAGCTTTGGCCGCAGCGCGCGCCTGTTCTTCCATTTGCAGCACCATTTTACTTTTCTTTGGTGGCGGTTTCGGTGCACCAGCTGGACCTGATCCCTGTTGCTCAAACATCTTTTTGCTTGCCTTCTGACCACCGCCCATCTCAAGTTTCAAGGTCAACTTTGGACTTGGTGACTTTTCCTTTTTCTCCTTTTTCTTTGGCGGCGCCTTCTTCTTGCCCTTCTTTACCGGCTCATCATCGTCCAAATCGACGCTATCTTCACGGTCATCAGCTGCATCGCCAAGTTCAATATCCTCCTCACCGAGACTTATCTCCGTATCAACTGATTTTCTTTGAACACGGGGCTTTCGTGGTTTTTTCTCTTTTTTCTTCGGTTTAACTTCTTCGATTAACTCCTCATCATCAACTTCTTCGTACTCTTCTACCATGTATATTATCTCAACATTAGAAACATCCATTACGGCTGCGCGATCGATAACCGAAAAATCAGATGTTATGTAACGAACGGGTTTTTGAATCTCCTCAGGTTCGGATATATCCATGACTAGAGCACGATCGAAAACTGCTTTATTGCAAGTTGTCTGGATTTTAATGTCTCGACCCAGTTCGAATGGAGTTTTCTCTTTCTCCTCTCGTTTAAGGAATGGCGTAATACTGCGCCATGTCGATGGTGTTGCACTGCGTCGCGTCATATAGAGCGTGAACGGAGTTTGACTACGTCCGTGAATTGGAGTGGCACTACGTCCGCGGAGGCTACCCGGAGTTGGCGATTTAAGTTTTCGCTTCTTTTGAGTCGGAACTTGTAATGTATCCTGAGCGGGCGCAGCCTCTGGTTCTTCCGAGGCGCGCGCAATTTCGCCTTCCGTTTCCCCCATCGTTATTCGTTTTTCTTTTCAAAGGATAATGAATTTAAAAATAAATGTAAATGAGTTTGATAAAATCGATTTATGATAATTTATTTTTATCCGTTCGATTTAAATTGTTATATTAACCGCAACGGTTCGATCGGGAGAGTAGTTTTTTTTGGACGTCAGACGTCCGTTCGAGACGAATAAAAAATCACGACTAATCCGTGCGTGGTGAAATAATTCGAGATTTCATTCCCCGACGATGTGTTCGATCGATTCAATCTGTCGATCGATTAACAATCAAAATAGAAATGCAGCCGAATCGTTTCAATTGAATCAGCATTGCATATATTTTTGTATGTTTTATTGCCAAAAGTGCGATATCTATTTTAATTAATCAGTCAGTAAGTAAATTAAATTATATAAATGACCGCACGGATGCCATTCGAAATTCTTTTGAATCTTTTTATAGAATATCTTATTTTAACGTAATGATTAAATACATTTACCTTTGTTTTTCCACACATGACAGGATCACATTCTGAGTGGATCAAATACATACAAATGAAAAGCAGGATAGCAACATGACATAAACAGTTAAGAAATTATGTATGTTCATTAAGACAAAAAAAAAAATATAAATAAATACTTAAACTATTTTTATCAATAAAAATCGTTTAAATGCACCTTCGAATTTTAAGCATTAGATCATTAGAGCGTTCACATTTAAGAAAAATTAAAAAAGAACATTGAAAATGCACTCACCTCGTATATTGCGTGTAAATATTGGGGGAGTGCCAAATTTACTTGCGGGCACCTCATATATCGTCACGAGGCAACTTGTTTCCACTTCTCCATTTCGATTTGATGCAATACAGCGATAGACGCCCGAGTCGTTTAAGTCTGTCGATTTTATTTCAAGGCAAGAAAGACCATCATTAAAGGTTTTCTTGAATTTCGTACTGTTTTCAATTAGATCTTTGTCTTTAAACCACTGAATATGCATATCATGACCAGACAAACTGCAAGTTATTTTAACGTCGCTTCTTGCAGCAGAATTCCGATTAGTTAACATCATTTCTACTGACGGGATGCGTTTGGCGTTGCGGCTTTCTTTCATGTTCTTGTATTCCGAATCCAATGATTTGAAAAGCTTAACTTTGCTTCGACTGTCTGGTTCATCTACACTGGCTGTCCAACCTGCTGCTGCTTCAATTTGTTCAATTATTCGTAAATCCTTCGGTGGTTCTCTTCTAACTTCCAACTGAGGTTCCTGTATTTCTAAATGTTGCTTTTTGATATCCATTGTCTCTTCTTTTAGAACTGTTTTAGTGACATTGTCCTTCTGCGGTTCCAATTTGGCATCCAATATTGCCTTCTTCGATATATTTGCATCAACTTTCGTTTCTTTCTCTGTTTCAACTATTTCTTTGCGCTCAGCAATCTTTGAAGTATCTTGAGCCTTTTCTTCAACCACTTTTTCTGGAATAATTTCAGTTTCCTTGCCTTTCTGGGCTTTCTTTTGGACATCCTTTTCTTCCTTCTTTGATTTCTTGGCATCTATTTTCTTCTCTTCAATAAGCTCTTTGTCAGCAACCCTGGCTTTTTGTGGTTCAGCAGATACTTCTTTGCCCTCACCAACCTTAGAAGCAGCTTCAGCCTCTTCTTCAACCACTTTTTCGGAAATAGTTTTACCAACCACGCCTTTCTGGTCCTCTTTTTGGATATTCTTTTCTTGCTTCTTTGATTTCTTGGCATCTAATTTCTTCTCTTCAATAATTTCTTTGTTCGCAACCTTGGCTTTTTGTGGTTCAGCTGCTAGTTCTTTGCCCTCAGGAACCTTAGAAGCAGCTTCAGCCACTTCTTCAACCACTTTTTCGGTAATAATTTCAGTAATTTTGACTTTCTGGGCTTCTTTTTGGGCAACCTTATCTTCCTTCTTTGCTATCTTGGCATCTGTTTTCTTCTCTTCAATAATTTCTTTGTCCCCAGCCTTTGCTTTTTGTGGTTCAGCTGCTAAGTCTTTTCCCTCTACAACCTTAGCAGCAGCTTCAGCCTCTTCTTCATTAACTTTTTCGGTAATAATTTCAGAGACTTCGCCTTTTTGAGCTTCCTTTTGCAAATCCTTTTCTTCCTTCTTTGATTTCTTGGCATCTGCTTTCTTCTCCTCAATAATTTCTTTGTTCGCAACCTTTGCTCTTTGTGGTTCAGCTGGTACTTTTTTACCCTCAGCAATCTTAGAAGCAGCTTCAGCCTTTTCTTCAACCACTTTTTCGGCAATAATTTCGATGACCTCGCTTTTCTGGCCTTCTTTTTGGACATCATTTTCTTGCTTCTTTGATTTCTTGACATCTATTTGCTTCCCTTCAATATCCTCTTTACCTGCAGTCTTGGCTTTTTGTGCTTCAGAAGATACTTCTTTACCCTCAGCAATCGTAGAAGCAGGTTCAGCCTTTTCTTCAACCACTTTTTCGGCAATAATTTCGGTGACCTTGCCTTTCTGTGCTTCTTTTTGGACATCCTTTTCTTGCTTCTTTGATTTCTTGACATCTATTTGCTTCTCTTCAATAATCTCTTTGCCCGAAACATTGGCTTTTTGTGGTTCAGCAGATACTTCTTTACCCTCAGCAATCTTAGAAGCAGCTTCATCCTCTTCTTTAAGCACTTTTTCGGAAATTATTTCAGAGACCTCGCCTTTCTGAGCTTCTTTTTGGACATCTTTTTCTTGCTTCTTTGATTTCTTGGGATCTATTTGCTTCTCTTCAATAATCTCTTTGTCCGCAACCTTGGCTTTTTGTGGTTCAGCAGATACTTCTTGACGCTCAGCAATCTTAGAAGCAGCTTCAGCCTTTTCTTCAACCACTTTTTCGGCAATAATTTCGGTGACCTCGCCTTTTTGGGCTTGTTTTTGGACATCCTTTTCTTGCTTCTTTGATTTCTTGGCATCTATTTGCTTCTCTTCAATAATCTCTTTGTCCGCAACCTTGGCTTTTTTTGGTTCAGCAGATACTTCCTTACTCTCGGCAATGTTAGAAGCAGCTTCAGCCTCTTCTTTAACCACTTTTGTGGCAATTATTTCAGTGACCTCGCCTTTCTGGGGTTCTTTTTGTACATCCTTTTCTTCCTTCTCTGATTTCTTGGCATCTATTTTCTTTTCTTCAATAATCTCTTTGTCCGCAACCTTGGCTTTTTGTGGTTCAGCAAATAATTCTTTACGCTCAGCAATGTTAGAAGCAGCTTCAGCCTCTTCTTTAACCACTTTTGCGGCAATTATTTCAGTGACCTCGCCTTTCTGGGGTTCTTTTTGTACATCCTTTTCTTCCTTCTCTGATTTCTTGGCATCTATTTTCTTTTCTTCAATAATCTCTTTGTCCGCAATCTTGGCTTTTTGTGGTTCAGCAGATAATTCTTTACGCTCAGCAATCTTAGAAGCAGCTTCAGCCTCTTCTTTAACCACTTTTTCGGAAATAATTTCGGTGACATCGCCTTTTTGGGCTTGTTTTTGGACATCCTTTTCTTGCTTCTTTGATTTCTTGGCATCTATTTGCTTCTCTTCAATAATCTCTTTGTCCGCAACCTTGGCTTTTTGTGGTTCAGCAGATACTTCCTTACTCTCGGCAATGTTAGAAGCAACTTCAGCCTCTTCTTTAACCACTTTTGTGGCAATTATTTCAGTGACCTCGCCTTTTTGGGCTTGTTTTTGTACATCCTTTTCTTCCTTCTCTGATTTCTTGGCATCTATTTTCTTTTCTTCAATAATCTCTTTGTCCGCAATCTTGGCTTTTTGTGGTTCAGCAGATAATTCTTTACGCTCAGCAATGTTAGAAGCAGCTTCAGCCTCTTCTTTAACCACTTTTGCGGCAATTATTTCAGTGACCTCGCCTTTCTGGGATTCTTTTTGTACATCCTTTTCTTCCTTCTCTGATTTCTTGGCATCTATTTTCTTTTCTTCAATAATCTCTTTGCCCACAACCTTGGCTTTTTGTGGTTCAGCAGATAATTCTTTACGCTCAGCAATGTTAGAAGCAGCTTCAGCCTCTTCTTTAACCACTTTTTCGGCAATAATTTCGGTGACCTCGCCTTTTTGGGCTTGTTTTTGGACATCCTTTTTTTGCTTCTTTGATTTCTTGGCATCTATTTGTTTCTCTTCAATAATCTCTTTGTCCGCAACCTTGGCTTTTTGTGGTTCAGCAGATAATTCTTTACGCTCAGCAATCTTAGAAGCAGCTTCAGCCTCTTCTTTAACCACTTTTTCGGCAATAATTTCGGTGACCTCGCCTTTCTGGGTTTGTTTTTGGACATCCTTTTCCTGCTTCTTTGATTGCTTGTCTTCTATTTGCTTTTCTTCAATAATCTCTTTTTCCGCCATCGTGGCTTTTTGTGGTTCAGCAGATACTTCTTTACCGTCAGCATTCTTAAGAGCAGGTTCTGCCTTTTCTTCAACCACGTTTTCAGAAGTTGTTTCAGTGACTTCGCCTTTTTGGGCTTGTTTTTGGACATCCTTTTCTTGCTTCTTTGATTTCTTGGCATCTATTTGCTTCTCTTCAATAATCTCTTTGTCCGCAACCTTGGCTTTTTGTGGTTCAGCAGATACTTCCTTATTCTCAGCAATGTTAGAAGCTGCTTCAGCCTCTACTTTAACCACTTTTTCGGCAATAATTTCGGTGACCTCGCCTTTTTGGGCTTGTTTTTGGACATCCTTTTCTTGCTTCTTTGATTTCTTGGCATCTATTTGCTTCTCTTCAATAATCTCTTTGTCCGCAACCTTGGCTTTTTGTGGTTCAGCAGATACTTCCTTATTCTCAGCAATGTTAGAAGCAGCTTCAGCCTCTTCTTTAACCACTTTTTCGGCAATAATTTCGGTGACCTCGCCTTTTTGGGCTTGTTTTTGGACATCCTTTTCTTGCTTCTTTGATTTCTTGGCATCTATTTGCTTCTCTTCAATAATCTCTTTGTCCGCAACCTTGGCATTTTGTGGTTCAGCAGATACTTCCTTATTCTCAGCAATGTTAGAAGCAGCTTCAGCCTCTTCTTTAACCACTTTTTCGGCAATAATTTCGGTGACCTCGCCTTTCTGGGTTTGTTTTTGGACATCCTTTTCCTGTTTCTTTGATTGCTTGTCATCTATTTGCTTTTCTTCAATAATCTCTTTTTCCGCCATCGTGGCTTTTTGTGGTTCAGCAGATACTTCTTTACCCTCAGCAATCTTAGAAGCAGGTTCTGCCTCTTCTTTAACCACTTTTTCAGTAATAATTTCAGTCACTTCGCCTTTCTGTGCTTTTTTCTGAACATCCGTTTCATCCTTCTTTGATTTCTTTGCCTCTATTTGCTTCTCTTCAATAATCTCTTTGTCCGCAATCTTGGCCTTCTGTGGTTCAGAAGAAACTTCTTTACCCTCAGCCATCTTAGACGCAGCTTCAGCCTCTTCTTCAACCACTTTTTCGGCAATTATTTCAGTGACTTCGCCTTTCTGGGGTTCTTTTTGTACATCCTTTTCTTGCTTCTTTGATTTCATGTCTTCTATTTGCTTTTCTTCAATAATCTCTTTGTCCGCAACCGTGGCTTTTTGTGGTTCAACAGATACTTCTTTACCCTCAGCAATCTTAGAAACAGCTTCAATCTCTTCCTCAACCACTTTTTCAGCAATAACTTCAGTGGCCTCGCCTTTCTGGGCTTTTATCTGAACATCCTTTTCTTCCTTCTTTGATTTCTTGTCTTCTATTTGCTTTTCTTCAATAATCTCTTTGTCCGCAACCTTGGCCTCTAGTGGTTCAGAAGAAAGTTCTTTACCCTCAGCAATCTTAGAAGCAGCTTCAGCCTCTTCTTCAACCACTTTTTCGAAAATTATTTCAGTGACCTCGCCTTTCTGGGGTTCTTTTTGGACATCCTTTTCTTCCTTCTCTGATTTCTTTGAATCTATTTTCTGCTCTTCCATCATTTCTTTGTCAGCAGCCTTTGCTTTTTGTGGTTCAGCAGATACTTCTTTACCCTCAGCAATCTTAGGAGCAGCTTCAGCCTGTTCTTCAACCACTTTTTCAGCAATAATTTCAGTGGCCTCACCTTTCTGGGCTTTTATCTGAACATCCATTTCTTCCTTCTTTGATTTCTTGGCATCTACTTGCGTTTCTTCAATAATCTCTTTGTCCGCAACCTTTGCCTTTTGTGGTTCAGAAGAAAGTTCTTTAGCCTCAGCAATCTTAGAAGCAGCTTCATTCTCTTCTTCAACCACTTTTTCGAAAATTATTTCAGTGACTTCGCCTTTCTGGGGTTCTTTTTGGACATCCTTTTCTTCCTTCTCCGATTTCTTTGCATCTATTTTCTTCTCTTCCATCATTTCTTTGTCAGCAGCCTTTGCTTTTTGTGGTTCAGCAGATACTTCTTTACCCTCTGCCATCTTAGAAGCAGCTTCAGCCTTTTCTTCAACCACTTTTTCAACAATAATTTCAGCGGCCTCGCCTTTCTGGGCTTTTATCTGAACATCCTTTTCTGCCTTCTTTGATTTCTTTGCATCTATTTGCTTCTCTTCAATAATCTCTTTGTCCGCAACCACGGCCTTCTGTGGTTCAGAAGAAAGTTTTTTACCCTCAGCAATCTTAGAAGCAGCTTCAGCCTCTTCTTCAACCACTTTTTCGGATATAATTGCAGTGACCCCGCCTTTCTGGGGTTCCTTATTGATATCTTCCTGCTCGGATGTTTCCATTTCTTGAAGTTTTTCTGTCTCAAATATGTTTTGTTCTTCTATTTCCTTATTTTCCGATTTATTTTTGAAAGTATTTTCGTCTAATTCGTTTTTAAGCTTTTCACAGACTTTTAGTATATTAGCGGTTATTTCCACCATATTTTCACCCACACTTATAGAAAGCAAAGCATTTTCACTAAGCTCAATTCGATCATATTCTTTAAGCACCAAATCTTTAACTTTTTGTATACAATTTTTCAAGTTTTCTGATTTTTCATCCTGAAGATCATCGAAAATAATAAACAAATCCATTAAAGTCTGCTGCAAATTAATCATTTTCTCTGACGATTTTTCTGTATGCGACTTGTTTTTAATATTTTCTGCTATATTTTCCAAGAAAATTAGTTTTGGTTCAATTAGAACAGGCTTGGCAAATAAATTTGAATCGTCAATATCGCAGATAACCAAGCGAGTAAGTGATATATTCTCTTTAATAGTTGCTAAATATGTTTCGAACATATGTTTTGCAGCATCTGGACAGTTTTCGAGTAATGATTCAATAAATTCTTCAATCGCTTTCGCTTCTTCAGTGTCTTCAAGGCGACTTCCATCGTAAGTGTGAACGATATGTTCCCTTAATTTAAATATCGCCTTGGAAACTTTTTCATTGTTATCCAAATTATTTAACAGCTCTTTGCAGTCAACATCAATTGATTGAAGCTGTGAATTAGCTTCTGCCAATTTATTTATATTGTTACTCTTCTCATTTAATATTTTCCTTAGATGTTCCGATTCAATCTGTGCTTCTTTAGTTTTGAGATTGTTTTGGTATTCACTGGATTTGATTAATTCCAAAATCGAAATAAAGCAATCCTTAAGTGTTTCGAACTCTTGTAATAGTTCGAGAGTACTCGAAATGTCATGAGACTCAATAGTCTGTAAGAGTTCATTGAGTTTTGCAATTTCTGTTGTCGAAGTAGATGCCATGAGTGCCGAGTTGTTTATGATATTTGTGAATTCAATGAAGCTACGTACTAACATTTTGTATGAAGGCGACTCAGGACTATTAGCACCAATATTATCTTTCTTTATGTTTGTAACTGCAGAACTCATAACTTCAAGCGCACTCGCTATTTCTTGCATTTCCACATTGTTCGGATACATTGCAGCAATATACGAGATAATGCTATTCATATATGGCTGGTATGTTTCGGAAAAGTCATGAATAAAAGTGCGGCATAGAGTGTCATTACCGCTTATAAGCTCCAGAAAAGCAAAATTTGCACATTTTACTGTATCTTTTATATTCACATCTTTTGAGATAGATGGGCTCTTTTTTATGAACGTTAGCAACTCCCTTAGTTTGAAAAGCTGTAAAAATGTAATATCTTCCACAGGCGCACCTTTTCCATTAAGAATTGCTATACGAATTTCTTCAAAATTTTGCACGAGCGATTTTAATATTTCCTTGTCAGTGTCGCTTACAGATGCAAGATGTATGTTACTAAATTTATTAATAACACTTTGTGTATTTTCCAAAAACTTAATAACATATGGATAGTGTTCGTAGCCCGTTTTAACCTCAATATCCGTGGGAACTTCTGGTTTCGATATCGACTCTTTTGCCGAAACAATTTCTGTAACTTTAAACCCTTCCAGAGAAGATTCTGCGGTTGATTCTATCTTCTCTTCAGATTTTACTGCCTCTTCTTTGGCTTTTTGCGTTACAGCTCCGGACTCTTCAGACTTGATTGTCTTTTCAATATCTTTATCCATATCTTTGACGACTTTCTCGCTAATGATTTCAGCAATTTGGGCTTTTTGGGGCTCTCTCCTTATATTAATTTCTTCCATCTTAGACTTTTTGGCCTCTATCTCTTTATCTTCAAGCGATTGTTTTTTAGATACCTTTTGTGGTTTATCTTTGTTATTTTGTTCCTCCTCAGCAACAACTTCTCCAGTAATCTCACTTTTTACCGGTTCCTTTTCAGCATATTTTGGTCCTATTTCCAACTTTATACCCACCTGAATTCCTTCAACAGCTTCTTTTTCATAAACTTTGACTGTCTGTACTTCAGCTGTGGATATCTCAGTCTTTGCAGTTTTAGAAGCATCTTCGGTTGTATGCTCTAACACTTTTTCCGCAACCAATTCGCTTACTTCACATATCTGGGGGTGCTTTTCAAATTCTTCTTTTTCCGTTTCCTTTTGTGTTTTATTCGCAGTTTTCGCAGCTTTAGGAGTATCTTGAACATGTATTTCTTCCCCAACAACGACGGAAATTTGAGGTTCAGCAGCTGATTCCTTAGTCTGAGCAGTTTTAAAGTCATTGCCTTCAGGAACTTCGTTCTTCTGGGACTCTTTTTCAGTTTCTTCAAACTTAGACTTTTTAGCAGAACTTAAGTCCTCTTCGAGATTTTCTTTTTCGGTAATTTTAGATTTTTTTGTTTTTGGTCGTTTTTCTCCAGTTTCCTGTAACTGCACAGATGGTTCAACTTCTTTCTCAATGACAACTTCTCTTATATCCTTTAAATGAGTTTCTTGAGCATCTTGTACTCTTTCCTTTAGTGCTTCTTCTGTCTCCTGATCAAGCATTGTCATATCTAACTGCTGAAGGTTTTCCTGAAGTTGATTAAGCTGTATTTCCAATGATTCTATCAGCAAGTAATCATTTGCAGATAGTTTTGA
Source organism: Leucophenga maculata (assembly GCA_035044805.1). Classification (NCBI taxonomy): domain Eukaryota; kingdom Metazoa; phylum Arthropoda; class Insecta; order Diptera; family Drosophilidae; genus Leucophenga; species Leucophenga maculata. The sequence continues at coordinate 1,131,078 of JAWNNP010001173.1, forward strand.
AAAATCTGGTTGTACTAAGAGCTCGCTTTCAATACGAATCAAAGTTTCTTCCAATTGATGTACAGCAGTCTTATTTTCCGTCATGAATACTGCAATTAAAGTACTTTCACCTTGGAGTCCTTCTTCGATTTCGGTAAGCATTGTCTTGCCCATTGAAACATTATGTAGCAAAATGTTTATATCAAAAGGCACTGCCTTTGATGGTTCACTTAGTTTTATGGACTTCAATTCGCTTGTTATCGCATCGACTTCCTGCAAAAGTTCAATAATGCGTATACCATTTTCGCTGTTTTCGATGAAATCGAACACGGCGACAAGGCTACTCTGTGTCTTGAGCAGCGGTTTCAGCAGCTCATTATCCACTTGCTCTCCAACTTCGTTGAGCGCCCGAAATGTAGACATTACATTTGACTGCAGATTCACAATAACAGCGGACGATTTGTCAATATCTACGCTTGGTGTATCTGCCAGAGTTTTAATGCTTTTGCTTAGTTTTTCAAATGGTTCCGTTAGGCTTTGAAGTGGTCGAATATCGTTAATTGAAGCTTGTTTGCAGCAAGTTAAAAATTGATTTATCGAATCAGCGATTTTTTCATACATCTCGTTTGCCAACTGGGACTCCAAAGCAGGCAATGCCTGTAATATATCCTCAAATGCACGTTCCACATCCTCCAATGAATCCACTAAGCCCGATTCGTACGTATGGACCAAACACTCCTTTAACTTAAACATGGTTTTAGCAATTTTAGCTTGGGCTAACACTGTATCCTGATGCTCTGCACTCGAAAGTAATGACATTTGAATACTTTCTAAATCTGTTTTTAGCTGACTCATTACTTCGCCAACTTCCTGCACTTCAGCGCTTTGAATTTTTGCAGTAAATGAGAGACATTCCTGAAGCTGTTTGATGCCATCAGCTACGCCCTCTTGCACGTCTAAAAGTTCTATTTTTGGCTCTGATTCTACTTGAACTTGCTCTTGTGCATTTGCTTGCACCGAAATTATGTTACCGCACGTTTTCAGCTCAGATATATCCTCGTGTGTCGAAATATCCAGAACATGTTCAAGCGCGTGTGCATCCATTTGCTCGCAGTATTGAAGTAATTCAAATATAGGCGAAGCATGCATTTTTACTACGTTGAGTTCATGACATTCGTTCAAAGTGGCAAGAGCGTATGATTCTTTGACACTGAGTACAGACTCGCGCAGGCTTAAGATCGGCTTTACACACTGTGTCAGATGGGCCAAACTCTGTTCCTCCGATAGACTTTCAACCTGCGACAAATGGCACTGTTGCGCAATGGAAAGCGCAGCCTTTTGTAACTCTTGTATGGGTACAATAAACTCCTTCAGCAATGAGAGTGATTCGTCGGAAGCTAACGATTGTAGGGCTTCCAGCGCTTGTTGTTCATTTACTGACAATATAAATGGCTTTAATTCCTGTAGCAACTCAGCACTAGTGGCCAACACTTCTGTTTCTGAAAAGCTAACAGCTTGCTCCTGATCTTGGGTCTGTAGCACTTGTAAGCATTCTTTAAGCTCCTGTATCGGCGTTGCTATGGTCTTGAGCTTTGATATTTCCATTGCACTTAACTCTTCAACGGCGCTGTGCGCAATGCATTCCTCTACTTGCAGTATACAATTGTCTAAATTGCAAATGATTTCGGCAAATGTGCGCTGTTCGCTTTGATCGGATATTGAACCGACATCTTCGACTATTCCAGGTTGAATTTGTGAAATACCCGTATGTATATTTTGTATTTTCGTCACTGTACCCTGTACCTGATGCGCCGCCTCCGTTCGCAGTGAACCCAGATCTATTTCAGTACAGTGTGTTAGCACCGCTGCAATGCCATGTTTCAACTCGGCAAAAAGATTATCTACCTTTTTACTTCCGCTGCTGCTTAGAACTTCAAGTTCTTGTTCGACAACTTCTAGCTGGTCTTGTTCCGTGAATGGTTCCGATTCCGCGGGTAGAGATTCAATTACTGATTTGATGACAGAGACATCGTCCAAAGTGGACAAATCCTCTGTAGATATTTTAAATGCTTGTATGGCTTCGAGAGAGTGCACTAGCTTTGACATAGCGCTAGCGATTGGCAATTCTTGCCACGACAACTTGGTATCAATCGATTCTACCAATTGTGAAATATTCGCTTTAAGCTCTTCTGTTACAGCTTGGAATGCTGTATTTTCCGCGGCATCCACTCCAAGTTTGTTTAATGAGACTGCTACATCTTCCAATGATTTGGTTATGCCCACTAGTACTCTGGATGTGTTCACCGTTATGATATCTAATGGCTTTTCGGTACTTGTTAACTCTTTAAACCCTGTGGTAGTAGTTAATAGATCTCCGAGCGCAGCGTTGGCACCAGCGACTGCTATCCTAGTTTTCTCAGTTACTTTTACATTTTCTGAAGTTTTTTGCAAGACAACAATCAAATTTTTAATATTCGATTCGACTTCTTCCAGCGCAATTTTCGTGTCAAGTACTTCACGCAATGCTAGAAAACTTTTCTCTTGTTCCAAAGCCCGTTGATCATCATGCTCAATTTCTTGTTGCAGTATCTTGAATTCGTGTTCCTCAATGTCGATCTCAATGTTTCGTATTATATTTCGTACATTATCAAGTATCTGGAAACATTCCTTATTCTGCTCACGCACACTGGACAAAACCTCATGGCCCGTGTTGGCTTTTTCTTGCAAACTACGCAACGGATCCGTTAAATCAGCCAGCGATCCCGAAAGAGATTTTGCTTCTGTCTGACGTATGCAATAGTTCAGCTCATCTATCGGACGCTTTAGTTTATCAAGTATCAAAATGTGATATTTATTGATATCGCTATCCAAAATAGTACTTATTAATGCTGAAAGTTCATCCTTCAAGTTGTAAAGTCGTGTCTTCACATTTGATGTTAGTCGCGGCGAAATACGCTCGATATTTGTCTCAAAGTGGAGCACGGCTTGTGCGAACGATTGTAACAGTTTTTGAGTGTCGGCTGAGTCCATGCCAAGATCTTCCTGTAACTGTACCTGTCCGCTTTCAATGTCCTGACCCAGTTGGGCCAGTCCATTTTGTATTTCCTGTAGCGGCGGTACCATCGATTCTACAGTGTTTACGGTCAATATGCCAGACTCGATGCTGTCCGATTTTTCATTGAGTATGAACTCCAGGCCTTTATTCAGCTCGAATAATGGCGGTGTTACTATGTCTAATATGGCCATATTGACCTTCTGCTCCATCGATTCAGTACCCACAAGCGATTCGGCCTTTTCTTCGATCGATTGCAAAGCGCTCTGTAGTGCCTTGATGGGAGCCACAATATTGTCTAGAACTTTTTTATGGACTTTGCTGTAAATTTGCTCATCGCTCTCCTCAAGTGATAATTCGTTCTCAACACGTTCCAATGCCTCTTGAATTTTGGCCACCGGTTGGCAAATCATCTTCAGCGCATTTGCTTCACTCGGCAGCTTTGCGTCGGAAATTGAAGCAAATGACATGGGTTCGTGTACTTCTTGCATTTTCTCAACAGTCTCCGTCAAATGTTGGGCTGCTTCCAACTCCTGCGCTTCCTGCAGCAGCGCTTGAGATTTGATGGTGCCCTGTGTGATTTCCAAGCCTTGCTGTATATCATTCGCGGTGAACTCAATGTGCGCTTTTAAGCCTTCTGCTTCAAATTTTGTACTAATGTCTTTCACCTCTTGCAATGCTTTAATCATCTGATTGCCGACGCTATCAATAATGCAGACACTTGTGCGCTGTATGAGTGTTATACCAGTCTCATCGATTTCAACGCACTTCTCAATGACTTGCAAACCCATGTGCAACTTGCGGATATCGTCGTCCATTGACTGAAAAAGTACATCAAGTGGAGTTTCGCCTGAATATGAGCGCAACTTGGATTCGATCTGTTTAATGGGATCGCTTATGTTACGAATAATAGCGATACTCTGGTCAGCGGCAGCTGGAGTCATCATCATTGCGGACTGTTCGACAACCTCGTTCTCTACTATAGTCAGGTGGTTTTCAATCACCTTTAGTACTTTTGCCAATGGCAGTAAGCTGACTAAGTTCTTATGGATTTCTGCCTCGTCGGAGACGACTTTCATCGGAACAGAAGGCGAAACCATCAAACCATCACCCACCGCACCGGAGATATCCTGCAATCTAGCTTCATCCTCTGTAGTTTTAGAAGAATCACTATCAGTAGGTTTTCTAGATTTTTTACGTTTCGGCGGTTGAACTACCTCTACATCAGCTTGATCAGCTATTTCGGATTTTTGAGAAGCTGTCTGCTCTTGACGTTGACTGGCGGACATTTGTGCGCTGGCAAATGTTTGCAGTTCAGATATCTCATCATCGCCTTGACTGCTCGAAGCCTTTGACAAGCTAAAGAACTCATCAGTTTCAGTGGGGCGTGATTTTTTACGTTTGCGTATAGGCGCAGATAACGACAATTCTTCTTCCATTTTTTCAAAGGATTGTTGTACATAACGCTCAGTTTCCTTATCGAATACTCCTTCTCGCCCGGATGAGCCATGGACTGTTATTTCAGTGATGGAAATGTCATCCATGTCGGCCTCCGTGCGCATATCATCTTCGTGAGTAAAATATTCTGGTGATATATCGATGACCACAGCTTCCATAAGTAGTTTTCCTGACTGGGATGTTTCTTTGACAAAACGTAACGGTGGAAGCTCTACAATATTGTGTTCCGTAACATGCTCCGATATCTGGTCTGCATACATCTCTACAATTTTTAGTGCTTCCTCCTCGGTCAGATCCGGTGTCTCGTACAACGAAACCGATACTTCTTTGCCTGCGAATGAAAACGACAAGTCGCCCTTTTCGTCAATAGTTATATCGCCCATTGGTGTCTCATACATCTGAGAAGTGCGCTCCTCTTGTATGGTCGATAAAGAGAAATTTCGTTGTAGTTCGTTTTCGGGCGGTTGATCGACTCTTTGATTTTTGTAGGCATCCTCAAAGCCCAACAGCGATGCAGAGCTGGCGACGACACCCATGCAATTTCTAGCCTCGCAAGTGTATGTACCTAGGCAACAGGTGCCATCTTGGCCAGAGATAATGCGGTGTATGTCGCCTGGCTTGAGTTCCACGCCATCCTTGTACCACTTCAATACGGGCTGCGGTACACCAATAACCTTGCACTCTAAATTTACGGCACCCTCGTCGGTGAGCACAGCGCGAAGGCATTCCAGAAATCGGGGTTTCTTGTAGTGCCTGGGTATCTGCAGTTTTAGGAAACATGAAGTGACACTCGTACCAAAATCATTCACTGCTACGCATTTCCATTCGGCCTGATCGACGAACTCAACATTGTGTATATCCAGTAACCAATCTTCGTTTTCACCTCGAAAATGATTGTAGCGTTCGTTGGGCTCGATGGGCAACTCGTCGCGAAACCAGGACAACATTGGATCTGGCGTTGCCTTGACAACAACTTTAAACTGAAACGATTCGTTGATTTTTGCATCTTGACTCTTCAAACCCGTTAGAAAACGCGGAGCTTGGTTTTGACTGGTGAATACTAGACGCTCTTCGTCGGTCAATTGATTTTGTATATCCTCAACAGTGAGTACAGCGGTGCTGCTATTCTCGCCCATGCAATTACGCGCAATGCAACAATAAGTGCCGAGTGAATTGGTGCCGGTGAGTTGATAAACATCGCCTGGCTTCAGTTCATGACCATCCTTGAACCATTTTAATACTGGTGTCGGAAAACCTACTACTTTGCACTCAAAGGATACTAGGCCCTCTTCGGTGAGTACAGCGCGAAGACTTTCCATAAATTTCGGCTTGCGGTAGTTTTTCGGAACTGTGTAAAATAAAAGATAATTATTTGTTAATAAATAAAACCAGATTACTCACTGTCCATAGTGACAGAACATGTTGAGATGCCGACAGAGCCTTCAAAACTTGTGACCACACATTTCCATTCTCCTGCGTCGCATGATTCTGATGGTTTAATTTCTATCATGTAAACTCCCAAGCCATCCTCGATTAATTTATAACGTTCGGCCGTTTCAACGCGTCCGTCTTTGTTGTACCAGGCAACGCTTTTCGGCCAAGGCGGAACCACGACTAAAAAGTGAGAACATACAAAATATTACTCATACATAATGTGCTCAGAGCGGAATATGAAGAGAGAGTGAGAGCGAAATCGATCTCACGCTGTAAATTTCTGCGCAGGCGATCCATTTTGTTTTGATCACTAATTTCGCAAAGATGTTGTTGACCTGCCCCAATAGCATCACATCCCAACCAAAACATTCCGATCATTTAATTAAGTTCAAGTTTTTAGAACAGATGAATGCCGTCAGCCCCCACAGAGTGTTTTTCTTATTCGACTGTATGTGTGAATGTTTGTATATATACGATATATTCCCGGCATTAACATCTACGCGCCACTTCTTTGCGCGCACAATAAAAACACTTACGAATTGGCAAGTTGCCAGGAACGAAAGCACCACTCACCTTGACAACCGAGAATGATGGTTTCACCGATGCGAACGCTTGTATCGCGAAGCTCATTTGTGAAGATCGGCGGCGGTAAATTGTTTGGTATGCTATGAAGAGTTCAACCGGTCATTAAATTAAGAGTCTTAGTGGTGACTTAAGAGATTGTGGCACAATCTGTGCTGAACTCACCTGTCTGCGGGCTTCAGTGATCCTTCGCGACTACCTCGACCAACAACATGTACCTTAGAGCTGGAGTAGGTTTTGCCCATGCAGTTTACCGCCTCGCATGTGTAGGTTCCCAAGGATGTGGGATCATCGACATTCGCGGTAAGCGCAAATACATCGCCAGCCTTTATCTCCTTTGAGTCTTTGAACCAGCGCAAATGGGGAGTCGGCACGCCGACAACTTTACATTCCAAAGACACTGTGCCCTGTTGGGTCAGCACAGCACGTAGGTCTTCTATAAATTCAGGCGCTTTATAGGCTTTTGGTACGAGCACATTTAAATGTGCCAGACAGGAATTGCGGCCGCCCAAATTCTCTGCCAAAACCATCCACTGGCCGCCATCCTCTAGCACCACTGGACTAACTTCAAGATAATGAAATGTGCCTTCGTTTATTTCTGTGATTCTATCGTTTTCACATACTCTTCGATCATTACGGTACCAGGTTAACTTTTTAGAAAAAACATGTTTTGTATTAGTTTATATTTATTTCTCGTACATACAAGTATTTTAAATACCTTTAAATCTGTCGAACTTCGTATCTCCACCAACAGTCTCGTTCTCGTGCCAACTTTAACGGACAAATCGACCAATCGTCTTAGAAATACTGGCGGATCATCACCGGTTGATTTGTCCTCAACGATGAGTTCTACATTTCTTCGTATGACGTCGCTGCTTTTCGTGCGCGCGAAAAGCGTATAGTGACCAGCATCCTCCCGCTGTACATGCTCAACCGCCAACTGGACAGCATTACTGGTCTGTGTTATACGGAAGCGATCGGAGTTTTCGATTGTTACCTCACCACGGCTCCTGAAAAAAAAATTTTTTTTACAATAATGGATATGGCCACAGTGCATGCAAATCTGTTGTGGTTAATTTTCCAAAAAAAAAAATTGTATCTCATTGAATTCTATGCTTTTCCCCGAACTAAAAAGTAGTCGTTCTTACATAGTTCCTTAGACATATGCGAACATCAGGAAGCCAGAATCACATAGCCGTAGCCGAATTACGTTTTACTGTACATGTACTGTACAATGTCGTGCAAAAATCACAATTTAGTATGGATTATGGCACAGAGGAACTTTATTTGCATTTATTACGATGGAGGAGGCGTTTTCATGAACGGCTATCTTGCCATACAGATTGCGTTACAATTAATTGATTGAGCCAAATGTTCGGTGTATCGCTCTTCAAAATTTGCTAACATTTGCTTCTAGTCTGACTGAAATCCGGTAAAGATGCTTATTTTTGTTTTCATACAAATATGAAATCTTCTTTACATAAACTTTGTCTTTTTTTTTTTTGGAGACACCATTTTTTTCAGGCTTTATAGTTGAATTTTCGTATTAGCTTAGGCTGTCAGCTCAATATAGCGGAATAGCAATAACTTTGTTTATAGTTTATTTTATTGTCATTTTGACTTCTATTCTCAATCTTCTTATAAATTGCCTTTTTTGAAGTAGGGTGTTTTTGATTTTTTAATTATTTTTTGTCATTTAATTATTTAAGTAGCAATAAAAGAAACAAAATGTTTTTATATGTAAGCCTAAATAAGTGTATACGTCTACAAAAACAGGATTGCAGAATATTTAGATGTTGAGAAAATACTATTTCTGCACTTTTACTTGTTGGTTTATTTTATTACAAAGTTTGGAAATACATAATGAAACCCCCTTTTGCTCTCCCAAAATCCTTTTATTTACAACAAGTCTATTTCAACGTAGTAAGGCTATTCAAACTTAGTCGGTGAAATATTACACAACCCTGTGAATGTCTTTTTCGTGACAGCTTAAAATTAATTTAATATTTTTAAACTATTTTTGTTTAGATTTAGATTTTAGATAAGTTTCAAAAGAGGTTATCTAAGTATAATAATTATTTGAGATTTTTATTAAATAAGTCCACATATAACAAATCTGATTTTTATTAAAATAGCCTTTAAATTAAAAATTAAAATCGACTTTATAATTGAAAATTTTTTGTGAGTTATCAAAGATTTATTCAAAAAAAAGTCTTCATTAAAAGTCATAGAAAGACAACAATCATCTTGGGATTTTTTTTTTTGTTGAAATTTTTTATAAAAATCTTATTAATATTCGAGTCAGTTTCTTACAAGTTTTGAATATACTCGTTAATATTAGAATGATTTTTCTTTTTTACCATTTACATATTTATGTAGTTTTCTCTTTAATGAAATACTGGTGTGAAAAAAAACATGTTTTTCGAAGGCTATACCAATTGACACAAGTCACAGATTACCGATTTAAGGTGCATATTGTCTGCAGATTATATTCGTTTTTATGAAAACTTTTCATAATAAGACCATTTACTTTAATTACATTTTATAAATAAGAGCTGTCGAACCGATTCTGCAGAGAATTTGCACCTTAAATGAAAGTCTTAAATAATTGGTAAGACAGATATATTAAAAATCCGGAAATAACTCTTAAAACCGATTTTTTACATATTCTTCATACATAGGAGTTTCGACTCCTGCTAAATATTAATATCTTAATTCTATATACATTGACTTTCTGATTTTACCTTCTCCTATAAACTGACGAAGCAGATGAGAGCGTGCCATGGGTTTTATGTTCGTTACAATTGCAGCATTTCGAGCATCCGTTGCCCATTTTACGTTTTTTTATTTGTTTTTTATTATTAATAAAAATCTTTTAATAATTTTAAATTTATTAATAGCGTCGCGCAGAAATTATTTTTATTCAATTGTTTAATATTTATTAGATTTGTTTTTTTTAATTATGTACACATATACAGCATGTACACAAATCGGTTGAAAACACGCGCAAACATTTTTCATTACTCACGCGAAACGCCAGCCGAGTAGCTAAATCTGAACATAAATTATCTATTATGGCTTTATTGTTAAAAACAAAATCAAAAGAAAAATCGAAAGGAACAAAATCAAAACACAAAAACAACTCACAGAACTGTCAAAAGAATATTTCAATTTAAACAAAAATTAATGCTTTAAAAATAAATGCATATATTTTGCTCGTTTCTAGCATTTATTGTAGTTTCAGCGGTTTTTCAAAGACGAACGCAAACGATTACGTCGAGACAAACATTTCTTGAGCTATTTTCGGCTGAGTATCTCACAGCGAATTTAGAAACCAAATGTTTTTTACGCATTTCGACGCTAATAACTTGTTGTCTGCTTACACGAAAACACGAAAAACGAAAAATTTTCGAAATATTTTCTATTTTCGCTTGTTTTTAGCGCTGCTGCGATGCTTTTATTTATTTATTTTTTGGTTGCTTATCGCGGATATTGCAAAACGAGTGCAGAACAAAGGCAATATTATGTAATTTTCGATTTCAATCGAATACAATCTGAACACTTTTTTTGGGTCATTTCACTTTGTTTTGAGCAGAAAAATTGTCAAAACTTGCATTTATTTTTATAAAATCAGACACAATTATCTTGAGAACATAAGCGAACAGGGACGCGGCGGCGCATGTATGTCATGCAGATTTGTTAATGCAGCTAAATATAGCCAAAACTGCAGTTTCGAAATCGGAACGCACACAGTTGTCTATCCATATAGTAGTTTAAGTTTATACGGTTTATAAGTCGCCAGGCATTAACACTTTTAATTATTAGGAATGGAATTTTTATGAACTTGTTACGCACGCCAAACGAATTCCTTTGCGTTTTTGTTGTTTATTTATCGAACCAGTAAAAGAAATAGAAAAAATAAAAACAATAAATCAAATATATATCACAAAACAGCCACACAGATACAGAGATTCAGGTATACGTGGCGTATGCGCAAAAAAAGGCACTGCTACATCTGTATCTATGGCAGCTATATGTATCTACGATATATATTCTATTTATTCGAGGAAACACGTCGCGACGCCCGTTGGGCAACGGAATATGTTAATGCGCCGATCGTCAAAGTTGAACTGCCCGTTTAGCGGGTGGCCCAGTGCTAAAGCGCTCTCAATTTTAATAAAAACAGCATGTGGACCGAGCGTGCGAGCGCGCGATCGATCTGTCCGATCTCGGCCGATGTCCGTGCGAGAGCACGTCACGGCGAGTTCTTCTCATTGCGCAGCGCCGCAGTTGACAGAATTATGCGCCGTAAAAATAATAATTTTGCTCATTTAGACAAACATTTCTATTGTTACTCAAAAATCTGAACGTAAACCTTTAAAAGTATCTCACGCTCCCAGACACAGAAGGTAAACAAAACTCATGTGTAAGATATTTTTCAAATGTGACCAGGTAGTATCAGGTAGTTGTGAGTTCTTAAAGTAAAATTTTGTGACAATAGGCTATTTTAATGATACATATAATTTAAGTTGTACCGTCCACCACTGACTTACCATTCAAATTTATAAGGTAACAGCTCCGCTTCATGCTCTTCGTCGCAATCGATCTTAACAAAGAAAGTCGCACGTTCGTTTGGTATACATCGAATCAGTGAACTTGAATTATCGCTGAATGAGATTCGCGGTGGATTTCGTTGTGTTGTCGGCTGCTCCGCGTCCGGCGTATTTGAAGGCGTGGGCGGTTCTGTGAATGTGGAGTGTACACATTAATTATTTGTATATCCTGTATATGTACATATTTATTAAAAATATAAATATATTATTAAAATATTACGCGCAAACATTTAGTAGGTGCATAGGAATATAAGAAAATAAGAGTATTTGTATTTACGTAGTACATCACATCAAGCATTAGATGATTCATTTGATCGTATAGACAAATTATATTATGTAAATTTTGGCAAATAGTTTAAAGTATATTTGCATAATCACATTATGCATAATTTATTTATTTATTTTTTTTTTGTTAGCATCTGGGATCCTAGCATATAAGTGATGTTAATTGCATTACGTCCTATAGAAAATATGTTGGGACTTTAGAGCGATAATAAGAATTTTAATATAGACAAGCGCGTATTCAGCTGTCCTCGAAGGAATGAAACCCTTAACTCCGTGCTTTAAACGTTCACTCACTAAAATACCTTGCCAACTGTAAACTTTAGAATGCTCTGCATACTCTAATAAAACCTAAAACTAAAAAAAGGAAAAATAAAAATTTTTATAAAAATAATTTTAAATTAAATTAAAGTTTAAAAATTTTTTAGGTACACAAAAAGCAATCATATAGAATTTCCAGTTGATATAGACTGTAACAAACATATTTTTCATAAAAAAGAAAAAAGTGGTTGGTGTGTTTATTTGCCAAGTCATCATAATATAATAACAATTCAAACATTTTTTTGTATACAAAAAGTGAGCGAGGGTGATTTGGGGCTATATATTCAAGAAGGCATATCTGCATATCTTATTTCTAATCGATATCTTAAAAACTTAAAAATTAGTTTTAATATATGGCAAAAGATAGGCTGGGCTAGTTCGATTCGTCTCTCTTTAAGCTGATCAAGAATATATTTATGGGTCGTCGGTGTTTCTTTGGACGCGTAACAGACATTCTGACAAAATTATAATACTGTTCGCACTATGTCTGAAGAGTATAAAAACTGCTAAACTACTTATAATTTTTCGAAATTTTTATAGCTGAATGAAGACAATATACTTAGATTTGTTTCGCGAAATATATTCATGATTTTTAGTTAAAGGTCATGTTTGAGTGATCCTATAATATATAAGTAAATCATTTTTCAAAAATAGAAACAAATTTGATGTGCCAAGGGTTATCTAAAAAAAAAAGAAACGGACCTCTTGACTCGATTCATGTATACTTTCGCAAGTCAATTTAATTTCTTTATACATTTTATAAGGTACTAATCGACGCACATCGCCGATAGAGAAATGACACCGGAACCACCAGTTAATGATGGCACTATTGTAGAGCCACCGGACTTTAACGAGGTCAATTCGGGTATTAAAAAGATGAAAAATAACAAAGCGGAAAGCTCTGATGGGCTGTCAGCTGAGTTTTTCAAGACCGGCGGCGAAGATTTGGTTATTTGGCTATTTGTCGATTATTAAGCCGCTTTCGACACGCCGATACGATCGAATTTTATCGACGCCCTGTCTGCACTAGGCAAAGATCGTTCGCACACAAAGCGTTGTCAGTGTGGGGAATGATCTCTCAGACCCTTTCAATACTAAGGGGATACGGGGATGACATTGATATCATCGGTACGCAAGAACGGCGAGTCAGCAAGGCGTTATCGGAGATTGAAAAACAGTCTTGGCTCATGGGTCTGGCGGTGAATAAAGACAAGACGAAGTATTTGGCGTGTTCTCGCGAGCCATGACGATGGAGAATTTGAACTTCAATGTAGATCTTGGATCCGAAATAACCTGCAACAACAACGTCAGCTTGGAGATTAGGCGAAGAATCATGCTTGCAAATTTATGCTATTGTTGGCTGAACAAGCAAATTAGAATTAAAGCCCTCTCTCGAAAGACCAAAATCAAGATCTATAAGACGCTGCCAGAGGTATGGACCGTGATTGAGTCAGATGAAGCAGCCTTAGAGTCGGCGACAAGGGGCCCAAATTTGATTGGTGGACGACGAAATAGAGGTCGACCAGGCACGAGTTGGAACGACCAGGTATGGAGAGATCTCTCCGTACTTGGCATTCAAAACAACTAGCGCCAGCGCGCACAAGATTGTGGAAGCTGGCGCGCCTTCCTAAATGCGGCAATGACCGAGAGATGATTGAAGTCCATTTAAGTAAGTAAGCAATACAAAACTAAGCAATACAGGACTAAAATGCTAAAATTTACACACAGCTGGAAAAAATTATAAAAACGACTTTTTTAATTTTTTTGCAAATTTTCAAATAAGCGCAATGCTTTGACTTTAAGCGACTTAAAGAAGAAATTAAATAAAACGTTTGGAAATGGTTTCGAACTGATGGGTTTAAGTGCGAAAATCAGATCCTTAGCCTAACATTTTAAACTCTACGCTAATCTCGATAAAAATATGATAAAAATAACGAATTGTTAAGCAAACTTCCACCTTATAGTCTCGACTACGAGATACCCGGTTCCTTACGACTATATGTTATATTATAGTTTTAAACATTGTTTCACACAAAAATTCTGAAAGGTGGAACAGATTTGTATGGGAGCTACCCCTTTTACTACTCAAATCTGGACCTAAACGGAATATTTTTATAAGTATTAATTGATTGATTTTGTTTATTGTCTTATTAAATAGTAGGTACCTTAAGTCTAGAATAATCTCCAAAAGTTTTAAGCCAATTGGACTAAAAGTCTAATATATTGAGGCCGCTGTATGGCTTTCTTTGTATGGCTTTCTCGCTCGAAAGGCAACTAGTTTTGAATATTTTTGTGGAGCAAGAGCAAAAGGATGATCTGGATAAAGCAGCTGCAGCACGTTCTTTTCTTTATGAAGCTGAAGTCAATGATTCTATTTAAAACTCTATTTTTGACATGATTTCTCAAAAAAATATACCGATCTGGTTCAAAACTTTACACACTTCTTCACTTAACTAATTGCTTGAAAAAAGCATTTTTCGTTTGTTTGTTTTTGCAACTAATTTTGCACGACAATACGTGATGCCAATTTTACCAAACTGAAAATATTATAAAATATATAAAATATTGATATATTAACAGTTTGATAAAAAAATTGTAATTCTCCACTAAAATTTTAATAAAAAAGAAAAAATGTTCCATTTTTAGTATAATAAGCAACAAATTGGTCGTTTCTAGCAAAACTAAACTACATTGAATACACGTTCCCTTAAAAAGTAATTGGTGGAATCTAATTATCCAAACTTGAAGGCTCTATCTCCTATAGTCTCCAATTTCTCGTTGTGTATGCAAACATCCACATGAATTGACAAATCTTTTTTGATGCAACTTGTGATGGTGATCAAGAATTTATATGTTCTTTATGGGGTCTGTCTCGAGTCCTTCTACCTGATACATACATTTGCACAAACTAAATATATCCTTTTACATGGTATTAAAACTCTGAATACCTTTACGCTCTTGAACTATAGATTTTTATGGGATAAATATTGAAATATTTTATTTTCCTTGGCGGAAGATACACCAATTTCGAATTTGTAGCTCCATCAACAATAAAGTTAAAAAAAAAAAAAATATAGATAATCAAAAATGTTGCCAGAATAGATTGTATGGGAATAATTAATAAATGTTGAATGTGTGTGAAGAGGAAAAATAAGTATCTAAATAAGTATCTTCAAAACATGGGTTGTGAACACATCAACAGCTTTTTCGGACGTAGAAAAACGTTCATCACGCTTTTTATTTTTGATGTTTGAGAATAAAAAAAAAAATCAGGGCTGTACATCGGATCAATTCGATATTTTGAGTGCTCAACAACTCTCTTTTGTGAGTCGATGTGTGAGAGCTTGTATAGTCATGGTGGAGGATGATTTATCTTCGGCGGTTGGTTTTGCAAATTTCTCCGAATACCTACAAATTGTCGTGTACCATTCAGAATTGACCGTCCTACGTTGCTCAAGCGGAATAGTGGCCATATTAGCATTTCGGCCAAAGAAACAACTTTTGTTAGATTTGACTCGTATTGGAACAATTATTATCAAAATATGTGGAATCCAACGCGAAAGTAACGGAAGTAAAATCTTATATACGCTGGGGATGTCTTAATCTAACGGTATGTCAAATAACGATCTCGCATTATCAGTTTACCCACAGCATCGATGTTTTGTGACACAACACCCGATTTCTGCCGAAATTTGTCGATGAACGAACTACGACCACGATTGAATTCACCATACTAGCGATATTCAGTGGTTTTTGATGATTCTTCATCGCTATACAAAGAACTGAGTTCATCGACATACTCTTGTTGATATAATTCACATCGAAAGTTGTGAAAAATAATAAAACGAAAACCTTTGCTTGATTTTTCCATTTTTTGGTAAACAACACAAACAGCGCTTATACATACATATTTTATTTTACCATTACCACTTCCCGAAATATAAATAGTGCTCCTCTTACTAGCAAAATGTTGTTCAAAAGAAAAACATTTCTTATGAATGTAGCTACATTCAGTAGCAATTATTCCTGACGTTGTCTAGTTTGGAATTCTCAAAATATATTGGAATTTTCGAAAATTAGAATACAAATCTTAAATTAGTTGTTTTATAAAGAATAAGCAGATTAGTAGACAATCTCTTGAAATAAAAAATTTCGTAGAGTGTGAAATCCCAAATTCGTTTAAACGTCTTTATTTGTTTTGTAGAATATATTGTACACCCGCGTTTGAAGTCAAAAGTTGCTCCCCATGTAATTTTTGACCCGTTCTTTTATTATTTTTGAATATTTTATTATAATAGAAAACTGCAGTTCGAAAAACAACGTCCTATAACAAGCCTTTTTTGTTGTGCGTTGATGATGATGAGCGAATGAATCAGTCCGTCTGATCAAGCCTTCTAATGTATATGTATATACGCAGACAGATACATCACTGCGTATGAGTAATATTTTTTTTTTTCGTTTGCTTTCTTATTTTTATTGTTTTCACAATTTTTTGACGAGTCCAATCAATTTTAAAAACTTAAACATTTATAAAACACAATACATTTGCATGTTGTCTGTGCGCTGATGCGCGTCTAAAAATCTCAACTAAAAATAGGTTAAAACAGACAACAAACAAGATTATTCATTGCGCAGCAAACTTATACAGAAATTGCCAGAGCAAGAGCATGTTTAAAAAAACTAACATTTTCAATTCCTGTTCGCGAAAAATGTTTTTTTCTTTTTTGCTTCTCGAAGCGCAAAGATGCAAAATAAAATGCCGCATTACTATTGATATTCAGCTGGCAGCGAACAATTCTACATTTAATTTTTTGCATGAGTGAAAGTCTAATTTTGAAAAACTTTTGAAAATTAAATATTATTTAATTTGAATAGCGTGAAAATTATGAAAATACAAAGTCTTATGCAATTACGTAACAAGAAAAATAGACAGCAGAACTCGAAATGAAAACTGAAAAATACGCACAAATATAGAAACATGCTGTCTATTTAGTTCTAAGAGTTGTGTGAAAAGTTTGGAATTTATTTGAAGAAAACATATTACATACGAGTATGTATATACATACCTACTAAGTTGCCTGCCTCAGTAGCGGCTGCAGCAGCACCAGCACCAGCACCGGCGGAGTCGCTATCCGGCGGCAGCGGCGTTAAGGGGCTCGATGTTGCCGTCGCTGCACTTTCCATGTTCAGGCCTCACAATATAATATAATTAGCAACTCGACTAGACCTTTACATGAGATCCGGGTGCGTTTTGTGCGTTAGTGCACAAATTTTTAGTTTAATTTAGATATTTCGTATAATTAAAAGATAGGCAAATTGAAAAGGGTATATTCTGCGTCAGGGGCTCACTAAAGGAACAATGCAGGAATTATTTATCGTTGTTGTAGCAAGTAAAACACTATTTTTAATAATTTTCATTTATTGCAGCAATATGCGGAATAAATTTTCAAAAATTTTTATATTTAGAATACCGCACACCGATACAATACACACGCATTTAATAGAATACACACACACACACATAGACGCAGCTCTTATTTAGAACGGCGACTAATTTTTTTAATATTATTTCTTGCTTGGTACATTTTCAACACTTAACACATAAAAAATAAATTTATTTGCATTAGAATGCATTAAAATTTTTTGTGACCTTTTTCTCGATTATATCGATGATTTTCAAAAGAAATTATAAATATTCACATACACTAACGCACTGGATAGCATACTATATATGCCACGCTAATAGACAGATTTGTAAGCTATATATATAAATAATATATGGAGACAAACGTTGCGCGCACGTTTACGACAACGACGTCCAGTAGAAAGCTCCTGGATCTCCGATCGTTTCACTCAGACTGAAAAGAACGGCAAATCCAAAGCAAGCGGATTGTCGGTTCGTTCGGAAAATTGAATTTCGGAAAACAGCGAAGCGATCGTTCGAGAGCAAGTGAGCGAACGTGAGCATCGCGCTTTTCCAATTGTTGCATTTGCGCCGGTCTAAATTACACAGCGTTTATGTTTTATGTTGTTTATATATTTTAAAAGTACACTTTATAAATATTTTTTATTAACTCGGTTATTTGTTCGTAAAAAATTATGTAGTTATTAGGATTAAATTTGTATGTTAGGTTTCTTTCTGGTTATTTAAACGCTGTACACAATTGAGTATTGAGAGATTTAACGATTTCCCAGCACTCTAAGAGATGCACTGCGTTTAAAGAGCTTTTTACATTCATACATTTAATTTTATCCAATGGTTTATTACAAAAAGTTTATCAAAATATTGTCGCATTTACATATGAAGCTATTTTCGAATATAACTTTTTGCTTAAGATATATAGGGAAAAAAGTTAGTGTAAAACAATTACAAATACATCTATGTATAATATTAAGGAAAATTGCACAGCAAATTATGTTCTGCACTCTGGACGTGTGCAGCGTATTTTGTTCGCCAGTTTGTCTAACGTGTTTGATTTTTTGACTATAAATAAAAATATTTTCTTTTTTGACGCGATCCTATGATTTTGACACCAAAAGTACTTTAAGTAAGCGTGCATCGTATCGTCAGCTTAAACGGAATAGAAATGCGATGTGAACTTATTGCGGCAGGATGGTTTGGTAAACGGTGAAAACCATGCAAGTGAAAAACGTCCAAATACCGATTGTATGCTCTTGATACGCGACTTCTTGGCCCAGCGCGCCTCTTCCTTTTTCAATTGCTCAATGCCCTAAAAAATTGACAAGAGTATTTATTAAAAAAAAAAAAAAAAAAAAAAGATTTCAAACACACCGTTTGATCATTGAGTATTGCCGACAACTGCGTAGCCAACATTATTATGGTGAATATTGCAAACATAAGCGCTTCAAAAGTGAGAAACAGCAGCAGAAATATTGTGGACGGCGGCGAGTAAGGAGAACAACTTCTCCAATCATTCTTCACGCAGTCAGCAAACTGTGTTATCACTAAAAATAATGCATGCACCGATATGGAAGCAATGTAAAACTGTAAAATAAAATCAAGTTTTTTCATATACGGGTAGGCAGTGGATAAATGAATTTGTATACACACCGTAAAGAGCACAAAATACTTTTGATTATTCTCGCCAACACAATTGTTAACCCACGGACAGTGGTGATCCATTTTGCGTATACACCGTTGACATACGGAACAGTGATGCGCGCGCTCCGGTTTGATGCTGCAACACTTGGGACATTTGAAGAACATTTCACCCTCGCGATAGCCCATTTGTTCGATCATCTCCTTTGTGGCATTTCCTCTTGGTACTGCACCCTACAATATGATTTTCAATGCACAGCAACTTAATTTTAGTGAGTTTCATGGTATATAATGATTCTGTTGATATCAATAGTAGGGGGTTTATTTCAAGAAAAGATGAAAATCAGTGGAATATTTACAGTACATAATTCGATTTGGTAGTTAGCAATAGCTGCTTTTTGTAAGCCAATTTGCACCTCTGGTTGCTTTTATTTTAAGTGGATCACTCAAGTTTTATTTATTTTTAATTAAAGCATACATTTTATAATTTATCTTTCCTCTTATTCGTTTTTGCATTGCCGGTATTTATCGTAGTTTTAAGAGTATACTGCTTACTTGTCTTTGAGATTCACTTGTATGTACATAAATCAATTAATTAAAAACGTTTTAGGGCACAATATCTTGTATTCTGATCTCTATGAAGCTATATGGCTTCTACAGTCAACACGCTATTAAACTCGTACACATATCAGAAGTTACTGGTGTCAGTTTGTCTAAACAATGTGTTGAAGCTTTATTGCAATACTCACACATTTACAATGCAAAATAACATTAATTATATTCATTTGCAGATAAATATATTATCTATAACATAACAAAAAAAAAATTTTTTTGTGGCTTTTTACACTTTCTACACTCTATATTATTGATTACCTGTTGCTGGTATACATTGTTCCTTCTAATATCTTCTGGAAGAAGTTCTAAGAAGAAGTCACAGAAGTCGACCTCTTTACCGTGTTGCTTAGATAAGATTTGGCATCGGTATTTCTCACAAACTTTTATTAAAAAAAGGTCCGCAATTATAACTGTTTTACTAACACAAAGTGAATTTTTTTCTAGAACTGAAATGTAACCCTCTCAAACCGTTTCATACGAACCAACCGGCACAATCGTAGGAACAAATCGTTAAAGTTATTAGATTTAAAATTAGTAAAAGTATAGGCGTTAAATTCAGAAATTGCTAAATTCTATGGTTACTAGAAAGACAAAAAATAGGAACTGTTGTTTTCACAGCATTGGCGCAAAGGGAACATATGGTATGTGTTTCCATTACACAAGGGTATCCTTACTTACCGGATCGGACAGCATTGTGCGTACGTGAGAAGCAAAAGCTAGGAAGGCCAACGCTTGAAATATGACCATGTTAATAGTGCTGAACACAGGATACGGATTCGGAAGAAGTATGACACGCATCACCACAAATTCAGCAAAAAGAATGAGCATCCAAGTGAGCACAGCGCAAACAATGCCGCAAATATCCTAAATAAAAATCCGTGTTATTCAGCACATATTTTGATTCTTTCTGATAAAAGAAATAATACACCGGAGCGATATTTACCTTCACGCACCAAGCGCGGCCGCCAAGACAGCGGTTGTGCATATCTCTGCCAGAGGCAAGCGACGTATAGTTGTACTGGTACTGCATTCCAATATGTTTGTTCGTTCGACGTGCTTTTAATGAAAGAAGATAGCTTAATTCTATATTCCTGGCGGCGAATAAAAGCGGAACGAACAAACATATACCGCTTTACTACTAATTGTTAATATTCGCATTCGATCCACTTGTACGCATAGGCAGCTATGACGCATTTAATTGATAAGCACTAAATTGTGCTAGATACTGCCGCTGACAACTCCAGAGCCCGTAGTCTACTATTTACACGCGACGTACGAACACAATAACAAATTGTTGATAAAAAATATACCTTTTTTAATGTCAGCTGTTTTCTGCTTATACCAGTGCTGTGAAGTAACTTATAAGAAGTACTGTTAATAGTCGACTATTTTGTTATCGGCCGACTATTCGACTATTTTATCATCGTCAGTGTTGTATATCAATGATTTGTACAGTTTTAGTATATATTCTGGTAGTAGGCAACACTTAATACGATGCAGTCATCTTTCCTTTTTTGTCGTAAGAAAATTAAGTAAAAGCTATAAATCGAGATGAATTTAATGCAGGAAAGCGCTGTAAAGTATGCTTGCTCATGCGGTATACTTAATCCAATTAATAAGCTGTTTTTCTGCCGCCACTGTCCTAAGCTACGCTGTGGTTCTTGCGTCTGCCACGAAGTGGAATCGCATTTTTGTTCGAACTGCCTTGAAAATATACCCTCTTCTGAGGCCCGTCACAAGAAGAACTGTTGCGCTAATTGTTTTGACTGTCCTTGCTGTCAGCATACACTCTCGGCGCGTGCGACTATTGTACCCATAATCAAGAAGGCACAAGATGAAACTACTGCAACCAAGAAGGAAGGCGAGGGTGAGTCAAACATCACTAGCGCCAAGACAGCAACTAAGAAGATGTATTATCTATCCTGTTTGTCCTGTCGCTGGACATCGCGTGATGTCGGTATACCGGATCAGAGCGTTGCTTCGGGGACCTGGCCTGATAGCGAGTGCATTTACCAGTCACGATTTAATGCACTACTCGAATACTATCAGGCGGTTGTGTTGCAAGAGAAGCAGGAAAAGCAAGAGTATTTGCGTCGCAAAGCGCCTAAAATGCATAAGTTTCCAACACTTACTGATCGCACTGGACTGACAGTATCAATGATACGCCGTCAGATAGGCTGGTCGGATAAAACGTTACAGCCTGCCAAATCAATAAATATTGCGCAATCCGTAGCTGAGCAGGAAGTCGAGGAGTTACCAACAGATATTTTTACGCAGAAAATAAATCTGCGTAATATCACAACCATTGTGCAACGCCATAGTCAGCCTTCCGAGCAGCCGTATACGGTGAACAAACTATATCCACAACGTCGCTCACTCTGGATTAAACGTTCGCTGCGCTGTAAGCAATGCGAACACAATCTCATTAAACCAGAATATCATCCAACATCGATTAAATATCGTATTCAACTTTTTGCAAGCTACCATGTGCCCGAGGTACTGCTGGTACGCTTGGAGCAGCCCATACAGCCGGGTAAACTTTGCACGGCGCTGGTAAAACTCACTAATCCGACTATGTTCGACATGACCATAACCATAATGGAACTTGGCATGCAGCAGCAAGAAATAGAGGAGGAGGAAAAGATTATCGCAGCAATGAAAGAGCTACGAACTGGAAATGATGATGATGATAGCGATGCAAAGCAACTAACAAGCACACCAACAAAAGCAACAGCGCAATCCGCAAGTGCACCACAATCGCGCATGATGGCCACATTAGAAAAGGCACGTTTGACACGTCAGACCGCAAATGCCATGTTGGAGATGCTGGATTCATCGTTTGTGCTCAATCAGCGTGATGATTCCAAGGAGTTCGATGAGGATGTGCAGGAACAACGCGAAGAGCCAAAGTTTATTGTGTGGCGCAAAGGTAACAAGGTATTGATAAGACTTAAATTCATTCCAGATGCCACGCTGCAAGTGGGTGATAAGACAACGGTTGGATTGGTTATGCAAAACACTTATGTGAATACAGTCTCTAATACGCCGGAGAAAAAGGAGCCGACTACACATGCTCTTAACACAAAGATCTTCATCGAAATGGGCAACATAAGCGAAAAGTGCAATTAAAATATGCTTTATATATAACAATTTATGCTTTTAATCAACTTTAAAGCGTATTAAATACTGAAAAATAAAACTATTTATTTGCAAGTCAATAAAAATAAGTTAGCTTCTGATTGTAAGTAATAGCACAAGTAGTAAAGAAAGAGCACATAAAAAACATATAACAAACAAGTTTGAACACTTTATGCGGGTGTCAACTTGGCGGTGGGTTCTAGTAACGCCCAGAGACCCGCCAGTGATGAAACTACGCCAAGTAATCCAATAGTGCGCGGCGTAAGCTTTGTGTAACCCAATGCTGTCAAGGGAATGAAAAAGTCACAAGCATTTTTCACAGTGTCTACGACAAGGTCTTTGTGCCCCAGCATCAACACGTAGGACTGCAACATCAGCCGTTTTACGTCTTTCGGTGATTTTATACTTGTCTGAACCTTGCAACGCGAGATGCCGCTGCGACAGCTAGCCTTGTGCAAGTCCAAGACGCGGATGATCTCATAGACATCACGACACAGGTTCATAATTATAGAGAACAACCAGTATTTGTTGGCGGTGTTTGACCACTTTTTGGCATTGATGCTCTTTACCAAACCAGTGCGTGCTAGCCACATTAAATGGTCAGCCAATAGGAATAATGACTGCGATAGCTTGCTCAAGGTCAATGTAACGCGTATGCACAGATCAGGATAGTGAATGGTACGCAGCGTGGCGTAGAATACATCTAGACACTTGCCAAATCGTAGCACTGGAAAAGACAGAAATCGTTGAAATACATACACCCATAGAGTCATATGCGGCGG
Source organism: Leucophenga maculata (assembly GCA_035044805.1). Classification (NCBI taxonomy): domain Eukaryota; kingdom Metazoa; phylum Arthropoda; class Insecta; order Diptera; family Drosophilidae; genus Leucophenga; species Leucophenga maculata. The sequence goes on from JAWNNP010001173.1 coordinate 1,154,394, forward strand.
TCTGGCCGGCTGCGCTACTTACATTTACGGAATGTACTCAGTATGTACTCGATGGTCTTAAAGTTGTCCACCAATGCCGGACTTGAATTACTCGAGTCCAATGAGTCCCACAGTGCGCGTGAAGCATATTGAATAATGCTGAAGCAGTTTAAAGCAAAAAATTATGTATATGTTGTTAAAAACAAAAACCTAAATGTAAGTCAAATATATTACCGTGCTAATTTGTCGCGGCCGGCAGCCTGATTATTTAACTGTACCCACTTGTCCATATTTAGTTGGTATGAAAGATTAGTCTTGGCCGATATAAGTAAGTATAATAGTTAACTTCAATCGAGATGCAGTTCAAGGTACAAAATGATAAACAAATAACAAAGGTCCGGCTGTTGCTGTTGTTGTATCTGTACAGTCGTGCTGTAGCCACATCTGAACAGCTCAATTTGTAAAGCTATACATTTTGGACAAGTTGGCAGCGCTGCAAGTCGAGCATTGGTGCTTACTTTGTCGAGCATCGTGGCTTTGACTATCGAAAATCATCTCAGACCCTTCTTTGGTGGTGTTCAAGGGTGATAGATGGGTTGAACGTTAATCTTATTGTGCGGGGTACCAACGGTTAGGACCCTGTGCCCCTTTTTTGGAGGTGTTTAAGGGCGATTAACCACAATAAGTGTTAAAGAGGATAGCTTTGATCCAAGTAAAGGATCGGGGTTAGTCGGGTTAAGACTTATTACTTAAATAATTTATAGCTGTACCCAGTACAATCAATCTTTCGGGGTGCCCTCAAATATACACTAGCCGCTCACTCTTGTGTAAACTCCTCAGCTGTACAAACTGAACTGCTCAGGTTGCTAAACAGTTCGTCATGTGTTCAAAAACACATGACCAAAGCGCACAGTAAAAGCTTCACAAAAACTTTGGACACATGACCGCGGGTAAAGGGAAAAGACCGGGCATACAAAGCTCCATCCCTGTTAATGTAATGGATGGAAAGAAAGAATTTTGTTTTTCGCTTGTATGGGGTGCGGCATCGCCCCCTTAACAGGATTACTTTTCCCGTACTTTGTAGCATGTTTTCCAAATTGAATCCCTGTACCACATATGGTTGCGAAGATATGACGAATTTTATTAATGGATTATATGGGGGCGGGGCATTATCCCCTCTATAGAATAGTTTTACTCTGCCTACACAAAGTTTCATCATGCTCTGTGTACTTCCGTGCTGATCGCCAAAACGGTTGACTCGATTTTAATGGGACTTTCATTAGAAAAAAGACAAAGTCATTCCTTACATATGAGAAACAAACCAAATTCGTCAAAATTAAGATCAACTGGAAAAATAGTCTGTGCCACGCCTTCCTATAATGGTGAACACGTCGACTACTATATTTTTGAAAACCATTGAGTTTGAATAATGAAAGTTCATTCACACATGTGCTAAATAGATGAAACTGGAAAAATTTCCACCACGCCACAATGTATTTGTCAACACATTAAAGTCCAAATTGCTATTAGGTGCAATGATTAAACTTGTCACGTTAGATGTATGCGTGGGGATAAAGGAGGAAAACTAAATTCGTTATATTTCAGCATCTATTTGACGCATAAGGAAAAGTTTTGAAGTGAAACTTTTTAACGATGGCTAAGTTTGATGTTATGTGACAGAAATGAAGATCGAATATTTTATCAAAAGCTCAAGCGTCTGACCGAAGTTTTTAAGACCGGAGTAACTTTCTCTAAAGACGACAATGAAAATCTGGCAACAGTTGCTCAGGAATCACTGAGATTATGGAGGAATCATTTTTCTAACCAACCTGGAAGCGATGTAGTGCACAATTCCGCCAATAGAGAAGTAACACTGGAACCACCAGTTAATGATGTCACTATTGTAGAGCCACCGGACTATAACGAGGTCAATTCGGTTTTTAAAAAGATGAAAAGGAACAAAGCGGAACGCTAGGATTGGCTGTAAGCCGACGAAGTACTTGGTGTCTTCTCGCATGCCGTCATCGCGCCTTGGACGGTCAGTGACGATTGAGAATTTCAATTTTAATGTTGTAGAAAACATCGTATTTCTTGGATCCGAGATTACCAGCAACAACAATGTCAGCCTGGAGATCATGGAAAAAATCACGCTTGCAAATAAATGTTGGATCCGAGATAACCAGCAACAACAATGTCAGCCTGGAGATCAGGGGAAGAATCACGCTTTCAAATAAATGTTATTTTAACGCAAATTAGAATTAAATCCGTCTCTCGAAAGACGAAAATCAAGATCTATAAGACGTTTATAATCCCGGTTCTACAGAGTTGGAAGTGTTTGAGAGCAATAATCTCCGCAGGATTTTTGGTTCTATTAGAGTTGGGGAAGTATGAACCGCGAAAGTGATAAATTTATTTATATGTCAATGAAAAAGTATGTAAAGCACCGCACACCCAATAGAGTATATATAAATCAAGATCAGTATGCAGCTATATCCATGTTCGACCGCCTGACGGATAGTTTCTCTGAGAAGAGAAAACTTTGAAAAACTAAACACATGGAATTAGATGCGTTATGTTCGACACCGAATGAATGCGAATGTATGTATGTTTGTATATTTGAATGTTTGTATGTCCTTTATACATAGATTACATTCATCGAATCAGCATGAAACTTTGGGAAGTTATTGAGTACACTCCAACAGAGAATAGGCATAGTACATCTAAATATGATAATCGCGAGCCAGAACTTTTAAAACTCTATGAGAATAGTAATTGACATATTTTTCATAATAGTACAAATAGTTTGAATATTTTTCGGCTTTCATCAAAATCCAACCCATAGCCGGTTAAAGATTATATGTTACAAATTATTAACTTTGAAGCCTTCTTTATGCTTAGAAAGTACAAACAGATATCAGGAAATCTAGCGACACTAGTTACATATTGGGATATACATATACGTAAATATGTCATATGTCATCAAAAAATTATGGAAAAGTATGCATCTTGAGACAGGTGGATCTCTACATCTAAACTACCCAGCTCCATCGAAAGCAACAAATGCCAAAGTCTATTTCCATATGAGCCGAAGTATTTTAAAAAATGCGACTCTGATGTCAATTCTGTCTAAAATTAACCATTTTTTTCTTTCTATAACACACTTATTAGTCCCAAATATCTAAAATTTTCAACAAAATTGTTTAAAAAACATATATTTTCCAGAGATATAGTCTAAAACTATTGAACGAAACTATAAAAACTGTTGAGGCAAGTCAAAGCATTAAATTGAATACATGTTCGATGAGTATTGGGTATTAGAATGTTAAAATTCTCACGCAACAATGCGTCATATAAAGAGACATACATATGCCGGGAGTTTAGTTGCTCTAAGTTACATCTCTTTTTTTCCTGATATGCCAAATATACAGACGTACAGGCATGTCTAACTTGTCTCACCCCATTGTGCGATGAGAATATATACATATTCCTTGGAGTTCATTTATTTTTATATTATAACAAATTAAATCATATACAATATTTGTGTGCCTAAAAGTTTTCCCAAAAGCAAAACCCATTCCACTCTATATTTTAGATATTTGCTACATAATCCTTACGGGGTTTCCAAGAACTTTTAAACTACATCATCAAAAACGTCGTTCATAAAAATTTAATTCATTTGCAGAACGACGGCTTGTTTTAATGGTTACATACTAATAACAAAATATTGTAAAGTAAATCGATATGCATGCTAGATTAAATTAAAACAAGATAAGCCAACCATTGAACTCTTCATCATATTCGTGCGGTAATATTTTATATGTATGTCCCAGAAGGTCTAACTCTTTTCACGTATGTACAAAGATAGTAAAACTCAACAATTTAATTAGAGATGACATGTGTTTACATTATGTGATTGTAAAACGTGCAATTAAGAATGTTCGTTTCGCAGGTGAGCCTAGAAGAGCTGAAAGGCGATGAAGAATGGAATGGTCTGGCGATCAGTTGTCTGCGATAAATCATATCTAACTTTAAGGTGGCGATTACTTCGGCAGTGTAGTAGCGTACTACAGCACATTCGGCTGCTAAACGACAAGATAATCTATGGGCCAACAGCGAACAAAATGTCGCAAGTGGTAATAAATTTTTGGGCAACACAAAAGGACTGCGGTCGATGTATGTATTATTGCGGCTAGCACCGCGTCGAGTTGTTTGGGTCAAGACTCACGCCAACAACCAAGCCGGAAAGGAGTAAGGCAAAGACAAAGTCACGTCATGACGTACCCACATACACACACACAGACGCACACATAGATAAACTAGCATACACTCTACTCCTTTTTTCTATGCATTCGGCAATAAAAATTCCAGTTGCCGCGCTTATCTTGATTGTCCTTCTGACTTGACAGCGAAGGAGTTGCGCTCATTGCGTTTAATAAGACGAGGACATTAGAAGATATTCGCTTAATGAAATGAATAAACATAAAAGAGTAGAAAATTAAGTCGCCCAAGTTGTCCAAAGACTAAACGAAAAATGCGCTTAAAGACCAGGAGTCGCTCAAGGAGTAGCGGCAAAATGAATTTTTTATTTGGCTGCAAATTAAAGCCGCACATAAAATAAAATACTGAAAATAGAAAGCAAATATATTTGCTAGATTATGTTGACGTCATAAAGTCGAAATTAAATAATTTGTCTTCTTAATTTTCGCATAAATTCTTTATAATCGAAAAGAAAGCCACCAGTAAGCGTTGCACAAAAGAGGCTTACCAGAAGCGTTGCTAATGCTCATCCGTCCCGTCATTCACCCTCAGCGTTTTTTCTGCTTTTATTAAATTTAGCCCCGAACAGACACACAAACCCACACACCGTAGATTAGCAGCAGCACATCCTCAAGGCCAAGGCTTCACGCACACATCCATAGATACTACATTTATAGATAGATATATCGAATGGGACGCTAGAATTTTTTAATATGTTTGTTTGTCTTATTGCGCGCGCACATAATCGTTGCGACCATTAATCCTTATTTCACGGTATTGTTCTCGAATTACCAACTCATCACTATCAACAGCAACAACACCATCCCATCCACTTTTCGTTCCACTTCCAACTCTACGCAGCATTCGCACTTGTCACCCCATGATAAACCCTCTTAGTAAGGGAACATAGACAGAACAAGTGTTAGATTCATATACATTCATAGGCATATATTCAGGATATATGTCCTTGCGAAAAATTGTCAACAAGAGAGAGAGAGAGATAGAGAGAGAGCAAAACAAATGAAAAGCAATAAATGCAAACAACAAACAAAAGGGTGTCAATGGCTTTTGATGTTTAGTATTAGAAAATTAAAAAAAAAAAATATAAAAATCTGGATTTGGAACACTGTAAAAAAATTGCACGGAGTAAGTAAACCGATGTGTAATAGTTTGCTAAACTAAATACTTTAATATTTAGTTCTGAATATTTTTGTGGAGAAGAGAAAACTTTTAAAATGTTAGATTGTGTTGTTTAGGCTGTTTCTGGTTCTAGAGGAAATACTGTCATACTAAAAGGACCAGTTTCCTGGCATGTGGAAATTCATGAATTTGACTGAATTTCCATAAAAGATTTCGATTTGAATTGAATTTCGTGAATTTAGCTGAGTCAAGTGAATTGCAATCATGGAATCCGTAGGAAAGCAATGCAATGTAGGAAAGCTTTGTGTTATGTTTGAGATTTACACATCCCTATACTTAGATTTACACATCCCTAGTTATAACACATATGTATTACACTTAAGAGATAATAGTTGTATAACACAATAAAGTTAGGCAGTCGTGTAGCTGACTCGAATGAGTAAAGTAACATCCACGATACTTTGCATAATATTTTAATGGACTCACTTTTACCTTTTTACAGCGCAATTTGATTTTTTTTTTTTTTTTTGATAAACCTTACTTCTAATTTGAGCTGACCACTTTACTTGAGTATTATTTCTTAGAACCTATGTTTTTTTTATTCAAAATCTGCACGGCTGTACATTCACCGTAATAATTAGTCGTACTCCTCTTACCGCTAAAGTTCTAGCTGACTGGTAAAGTTTCACGATTTTGCGTTCTGTTTGCTTAGTTCATCAAACTTGATGGAAACATTTATATTTTTTTTGTTCAAAACACATAATTTTTTTAAGTGCAGATGCAATCTCGCACAAAACCAATAAAGTCCGAACGACAGCTTTTAACAATCACAAAACGATTTAAGACATAACTTTGCTCATCACACCACCCCAACACCCACCGCTACACTTCCCGCCTGATGTTTCTCAAGCACTTCTATTCAATATGCATGCTCCTTGGTGTGTTTTACGCTTGGCCTAATTGCCGGAGATCATCATTACAAACGCACGAACTGAAAAGCTGAATAGAATATTAGAGCGGAATAGCAGGATTTGGGTGCTGGCATGGTGAACTATTCGAATGACGCGCAAAATGAAAAATGACAACAGTTTGTTGGAATTGAATTGAATGTGACGGACGACGATGCGTGAAGGGTTCTGCTCAGTTCAGTTTGGTTGGGTTGGGTTGGTTCGTCCTTGGTCCTTTGATGCTGGGGTGCAAAAGAGCGAACAAACGAATGAGTACGTTTATATATATATGAGCGAATGCATGAATGAATGAATGAATGCGAAATTAAATGCCAAAAAGCGCATATTTAAGCATGGGTCGATTTAAACGGCGGACGTTCGGACGGACTTAGAAGGTCGAGCACCTGTTTTATTAAAAAGCAAATAGACAAATTGTGCGTTTGCATGCTTTTCCCGTCCGTGTTTGGTGACTGTGAGCGTGCGTATTTTGAGCTGGACCAAAAGTCAATATAAAAAAGGGGATGTACATACATACATATGCCCGATAACGGGGGTGCATATGAGATATACATCTCATATAAGTCGTAGCGTGGGAGCGATAGAGATAGTGCGATAGTAAACTGTCAAGTGGGCGCACTTCTCGTCTAGCATAATAATTTGTGCATATTTGGCTTTTTAATAAAATCTAATCGTCATGACATCATCGAGATTAAAGGGGGAATGGAAATGACTGCAGGATAAATTTTGCGTTTGTGCGGCAGCGAAGGTGGGGTTGCTTTATGAGGTGCTGGTGCTGATGCTGCTGATAATTCTGACAATATGCTTGAGCGTGGTGCAGTAAAATTTTAATTAAATTTCTAAACATGTTTGTCGCTGCGGCTGCTGGGCTGCTATTGTTGGCGGTCATGTTTTCATTTTGGCGATGATGATGAAGACACTACGAAAACACGTGTACGCCAAAATAGATACGGAATTAAGTGCAGCGCATTGAAGTGGAAATGGTGGAATGTGCCGAATCAATTTCGAAATCGATACAAAGCGTAGAAAATGCATTTTTAAACTTAAGTCGTTGCTTATTGTGATCGAGTCAAGATGAGAATCTTCGCCCATCTTAAAAACAAACTTTACACTTGCAATGTTCCGAGGGTAGCGCAATCAGTCGGTAGTAATATGAGTAGTAATATGAAACAATTTTTTTTTTTATTTTTTGAAGATATCTATTTTAAATTGACTGCTGACAAAGGTTCATTTGTGCTTAGGTTCACACTTTTGAAGGTCACTAGATGAACTGATACTACTACTGATTTTTAACGTTCAGGCTAGTTCAAACCACGCCAGAAAGAGTTAACAGAATTTACGATATTATTTACAAACAATTTTTCCACACTGATCCATATTTGAGTATGCATTCCCCATATAAATTTAAGGTTCAAAGGAGTACGGGGTATCTACAAGTCACGCACACTTTACTAATTCATGATAGGGGACATTAGACCAATGCGTATGTCCTCTGACAGATAACGAAATTTGATATGGTCCTTAGAGTTTCCTCCAGAGTGCTAATCAGTTTAGCCGACTGCCATACTATACACATCTCTGCCTGAAAATAACAGTCGGGTGGGTGGTATGCGTTGCCAGTTACTCCGAACACATGTGCTCTCGTCCGTTTTTGATTTATCGGTGTGGATAGATAGTTCGTTCCGTCTCCTAGAGATTTCTTAGTGTCAGTCTTCCCACTCCGAGAATACTGTTACTACCTAAGCTGTATATCCTACGAAGTGTAGGATGGTGTTGTGGCCCCCAGCACATGATCTAAGAAGGTTAGTTTCCGGAGAGCAGCTGCATTTTGTTAGAAAGATGCCAATAGCTTGCAAATCTATAAACTTTTGTCATAAAGAATGTTGTGTCTTTGTTTCTATGTATGATTCTTCCTTATAAACAGCCAAACCGCCGCCACTTTTCCAATGGTTATTCATTGAAACTTTTCTAATTCTTAATTTTGAAATGACTGGGAATAGTTAAGTTTAGCTGAGTTAGCCATATATTATTGTATGAACCACATATTTTTCTATGAATTGATTTTTAAGAACTTATTGATCTATCCTCGTACTCTAAGAGCAATTGCAGCAGCTCCATGAATGACGTCGAAGCGGCATTCCAAGTAACGCAGCGCAACAACAACAACTGCAATGCCACGGCTCAGAGTAGGCGTTTTGCGGTGGGCGAGGAGTAAACCAACATTTGAAATCACATAATGGCTACCGGCGGCAACCGGCATCTCATCTGTGAAGATGCAGACGTGTATGTTGCTGTTGCTGCTGCGCCTGAAGATGATGCACCGCGGTAGTTTACACGGAAAAAGAAGGAAAAAAAATCAGCAGCAAGGCAAAAAGAAAAAAAGCTCAAAGAAAGAAACAACGAAATACCAAACATAAAATATTTTGAAATTAATTTCTGTTTTTCTTATCGCGGTGGTCAAGCAAAGCAGCCAAGCTAACCCAACCAAACACAAGCAGCCAACCAACCGCATTGGAAAAGCGCGTGTCGCACCAGATACAGATACAAATGCAACACACTTACGCACACAGACTCAATTGCAGCAGCAACCACAGTTGCAATGTGGCTTGGTTCTTGCGACTTCAATGTGCAACATTTGATTCGCTTCGATTTGAACAACAACCGGATACTGTGCAAAACGTGATGATGCATTTAAGATTCTTCCGATTGGTCATTATTGCTTGGTATTTAATGCCTTCCACTGCGCCTGCCAGCGGTTCTCATGTTTTTGGTATTGGGCTTGATGAAATGGGAATAGGGGAACTGCGCCGTACGGCGAATACGCGGCAGCTTCAACCGCTGATGATGGAATGTGTAGTTTTTTTTATTTTATTTTATATATATATATATTTTTTTTTTTTTTTGATTGATCTACTCTTGACATTGGCACAGAAAACTGACGAAACATCATAAGCGACAAAGTTGTCGTTGGATGCCCTAAGCCAGTCAGTCAGCAACTCTCGACTCACCTGAACTACTGGTAAGATGCTGGCGAGACGAGAGCCAGGCAACAACGCAGATGGCTTGGCAGCGATAAAGCAAATTGACAAATCGAAAATTGGCGTTATTAGCTTTTTTTGCCAGAAATTCATTTGTACTTGGCTAGTTTTTGTGGTTATCTTTGGAGTTGTAGTGCCTAAAATGAAACTAGGTATGTTCATTTTGGCAAATGTCACGCACAATGAGACGTTAGAGGGGCGTCTGTGAAGTTTGTGTCAAGTTGGTTATCTAAGATTTGAATATATATTTTGTGAATTGTTAATACTACTTCTACTCATCTGAAAAATAACAATGAGAAACAGATGAGGTAGTTTGACCTGAATATATATAGTTTATGGAGTAGTTGGCGCCTAATTTGGCGGATACTTTCGAACAAATCTCGACAAAAAACATAACGTTTTAATGCTCTAGCGTGCTTGAAGAAGTTTAAAAATAGCCAGACAGGGTGGACGATGACTTCCGTTGGGGTGATCATCAACAAACTAGAACTCTCTGACTCTATACGTAATTGGTTGAATTCTGACGTTCGAATAATTATTCGGTTCTTAAATCTAGAGAGATCAACTGACACACTAGAAGCTACAACGAGCGCCTAATAATCAACGCAATGAGCGCTTAACAACCAACTTGTGACCTGTGGCGTGCGGCATCGCTAGTGTGCGATTACTATTTAAGAAGAAGTTATTCTAACTATTAGTTTCCCTGAATTTATGTCGCTCTGTCACTCTCAATCTTTTGCAAATATGTTTCATAGCTATTGAGTTATCTGATAAATATTTTATGAAGCGGAGGTTTGTTTTAGTGAGTACCGGACACGAACTTACAGTCTCAACTTAGATCTGTCCATTTTTTTTTTGTTCCAGAGGATCAAAAGCACACACAAATGAAATCATTTTGACAAGATTGAAGCTATATAAGAGGCCGTGGCGACATAAGTTCCTAAATTTTGTTACGAAACTTATTTCATGACTTCTGGAACGCATACATTTTATTCAGTTTCGAACTTGAAATACGGTAAAATAACAATAAACATCAATAAATGAATAATAAGTATGTAAATATTTTTACAAACAAAAGGATTGTTAAATTATAGCTTCTTAGATGTGATTCTCCTTTCTCCCGATGGCCCTCACATATATACCAAAGAATACTTTTTAATCCTAAAAATTGGTTTTTTTGAATTCAAGGAATTTATAATAAAAATTTCTCCACGTTTTCGAATATCATAACAAATAATATTACAAATAGGCTAATAGTTTCCGAGATCATTTCCATATGGGAACCACTCGCCCACAGCATGCAACAACAACCACAAAAACAGAAACAGTAGTCGCAACTCAAAAATAGCAACAACTCTCCAAAAAGGGGCACACAAAAGAGCAAATGAAAGCCGAAATATGCCACAAAAACAACAAACTTCAATGAAGCAAAAAACAAGTTGAAAGCATTTTGAAGTCGAGCCGACTTCATCACATTTGCGATTGCGTCGCGTCGTCGATTGCAAAAGGATGCATTGCATCGCACCGAATGGAAGGAGTTTGGTTTGAGTGCATGGCTTGAAGTGCTGCGCTTTGCAGAAGAAGACATTGCACCTCATGATGAAGCAGTTCATGATTCAGCACAGAAAATTCATTTGGCGGCAAGCGATGAAAATTTTGTGATTAACAAACGAATCCGAGAAACAAGAAAACAAATGCTTTTTGACTGTGCGCACAGTTGTTAGATGGAACAAAACAACTCGACTCGACTCCATAAGTTGCATAGATAGATCAATGCACAGGCAGTGATTACTCCAAACGCAATTGGATTGGATTGTAATGAAAGCTGCGCACGGTTGCGATTCTAGAGAAGTGCGCGAGCGCGCGCAAATTCCTTATCAGTTGATACAAGATGGCTGAGAGAGAAAGAGAGCGAACATAGCCTGTTCGAAACTGAAATGCTGCTGCAACAGATCGTGTTCGATAGCAGATCGTGGCTTAGAACAGACCAATCTGTTGGCTTAGAAGAGCAGGTCCGATCAATATAAGTGATGGAGTCAGGCGCTAAGCTTATTGTGGTGCGGGCAAAATAATTATTATTAACTAAAGTCAAACTGTTCACACTTGTTCAATAAATCTTACTTCTCCTGAATAAATTACATAACACAAAAAAAGCGTCGCTGCACCTTAAATGGGTGCAAAGTTATAGCCTCTTTTATTAATAATTGGGGTTTGTTTTCGCAGAATCGAGCACTCCGATCCGGACCAAAATTAATTTATACCAAATTTTATCTCTGTACCTCAAATGAACGCACTTTCACCCACTCCAATTTTGACCATTATTAATAGGACTACTTCCCCTGATTCCATTAACATGTATACCAAATTTCATTTACATATATGCAGGTATAATTCCAACATTAAAAGGACTTTTAAACCAAAGAAATATAAAATATAAAATTTTTATATTAACCTACATAAGAAAAACTTCAAAAGTGAGCAAGCATTCAATTCCCCAGTTGCCCTACCGCCTGTTGCTCTAGAGCCCCGAAGGACATTATTTAAAGGCGCAAAATTAGATGTAAAGCCGGCACTGCATCTTCTGCAACATCCAACAATTCGAATGCCTCATCGGTTGGCGGCATATCGGGTCGAGGCATATCCTGCCGCGATCAATGCGATCTTTGAGTGTTGTGCCGCAAAGAACGAATGCAAGTGTTCTTGGACGGGACGAGACGATCAAATCTTTCGTTAGCTTGTTCGGCTTGCCGAAGCCTCAGTTCATCCGTCCGTTTATTTGTCTTTCCGTCCGTTCATATTGCAAAACTTGCCAAACCGCGCCAGCGAGCACAAAAAAAGCGTACGGCAGTGCAAGGCACCGACAACAACAACAGCAACAACAACAGAGAAAACGAGGAGCGAAAAGAAGCCAAGTCAAAGTGAACGCTGCAAAACAGAAGCATTTACGGAATTTGAAAAGTTGGTTCCCATGACTTCATGGACAAGGCAGTGTTCAAAGGCACCGAAATTTCTGCTGTTGCTTCTTCTTATTGGCTTTATGTTGCTGTTGTTGTTGTTTTTGCTGCTGAATATCTTGTTATTGTTGTTGCATTTGTTGCTGCTTTAATACCATTCGTACAAAGTTCGCAATGGTATTATCAGTTTGTCAAAAAGTTTGTAACTCATTGTTATGCATTGTAGATCCTGTAAAGCAGATCTATATAAATTTCATCAGTTGATCAGTTTAGCTATATTGGTCTGACCTTTAGAGATATCTAAATGAAACTTGGTGTGCAAGCAAATGTTGGTCCAAACTCCAAATCAACAAATAAATTTTTATGGTTAACATTTTTGGACAAAAACTGACACTCAGTCTATGTGTGACAGAAATTTACTTATCCAGTTATATTTCTCTTATTCCCATTCAATGCAAAGCATATCCGTCGATTTTTGGTTAGAATGAACCTATAATACACTGCTCTGCATGGGTTTTGCGATTGAAATGGGAAATAGTTTTTTTGAATGGATCTTTTGTGCTGAACACGACTGCCAACACGTCACGTTTTCGAGAAAATAGGTTTTGAAAACTATAAACATTGGGTTTTTACCATTTTTGAAGTATTGCAGAGCTAAATCCGGACATGCTACAAACTTTGCTGATATTATTAAAACCTGAACCATGCCCATTAAAATAAGCCCTATGGTGCAAGAAAAAAATGTAATGAGAACATAAAAATTTATTTTAGAATGAATTTTCGTCGCAATAATATTGAAACTTCTTCGACTTTATGCTATGAAGAAGAAAGTGTAATTCCTGATCGTAGTGTAGTTAATGAAGATTTTAAACTTAATTCGGAAGAACTAATTAATGCGAATAATAAAAAAGTAAAGGTTACAATTGATTATGAATGTAAGAAAAATGCTGTTCAATATTGGAAAAAATTTGGACAAAAAAAAATTGTTTACAAAATCGGTTTAAGAAATTTAAGAATAAGATTACAAGTTGGAAAAGGCGGAAACAGAATTAAATTATCTAACGCCCAGTTATACAATACAAACAATTGTCTCTGATAGTTTAGTATAAAAATCTTCACAATTTATTGTTTTACAAGAAAAGGGAGGCAAATTTGGACCAATTGTGGAAGAAAACTTGTATAAAGCAGAAAATATTGTTGTGGTTCCGACGGTGTCCTACTGTTATTTAGCAGCTCAATGGTTTAAGAAGATAATGTTGTGTTTTGTTGGTAAAAATTCGTTACTTTGTTTGAATTTTTGCATAATTATTAGAATCAACACCTTAACCCCAATTTTTACCTCTAAACCATTGTTGTTACCAAAATAAAAAAAATACGTGTCAAATGTTATATTGCATAACTTTGTAATTTATTGCATCCTCCAAGTATGAGGTTTTACTGAAATGTACCGAATTCTAAATATTTTTTTTGCATCCCTAGACTTTAACCCCTATTTTCTCGAAAACGTGACGTGATGGGAAGTTTTTGATTCGTGTTCAGTTCGACAAATCCGTTAAGAAAAACTATGTCTTTGCATGCGCAGAATATAAGTTAAGATTTGCAGGGCAGTGTTATTGACTACCTATTCCGGTATTGATTGACTTGTAATATGTACGGCTAAACGATTTAAAATATCGTGTGAAGGGTGTTAAAGTTGCGTTGTTAATACAAGTTAAAACATTTTTCTTGTTACTGTTTTCATTCTTGTTGTGCTGCTGGTGCATTCACGCGTTGTTGTTGTTACTATTATTCTGTTTTTATTGCATTTATTGCCTGCCTTTTCACCGGTTATCAGCGATTCGAAAACATTCAAAATGCTGTTAAAAAACATGGAGAAAAAAACATATTGAAACATTTCACATTCACAAATTTGTAAGATAAACCACAAATCGAGCACGCATATTTAATAAAATCAACAGCACATTTGCACTCTACATGCATATATTTTCAATTTTCATTTGGTGGTTTTTCATTAAAATTTTCCTTGCAATTGTTCAAATGCTTCGCACGCTCGCACCGCTTGTGCACGCACACAGTCAACGGAGCAAAAAATCAAGCAACCATTCAGTCATTACCTCAAAGTAAGCATTTTCATTACATTAATTTGTCGCCACCGCCGACGCCAAGTGAGGCAAAACTTTTCCCGCCGTTGCAGAATAATGAAAATGTCTTTGGTTAATACAAAAATGTTGCAAGGAAAGCGCGCGCTGCTGTTTTCCGTTGCCAATGGCAGCCAGTTGAACTTCTTAGCGGATGCTTTGGTTGCAGCATGACTGATTTCTGAAGTACATTGGTGCCGCTTGTTGCCGATAGACTTTATATAGTTTGAAGATTGAATGCGAAATAATAATCTTCATTGAAGTGCGTTCATTTATTGACTCTTAATATTCACAATTATCTTCAAATTTAATGGAATCGAAGGTTACTAAATTTATTTAAAAAATGAATTTATTGCTAACCGAATTTAACTTAACTTAAATACATGATTATATAGATTCAGTTTAAGGTCCTTCTGTTCAATCATAAATTGATATGGAAGCTAGTCGTCCGAATAAGACCTATGTATATAGAATGTTTTATTAGATTTTATATTATTTAAGATGTTACTAGGTTAAGTAACTATCAAGTGGGTTTGTTGGTGCTAAAAATAAGCATCTCAGCGGTAGAAGAAGCGGAAGAAGTTATTTTATGTAAATATGTCATCCCAACAAAGGCACATTTTATACCAAATAATAATGAAAAACGGGAAGAGCGTGTTAGGAGAATAGTATACTGGGCTTTGACTGTTTTTTTCAAAATTCAACCCATAGCCGGCTAAAAGCTATTTACTACAATTAATAAAGTTTGCGGCCTATCTTAAGCGAGAGATACTAACAGCAGATATCAGGACAATATTTTTGTCATATAAATGACTAGAATAGCTCGTAAAACTATGTAATATTTGGTTTTAAGCCTGGACTCGTTTTTCATTATTCTCTTATATGTACTTCAGAGAATGTCAAGGCACGCCTGAACAGTACCATAGACTAGTCGAGAGGATACTGGAGTTATTTGAGAAGAAAAATTATTTTTGGCCGTCTCTCTTGACGTAAAGCAAGCCTTCGACAGGGTGTGGCATGTCGGCCTGCTCCACAAGTTAAATACAACTCTGCCAGTACCGTACTACCACTTCAACAGGTTCTACATAGAGCGCAGCAACTTATTTGTGAGATGTGGGGTAAAAGAACCGAAGTTCTACGGGGAACTTGGACCCGTTCTTTATACACTCTATCGAGCAAGATAAGCTGCTGGCCGCTACGTATGCTAACGACACAGCTTTCCTGGCGTCCGGCGTCTCCTTCTCTAGCCATCCTTCAACGGCAGCTCGACCCCACCAATACTTCGCTTAAGAGGTGGAACATTGTAGTAAACTAAAAGTCCTCTCAAACAACTTTCTTGCTGAGAAGAGGTGACTCTCGCCAAGTTTATCTCTAGGAACAGCCAAGAATCTGGGCATGGTGTTGGATAGAAAGGGAACATGGCGTTGTCATCTACATACCAACAGGGCTCAGCTCAATGAAAGGCTAAGAAGGCATTTATGGCTGATCGGTCGAAGGTCAACTCTCAGGCTAAGGAGCAAACCCCTAGTAGACAAAGCGATAACAAAACCTATATGGAAACTGTCAGCAGGAGCAACTTTTCTATTATTTAAAACAAGACTCTCAGAATTATATCCATTACCCTGTTCCATACCAACAGCTTAATCCACGAACAAATCGGGAAAAGAACCGTGAGTTCAACAAAGATTATAAAGCCGCTTTCGATAAGCCGATACGATCGAAGTTCTTTGACGCCCTGTCTGCACTAGGTATCCAGGCAAAGATTGTCCGTCTTTGCATGGCGACGCTATCTAACACACAAAGCGTTGTCAGGGTGAGGAAAAACATCTCCGACCCCTTTGATACCAAGAGAGGTTTCAGGCAGGGTGTAGCTCTGTCGTGCGATTTTTTCAATCTCTCTCTAGCGGTGAATGAGGACAAGACGAAGTACTTGGTCTCTTCTCGCACTCCGTCATCGCGTCTTGGACGGTTAGTGACGATGGAGAATTTCAACTTCAGTGTTGTAGAAAACTTCGTCTATCTTGGAACAGAGATAACCAGCAACAAAAACCTGCAAGCCTGGAGATCAGGCGATGCAAACAGATGCTTTTTTGGGCTGAGCAAGCAAATGAGAAGTAAAGCCCACTCTCGACAGACGAAAATAAAGATCTATAAGAAGCTGATACTCCCGGTCCTATTGTATGGCGCAGAGGCATGGACCTTGATTGAGTCGGACGAGACAGCGTTGGAAGTCTTCGAGAGGAAGATTCTTCGCAGGATCTTTGGTCCTATTAGAGTCGGCGACGAGTTTAGGTCTCGTATGAACCGCGAGCTGTATGAGCTATTCGATGAGTTTGACATTGTCCAGCGCATAAAATTCCAGCGGCTGCATTGGGCTGGGCACCTCATTCGAATGGATGAAAGAGCTCCAGCACGCATGGTTTACATGGGGGCCCAAACTTGATTGGAGGACGCCGACATAGAGGACGACCGGTCACTCGATGGAATGACCAGGTATGGAGAGATCTCTCCGTACTTGGCATTCAAAACGACTGGCGCCAGCGCGCACTAGATTATGAAGGCTGGCGTGCCTTCCTAGACGCGGCCATGACCGGTAGACGGTTGACGGCCATATAAGTAAGTAAGTTAGTAAGTAGAACTTAATACATGTGTTGCTTCAAGTCGAATTTCAAAACTCGGAACAAAAAATTCATTGAAATGGCCAACGGTTTGAACATTAATGGATCGACAATCTATGTGACACGACGACACTTTCGTTTACAGTAATATTCTGAACACAACACTAGTATAAATCCAATATACATCCATAAACGTCAACTTCTGTACAAAAAAGTGTTTACATCAGCTACTTACGAGGGGCACTATATACATTTCAGGAATAGCAAATAATAACAAATATTTTTAAATGAAAAAGGCTTTATTGTTTTTCAAAATAATCTCGATGAAAATTTATGCTCTTTTGCATTCGCTCAAACTAATTTTCGAAGCACTTTTTCCACTCCGGTTACGGCATCTCCAAAACGCTTCTACGGGCGTAGAAAAACGTTCACCACGTAGTTTTTTTTTACGTTTTGGGATAAAAAATCATTGGGTGATAAATTAGGGCTGTACGGTGGATTACCCATCAATTCGATATTTTGAGTGCTGAAAAAATATGTGGTGTGAGCTTTGCACCAACCGCGATTATCAAATTATGCGGAATCCAACGCGAACAAACCTTTTTTACGGCAAGATGTTTAGTCAAAATTTTATATACGCTGGTGGAACTAATGTTTAGGGATGCCTCAAACTCACGGTATATCACATGACGATCTCGCATTAACAACCGATTTTGGGCAAACCTTTACGGAATTTGTCGTTGAGCGAACTACGACCACGATTTGAATTCACCATTGATGGTACTTCATTGCCATAGAAAGAACTGAGTTCATCGACACATTCTTGTTGAGATAATCAACGTCGAAAGTTGTGAAAAAAAAACCCAACGAAAACCTTCCCTTGAAAGTTCCATTTTTTGGCCAAATTGACTTTTTCAACTCACTGTAAACAACACATATAGTGCTTGTACATAAAAACTTTGTGAGTACGTTCATGCTTAAAAATAGTATGGCCAAATTTTACCTATTGACATTAGTGCTGCCCCTTCTTACTTACTTACTTACTTAAATGGCCGTCAACCGTCTACCGGTCATGGCCGCGTCCAGAAAAGCGCGCCAGCCTCCATAATCCTGTGCGCGCTGGCGCCAGTCGCTCTGAATGCCAAGTACGGAGAGGTCTCTCCATACCTGGTCATTCCATCGAGTGCCCGGTCGTCCTCTAAGTCGGCGTCCACCAATCAAGTTTGGGCCCCCCATGTAAACCATGCGTGCTGGAGCTCCTTCGTCCATTCGAATGAGGTGCCCAGCCCAGTGCCAGCCGCTGGAATTTTATGCGCTGGACTATGTCAACCTCATTGAATAGCTCGTACAGCTCGCGGTTCATGCGGGACCTAAACTCGTCGCCGACTCTAATAGGACCAAAGATCCTGCGAAGAATCTTCCTCTCGAAGACTTCCAACGCTGTCTCATCCGACTCAACCACGGTCCATGCCTCTGCGCCATACAGTAGGACCGGGAGTATCAGCGTCTTATATATCTTTATTTTCGTCCGTCGAGAGAGGGCTTTACTTCTCATTTGCTTGCTCAGCCCAAAAAAACATCTGTTTGCAAGCGTGATTCTTCGCCTGATCTCCAGGCTGACGTTGTTGTTGCTGGTGATCTCTGTTCCGAGATAGACGAAGTTTTCTACAACACTAAAGTTGAAATTCTCCATCGTCACTGACCGTCCAAGACGCATTGACGGAGTGCGAGAAGACACCAAGTACTTCGTCTTGTCCTCGTTCACCGCTAGACCCATGAGCCGAGACTGTTTTTCAATCTCCGAGAACGCCTTGCTGACTCGCCTCTCCTGCGTACCGATGATATCGATGTCATCGGCGTAAGCGAGCAGCATCACTTCCTTTTGGAAGATCGAGCCCGACATACTCTGTATGTACGGGCATTGGCGTAGGATGTATTCCATCAGGAGATTGAAAAAATCGCACGATAGAGCATCGCCCTGCCTGAAACCTCTCTTGGTATCAAAGGGGTCGGAGAGGTTTTTCCCCACCCTGACAACGCTTTGTGTGTTAGATAGCGTCGCCATGCAAAGACGGACAATCTTTGCCGGGATACCTAGTGCAGACAGGGCGTCGAAGAACTTCGCTCTTATCGGCGTGTCGAATGCGGCTTTGTAATCGACAAATAGGTGGTGAGTGTCTTTGTTGAACTCACGGGTCTTTTCCAAGATTTGGCGTAATGTGAATATTTGGTCACTGGTCGACCTTTTTGGTCTGAAGCCACACTGATATCGTCCTATCAGTGAGTCGGTATATGGCTTCAGCCTATTACACAATACGCCCGACAAAGTCTTATATCCAATGGAAAGGAGACTTTATTCCGCGGTAGTTGGCGCAAACAGCGGGGTCTCCTTTCTTAAAGATAGGACAGAGAACACTGAGATTCCAGTTATTGGGTATGCGTTCATCGGACCATATCTTGCATAAAAGCTGGTGCATACTCCTAACCAACTCTTCGCCGCCGGTCTTAAATAACTCAGCTGGCAGCCCATCAGAGCCTGCCGCTTTGTTATTTTTCAGCTTTTTAATAACTGAATCGACCTCGTAATAGTCCGGTGGCTCTACAATAGTGCCATCATTAACTGGTGGTTCCGGTGTCATTTCTCTTTCGGCGGTATTGTGCGCTTCATCGCCGAGTAGGTTGGAGAAATGACTCCTCCATAATCTCAGTGATTCCTGTTCATCCGTTACCAGACTTCCATTCTCATCCTTACAGAAAGTTACTCCGGGCTTAAAACCTTCAGTCAGACGCTTGACCTTTTGGTAGAATTTTCGAGCTTCATTTCTGTTACGGAACATCTCAACATCCTCAAACTCCCGCCTTTCTTGCTCCTTTTTCTTGCGTCGAAATGAAAAGGCGTTTCTCCTCTCTCCGTTTCTCTCGATATCGCTCTCTAACAGCTCGCGTTGCTCCCGACTGCAGAGTTCGCTGATAGGAAGCGTTCTTCTCTGCAGTAGCATTGCGACACTCCTCGTCGTACCAAGAATTCTTCACAGGTTTTATATAACCAATGACATCCTTGGCAGCCCTATCTATGGAGCGGGTAATATGTGTCCACTGGTCACATATATCTCGAGAAATCGGAGAGGTTTCCCGGAGCATTCGGGAGAGTGTGTTTGAGAAGGCTGTGGCGGTCTGCTCTGATTGCAGCTTGCCGACGTCTAGCCTTCGTTGCATGTTGGAACGTGCGGCATGCACTACGCTGAGCCTAGTGCGTACCTTGGCTGCGACAAGATAGTGGTCCGAGTCAATGTTGGGACCACGTAACGTTCGCACGTCCAACACGCTCGATGCATGCCTTCCGTCAATCAGAACATGATCAATTTGGTTGCGTGTTTTTTGATCAGGACTCAGCCATGTAGCCTTGTGGATGTTAAGATGTTGAAATCTGGTACTACTAACTACCATGTTCCGACCTGCGGCGAAATCGATTAGCCTCTCTCCATTATTGGAGGTAGTGTCGTGAAGGCTAAATTTTCCGACGGTTGGGCCAAAGATTCCTTCCTTCCCAATCTTGGCGTTGAAATCGCCAAGCACGATTTTGACATCGTGTTTGGGACAGCGCTCGTACAGGCGTTCCAGGCGCTCATAGAATTCATCTT
Source organism: Leucophenga maculata (assembly GCA_035044805.1). NCBI lineage: Eukaryota > Metazoa > Arthropoda > Insecta > Diptera > Drosophilidae > Leucophenga > Leucophenga maculata. Next base: position 1,175,124 of record JAWNNP010001173.1, read on the forward strand.
TAGCATCGTCGTCTTTCTCTTCCGTCGGGGCGTGCGCACAAATCAGGCTAATATAAAAATATTTAGCCTTGATGCGTATCGCGGCTAGACGCTCGTCAACAGGTGTGAACCTAGAGACGAGGCCACGTAGTTTCCTACTCACCACGAAACCACATCCAAATTCGTGCTTACTCGCATGGCAGCTGTAGTAGATGTCACAGGATGCTTTTTTAGAGCAACCCTGCCCTATCCATCGGATTTCTTGGATTGCGGTGATGTCAGCCTTGCATTTTTCGAGGACATCAGCCAGCTGGATACTTGCACCATCCCAATTAATTAAGGGTGCGGACATTCCAGGTGCATATCCGTATATCGTGATCCTTATAGCGTTTGCGGGGGTCGTCATCAAAGAGTCCGTTCCGAGGCTTTTTGTTCGTTTTCATTGGGGGGTTTTTTTTTAAAGTGGCGGGTCCCAAGCCCAGCGCACCAACCCCTTTTTAAAGGAGAGGGGGCCCCTTCGCCTTCTCACGTTAGCTCACCTCTGAACGGATGTTCAGAGGCTACCCAGGAGATACGTGTCCTAACGGACGTGTGAGTTGCTTGGACCGTTTGACACAAGAATCATTGTTGGCCATTCCCAGGTGTATGGCAGTCAACAACTTTCCACACAATGTGCACTTGAGCAAACGAATCCCAATCTCCCAAAAAGTGCTGCCCCTTCCCGAAATATAAAAAAAAATCATTTTATGTTTACTTTCAACACTTCCACAAATATTTTATGCGGCAAATATCTAATGTGAAATTATCGTAAGCTTCCTTCTCATCTGTGGTTAATCATCTCGATGTCGTTCGCCGTGCTGACAAATTGAATAGAAGTAACATTCACTTCACCTGCTCAATGAATAAAAAACCTGCGCGCACAAATACGCATCCGCTCAAGTAGATTTCAAGTTGCGCCACTTAGATTGGATGGATGCTGCCAAGTTAAACTGCGTTGAGCTGGGCTAAGCGTTACGTAGTATTTGTTATCAAAAGTATTTGGCTACCGCAGTCACTCGCTGCAGTCACTCATGCCATGGCAACGGCAACAACACAGCAGGAGCAAGAACTGAAACACTGGAAGTGGCAGCAACATCAACGCCCGGCCACACTGTCAGCCGCTGATTAAGCTGACCACCAGGCGGGCCTGAGCTGAGTTGACCGGCCGTTCTTTCTTTAATTCAACGATGACGACGACGGCGGCGGCAGCTATTGAGAACTCATTGACAGGACATTATCGACGCTTGTAAACGCCTTATCTTAATTGCTACTGACCTGCGCAACATATTCGAACGGAGAACCACTTTAGAGCACGAAACGTTTTCGGATTGAATGTGGCTCACTTTTTAGTAGTACGACCGGCTAGTTTGAATGTGTGTGGGATTTCTTTATTATTTTTATTATTATTATTATTTTTGTGTATATGTATGTGTGTGTGCATTTAAAATATTGTGTAAAATATTCATTGCATTTTGTTTAACTTGCTCACCATCTACACTTATGTATGTATATACACCTTCCCGCCAGCCGCCAAAACACCTTGGCATTAGTTTTGCTCTAATTAATGGCAATTCGTTGAGCGTGTGTATTGAATTCCTGGCGTTATTTAGCAGCTGGGTGGGATCGACAACCAGCAATGAAACAAAAGTGGTTTCTCTTGCCTAATAAGACCAACTTAGAACTTGCTTTAACAACACACCAGCACCGGGAATAGTCATAATTGGAAATAAGCCATATCCTCACTTTAGCTGCAATATAAACCATCAATGCACCCAGTCCTCATGTATTTCAAATTCATGCGCGCTGCCCTCTATCTTTTCTCTTTTACGAGTATTGATTAGTTGTTTTTCGCTTTTGTACCCTTTACAACTAATCTGAAATACGAGTTCTTTAAGTTTGTTGCAATGTTTGTAACAAAATAGAAGAAAAAATTTGGCTATTATAATGCATCGAAAGTCAGCCGATTTGTCTGTCAGACTGTAACTATATATTCATGACTAAAACTTTTATAAATATAAATCAAATGACTACGCGGTACATCTACTCAAACACGTCACCCCTTCTCTAGTGCTAATTACTAGTATTCAATGGACGAACCAACTCCTCTCTAAGGTATGCTACAATACAAACTGACCTTCCCTCACTGAGTTTTTGTATGAAACAGATTTGTTTTTAATTCAACTAGAAACGCTTAAACGAAATAAAATATCGCATACGGTTCGGAATATAGCACCTATGCAAATCAAAATTTGAAAGCGTTATAGGCTGCCCTCGATGGGGTGCTGCCTTTTTTTTTAGTAATCACAAGTGCTTAGAACCCTTCGAATCCATCTACTAATAATATCCACTAATTCAGTGCAACAAAAATAAAACAAAGAAAATTTTATGAAAGTGCGAAAATTTGTAGTAAAATAAATTTTTTGACGAACTCTTTAAAAATTGGGGGATGGCCCTTGTATACGCTCTTGGATATAGGGTATCTCGACGTCGACTCACTGAACTACAACGTTCTTGTTTTAATTAAAAAAATTTTAATTTTTTAATATTAAAAGTTGCATAATTCAACAGCAAGGTATTTTGAAGTAGCAAGAACTCAGGACTTTTACTTGTATTTGTTATAAATTTAGTTAGAAACGTCTAATTTTGGTGTATTTAACGTCAATTCTAGTAATCAAACTTGCTCTGCCCGTCTATCTCTCTGTCCCCTGTTTATGTAGAAACCAAAATTTATAGGAGTTATCAATAAGAAGTGGTTTTGAAGTAGAATATAAATCCAAGCCACCATCCCACGCTCACTTCAGATATTGTGCTCATACTCATGGAGCTGCCGGCATGCATGCATACAGCTTAGGAAAGGAGCACCGCAATTGAAAGTAGAATATATAAATGCTGACACGACGGGCACGATGTGCACGACGAACAACGACGACAATTACAACACTTTTTTAAAGAATAGAGTAATAATTATTTTGTAATAGCCTTGCTACATTAAAGATGATATTGGATACGTTTATAAAGATATAAGAACTTGATAAACAGATAGCTCAAGTGTCTAGCATTCATGCTAAGCAATATTAATGCTGAGGCTATGAAAAATGTGAAGAGTATTTGAGCTTTGGTTCTTACAAAGTTAACGTTTTCTCTGACCACCAGCTCCGTCATCTTAATGACACAGTGTGACATTTTTATAGTGAAATCAACAGGTAAGTAAGAGGTGAGGAAGAGGTGAAACACAAACCATAAAATATATACATTTTGATCAGTATCACAAGTCGAGTCGATATAGACTTCTCCGTCTGTCTGGCTGTCCGTATGAACATCGAGAACTTTCAGATTATAAAAGATGGAAAATTTTAATAATTAGTCTCTTCTATTATTTCTTCAGATTTTTAATGAACATGCCAATCTCTCAGGTATAGTACCCATAAATACCATCCACTGTTTTTTCTTGTTATTTTTACAAAAGAAAAAAATTAACAACAACTTTGCTGTATCTTATTTAAATTCAAATAATATATATAGGTTCACATCGGACTACTAGAAGGTGTAGCCTCCATTCAAATCTATGCCGCTTTCAGAGTTTATGTATGAAACACAATTCGTTGTGGGAAGGACTTTCGCCGTGTTTCGCCCATAGAGACTTTTTGAAAGCGGCAACTCCAATATTTTCTTCACTTTATCTACAAATGAATCACGCTAATCTAAGAATCCAAGTTTAGTTTCTCAATCTTTTATGGTCTACGAAATATATCAACTCATACTTAGATGTTAAAGAACAATATTTGCCAGTTACATTTGCGCGAACTTAGTATGAAGTTGGCCCTTCAGGACACTGTAAAAAACATTTTTCCAGATCGGTCTAATATAATAAATAGTTCGTATACAAACTTTTTGTTTAGTCTTAGTATGTTTTAGTCTTTTTATTAGTAGCTCAAATATTAAAGTGTTCTGTGTTATCATATTCGAAAAAAACGAAAAAAAGAGAGAGAATATTTTTTTTTTTCAAATGCAACGTCTTTTTTTATTTGCAATGCCTCTAAAACTAATGGCAATCATAATTAAAAAGAAAAAGAGTGTCTCGTTGTCTAGTTAACGATTCCACAATAAAATGGCTGAAGCTATGGGACATGCCAGGAACACACGTAGTGTGTAGCGCTGAATTGTAGATGTTTTGATTATAATTATTCGCCTTTGGTTCTTCCTCCCTGCAAATCAACGCCAGCTTTAGCGAAACTTCATCCGCTAAAACAATCGAGAGGTATTCGTAAGGTCGTGTCATAACACAACTCCAAAATAAAGAAAATAATTTCGATTAGTTCATTCGGCAATAAAATATAGTCGCACAAAATAAGAAAGATATAAAAAATATCTTAGAAGTTTCTTTAAGATTTTTGATTTTAAGTTTTACTCTCAATGTTATTAATACAAAAAAATTATATGCTTCAATGTGTGTAAGGTATTACATAGTCGGTCATTACAACAATGACAGTTTTTGTCTTCTGTTATATGTTTTTGTTCTTAGTGTGTGGTTATGCTGCTGCATCCTCTCAACCAACTCGTTTTCGAAGAAGTGTAAATAACAGCTCAATGTGCGAAATTATCGTTTCCATATCTGGTCCGGAGAATTTTAACGGCCAATGATGCATACAAGTTACAAAAAGAGGCAAACTATGCATCTAGAGCTGCTTAGAATGAAACGATTTGAGTATAATGCACTTAAATCCCATCCAATGTTTGAAACGCTTCCAAAAAGCTAACGCAAAAAAAAAAAAAAAAAAAATAGTGATTACCTCACACACAGATACACACACACATATACAGGTGGACACCCAATAAGGCAATTGAGCTATTTGCTTTGATACGCCGCAGCATAAAGAATGATTAAGCGGGTGAGCAGAGCAAAAGCACGACAATTCTGCGAAAAATTACAACAACAACAACAAAAGAAAAACTAAGGAAGCTTCAAAGTAAATGCGAAAAGCATGAGATACATGTAGAAGAGTGGCAGCGATATAATAGTGCATACTAGTAAAATAGTTAAAGTTACTTGTGCATCTAATTAATAACTTAGCTCACGCGCCTTCTGTTCTCCCGATGTTCTCGAGTTGGTATATGTTTTAGCTTGAATTGCTGGCCACTCAAATTCCTCGCATGCATGAAAGTCATTCCGAATCGCCAAGGCTTTCAATGTAAAAGCCGCCGCCCATTTAATTACGCAGAAACCATACCAAAAAACTTTAGCATGCTTCGTTGTTTCATTATTGTTTACCTGACTCCTACACAAAGGACATCAGTGTAGTATTGGCAATGGTGGTGTGCTGACAATGTCCAGCTTAGTTGGTTACCTTTTACGTAAAATTAATTGATATTTTTGAGCAAATACCAAATATGTCCACAGACGCAGGACTTAGTGGAGTTATTAAATATGACAATGTTGGTTAGGCAAATAAAGCTCATTGTTGTTGTTGCTGCTCTGCTGTTTGTTCGTAAGGTCCTTTTTGCAAAATGCAAACGCCACTTACCGGACCGTGCCGTGTTCTGTGCGGTTCGATTCGGCTCGGCTCTGTACTTGCTACATACGTGCAAAATGAAGTCCAACCCTCTTCCCTTGACAAGATGTCTGCCACTGTTTCAAAGAGCTTGCCAATCTGCATCAACACAAACATATATATAAACCGGTTTACACACACAAACACACAGTCATGAACATATCATAATACTCTCTTCTTACTCGCTCAGCAAGGGTTTCAATTCGGGGCGGAGACTCCATTGTTGATTTAGTCTTTTTTTGTCTCTCCCTTTTACTGTTGCTCTTTCTCTCTTATCAGATGCCATAGACTTTATAACTGATACGCACTATGGCTGCGGTTCTATGGTTATCTCACTTGCACTCATTCATATCAATGCCTCACTGCAGTTGCACTGCACAGTCGCCGTACCGTACCGCACCTTTGTCTAAAGTTTTCTGCTTTGCATTCGCTTTTCCTTTTGGCGTCCATTTGCTTGCGTTTGTTCGCTCACTCATATGCGTTGTGTTCTCTCTCTCTCTCTGTCTTTCTCTCTCCGTCACTCTATGCATTCAATCGATATTCGACTACTGCATTTGTAGAACTTTTGACATTGTTAACAAAATGAAATACGTAGATACATTACCATAATTAAAGTTATGAATTCCAACTAGAAACAGTGTTTTGAAATATTATATACACGCGCACATACAATAAATACCTATCACACATAAATAACAAAATAAAAAATAAACATTTTTCGATACCTTTGCTGCGTAATTTTATTTTTGATCCTTTTTGATCTTTTTCGTTCAAAATTCTTGAAGGGGAAACACAGTAGCTATCAAACTACATTAACTAATTTTTTATACCCTTAAGATAGATGAGGTGTACATGGGATTTCTTTGTTCACACATATGGTCAAATCTGCTTTCGATGCTGATGAAGAATATATAGTATATGGGGTCGGCTACGCATCCTTCTGCTTTTTATATACATTCGCACAAGCTTGTTATACTCTTGTCCTTTAGTGCACTGGGTGTAAAAATCAAAATGAAATTTGGCTTTAAGGAGCATGGAAAATGATTAAGCTTAGATTTTATATCGATGTGCTTAAAAGTAATTTGAACTAGAATGGCCAACGGTTGACTCAACATATTATTGGTCTCTTCTTTCTCCTTATTGCTTTGCTATTTCTCTAGGTCCTATTAAAACTTTGTCACAGAATTTGTAACGCGTGACAGGAAGCAATGAAAACCCCAGTAAGTATACATATTCTGCAACAGCTCGAATTAGCTACATCCGTCTGTCGGTCCGCCTTTCTGTGTCCTGTACGATCTAGTCCCTCAATTTTTAAAGTACCGATCTGAAATTGGATCTGAAAGATGAACATAGACTAGAATTTTTTTTTTTTTTATAAAAATAATTGTTTTGAAATTGGCTTACCACATAATAAGGTTAATCTAATTTCCCGTAAATCCAGTTTGACATTAAGTTTCAATGATTAATAATAAATAAATGGTACAATAGAGAGAGTTGGTGCCCGAACGTAAGGTAGAAATTTGGTATTTCTAGCAAAAGTAATAACATCAATTAAAAAAAAAAATTTTTTGAATGGGTAAGTAACCAGGGTAAGTAACCATGGTAATGGAAAAAGCAACACACAGCCTGTACATTGAATATAAATGATCTGCAGAATTAATAACAGAATTTTTGAATTTCAATGCTCTATCTCTTATAATTTCCAAGATTTGATCTGTCTATATCGACTTGAGTTTTGATGCTGATCAAGAATATATATACTTTATAGGGTCGTTCTCGCCTCCTTCTACCTGATACATACATTTGCAAAAACTGAATACATATACCATTTTTTCTATGAGAACAGGGTATAAAACATTGCTTTCTTGCCGAAGTAGATATAAATAAGAGTTGACAAAAATAATGCTTAATCAGAGCCAATGTTAGCTTTAAAGTGTATTTTATGTATAAGGTTCTCAACTAGTTTTGAGAGTATCCGATCGATTCCAGTGATGCTAACCGTTCTACGCGTATTCAAAAGCCATTATCTTCTTGACGCTTATTTTTAAAGAAAATGGGTTCTTACGGGAACTAAAATTTTGTAGGAAACCCTTTAAAATGGTTTCTTCCCTTTACAGAACTGTTTGGTCATTCCAACGCGAGTCCGGTCGTCCTCTATTGCGTCGTCCTCCAAACAGGTTGGGGCCCCTATGTAAAGCATGCGTGCTGGAGCTTTTTCATGCATTCGAATGAGGTGACCAGCACAGTGCAGCCGCTGGAATTTTATGAGGTGGATTATGGACCTACGGGACCTAAACTCGTTGCCGAATCTAATAGGTCCAAAAATCCTGCGAAGAATCTTCCTCTCAACGGCTTCCAATGCCATTTCGACTGACTCAATCACGGTCTATGCCTCTGCGCCATACAGTAAGACCGGGAGTATTAGCGTCTTATAGATCTTGATTTTCGACTTCCGAGAGATGGACTTTATTTCTCATTTGCTTGTTCAGCTCAATATAACATCTATTTGCAAGAGTGATACTTAAAAATTGCGTTACGTAATACTTGAACGCTCCCTATTCTACTGTATTTCCATGAAGTCAGATATACGAATTTTATGTCGATTTCTAATCACAGATTCGGAATCAACGACCTAAAATCCATAAAATACATATACTCTAGTCTATGTGATATACAACTTTTTTATTTGTATTGGGCAGAAATGTTTATATTTGGAAAATGATTCATTTTCATTCTGTTTTGGTTATACTTATGTAATAAGAGAAGTTTAGTGCTTTATATATAAACAAAACAACACGGTTTCCATTGTTAAAATTAATTTCGGAGAAGATTCTGCACAGATTAGAAGCAAAGAAATATATTTTTTCGTTTGCATGCTTTACATCCAACGAAAATATATCTCATATGTTTCTCTTGATAACGCCTTCTTAAAAACAACCGAAGTGAAAATTGTTTTAGATATCACAAACATTTGCAAACACATTCAAACGCGTCACATAACAGCTTCGAACTTCACTTTATTTTATACACAACTCTGTTATTTTCCAAGTTCATAACTTTATGGAGTGTTTCTGCATTTTCTGACACGCCTTGTTCAATTTCTTTAAAACAATGAAACTTAAAAAGTGCTCGGTCTACAGCTTTTAAGCATAAACTAATAAACCCACTTAATACTTCCAACATATACTTCGGTTCACAATGTTTTCCCTTGTTTAAAGTTTTAATTATGCGCAAACGTTATTGCCATCGAACCTTTTCAAAAACGGAACCGGACAGCCGCCACAAATACAGCCAAGTTCTTTTAGACATTTCGCCGCATTTTTGTGAATTATTTTCCCATTATGAGCAGATTAACTTTATTTGCCGTAGAATGAACGCCTTGGCAACTAACGTCGCCTCCTGATAAAACGAAGAAGCAGTCAGTTCAATCCAGCTAAAAGAGTCGAATCGGTTGGAAGGCGCCGCAAAGGGAATCAACCCGCCAACATCAAAACGACGTAATGTTCTTGAAAATTTACTCCCAGCCTGCTGTGTAAATGGGAATGAGATTTGAAGCAAAAGAAAGTTCATAGTTGAATAAAATTGAAGCAGAACAGTGTAAAAGGTAAAATGAAGCCAGCCGAACGAAGGCGTTCAAAGGAGTACAGTGCGAGAACAAAGTGCGGTCCACGCCGAAACCCCACAGCGTAGAAATGGCTCCATGGCATGCAAGACATTTCTGCCGTAAGAAGTTAAAAGTTTTCCGCATCAAAAACAGCTCGAAATAGGTAGATAAAAGGCAAAATATTTGCGTCGTGGTCTCACTGCGAAAAGTGTTGATGGATTAAAGCTGATTGTTGAAGTTGATTGCTCTACAGGCAATGTGTAAATTTAAGCGCAGAGCTGTGACATATGGAAAACCAAAAATAATAAATAGAAACATATTTTAAAAATAATTAATTGGCTTATCAATGACGCGTTTGTTCTACAAGTTGTCCCCGGAAATGCAAACAGCGCCAGCACCTTTCACCCAAAAAATAAATACGAAATAAAAACAAATACAAAGATCATTAGGCACAATGCGCCAAACAGTGGCTGACAATCGAAGGATGTGCACAGACAAATAAATCACTTTAACGCCAGCAAGGCAGCCCCCAAAAAACTAAACCGCAGACATAAACTAAAGACGCAAATGAATCGAACTTCGCATCGCGTCGAGCGGTCGCTGTTGGAAAATGATGTATTGCTTTTTTAACGCTGCTGATAGTGCGCAATCGAGTATGCTCCGCCAGCGTGCATTGCCCCGTATTTCGGTTCGGATCAATGGACGCTCCTGTCTGTCCTGTGATGTGCTGTGCTGCCTTGCTGCAACATGTGTTCTAAATATGTTGATTTTTTCGTTAATTATAATGCATTTGCATTAAACTCAATTTGGATTTGTATTTCACGCTGCGCGCTTCCCTAACGTATTATCAGGCTTGGAAACAAGGTGAAGGAGGAAATTTCAAAAGGACAACGGCCCGTTGGTCTTGCACATTTGGAGAGCGTGAGAATAATCTCATAGATAAGTGAATGCTTCAATTTTGTGTGCTCATAGTTGCAACTGCAAGTAATTCAAATAAGTTTCTGTGAAATCGATTTATTGCTAATTTCGAAAAATTTTATATAATAATTTAAATAAATTTTATAATATAATAGCTTGCATTGCTTGGCTGTCGTTTAAATGTCGGTTTAGGGCACAGCAGTTAAGTACTTCTTTTCGAAGCAAGACCACATGTTATAGTTTTGTGCAAACTATCTTCTTTTTAAACCCTTTACACAGACGTTAAAAGTGTATAAAAGTTAAAGGGAGGTGAATCAGACCCCTTAAAATGTATAAAAATTCATAGACAGCTTTAAAAGTGTAGTCAATACAGCTATGCCCGTCTGTCTGCCTGTCAGTATGAGCAAAGAGAACTTGAAGACTATCCAACTTCCTACTAATATGCGAAAGTATGTGAGGATGTATGTATTGATGTATGTTTCTCTCTTACATCTAAGCCGCTTACCCTATTGGTATAAATTTTCCTCCCCACCTATATAAGCGAAATAAAAATTTGCCACCATTCGACCATTGACAACATTCGTCATGTCTTTGAAACCGTTTGAGGTACAAAGATGAAATTTGGTTTACAAATTAATGGTATTAGGAGAAGTATTCATGATACCTTTGTTAAAATTGGGATAGACAATGCCCTGCCCCCATATAAGCGATAAACAAAATTTTTTATATCTTTGCATCCATTTGAGGTAGAGATGAAATTTGGTTAATATATGGTATTAAGATCGGGTGAAGTAATTTGATTAAATTCCGTCAAAATCGGTGGAGTCGATGCCATAAGCCATTAAGCCATAAACAAAATTCGTCATATTTTTCTAGCCATTTGAGATGCTGGGCTGAAATTTGGTATGCATGTTAATGGGATTGGGAGATGTAGTCATTAAGTTTAGTCAAAATCATAGCGCTGATGGCCAAATTTTGTGTGAAAGTCTCTAACGGTCCAAGAGATGAGTCGATTTACCCGTATGACTACCGTCTTTTAATTGTAGGGCACTTTTTGACTCTTTTGCTTTAAATGTTCAGCTGAAAATCTCCGTCTCCTGGCTGGTAGCAATACTTCCAAATACAAAGAAATTTAAAATTGTTTGCTGCTTCTTTGAATATAATTTGATATGTCTAAGTCAGCTGCTCAACTGCTTCTCTAACTGCTAACTACTGCCAAACGTAAAAGCGATATTATAGAGCTTAAGTTTATACCAAAGATTTTTGAACGCTTTCGATTGTCTTCATTCACAGAACAGCTGCCAAACACACCTTTTTACTTTATAGGCGGCCACAAGGTCCCCAGACCGCTTGTTTACACAATTAGCACGCAATCTAATTTTCGTTTAAAATTTACGATTGGCCAGGAGCTATTAGAATTTTACGGTGGTTGTATTGGGTGTTGACAGAGGCCTTTTATTTACGTGACATTTGCATCTCTGTTGCGGCTGAAGAGCGTGACATATAACGCTCCCCTCGCCTTGCAGCTGACTCGCTGCACGCTGCGGAATGCCCAATAGAGCCTAAATGATGCGACAACGTTTCTGTTTATTTATGTATGCCACAGTCATGAGCTGAATGCATAAAGTGTTCCCTCGATAAAGTTTTTATAGTCTAACCTCAAAAGAGCAGGCGAAACTGTGTTGAAAGGAGGCACCGCATTCTATTGTAAGTAGCTATACGAGTATATCCAAAAATAAGCACGCCCCGTGCCAGTTTTGTTTTTCTAACAGCGTCTATTTTATTTTATTTATTATATCTATGCACTCTTGACACACAATTTTTTTTGTTTGTCTAACAGCGAACTAATTTTCATTGATTTCTGAAGACAAATTCATTGTTATTTGTCTAATGTGTTTGTTGCAGCATGGCACTCATAAAGTAGCCAACAGATAGATTTGTTTCAGAAAGCACTAAATATTGATGCAACAATATCCTTGCACACAAATCAAAAACTATCCGCGGCGAAACCGAATCTTTTATGCTTTTTTCACAAGTTTAGAACAAATATTTTATTATATTTTCATACATCTAACTTTTGTATCAACCGTAATATGACGCTTGAGCTATATCATACTAGTCTGGACCGAAATCGACCACATTTGGAGAAAGGCAATTCGTACTTGCGAACAGTTTCTTCAGAAAATTTTAAAATAATATCGACCGACGAAAGTCAAATAAATTTAAAGTTTGGTATTCGTATGAAATGATTTTGTGGTAATGTGTTTAAAAAATGTTGACTGGCTTGGTTAGGACATTAGAATCGGGTGAATTGGGACACAACCTTTTACGATCAGGTTTTCTGAGCAGTTGAATATAATTTTGAGAAAGAAATCTCATCTTTCGAATAGTATCAAAATATGTACATATTTACATTTGAAGTATATTTCAAGTTAAAATCGAAATACAAAGCCGTCCTAGCCCTTATATCATCCAGAGAGCATTATTCTTGCGAGGTATTTGTTCTTCTTGTTTTATACCTTCACAGTTCTGCTATGTGTAACTGTTTCAAGTCTGCAAAAAAAAAGCTTCGATTTTAATCACATTTGAATGCTCTGATAGTCGGCAGAATATAGAAGAATATTGTTCCATTGAATTGTATCTAGTAAATTTTTCTGGCAATTCAATGTAGTTGGGGCGAGATGTGAAAACTCCCGAGCCAGCTCCTCCATCTGTTGGACAGTCATCTTGATCGTTGTTCCATTTGTTAAAAATATATAAATAAAATCTAATAAATGGTTTCCATATAAAGTTCATATAGTAAAGTTATAGGTAAAAACTTACGGATTTCAGCTTAAGTTTTTATAATTCATATACCTTGGAAATGGAGAACTACATTGAAAATTATCGAAAAATATTAAATTCAGCATTCCCAAGTTGTATTTACTTCTCTGCTCTTCTATGAATGCTATAGAGATAGCCAAACCAATGCTCCACATAGAGCTGCTGAAGCGTACTTTCTTATTGTTGCGTTACAAACTCTACGATAAACTAATCAGACCATTTCTCATGAAGTGTACAAAAAACTGCTTGCATCTGTCGTCCGTTTATTAAAAAGTAGCAAAACTTCGAAAAATATATGGGAAAAACAAACTTTAAACCAACAGCATAAATATGTCGCACACTGAATGTAAACGCTTCGAACGCTCGAAGTTATTAAAAAGCGATAAACTCATCCATTGGCGAATTGTTGAACACCTTGGCAAGGGAGTCAGTCAACTGCCAGCCGGTCGACTACGTCCAAGCAACATTCATTCATTCAATCAACCGCGCGTCCATTCATCAAACGCTTGCCACAAATATTGAATTTTTATGCTAAAATAATGTCGACTTGCATCGATTGTGATGGTGCTGCTGGTGGAGAAAGAGAAGGTGTAGCAGGAAGCAGAGAGTTGAAGCAGACTGGCCCAAAGACGAAAGAAAGGATGAGCTTGACGAGCGATCGGTAATAAATTTGTTCCGTTGGCTACATTACAGCAACAACAACAACAACAGCAACTGTCTGCAAAAACCAGTAAAGAAATGCAGGGCGATCGAGCCGGTAGTCAACCAAGTCGGAACTGGACACTCTTCGCTGCTCTGCTGGTGCTGTTGTTGTTCTTGACAATGTCATTGCCTAGAAACTAAGCAAAAACCGGTGAGTTAATGTAAATACGCATCGCATCGGGAGCATGTCGCGTGTGTTTCTTTAATTCATGAGCTACTACTAACAGCCGGAGTTGCTTTGCTGTAGAAACGCAACACCAAGCCAAGCCAACTGGCTATTGATCGTTCGTTCGATCGATCAATTGATCGATCTCCGCTGGTGTTCGCCTTTGTATCAAACAAATGTTCAAAAAAAGACTGCAATACAAAATAAATAATAAAACATACAAACTCCAGTTGAGTAACATATCTCATAATCGTTAAGAAACTCAGAAACAGTTGCAGCTGAGTAACCGTGGGCCAAGCTTCTGTACTGAAAGCGCTCTTCTTGCTTGTGACATTAACAGTTGAAGCAACTTCCCAGACTGTTAGTCGAGAACCGTGTCTGCCACACTGCGTCGCCTACTACGCTTCGCTTAGTATATAACATGCATGGCACGGCGCCCTACCAGATCAGCAGACAATCTCAAATCTCGGATTTCATTAATTATGCATCTTTATGCTGTTTCTGCTGCGGCGTGAATGATAAATGGCGTTCGGTTATGAACGGCGCCTGGTTAAATGGCTTGGAAAACCAAATGAAAAACAAGATTAACAAAAATTATTTACTAATCAACTCATTTGAGGTTGAGAGAGAATAGCGCACAACTTTAAACTCTGGATGTGCTGCGTGTCGGAAATATATTTTAAATACTATTAAAAAAACGTTAAAATGATCTGGTAACACGGCAATTGAACACCTACCCAAAGTTCTTCGCACTAAATTATATACAGAGTATAGCGTAGTTGAGAGCATACAGAGTTACTTTGGATGATACTTTTTTTTCTTCACACAACATCTTAAAATATATCCATTTTACAAAACTTCACCACATATATTCCAGTTTAAATACAAATATTTATTTTTTCCATGTTACTTTATTTCTATAAATATTTTTATTTATTTTCATAAACTTATTTTAAAGAATTTCAATATGAGGCAAAACTATTTATCCAGAATTCGCATAAATTTCATTAAATAATCTATTATACACAAGTATATATATATCTAAAGTTTAAACAAATTAAGTACATAGTACAGATATAAAATATAATTTATATCTGAATATAAGTTAGCGCTGATATGGGATGCTAAACTTAATAGTAAGTTTCCGACTTACATATGTATTTAAAGAATGAATACAAAAAAAAAGAAAGAAAAAGAAAATCTATTACGTTGTAATAAATACTTTTTTTACATTTAGAATAATTACATTTTTTTAAAAAAATCCATTTTTTTTATAAACAAGATCTACTAACTAGTATCTAGATACAAGCATTTACATTACGAACCAATTTAACTAAAAATGTATGCTGAACTAATATTAAAGTAGGTATTAAGGTACTTTAGAGAGAAAGTAAAATGGGTTTTATAGAATTTTGAAAATTTATACAAAACAAATAATGTATACTGGAGCTATTGTTCCTTGAATTTTGATCAGCTGCTTGGTATATTCATATGAAGAATATACAACATCTTTTCAAAAGATTTCGTTGCGCTTAAAACCAATAAAGATCCTTTGATGATTCTTGCACTTGAGCCTCCAAACCTAAAAAAAAATAGAAGAAAAGAAAAAAAAAGTTTTTATTGCGAAGAAAAATAAGTCGCTCGAAATATTTTAAGTCTAATGTAAACTAATTAATAAAGAGGCAACTTTTAGTCGAAATATGCAATAAGATTTATGTGTTATAAACATCTATATGACCTTCAGAATAGGGCTTTATTTTGTAAACTATTCTATTTATTTGTTGAAAAATGCATTTTGTTTGCAGAGCAAAGAAAATATTAATCAGTCCGGCTTATTGCTTTGAAACTTGTTATGGATACTGAATTTGTTCAATCTAATTTGTGTTTTTAGTTTAAAGAACCGTTAATTATTCACTAAGATAAAGGTTAATCTAAATCTGCAAACATTTATCTTAAATTTTGATAATTAAAACTTTTTGATCCTGTATCGTCTCAACTTTTGATGTTGATTAAAGGTATATGGGGTTATAAGCATTTATGTGGTCTGTATGTTTCTTCGGCCAGGTCATATTTTTAATTATACACATTTTACCCGTTACGCGGGTCGTATTAATATTAAAATTGTTCAGTAGTATCCATAGCTATCTTTACTTCTTTCCTGGAAAAATGAGTAAAGTATTCTCTCTAGCCAACCTATTCGCTTTGGAATTTCCCTCGCGGTGGCCAGTCAACCACATGAGATAAATACCGTATTATTCGGCCAAGTTGTTAAGAAATCTGCGGCACTTGATAGTAGTTTGATTGTCTTTCTGAGGGGTGTGTTTAGAGTTTGAGAGTTGCTTTACTTTCAGACAACATGTACACCGACTCTTGGTTGCATGAGTTTAGCCTGTAAAAAATAAATATCCTCCTGTTCTGCTTTATAAACGGTAAATTTTAAAGTATATTCCTAGATCCGGGAAGAAGAATATGGCTCTTCCCACTTGTCCGTGTCGCTTTGAATCATCAGGATATGAGTATCCTCTGTTTCTCCTGATTGGACCGGGAAGAAGATGCCTGTTTCAACTTCTCCGTTGTGCTTTGAACCATCAGTATACATATTGATCGATTAAGGTTTAAGGCAATATGTATTTTTTTATCAAAGACAATAGATCGTAGTTGATGGGAGTAACTTTTAAAGTTGGTAAATTATCATCGAGTGCACGAAAATAGCACAAGTAATAAAAATGTTGTGACTGTAGTTCTTTCTCTGGTGTCGGTTTGGTATGTATAATTCCACTGATTCAGGGTTATGCACTTCATTGTATCCTGTGTAAATGCTTTGCTATTGCTGTGTAAAGTCAGTGAAAAATATATGGTAAAAATTGCAGATTTTTCATCTTCTAAATCACACCCAAATGCTTTGCACTACAACTGAATGAGAGACTTTTATGGTTTAGTTTTGGTGCCATGAGAATTGGGATCTTGTATTTATTCGAGAAGAATAACAGCGCAATCTTTGTTGGGTTTACGCCCATGTCTTGGGCTGTGAAGATTTGTGAAAATTTACCTTTATTGGGTTATAATATAATGAAACCTAAATCAGTATACAAAAATCTCATGTAGCCATGGTAGAACGCGTTCTTTCGTACTTTGTAGTCGGGAATTGAAATATTCCACCCAACTCGGTTGTTTATAGTGCTAATACGTATCTACCATATCTTATTATCAACTATTACTATCTATTGAGCTGCACTCAACACCCTTGAAAATGTATGTCTACTAATATCACGGGACTATGTCCAGACTTCATTCGGGAGCATTGTCTCCAATTTATTCAATCGAAACTGGGGCCTTGGACAGGTTTTTTCATAGACGCGATATGTCATATATTTTTAAGCCACATTTCCGTTCGTGTGTCGCTCTATCTTTCATGCGTATTTTGCTATTCGATTATTTAATGTCCTTTAAACTGTTTAGAACGCCAAGTTCTGGTAGTACACATATTATTGTTTCCTATAAGTTTTGTACTCTTTGCACATTTTCAAGTTTCTATAAAACGGCATCGTATAAATTTTGTTTGCTCCTATAAAAGTAGAAGGGTGTTGTCCTGCCAACATAAACACAACATATCGTTGACAGACAGACCCCAAACCCTTTCAACTCGTACTACTCTTTTTAATTTTATTAAATTTTTTTTTTTGTTTGTAGTTATTTTAAAAGATACACACCTGCCATTGTCGGATAGCTTGAATATGCCGCGGCGCTTTCCAGTGCATGAGCAGTTGGTTGATCGTGATGCAGTCTGCAAGCGAAACCAGACGAAAAAAAAAATGCAAATAGATTAAATACGTTGGTCGGTAGGTACATAATACACATTGTAGCGTTCAAACATGCACTACAGGTTAAACGGAATAAGCTCCATTACAATACGCACCTCGCGCCATGACTGTACTGCTGTGGTAATCGCAGTAGGCTACCATACTGTGCCATATTGTGGTGGTAGGCGTGGGCGTGTGCTGCATGCGCATGCGCCGCATAGGACCCATAGTGTGCTGCATGAGGCACCCAGTGATCGGTGGCATAGCCACCGTCTGCCGCTGCCGCCGCTGAGCTATACAAATCACTAACCTGCAAGTAGAAAAACAACAACAACAAAAAAACATGAAATAAGAATACAAGTGAAACAATGCAATCGAACAACAATCGCAGACAATTACAACTTATTTAGATGCGGCTGGGGACTTAGGACTTACCTGTGGATGCGTTGGCGCGGGTAGAGGATGCACATAATTGCTATTCCAGAACGATGGTGGGAAGTTGCGCGTCGACATGGGACTGCTCGTTTCTGCAAATGAGAAGATAGATTTTTGTTCAAGCTTTAAGATTAAGATGCCTTAAACTAAAATAAACTACACGAGGCAATAATCCGCAACCAAATGTAATGATGAGTGGAGTGCAATGGCGGTATTGTTGACGGCGCCACGGCTTGTTGCAAAATAACTGCATGGAATGCGCGTGGATACGTGTTCAGGATCATCACTTACATTAAATCGGCGGCAGCGACGATTATGAAAATGCTCTACTACACAACTGCGATGTCTTCATTGCCATGCTAGCCCAAGCCGATGCTGCGCAAAGTGAGGAAGGGCAACAGACAGACGGACAGTCAGACAGAGGGACAACTCAACGCCACAACGAGCGCGAGATACTTAGAAACGACTTGTGATTTCAATTTTTTTTTTCCTGCGCGAATGTTGCTGTGGAATGTGCTGTGCTACTCCTCCAGACTCCCGCTCGGCACACGAAATAGGCGCATTCGACTGCACACTGTCGAAATTCCAAACTCAATTCGAGCAGTACAGAACTTGTGCACAGCAGCCGCATACAAATGCAGCGTAAAGTACCAGAATACATACATTCGAATTTCTTTGCTATTGACTTCGTTATGAGGTTGGAATATACACGAAATGGTTTGTCTGTTTGTTTATCTTGTAGCTTTTTGTCACATGGAGCAGCTGCTGTTGCGTTACTCCAAATTATTGGCTGAGTCAGCAAGGAGTGCTGTGCTGCAGCACGCATCCAAATCGTGCGTTGTACAACAATGACGGCAAGGAATTCCCATTAAAGTGCACCGAAAGTCAAAGCAAGAACAAAAAAAAGGAAACAAACAACAACTCGATTCATAAAAGGAAGCGACAAAGCAGCCAAAATTGCACTTGCTGCAACCGAAAGAAAGTTGTAGATACAAACATACACGAGCCGACATAGTATGTATCTTAAAGCCGCATATTTGTATCCTGCAACATTGTACAGCATAACTAACTAACTAACAGCTACCTGCGATACACTTTCACCTTTCGCCGCTCAACAAATACATATCGGTAAAGATATTTCCAATCGCCTGTGGCGGCACAATTTACCGAAAGCAATTTCATTAGAATGCCGCATACGACCACACAAAGGTCAGCAGCGGCGACAAAACGCAAGAAGCGCAAAGAATGTCCTTAAAATAAACAAGCCAATGCATAAAAATAGCGTACACAGATACTGAGTTGAAAATTAGAAGCAAAGAAACGCTGCCAGTCGTCGCAAGAATTTCAAATCGAATTCTTCGAGCATCTAATTAAATAGCATGCGAATGTGTTTGTATGCATTCGTATTACATAGCTATGAAAAGTCGAAAAGCACCAACAACAACAGGCAGAACCAGCTGCAAACTGCTACAAAAGATATTGTATCTGAGATACATGGGCAACCAAATGAAAGTGCAAGCGTGCCAGAAAACTGTATGGTATATATGTTCTTATTGCATCTGTATGCAACATATCCGAAGCAGAGCAAAGTAGTTAATTGAAATGCATTTTAAAAAACGGTAATGAGGAATCTACGCGCGGCATGCAGCATTGGCACCGACACCGACTGCATTGCATACCGTGCGACATTTCATAGTGCATTCCAACTAGGAAAGAAATGTATCTATTTATCTATGTACGAGTACTTCAAAATTGTAACAATGTAATTTTGTTTTTACGCCTTTGCGTGCCTGTGTATGAGTTTGTGTCGAAACAATTTCATTTGAAACTATGTAGCAGCAATTCATAATGTTCTCCTTTCTACAAGAACCGCAAATGATTGTAAACATTTTCAAAATGTCGTCGCGCCTCAAATTAATGGCAATAAAAATTCAGCGAACAATCACGCAACAACCACAAAAATCAATAAGGCAACTAATTGAATACAAGAGTACTACTACACGCCGCCAAGAACAGCCTCCTAGTGCTGTGCACCTGAGCACGCCTTCGAGTGGAAGATACATATTGTACATGGAAGCTAACAAGCAACACGTAGCTACTTTTGTTACTGGTACAGGATACTTAGTATGCAAATGTGTTTTATTGCGACGTTCTGTTAAAATCTACATTTACAACGAGCCATAGAAAAGCTATTTGCCTATTTGGCTGATAGTATTACGTGGTTACATAAAAATTGCAATTGAATAAAAATTAGCATAGAAATGAGCGAAACATTTCAGATGTAACATAGAGCAGATACATTCTATGCACAGTAGAGCTTGCTTATAAAGAGCAGTTGCGCTTAATTATTTTTCATAATTACAGATTGTAGAAATAACACGATGGGAAAATTCAAATTAGTACTAGAAGATTTGTGCATTTGGAAAACAAATCAAACTCTGTTCTCATAGGGGTAAAAAGGATATACTAAGTTTGTGCAAAAGTGTGTAACCAGCAGAAGGAGGTGATACAGACCTCTTAAAGTGTTTATATATATTTTTGATCAGCATCCAAAATCGAGTCGATATAAACATATCTGTCTGACTGTTCATATGAAAATCGAGATCTTGGAAACTAAAATATTTAGAGCCTTCAGATTTGCATATTTAGATTCGCTTATTTATTCTTCATATTTGTATTTAATGAACACACGTGACATGACCTCTAGAAGTACCACTCCCATACAAAACAAATTCAACATAATGCTAGGTTTAACTGAGCAATCAAATATAGATTTTGCATAAAGTATTTCTCAAAAGACTTATTAGATTCGTTCATTTATCATTGCGAACTTTAAAAACCAACAACGTTTGTAGCACCCATTCTAGAAGAACATATTTTACTTTTTGATAGAATTGTAAATGACAAAAAGTCTAAACTACCAATTAACGCATCAACACACCAACGAGAAGAGGCATCCAGTTGTAGCCATAAAATATTGTGATTTTTAATTATAAACACAAATTATAAAGTGTATAGCGCGAAGTTCTGGGAAAAACTCCAAAGTTGCGCGCACACACACATCACACGAAACATTATGGAGAGCTCGTGTCATACAAAGTGATGCCACTGACAAATACATGACACACGCAGTCTTTTGATCAACTTATCATAAAATTACAAAGGGCTCAGAAGTCGGAGAAGCAGCAGGCGCAGCCGCCACAACAGTGGCGACAATTGCGTCGCTCTGTGACAGTTGGATACATTTTAATCGGAGCACAAATGTAATGACTTCATTATAAATAATATATATGTATGGAGTTACTTGTAGAGTTTGAAATTGCGCATGACTTACCTTTCTGTTCCTTATTATTAAAATTAAGCGCTCTTGAAAAGTGCTCGTCCACAACGCTTTCCGTATCGCCGGAATAATTTGTAAATACGACGCAGGTGGCTGAAAGATATTGTGCACGACCTTGTCCATGGTCTAGCGGTGGATCCTTTGGTTGCGTGGCCAATGAGCCACTAGCGCCAAGTCCGCCGCCCACATGCAATGCAGCGGGATGTCGTGGCGAATCCGGGCCGGAGGAGCAAGATGACTCGTTGTGATGCGTATGACCGACCAGACGTGCTGTCAAATAGATTTGTGAAAACAATTAGCTTATAAATGCTGATGCTTTAATACGCTCAATAATAAATAACTTTGCCGAACGCGTTGGAATGTGTGTTAAAAAATTAAAACACAAAAAAAAAATACATTAAATAAAATCAATAACAATAAACAACAGCAATGTGAGACAACAACAACAAAATTATTTTAAAAAACAAATGGCGACGACGAATGTCACCAAACAATCTCAACAATTTGCAAATTAATTAGTTAGGCGAGCACTTATAGCGCTGCGCCACCATAACTCCCCCGATCCGACCCGACATAACCGACCAGAACTCGCTTGCTTAATCGCTCGCACATATTTTAATTTAATATATTTTTACTAGTGCTATCCCATACGTTGCCGCTTTGTTTACACCGTAGACTAATTCATATTTGCATTCGAAAAATGCAAGGAATTTTTTCAGGTGACCAGGCTGCGTTGGTCAGTCGATCTCGTCTCGCCTCGTCGTCGAAGGGATCATCACGGCAGCGCAACCGCTTTGCGTAAAATCAGTTGCGCATTCCACAAATTCTCGGCACATTGCGAGAGTTGATTAATTACGCGCATGCTAAGCGCAATGACACATACAATGGGACAAAGAGAGAGAGAGAGAGAAAGTGACTACGAGGTTGGTTAAAAAAATTATAACAAAATTGTCGTTGCTTTATGTTATACCACGAAGTGTTTGCTTGACTTAGTAAAAATTTTTGGGTTCAGGTCCGTCATCGAACCAAGTAATTCTGCAGAGATACATTCCAGCTTTCTTTCAATCGAAATTTTAATGAAAATTTTGTGTAATATCGTTGTTTTTACGTAATATCGGAAAATCTTCATAATTGAAAACGGATCAACCATTCTTGAAATTTATTGTTTACCCTTAAAAGAAAGCTCTATTTATCAATCAACCGTGTTACCGGAAAAAGCTACACAGAACCTTGTCAACTGTTGGCGGAGAATTGAGAATTTCTGAGCAACATTAAGATGTCTCAACAAAAGATTGATTCAACTAGTTTCATGTGCAAATTTTTTTTCAACAATTTTATTGATGTTGTTAATATTGCTCGAAACATTGATTACATGGGCTTAATTGCGTTAATCCTTATCAAATATTCCATTTAGGTCCACTATTTCTTATAAATATTTTATATCTGTCCAACCTTTCAGTGTTTTTGTTTATGTAACTAGAAACGCCAAACTTGGTGTATCTAGCATGAATCCTAAGAAAATATTTCATATGTGCCAAGATTAGACCACTAGACGGGTATACAAACAAGGAATATCGTAGTCGACCCACTCTACTGCGCGTTCTCCAAATCCATTGTCTCGCGCCAATAAAAACCAAATTTTTATTTGGTTTTAGTATAAATTGTAAAGGTTGAGACCAACTTAAGTGATTAAAAAACGTGAAAATATTTTTTAAAAGAATATTTGTGCAGAAGTTTTTAGGTTGACTATTATTGTAAAATATAATTCAAAGCCGATGGAACTAAAGAAGCAATGAACATATTCGAAGTTAAAATAAAGATTCCAGCAAAGTCAATTGAAATCCAGTTTATGTGAACAATTTATGAAATGGAAAAAAACGACAAAAGCTTATATTTCCCAAAGTTCACTGCTTTGGTTTGTCAGTTCTGGTTATGTTGGTTCAGATATAAATAAGTTAATCTAATTCTGATCGATCGTACGTTATTTCAGACTGGTCATAAAGTATATACATATATTCCCGCGCACTTTCTCACCAACTTAATTATTTACAGAAAAGTCTTCATAAGTTTTCTACATGGTAAAAAATATATATATTATCATGCCACTCACCCTCCGCCTCATTGCGCGGTACGCCTATATCCTCC
Organism: Leucophenga maculata; assembly: GCA_035044805.1. Taxonomy (NCBI): domain Eukaryota; kingdom Metazoa; phylum Arthropoda; class Insecta; order Diptera; family Drosophilidae; genus Leucophenga; species Leucophenga maculata. The sequence continues at coordinate 1,198,624 of JAWNNP010001173.1, forward strand.
TCTTTGGTGTGCGTTCGACTGTGCAGTGAATTTGTGTTGACCCCTACGCCGAGAACGGGACTAACGCCCAAACTGCCGCCGCCTCCAGCGCCTGCACCAACGCCGCTGCCATGACCGATGCTTCCGCTATTTTGCAAATTTCCCGCTGATAAACCACCGCTGCTGCCCTGCACACCACCGGCCCCGACCAGCGATAGACTTCCCGCTGCCGTAATACTATTGACGCTCTGTTGATTAACGCTCTGCGCTGCAGCGGCAACCACTGCAGCGGCAGCCGTATTGTGTGCAGCAGCGACGGCAGCCGCTGGCAAAATTGGACTACATGAGCTACCAGACGCGCTTGACGATGCAGCCAGCTGTACGCCCGACGATGAGTATAAATCCTGATTGAACTGAAAATAAAGATTAGAAAGGTTAATGAGTTATGCGCGTTAAAACAATATTGCAGCAGCGGGAGCTGTAGCGGCAGAAGCCATTCAAGCAAATTGAAAATGACACAATAGCATAATTTATGATGATGGCTATGCGTTGCGTACTCGTATATTGCACGCCGACAGCGTGTTTAACACGCGCAAATGTCACCAGACTGAACGAAATTTATGGCACAAGGCGAAACGCATATGGAGTACTGAAGTCTTCCAATGTTTCCCCTCCAAACACCTCCTAATACCCTAACACTTTGTAACAAAACCGAGTACGGGTTATGGTGTCGTCGGGGTCATACATATACGTAGTGATAATCACGCCGCAGTTTCGAATACGCTTGTCAAATTTAATGTGGCGCTCGCGACAATTTACGAGCGACCCGCGCCTCGGCACTTCACCCTTTGCCATAATAATAATCAGCACCCATTAGTGTTGGCGGCCTAAGTGGCACCGCACCTCCACATAAACCAATCCAGCTACCTATCCTACTAAGTAGTATAAAGTAAATAGCGGCGCACACGTTCGCCTTGGAATGCACTTTGTATGCTACATTTGCTTCAGCGTTCTTCATTGATTTTTCTAAAATTAACATCAACACCTCTCAATTTAAAAAGAGTTCTCGGCACGGTCTGACCAACTCAATCGATAGCAAGCGCGTCGATCTATCGATGACAACTTTGATTTATGGCTGACGATGGGTAGGCAGGCAATGCTTGAAAACGCTTCTAAATATCTTTTAATTACCCGTTTAAAGCGCATTTTCATTTGTTTTCGAAACGCGTTATTCGGATTAGTTCACAAAGTCATTTTGTGGCGGTTGTTGTTTTTGTTGTCGTTGAACACAAAGAATATCTTAATTTGACACTTATGCCGAATCATCATCGTCAATTAGCAAGACTTTCTATGAGCAAATGCGGCATTGTGTAGTAAGTGTTTGGAATAATTTAGAAT